>CM062815.1:640049335-641249335 GCA_031772625.1 Pinus tabuliformis | reverse complement strand
GATCAGAAAAGAGTTGAAAGCAGACATCCACTTTTATTTTCTTTAACGAGTCAAAAAGGGAAAAATACTCAGCAATCTTTTCATCTTTTACGAGTCAGAAAAGAGCTTAAAGGAGACTCGTCCTAGAGGAACGAGTGGTATAAAGGGAAGCAACTAGTTCCGACAATGGTGGAACTGCTCAAAAAATGTAATGGTCAAGAGGCTGGCTAATAAAACCACTCATCGCTATGGTTCCTCAAGAAAGGAAAAACAACCAAGTGAAAGCATATGATCAGCCAAAGAGATGGTGGCGATGGAATGAAACAACCAAGGCTCATCTAGCAAAATATAGCGGATAAATGGAAATCACGAGATGCAAATCGAGTATGGGTTCATTTTTAAACAAGCTTGAACCATGGAGAACTCTGCTTGGATTCGGTTTGATGTTTACACAAGCTTGAAATGAAAAACTATGCTTGTTATAAGTTCGCATGCCCCCAGCATAATGACACAAATCGAGGTACATGCCCCCCAAGCTTCATTGCATTCAATGAGGTGGATGGAATGAAGGTTTACATTTGAGATCTTGGAAAGACTCGACTTGGATTTCACGAGATCTTAATCAAAGACTCGATTTGGAAAGAGGGATTGTTTCATTTTTTAATGAGGTTGACATAATGAAAAAGAACTATCCTCATGACTCCTTGTTTCATTTTTTAACGAGCTTGACATGAGGTCAGGAACTATGCTCAGGCACCTTGTTTCATTTACTAACGAGCTTGACACAAGTATCAGGAATGATGCGCATCAATCGTTGTTTCATTTTTTAGCAAGCTTGACACAAGATCAGGAACTATGCCCGTGAATCCTTGTTTCATTTTTTAATGAGCTTGACACAAGATCGGTAACTATGCTTGTAGCCCTGTTCATGGGCCATCCAAGAATGTGGCTCCCAAGAGGCCTTCACGGGATGGAAGAAACACACTCTGGGAGGAACCCATGTCAGGATGCACCAATGACAGATCAGGTTCCAATTCCCCCAGTACATCATGTACGAGACCATCTGCATGATCATCAGCAGAGGCGGAGATGGAACAGGTAGCCACATAATTGACCTATGGCAGAGAAGGTACTGCTTGAGAGCAAGAACCGAGATGGGATGACTGCTGCGCAGGAGGCACCGGGGGACTAAAGAACAATAATTGATCTAGTCACTATTCTTCCTTCGTGTAGAAAACAAACCACACGGAAAAGGGAAGAAACGAGGGCCCCCATTGCATAAATATAGTCACAACCAAGGAGAAGACTGAAATTTGCACCTTGGACAACCATGATGTTGATGTAGATGGTTTTTCCCCCAAAGTGACAGGAAAATTTGGGAGGATACCGAGAGGTTGACAAGGTTCTCCGTCGAATGCCAACCGATTCTGCATGACCGGCACAAGCTGCGGGGAACCCAAAGCTTGCCAAGTAGTGGAAGGCATAAGATTGACAGACGCACCCTCATCCAGGACAGTGCCAGGTATGTCCTTATTGTAGGCATATACTGTAATCTCGAAAGGCACATAGGATGGAAGGTGGAAAGTAGTCAAGTGACTCCAATCGAAAGTAGCAGCCAAACTACTTGGTGGGGGAATCATATGATTTCCCCCTACCCCACAGGAACCGAAAAAGGACTCTCGGGATTAGCTGGAATAGGAGAGTCATTTTCAGACGCTGGAGAATCTGATGAGACGAGAAGAACATGAGCATGGTGCTCTTCCGAAACAGAGTGATCAACAAGTGGTGGACCCGAGTTGACACTCTCTCCAACCAATGGTTGGTTTGGAGCAGGCTTAGCACAGCCAGGCTCGGAAGGAGGAGGACGGACAAGAGAAGAATCTAAGTCATTCTCTTTATCAATGGAGGGAGGGTCTGAAGAGAGCCACTGATAACCAACGGGAAGTTGGGGTGAAGAAGCTGTAAGACTTTCCAAAATGGTGGAAGCTTTATCCATGAACGGACAAAGGTGAAGGGGGTGGATGCCTTCACACAATCTACAGGGGAATCGAATCTTCCCTTCCTTCTTACTGTTGCCAGTGCTAGGATAGCATTGCCTTGAGCTTTAGAGTATGATGAGGGATGAATCGAATTTTGAGACCATACTTCTAGGATCCTTGGAATGCCAGGACAATCACAAAGAAGATGGTCACCCTTACATAATTTACACGGAAACTTAACCTTCCGCGGAGTAGCAGAAGGTGGTTCGACCTAGGATGGACTCGGAGCGGTATCTGCACAGGTGGCCTTGGATTTATCGGCCTTCTTCTTCTTCTCTGTCTTCTTCTTCTTCTTCTTATGCTCCTAGTTACTTAACGTGAAACTTTCACCAGGCGAAGGAGGAGAGGAGGAGGAGGAAACAGGGGAAGAAGGCATAGGCTCAACCTTGGATTCAACATGTCTTAGTTCAGACGAAGGAGACGGTGGAACAAGAGTCATAGCACTCGAGACCACCGAGGTTGAAAACAACCATACGGGCAAACCAATGGTTATGCCAGGCAACAATAGTGTTGCCATATACGGAGCACCGACATTTCCAAAAGAAGGAAATGGACCAAGATTTCCATCTGAGGGAAAACCTTGGCCAGTAGACTCAGGGAATGTTGCCATCGAGAATGAGAAAGAACCCTACTCAAGCTAACACAAACAAGATCTAACTGGGAAAATGTGAATCGTGGCCGAATAAATTTTAAGACACAGTAACAAAACTTAACCTTTTCATTTTTAAAGCATCGAGAAAAGGACAAAAGATGACTCTAGTCACCTTCAAATATTTAATGAGCCTGAAGTGATAAGTGGTCAGATGGACCTTTTCTTTTAGGGAGTCTGAAAAGGAACAAAAGTGACTACTTTGGAGAACTAGGTAAAAGGTTTACCAAAAAAATCCGTAAAACTGCATATACACCTTGGCAGTCATATGAAAACCAATGACTTTCCGTATGGTAGTCAATCTTCCTGAATGTCATGTTCGGTGCATTACGGCTTGTAAGGCAGCAAACATGGCTTCCTATGGATAAAGGATGATAACCTAGTGGGGTCTCCCCATATACTCGATGGTACGTGGGAGCATAATTCCGTACTAGACCACTATTGAGTCACAGAAGGAGGAATCACCCAACCTTAAGTGGAAACAACAGTGACTAGGTTTAACAATGCCGGAGCATGTCTCTAGCCTAGACCTCTAAATGTGTGTGTTATGTTCCAATGCATTGTTAGATTTATTCAGTTCATTTTAAAGTTGATCTTGGATTATGTTTCAGTTTTTAGGCCTTACCGTATGTATATAACAGAACCTAGGATGCAGCTAAAATGAATGAAATATCCCTTTCCTTCGATGAACACTTACCTATGGGAGGGTAGAGAGATCATTCCCAAACCAAGAAAACCAAGGTAACAAAACAGTCACTCAATGCAAGTAGACATCAATTCCTAAAGTGCACGGATACTACTAATGAGAGATTTTAATCATTCGCTTTTCAATATGCAACTTTAAATGCAAATTTACTTTCACTTTCACATGCCAAATGAAATGCAATCTTTTTGATTTGATGCCTTTAGTCTAAAGAAACCAATAAGAAACAAACAAATGTGGAAAAACAGTTGATCCAAACAATTGTAATCTATGTCTGGGTAGTGAAGAGAAACCGAAACAATGCCAATATTGGTCCAATAACAATCACTAAACAATCAACCAAAAGTAAGCAAAGGGGAAGGCTCAATCAAACCAACAACAAGCAGCAAATGAAACCTTGCAAACAAGCAACCAAGCAAAACTGATCCAAAGGACTTGAAACAATGAAACTAGGTCACGAAGCAAGAAAAACAAGATTCATTTAACAAAGCTTACAATAGAGTGCCTCAACCTTTAAACAGTGAAAAAAAAGTCATCAAACAAGTGAGAACAGCAAGGGGCTAGCAAGACTGACAGATTCAGGAGGCAGAATTGAAAAAATTCAATTCTACAGCAATCAGCGCAGGAAATACACTAGGAAAAAAGCGTTGATAAAGAACAGTACGCAACAACAATGCAATGTCAACGCAGAAGTACACGCCTTTTCCACGATGGTCCGATTTACAGAACCATCGCGACTGTTAAGTGTAATTATGCAATGAATAGGATATTACAAAGAGGGTAACACGATAACAACGCGACTGTTAAATTAAAAAGCGCGATGATTTTCAAAAACACTAACAGGCAAACCAAAAACTCCCAAATCAGAAACAGTCAATCTTTAATAAAATAAGGACATTTCCCAGATCAGGCCAGGAAACCCAGAAGACAGATAACTAATCCCCAAAACTCCAAAAGAGACCAAAACAAAAACTCAAGGCAAGAGTAAACAAGAAAAGAACAAAGGCCAGCTCCCCAACGGAGTCGCCAATTTGTGATGCAGGAAAGTGTTCCCTCTGCGGACAGAGGCAACCCCTCTAGCCCTAGAGTGGGTCTAGTCACAAACAAGGACAAATCAACAATAGTTTTCCTTAAATAGTTCAAGTCGGAGGCCTACCTCAACCGGTGGTCGATGGAGTTCCATTGCGCTGCTCCAGCTTCCGCTTCCTTCCTAATGAGTAATCAACCTGAAACAAAGCAAAGGAAATACAACAAAGCATATAACCAGATACAAAAAATATCTATTTACTCATAAAGTCAAGAATTCATGAGCTATCTAGTACATTTCATACAAGACATAGGAAAACATCATTGATTGCATTAATTATAAAATAAGAGTAAGCTTACGACCAAAGTCTTGACGTCACAAGCCTCCTCAGAAGGGTCCAGCCAGCATGTTCCTCAAGAATTCACTCTTGAAGATGGATCTCCCAATACAAGTCTCTCTCACTCACAAGTTTTACACAAGATCAAAGGCACTTCACAACCTTCCTCAAGCTATCAACAAATCCACACGTGTCACACCCACACCAGCTATCTAGCAAACTCACAATACTATCAGCAACACTCCAAAGACTAAGAATTCAAAAACTATCAAGAAAACTAGCAGCACATAGCAATGGTGAGAGCTTAAATAGGAGAAGGAGTCTCCATGAACGGTGGGAGGATGAGATTATCTCCAAGGAAGGTAGCACAAATGACGGAATATCCATGCCAGAGAAAGGAGGGCGACATAAACAAGGCCAACAACCAAGTCTGGAGTCATCTGGAAGGCCAACTGTTGGAACAAATTCACCCAATCTGGATCATCGCGGGCACATAACTAGTCTGCCGCATTGACATCGTTATTGCATAATGGATATAGTCAAGTCATCATGGGAAACTACAAGAGACATTTGCGTTGGCATATGAAATTCGACCATCGCGGGAATCACGTGTACTTCCGTGATGGAAGCGCTTCTGGAATGTTTTGGAGCACCCATCAGCGCATTTATTTGGCAAACAAATGCGATGAGGTAGAAACCTTTAGAAAAGTGGGTGATTTGGCAACATCAGAGAGCATTTGTCTAACATGAGCATGTACAACTTGGACACATGACATAGTAGGAAGACTGGATTGAAGACAGTGACAAATTATTGTGTAACACCTCCACTATACTATAATTTTGTGCTACTCAAGGACGAGGATTAAACGTCAATTTATGTACTACTCCCTTAGGTGGTTTTATTGTTAATTTAGAAATGATTGGTGGAACAACTTCTGGTGAAGTTGTTGTCGAACTACCGGGTTGATCTGTAGCCTTGCCGTTTGACGACTATGGATTTCCATAAGCGTTAGTCCTTGTTGATATCAAAGCATCATTTTGCTGTTTCGAGATGGATAACATAAGCGCTTGGGATGGGGAAGCACGATCACTAGCAACCAAGTTTGTTTTTGGGCTTGGAAACGGATTAGTCAACACCACTGGGGTATTTGAAGTTTTTAAAAATTTCATAAACTTAGCTTTATGTGGACAATCTTTCGTGAAATTCTCGTCATTGCATATGTAACATGGATAACGAGGTTTCTTTTGCCAGTAGGGTTTTGAGAAGATTTTTCAGGAGGTGAATTTTGTTGTTTCTTCTTATTATTTGTCCCTTTCTTCTTTCCCCCTGGTTGCTTCGGTTCTTTGCCTTTGTCGGTCGACACGACATTAACCTCCGAAGAAGGAAGTTTTCCATTTTCCTTTTTATTGGAAATTGCAAGGGCTTTACCAGATGGGGTCTTTGTGGTTTGCGTACTTGAGGTGCCAATCATGTCGTCACCAGCATGAGAGTCCCTGTTCGATTTAGGAGGAGGAGGAACGGAAAAATCTGGTCTAAGAGCATCAAGAATTTTGTCATAGATCGTGCCAGACTGAGTATAGTTCAAGTCTAGATATTGTGCATGAGCAATGACTTACTCTTCACGGACGATTCCTCCCTTGGTCACATCTTCTATAATAGAAGGTAACAATGACTTAATAAACCATACAACTAGAAGCTGATTAGGAACATATGTCTTTACCATTCAACGACGACATCGCCACTCATGAATATGATCAAATATGTGAATGGTTGTTGTCTATTTAAAATTGGTAAGGAGTTTCGTTACTTTTTCGTACCTTATGGGTAACTGAAAATGGGTTAAAAAGGTGGTGGCAAGGGCATTGAAGTTATCAAATGAAGCTCTAGGCAATTTGATGTACCATTTCACTACCAAACCAGTTAGCATTCACTAAAAAAGGTGAAGCCTAATCAAATCATCATTGAAGGTGTTGGACGAACACCACAGATGAAATGTCATCACATGATTCGATGGGTCTTCACCCAGATTTCCATTGAATTTATGAATATCTCACGGAAGTTTATGAGGAATCGCTGGCCACCAAGGGGTGTAAGAAATTGGATCATTTGTTACTTGATTTAGATCTGGTAATTCTAAAGTTGCTATGAAGGGAAATTGTTGATTCAGGTTTGGCGAAGCATGCCTAGGATAAGATGGGATCGCCTGAGCAGTGGGTCTTTGCATACCAGCATAATGTATTTGATGCTGATAACTTTGATAAGGTTAACTGGCATAACCATTATAATATGATTGTTGGTAACCGTTTTGAATATACGGCTGCCCATTACCTGCAAAGCTTTGTTGCTCAGGTCCTTGGTAAGCTTGCTAGAATTGCGTTTGTTGATATTGCGCAAGCCATGGTTGTGAGACCATTTGCTATTGTCCAATATTGGATGTTTGACCAAGATGAGGGGTGATAGTACCCATTTGAGCCTGAGTCGCTTTAGTTAAGGAGCCACTAATCGGTGGTTGTGATTGAGTCATGGGGACAAGAGGTTGTTTTATTACAACCTGAGAGACTTGAGGTTGACATACAACAGGCAGCGCTTGTACTTGCGACACCGTCACAATAACGAGTGTAGTGGGAATGTTCGACACAGGTTGATTTTGTTGTATTGAATATACAATTCTTGGCTATTGAGGCAGTATTGGCACCCAACCACTGGATGTAATTCCAGCTTGACCCGAACTTTGTTGTAAACTCTCATATGGTTGCTCCCTTGGAGGGAACAATGAAAAGGCATACTGCCCCCCATATGGAGGCAATCTAGTGTGCAAAGGGTAAATTGGTCTTTGGAGACTGGACTGCCCAAATTGATATTGGTGTGAAGGATCAATTTGTTGAGTCTCAACATAAGAAAATCTAGATAATATTTCGGATGAACAAATAGGAACAGATCATGCTGTTGAAACAGTCCCTGGATGGACTCCATCTAGTGGTTGAGAACTAGTTGGGACAGATAGTATACTAGTGAACATTGTCGGAGTAGCGGTGGGAAGTTCTACTGCTGCTGTATCAGAGGACACAATCCTAGATGTCGATGGTTGCTCAGACATATTGAGTCTATCCAAAATATTTCCTAGCGATTCGACAGGAACTTGTGATGAAGGGTGATCAAAAGAATTAACTTCTATGGTAGAATAATACAGCTAGATCCAAGTCCCAAAATGCAATGGGGTACTGGATGGAAGATCCTCCAAAGTTTCTTCTATAACAATTAGTGTGAGTGGAAGAGGTAGACTGTCAGGTCTATAAAATATTTCTGGTGCCGAAGAAGGTATAGACTCTGTAGCGACAGATGTTGGAGGGGTGACACCTTCCGAATCAACCCTAGATGGAGCTGGTTCAGGAATAGAAATGTTTACCATTACACTAGGATGAGTTCTAATGTCCTCTTGTAATTGCAGAACTTCTTCTGTAGAGGCAGGGGTACCAAAAATAATTGGAGTAATTGGAGTCTTTGAGCATGTTGAAACAAAAGTTTCAAATAAACCAGGAGACTTCGACCTAGTTAAACGAGATCGCTCGGCTCGGAATGGTTTCGTTTCTAGAGTCAAAGATGGCTAACTCGTTAGTCTCCGCAAATGATGGGGTTTTGATTGACTTTCTTCCATGATTGCAGATTACTCGATCAACTCAAAATAAAAATAGGAAAATGTTATTCCGAATTAAATGAATTTTATGATGCTTTGACACAACTTGATTTTTCAATTTTTAAGAGTCAAGAAAAGGCTAAAGATGACTCTAGTGGCCTTCGATTTTTAATGATCCTGAAGTGACAAGTGCTCATATGGAACTTTTCTTTTAAGGAGTCTGAAAAGGAACGAAAGTGACTACTCTGGAAATCTAGACAAAGGGATTACCAAACCAATCGTAAAATTGCAATATACTTTTACGTACCGCAGTCAATCTTCCCGAATGTTGTGTTCAGTGTATTGCGATCGATAGGGTGGTAGACATGGCTTCCTAAGGATAAAGGATATAGCCTATTGTGGTCTCCCAATATATACTCAATGGTACGTGGGAGCACAAGTCTGTACTGGCACTTGTCATATCAAAGAAGAGGAATCACACAACCTATGATGAAAACAATAGTTACCAGGCTTTACGATGTCGGAATACGTCTCTAGCCTAGACTTCTAGATGTTGCGCGTTAGGTTCCAAAGTGTTTTTATGTTCATTGAGGTTTATTTTACAGTTTATCTTTCTTAAGAAGTTTTCCTTTAAGGTTCACCACGTGATGTAGACATACAATCCCTAAACATGAAATCTAAGATGATAAACAGTCATTTACTTTCTTTTAGCAATGAAAATCCTAGCTACTAAGGAAAGAGAAATAAAATTCTTTCAACATAGAGCAGAGAGCACACACTAGATGCACTTTTCCTAAATCAATTTCCACATGCAGCCTAAATGCAAATGCACATGTATGTGTTACACAAAAATATTGTCACCATGATTATTTGCAGTCAGTATGAGTCTATCATCACTTGTACTATCCTCCTAAGCAAGTCTCAGACCTCATCTCTTCAAATCAAGCTTTGGAAATGAGAGAAAGACATTAAAAATCAATGTAACTTTGGTTCCGCACTTTCTCTCATGGTCACCTGTGGTCCTGCACCTTCTGTGTACAAAAACTGCGGACCTGCCCGCTCTGTCCCTAACGGTGTAGGTGCGGACCCCTGTGAAAGTTAAAAGGCGCAAGTTTTATCTTAAAAAACTCACTTTGGGTTAATTCTAGAGGTTTCTAGAAGGAATTTTGACGTAGATTGTTCGCTCTGAGGTGGTTCATGCATCCCAAAAGGGAAGGAGCTAATCCCCTAATGAGAGGAGCTATCCCTTTGAAGGAGGGCTTTATCCCTTTGAAGGAGGACCTAGTAACCTCCCTCCATTGCACTATAAATAAAGGCATTGGGCTGGTTGCTAGAGAGGTTAGAAGCTGAACATTTTTGAGGGTAAATGCTGGTGAAATCAAGACTTCCTAGTTGAGCGTAAGAGGAGAGATCACACATCTTTTTGGCTTCATTGGGGAGTGAGTGAAACTTGTCAAAGTAGAGGAGACTTCTTACTGGACCCTGGAAGGAGCTTGTATAGCGTCAAGGCAAAGGTTGTAAAGTTCTTCTTCTTTTGAATTAATACAATCAAACTCATTTTTCTCAACAAGTATCTTATGTTATTTGATTCATGGACTCCTTAACTTTCATGTTAAATATGTTTTATGCAATTGGCTTTTCAGGTGCTATTTAATTTGTTTTCCTTGTTTGCGTTTGCAGATTCGTGAAAAGGAGCTCATTTGGATCAAAGGAGTGAGGGCATACACAAGCTTGCATTGGACCTAAGGTAGGCCCTAAAAACACTTGTTTTCTATTGTTTATCAAAGCATATTTAGAGAAAGATAGTGTCTGGTTGGTTTTCTTGTCATTAGGTCTTCTTTAGATTCTAGGAAGGTCTATCTTGTCCGCAAGATCGACTTATTCCGTGTGACAAAATGGCGACTCCACTAGGGACTTGATTGTTTTCCTTGTTTTTACTTTGACCTGAGAAACTCTATTTTTGTTTCTGTTTTTGGCTTGTTGTGTGTAAAATTGGGTAGAGTTTGTATATCCAGGGTTATTTTTTGTTTTTCATAGCTTTGGGAGAGGACCGCACCCTAGCCGTTTGACACAGTCTGTACCTACCCGCAGCTTGACTTTTAGCACAGAGCGGGACTGCACCTGTGCCAATTGTGGGCCTGCGGACCCTGTCAAAATTTTGAAAACCCTAATATTTCCTCTGTTAGTCAGCTTAGTTTGTGTTTAGAAATTGTTATCCACTGCCTAGACCTGCATATAACTTGTCAGAAGCTTTCCTTGGATTGATTTCATTAGTGTTAGGGTTTTAGGTGAAATTCCTAGGAGTTTTGCTTGTTGGGTTTGTTTTTCATTGTGGTTGTGTAGTGGCTCTGAGCTTAGAAGCTGTAGGGACTTCAGATCACCTTAGTGTCTACCAACCTTCTTATGAGTCTGACCATTGATGAAATCTCTCCTTGTTTGAGGAATCTGCTTTGAGTTTTCTCTTTACAAAACTTCGAAAAGCTTGTGTTTAAAAGTTTGGATTTTCATTTTCAAAAAGAAACAAAATTGGTTGTTCTTGACTTATTTGTGATTTTGCATAAATTGGTCCTTAGCTTACATCTAGCTAAGTAAAACATCCTTAAAAAAGACTTTTATTAGGCTTTGAATTCAAATAGGTTTTCATAGTTTGTAGATCTCAAAGTTAGTCATTTTCATAGTTTTGAGTGTTTTAATAAAAAATATAAAAATCTCTTTTGGAAAAAAGTTTGTTTTGTAGTGTTTGAGTGCATTGAAATGAAAAGGGAAATTTTTGTGAAATAACTAGTTGTCTCGTTTTGAGTGCTTTGGAAAGGAAAAATCTCTTCTTCTAATTTGTTTAATTGAGAAAAATTTGCGTTTACAAAGTATTTGCATTCTCAAACTCTTTCTTAGTTTAGAAGTTCATCGAAGAGAAAAAGATTGTTTAGATCATCTTAGGTGCATTTTTAGTGATTTTGAGTCGAGTCGTCATACCACAAGTTTCATCTCCGCACCTTTGGACTTAAACAAAAACCACTAAAATTAACGCTTAAAGTAAAATTCACCTAGTAACATTTTTTATTTCTAGGGCTCTGATACACCAACTTAGCTTAGGCTAGTGTCTTGGAGTAGGAGAGTAATTAACTCTCCAAGACAGTAAAAACAAACAAGTAGCTATATCTTGTGGTAGGGAAGAAATCCAATTGTTGCATTTATGCTCTGGGAAAGCTCCTCTTAAAGGAGAAGCACGAGATCGTGTCTGAACTAGTGTGGGAATCAATCCTTCCTCATTGGGAATGACGCCAGATATTCACATATTAAAAATGGTAAACCTCAGATTAACCATTGTCGAGGAGCCTGGGGTCACTTGTTGGTAAACCTTGGATTATGTCAAGGAGCCTTCAAGGGGATTGAGCTTGCTACTCTACCCTTGCGTGCGTATCGGATCGTAGACTGTTCCCCCAAGTGTATTTGTCTCAGTTGGTAACCTTAGTGGCCATATTCTTTAGGACTCTTCCTGAGGTGACAGTGGTGGGAAGATCCCACTATACCTAGAGCAGACGTCAGCTAGACTCACTTGGATTTTCTGGGGGGTTCTCTTAACTCGAGACGGTTAAGTGGAGAAACTTGTGCCAGTATATTCATTAAGCAAGTTGCCAGGGTAACTGTTCCAACCACCATTTCTGTGTTGAACTCTGTGACGCTGGATTTCATCACCAACTAGTGTCTTCGGTATGGAAAGTTACTGTTTGTGTGTGTTTGATCTCCTAGATTCTTTAGGCATGTAATTCAAACCCTCAGCAATGTCGGCTTTGGAAGTGCTGTAATCATGTCCAACACAATGTAAATTACTTTTGTCGGCTATAGGAGCTGTTGATGTTCATGACCCGAACCTAATAATCTTCGCTCTAGAAAATATTACACCACGTTTGCCTCATCAAATGGCTTTCCAAATTCCAGTGATAGTAAAAAACGGGCCTATTCATCGGACTATAATTGATGAGGGAGCCTCAATGTGTATTATGTCGATATAGTGTTGGAGATCGCTTGGTTCTCCTTCGCTAAATCAATCCCCGATGATTCTAAAGGCCTTTGATGGCCGTGGGTTTCATCCTTTTGGAATTCTACAGGATTTGCCTATAGGGGTTGAAGGAAAAACCGTTAGTCTAGATGTGGAGGTGGTTGATGCCCCTCTAGATTACAACCTTCTCTTGGGTCGAAGTTGGTCTTACGCTCTAACAGCGGTTGTTTCATCGGTCTTTTGAGTAATAAAGTTTCCACATAATGGAAAGATCATAACAATAGACCAGCTGGCTTACTTTTCATCCGACCCAGCCTCTTCGGAGAGTATTCAACATGTCGGTAAAACGACTATCCCATATAAGGATGTTGGAGTAGGATTAGTTAAAGATGCCGGTTTACTGGGAACTTTTCCTTTTCCTCCAATCAACGCATCGTCTTCATTTGCAACTATTCATATGATTACATCAGACACCATTGTTTATGA
Source organism: Pinus tabuliformis (assembly GCA_031772625.1). NCBI lineage: Eukaryota > Viridiplantae > Streptophyta > Pinopsida > Pinales > Pinaceae > Pinus > Pinus tabuliformis. The sequence continues at coordinate 641,236,480 of CM062815.1, read as the reverse complement.
TGATCCTTGGATCATTCCTTCTGAATCTGAGATAGACTCATTTGGTAATGGCATGCCTTTAGTCCATATGAAATTGCCTATGAAGCCGTGCAGTCTTTTATCGACCCATTTTCAACCGAAAATGACTTAATGAATGTGGTCCGTGAGGAATCACTTTTCACATCAACCTCGAATTTAACTACGTTTTCTGAACTTGTTCACTCTGATGAGCAAAATCGTGAAATCCTATGTGTAAATGATTTACCATGGGAAGATCTCCATCACAGATCTTCATTTTTACCTGAGGATGATCATTTTGAAAATGATTTCTCATCAATTTTTACAGCTGAATATGTCAAGGAACCTCAGAATCCAATGAAACATCCCAATTCATAGTTAAATTTGGGAAACATCTCTCGAACTATTCCTATTGACATTTCGATTAAGCCCGGAATTGTTGAGAACATTCATATAGGTGCCTCATGTACAGATGACGAAATTCAATTATATAAGGCCCTATTTCAAGAATTCCACGACGTGTTTTCCTGGTCCTATGAGGAAATGCCAGGAATTGATCCCGCGATTTTTGTTCATGAAATCAAGACTTACCCAGACGCTAAACCCATCTGGCAACGTTTGCGTCAGATTCACCCACGAAAAGCTGCTGCAATTAAAGCAGAAGTTGAAAAATTATTGAAAGCAGGTTTCATTTATCTGATCCCGTTAACGGATTGGGTATCAAATATTGTTCCGATTAACAAAAAGCAGGGAACAATAAGAATATGCATTGACTATAGGGACATTAATCGAGCCTGTCCAAAGGACAATTACCCAACTCCCTATATCGATCAAATCATTGATGATTGTGCCGGCATCGAAATATTTTCCTTCATGGACGGTTTTTCCGGATACAATAAAATCAATATTCTACCTGCCGATCAACAAAAAACGGCTTTCATTTTTCCATGGGGAACATTTTCTTATTGCAAATTACCTTTTGGGCTTAAGAATGTCGGAGCAACTTTTCAAAGGGCGATGTCTTATGTGTTTCATGACATCAAACACATTGTGCAACCGTATCTCGATGATTTTCCTTCTCATTCCTTACATCGAGCTAATCACCTCGTCCATTTACGAGCAATTTTTATGAGGTGTAGGAATTATCGAATTCGGTTGAACCCACACAAATGTGTCTTCTGTATAGAAACGGGTCGATTACTGGGATTTGTAGTTTTGAAAGCCAGTATTCGCGTTGATCCCTCGAAGGTCGAAGCTATCATCAAATTGCCTCCTCCTTCGAGTCTTCGACAACTCCAAAGTTTGCAGGGGAAAGAAAACTTTTTACGACGATTCATTCCTAACTACGCTGAGGTTACAAAGGGTTTTACCCGGTTGTTGAAGCAAAACACTCCGTTCTATTGGGATGAGATAGCTCAGAAATCTTTTGATGCACTCAAACACACGTTGACCCATGCACCGTTGTTGCATCCTCCCAATTACAACCAGGATTACTTCTTGTATCTCGCCGCCTCTTGTTCCACCATTGGAATGGTTTTAGTTCAAGGAGATGAATTCAGAAATGAACATGTGATATATTACCTTAGTCGAACTTTAAATCCAACTGAGCTAAAATACTCACATGTGGAGAAATTGGCATTGGCAGCTGTTCAAGCTGCCCAACGTTTTCGTCACTACATTCTACTACGCAAAACTACGGTAATTTCGGATTGCAACCCTATGATCTACATTTTGACCAAGCAATTGCTAGGGGGCAAGTACTCTAAATGGATCATTATCCTGCAGGAGTTTGACTTGGAATTTGAGAAATCTAAGTCTAAGAAATATTTAGTTTTTGCGGAGTTAATGTGTGACTTCCCGCATGCTGACACGAAAACTGTGGCGGAGGAGCCCATTGCGACGAATCCTTGTTTTTAATAAACACTTTAGATCCGCGGTATGGGGATATCATCATTTATCTCCAGACCCAATCCTTTCGGCCATAAATTTTAAGGTCAGAACGTCGAAAAATTCGATTCCAGTCCCAACAATTCAGGATTATTAGAGATACTCTTTATTGCCATGGGGTGGACTCTGTTTTTCGACGTTGCTTAACTCACGAGGAAGCTGAAAGGGTTCTAAATGACTGTCACTCTAGAGCATGTGGCAGTCATATGTCTGGGTTTGCCACAGCCCAAAAGATATTGCGCGCTGGTGTTACACTAAAAAATGTCACCTTGGCTATTTACAGTTAGTATGGCTCTATCAACAGTCATGCTATCCTCTTAGGCAAGTCTTATGCCTCTGCTCTCCATGTCAAACTCCAAGAAGAGAGAAAGTCTTTATAAATGTATTTATCTCTGGGTACGCAGGTTCTCTCAACCTTACCTGCGGGTACGCATCCAATGTTCACAAAAGCTGCGTCTTTGGACGCTCTGTATGTAAAGGGGCAGGTGCGTCCCCCTGTAAAGGTTAAAATGCGCAAGTTTCATCTTTAAAAAGTTACTTGTGTTCATTTCTAGAGCATTCTAGAAGGTTGTTCGACGTGTATTGAGCGCCTCCAGATGGTTCATGTACCCTTACCAAAGAGGAACTTATCCCATCAATAAGGGAGCTATCCCATCCAAAGAGGGGATTATCCCATTGATGGTGGACCTGCTTAACTTCCTCTTGAGCACTATAAATACAGGCATTGGGCCAGAAGGAGGGGAGGTTGGAAGCTATACATTTCTATGGGTAGATGCTGCTGGAATTAGGACTCCCATTTAGAAGCTTGTGAGGAGAGATTGCCATCTTTTCTTGTTCTATTTGGAAGTGGGTGAGCTTTGTCAAAGTAAAGGAGAACTCTTGATGGGCCCTGGGAGGGACTTGCACAACACCAAGGCTCAGGTTGTATTTGTTCCTTTTGTTACCTATTAATGCAAATGAGTCCATTCTTCTCAATAACTTGTTATTTATGAGTTGTTTCATGTACTCCTTGGTCTATGTGTTAAATATGTTTTATTCTATGAGATTATCAAGTGCTATTTAATTGTTTGATTGCTAGTGTATGCAGGTTTCAAAGTGAAGGAGGAGCTCATCCGGATCAGCGGAGCTGGACTGCTACAACAGCGTTGGGTTACAGGTAGGATCTAAACACTTGATTTCCCATATAGTAAATGCATGTTTAGAGAAGGATTGCTCTTGTTTGTCTTGTTTGTCACTAGAGAGTCTTAGGCTCCTAGGGAGGTTGGTTGTGTCCGCACAATCGACTCTTTCCGCCTGAAAAATTGGCGACTCCGCTGGGGAATCCATTGATGTGAAAGTCTTTTCCTTTGAATGAACTTTGATCTGAGAAAAGTCATTTATTCTCTGGTTTTTGGCTCTGTGACCTTGTTTTTGGGTGGGTTAGCTTAAGGTTAGATTCAATTTAGTTTTTCTTGAATTTTCCAGTAGGACGCACCCTCTGAGTATTGCACAGTGCGTCCCTGTACGCACTGTCGCTGTATGCACAGAGCGGACACGCACCTGTCTTAACGGGTTGCCTGCGTCCCCTGCTAAAATTTAAGAAAATTCCATTTTTTGCATTTTTTCTCTTAGATTTTGCTTTTTCTTAGTTTTTACTGCCCAGATCCATTAGTCTCTTGTTAAAGATCTTCACCTAAGCTTGTTTCATTAGCATTCCTGCTTTAAGCTTTCATCAATTGGGTGTTTTGAGTCTCTTTCTTGAGAAATTCTTGATTTGATTTCCTTTGGTCATTACTTGGAGGTTTCTCTCAGTCCTTTCACAATTTTGCATCTTTTTGCTTTCGTTTTTGCAAAAAAATTTCCCCCTCATTCGCCGCGGGGGGGGGGGGGCTAAATTGTGTATGAGTGTTAATCGCCTTTGAGTGTTTTTATTTTTTGATCTTTGGAACTCTCGCCCAATTTTCTCGACTTGCACTTGATTGGTTCTTAGATTACATTAGAATCGTCTTGTGTTTGAGAATTCTCTTGCATAGATCACATTTGCATAATTAGAATTCTCATTTTCAGAATATGAATGAAAAATGTGCATAGATTACGTTTGCATACTTTTCAAGTGAATTGTGCATATATTACAATTGCGTAGTTTACATTCTGAAAAATCAATCGTAGATTTAGATCAGTTTTCTTTGATTTGAATTTACACAAAAATAAAAATGAAAAAAATGGTTTGGAATTGATTTGCATTAGTTTTTCTTGATGAAATTAGTGCATTAGAGAATTTGTTATATTTTCTCTTAGTGATCAATTTTTTGCATTGTTGGAAGTGAATGGAAACTCTCTCCTTACTTTAGTTAGGATTCATCGAATTGAAAAGATTACATTATCATATTCGATTGCATTCAGTTGAGTCGGGTCATAACACCATTGGTTTCGTATCCATTTACCCATTTGAGTAATAACAGCCTTAATAACACAGCGCTTAATTAAAATTCATCTAGTAATTTTTACATTTCTAGGGCTCTGATACACCAACATAACTTAGGCTAGTGTCTTGGAGTAGGAGAGTAATTAACTCTCCAAGACAGTAAAACCAAACAAGTAGCTCATCTTGTGGTAGGATAAATCCAATAGTTACATTTATGCTCTGGGAAAGCTCCTCTTAAAGGAGAAGCACGAGACCGTGTCCGAACCAGTGAGGGGATCAATCCTCCTTCATTGGGAAAGATGCCAGATACACACGTAATACAAATGGTAAACCTCGGATTATTGTTGAGGAGCCTGGGGTCACTTGTCGGTAAACCTTGGATTATTGTCAAGGAGCCGGCAAGGGGATTGAGCTTGTTACTCTGCCCTTGCGTGCTATCGGGTCGTAGACTGTTCCCCCAGGTATATTTGTTGCTGTTGGTAACCTTAGTGACCATTATCTTTAGGGTTCTACCCAAGGTGATGGTGGAGGGAAGATCCCACTGTACCTGGAGCAGACGTCGGCTAGACTCACTTGGATTTTCTGGGGGGTTCACGTCACTCGAGACAGTTAAAGTGGAGGAACTTGGTCCAGTCTATTCATTAAGCAGGTTGTCGGGGTAACTGTTCCACCCGCTACTTCTGTACTGAATTCTGCGATGTTGGATTTCATCACCAACTAGTGTTTTCGGTCCGGAAGGCTACTGTTTGTGTGTGGTTTGACTCCTAGATTTGATAGCGCGTGTTAATTTGTTTGTTTTTACTTTTAGAGACCATAGGTGTGAATTGTGAATTTTAATTGTTAGGTGTGAATTGTTAATTTTAGTTATAGATTGTTAATAAAATTCACTGAAGTTGAATATAATGGCAAACGTTCCGGAATTTACCAACCTAGGAACCCCTCCTAATGAGAATCCTAGTACTTTTCCTTACTTTGGAAATGTTGGTCCTCCTTATATGGCTACTTTGTCATTACCTGGATTTACAATAGGATTACCGATATGGTTATTTTCAACTTCGTTGGCCCAAAGTACTCCAATTGTTCCACCTCAACTGGATGCTTCACCTCAACAGAGTTCACCATCTCAACATCACCAACCTTTTGTTGACCCTTTACCTTCTTCGCCTAATTTTTCTTCCTCCATTTCTTCCTCTTCGCCTGGTAAAAGCCTTGATGCTAGTAACCAGGAGGCTAAGAAGAAGAAGAAAGGGAAGAAGAAGAAGAAGAAGAAGAAGCAAGATAAGAAAGAAGTCAACCAACCAACCACGACTGTAAGTGTTAGTTGTGTGGAGGAAAACTCCGACATGCATCGTAAACCCAAATACCCTTGCAGGCTTTGTAAGGGTGACCACTTCCTTGTCAATTGTCCTGGTATTCCAAAGGTCTTGGAAGTATGGTCAGAAAAATCACATCAACTTTCCATTGATCTATCAATCAGTGATAGTCAGGTTCCTGGGAAAAAGGGTAAAGTTAGGTTTCCTTGTAAGTTATGCAAAGGGAGTCATCAAACTCACATTTGCCCTCACATGGATGAAGCCTCAACATTGTTGGAAAAACTTACTGTTCCACAGCAAGAATTTCCAACTGGTTACCGTAAACTTTCTCCCAACCTACCGTCAACTGACGGAGTGATTGATCTAAATTCAAGTACAGTCAATCACACTCTTCCATTGGAGAGTGAAACTCATGTCACTCAGGTTGATGATCAATTAGTTGATCAAGTGGTCGATTCAATTTCACATTCGGTCGATCCCACTTTCCATTTAGAGAGTGAACTTCATACCGCTCAGGTTCTTCTTGTTACATCAGATTCTTCTATGCCAGGGGGCATTTCACCTGTTTCTACAGAACCCCCTCTAGGCACTGAGGTCTTTTCCTTTGATTGGAATAGACTGACAGAACCTTGTCTTCCTTCCTCCATCCCTTTCCAAATCATTGTCAAGGCTGGTGGTAGGGACATACATCGTACTCAGGTAGATGAAGGTGCTTCTGTTAGTATTTTATCCTCAACTGTTTGGAAAGCTTTGGGTTCCCCTCAGCTTGCACCTATTACGCAGAATCTGAAAGCTTTTAACAAAACCATTAGTGAACCTTTAGGGATCCTTCCTAAGTTTTCCATTACCTTGGAAGGTAAAACTGTTTGTATTGATCTTATGGTAGTTCGAGGTCCCTTGGATTTCAATTTACTCCTTGGGCGAGACTATGTTTATGCAATGAAAGTTGTCGTATCGACACTCTTTCGCATGATGTCTTTCCCTCACAATGGCAGTATTGTGACTGTAGACCAGCTTTCATTCCCTAGTCTTGTCTCAACTACCAATAATATGACACCCCTAAATGTTCCTGATTCTAACGTGGTATCTACCCCGCCACAGGTTAATTATGTGGCAACTGGTCCCATGTTTTCAGTTACCGATGTAAGTGAGCCTCTCACTGTTGATTTAGATCCGGTAATTGACATGGAAAACTCTATGGGATTATTTGAACACGATGTTCTTATCCCTTTTGAGTCCCTTGACATGTGTTCCTTCCAAAGAACTATTCTTCCTTCCGATGAAGACCTTTTGGAAGCCATGATCAAGATGTGTCCATTGACATGTCTTTCTTCTAGTTGGAAGCCATGATCAGTGAGCACGAGGATAGTTTTTTCCTGTACCAACCTCGTTAAAAAATGAAACAGGCTGCCAGAGGAAAGTTCCTTTTACTGTATCAACCTCGTTAAAAAATGAATCAGTGTGCGCGAGGATAGTTTTTTCCTGTACCAACCTCGTTAAAAAATGAAACAGGCTGCAGTGAGGAAAGTTCCTTTTACTGTGTCAACCTCGTTAAAAAATGAATCAGTGGGTGTGAGGAAAGTTCCTTTTACTGTGTCAACCTCATTAAAAAATGAATCAGTGTGCGCGAGGACAGTTCCTTTTCCTGTGCCAACCTCGTTAAAAAATGAAACAGGTGTCCACGAGGATAGTTTGTTCCCGTCTCAACCTCGTTAAAAAATGAAACTGGATGTAGTGAGGAAAGTTCCTTTTACTGTGTCAACCTCGTTAAAAAATGAATCAGTGTTTACGAGGATAGTTTTGTTCCTGTGTCAACCTCGTTAAAAAATGAAACAGGGTTTTAGAGGATAGTTCTTTTACTGAGTCAACCTCATTAAAAAATGAATCAGGTAGATTTTAGGTTAAGCAGCTAGATTGTAGAAAGTAGGATTGTGAGGATAGTTTCTTCTAGTCTCAACCTCATTAAAAAATGAAATTGGAAGTCATGAGCATAGTTCCTTGTCTTATGTCAAGCTCATTAAAAAATGAAACAAGGAGTTGTGAGGAAAGTTCCTTTTACTGTGTCAACCTCATTAAAAAATGAATCAGTGTGTTTGAGGATAGTTCCTGTTACTGAGTCAACCTCGTTAAAAAATGAATCAGGTATGAGGATAGTTCCTGTTACTGAGTCAACCTCGTTAAAAAATGAATCAGGTATGAGGATAGTTCTTTTCTTGTGTCAACCTCCTTAAAAATGAAACAACTCCCTTTTCAAGTTAAATATTGAAAGTAAACCTTCATTCCATCCACCTCATTGAATGTAGTGAAGGCTGGGGGGCATGTACCTCGCTTTGCATCGTTATGCTGGGGGCATGCGAACTTTTTGAGCATAGTTCCTTGTCTTGTGTCAAGCTCGTTAAAAAATGAAGCAAGGAGTCTTGAGCATAGTTCCTTGTCTTGTGTCAAGCTCTTTAAAAAATGAAACAAGGGTAGGTTAAGTAGGTAGATGGTAGAGAGTAGTCATGAGCATAGTTCCTTGTCTTGTGTCAAGCTCATTAAAAAATGAATCAAGGATTTTAGAGCACAGTTCCTTGTCTTGTGTCAAGCTCGTTAAAAAAAAGAAACAAGGAGTCATGAGCATAGTTCCTTGTGTTGTGTCAAGCTCATTAAAAAATGAATCAAGGATTTTAGAGCACAGTGCCTTGTCTTGTGTCAAGCTCGTTAAAAAATGAATCAAAGTTTTTTTTAGGGTATAGTTCTTTGTTAGGTAGATTGTAGAGTAGTTATGAGCATAGTTCCTTATCTTGTGTCAAGCTCGTTTAAAAAATGAAACAAGGGTTTTGAGGATAGTTCTTTTCCTGTGTCAACCTCACTAAAAAATGAAACACCTCCCACAAGTCTTTCCAAGATCTTGAAAGTAAAGCTTCATTCCATCCACCTCATTGAATGCAGTGAAGCTTGGGGGGCATGTCCCTCGTTTTGCGTCATTAAGCTGAGGGCATGTGAAATTATAACAAGCATAGTTTTTCGTTTCAAGCTTGCGTAAACATGAAACCGGATCCGAGCATAGTTCTTTTCCTGTGTCAAGCTCGTTAAAAAATGAAACAAATCCTCCTCTAATTGAGTCGAGAGTTTGACTAGACCTCATAAATGTTAGGTTGTATATTTAGGTTAGTTATTTCGGTGTTTTGCATAATTTTCTTATAGTTTTAGGTCAAGTCTTTCAAATGATCTCGTAACTCAACCTTCATTTCATCCAACTGGTTGAATGAAATGAAGCTGGGGGGCATGCGCTCTAGCAGTTATGCTTAGGGGGCATCAAGCACAGTTTTCTCTCTGTTTCAAGCTTGTGTAAAAATGAAACTACTTTGAAGCATAGTTTTTCTCTGTTTCAAGCTTTTGTAAAAATGAAACCTATCTTGAGTCAATTTCAGGTATTTTCAAGACTCATTAAACTCATGAAAATCCCGAGATCATTTTGCTATCTTTCATTCTCGTAAAACAAATGAAACTACCGAGTTCTTTCCGTCTTTTCCTGCTCGTAAATTAAATTGAAAGTCGGACACATGAGTACATTTTTATCATTTTTTCGAACTCATTCAAAATTTACGAAAAAGTGAAAACCATGAGTACATTTTTATCCCTTTTTCGAACTCGTTAAAACTTACGAAAAAGTGAAACATCAAAGTCATATTTTAAGCCCTTTTCTGACCGTAAAAACAGAAAAGATTGCCGGGTTTTTGTCGTTTCAAACTCGATACTGGAAATAAAACGACGTGTCCTTGATCGCTTTTTACTTTTCAGGTCAGTGACACTAATTATGAAAGTACTCCTTGGTCGCAAGATCAAGTGGTTCCCCCAGGTATTATTTTATACTTTTTCGGGCTTGAGGGACACAAATCTACCAAAAAGTTCAACTTGGAGTCTTCTTAAGTTTTTCAAACTCTCTAAAATTGAAAAACGCCGAGTTTCTCCTATACTGGACTCGTTAAACATTTCACAGTAAAGGACCTGTTCAATTACAAACAGGAACGAACCACTCCTTCCTAGGGTTCGAATCAAAACTAGGTTGGACTCATCCGAAGGATGAGCTTATAATCAAGCATATGTTATCCTCCTCAAGCTTGTTAAAAATAAAGAGGTACTTGCCAGAAATGGTGGGGGAAAAGAGAGAAGAATGAGCCTATTTGTTATCTTTTGTCTCAGAAGAAACTTTATTACCACTCTTGGACACGACACTTTTCATTCACCTGGGTTGGGAAATCTTTTACCTCATAGTTAATCAAACCACTTTGAAAGTCTTCAGCCGGGTTCCGGGGATTAACTTTGAGTTATTCATCACCAAGCCATCTGTCGTGTCATTATGTGTTCAAGAGGTCTACAAGCAAAACTTTCATCTGCAAAATACTTGTCATCCATTTGACCATCCCTGAGTTAGTCCTTACAGCAACATTTCTTCAACTTGAACAAATGATTTCGTGTTGTGGGCTTGCCTGCAACGGGTCGCTTTCTATCGACATCAACACATTATCTAGAGAGATGACTTAGAAATCGTCAGTACCTTGAAGTCTGCATGCATCAATGGCAGGTTTCTCGCCTTTGACGTCAGTTTACGTCATTGACTTTCGATCGAAGGATTCTGTGAAATGTTCGACATCAACTCATTTATTCACATCTCATGGATTGTACTGGGTACTTTGAGAACCATTGACATTACTGGTGGTCTCTCTCACACTTGTTAATAGTTTACATCATCGACTGGTAATCAAGTGGTTTCTACCATATTCGACATCAACTCATTTATTCACATGGCTAGAATCGTACCAATTCGGGAAGTAGAAATGAAGACCCTGGATCTAGTTTCCACCATCCAGGCTGCAAGGAGTTTTGTATTCATTATCTAAGTAGACTAATCATAAACAGATGGCTGCGCCCATACTGTGTCTACAAAAAGTCTATGATTATGATGTACTGCAAGATCATTCCTGTATCAGAGTAGTTAGTCTGTTAGTTAAAGTTTTGATCTGAGTATGGGAATGCCTACCTCAGTGATGATATAATATTATACATGTATTTTGTGTTGAAAATTGCAGGTTCTAACCAGACTCTCCACGAGATAATCCTTGAAATGATAAAGCGCTTCACCCTTCCTAGATAATACAAAACCCTAATCTATTACAGGCTTCGCACTTTAGGGGGCAATCTGTTACACTAAAAAATGTCACCTTGGCTATTTACAGTTAGTATGGCTCTATCAACAGTCATGCTATCCTCTTAGGCAAGTCTTATGCCTCTGCTCTCCATGTCAAACTCCAAAAAGAGAGAAAGTCTTTATAAATGTATTTATCTCTGGGTACGCAGGTTCTCTCAACCTTACCTGCGGGTACGCATCCAATGTTCACAAAAGCTGCGTCTTTGGACGCTCTGTATGTAAAGGGGCAGGTGCGTCCCCCTGTAAAGGTTAAAATGCACAAGTTTCATCTTTAAAAATTTACTTGTGGTCATTTCTAGAGCATTCTAGAAGGTTGTTCGACGTGTATTGAGTGCCTCCAGATGGTTCATGTACCCCTACCAAAGAGGAACTTATCCCATCAATAAGGGAGCTATCCCATCCAAAGAGGGGATTATCCCATTGATGGTGGACCTGATTAACTTCCTCTTGAGCACTATAAATACAGGCATTGGGCCAGAAGGAGGGGAGGTTGGAAGCTATACATTTCTATGGGTAGATGCTGCTGGAATTAGGACTCCCATTTAGAAGCTTGTGAGGAGAGATTGCCATCTTTGCTTGTTCTATTTGGAAGTGGGTGAGCTTTGTCAAAGTAAAGGAGAACTCTTGATGGACCCTGGGAGGGACTTGCACAACACCAAGGCTCAGGTTGTATTTGTTCCTTTTGTTACCTATTAATGCAAATGAGTCCATTCTTCTCAATAACTTGTTATTTATGAGTTGTTTCATGTACTCCTTGGTCTATGTGTTAAATATGTTTTATTCTATGAGATTATCAAGTGCTATTTAGTTAAAGTTTTGATATGAGTATGGGAATGCCTACCTCAGTGATGATATAATCTTATACATGTATTTTGTGTTGAAAATTGCAGGTTCTGACCAGGCTCTCCACGAGATAATCCTTGAAATGATAAAGCGCTTCACCCTTCCTAGATAATACAAAACCCTAATCTATTACAGGCTTCGCACTTTAGGGGGCAATCTGTTACACTAAAAAATGTCACCTTGGCTATTTACAGTTAGTATGGCTCTATCAACAGTTATGCTATCCTCTTAGGCAAGTCTTATGCCTCTGCTCTCCATGTCAAACTCCAAAAAGAGAGAAAGTCTTTATAAATGTATTTATCTCTGGGTACGCAGGTTCTCTCAACCTTACCTGCGGGTACGCATCGAATGTTCACAAAAGCTGCGTCTTTGGACGCTCTGTATGTAAAGGGGCAGGTGCGTCCCCCTATAAAGGTTAAAATGCGCAAGTTTCATCTTTAAAAAGTTACTTGTGGTCATTTCTAGAGCATTCTAGAAGGTTGTTCGACGTGTATTGAGCGCCTCCAGATGGTTCATGTACCCCTACCAAAGAGGAACTTATCCCATCAATAAGGGAGCTATCCCATCCAAAAAGGGGATTATCCCATTGATGGTGGACCTGATTAACTTCCTCTTGAGCACTATAAATACAGGCATTGGGCCAGAAGGAGGGGAGGTTGGAAGCTATACATTTCTATGGGTAGATGCTGCTGGAATTAGGACTCCCATTTAGAAGCTTGTGAGGAGAGATTGCCATCTTTGCTTGTTCTATTTGGAAGTGGGTGAGCTTTGTCAAAGTAAAGGAGAACTCTTGATGGACCCTGGGAGGGACTTGCACAACACCAAGGCTCAGGTTGTATTTGTTCCTTTTGTTACCTATTAATGCAAATGAGTCCATTCTTCTCAATAACTTGTTATTTATGAGTTGTTTCATGTACTCCTTGGTCTATGTGTTAAATATGTTTTATTCTATGAGATTATCAAGTGCTATTTAATCGTTTGATTGCTAGTGTATGCAGGTTTCAAAGTGAAGGAGGAGCTCATCCGGATCAGTGGAGCTGGACTGCTACAACAGCGTTGGGTTACAGGTAGGATCTAAACACTTGATTTCCCATATAGTAAATGCATGTTTAGAGAAGGATTGCTCTTGTTTGTCTTGTTTGTCACTAGAGAGTCTTAGGCTCCTAGGGAGGTTGGTTGTGTCCGCACAATCGACTCTTTCCGCCTGACAGCTGGCTACTTCTGGCCGTCTTTATTTAAAGATTGTATTACGGCGGTCCAAAAATGCCACAACTGCCAGATTTTTGATCGTAAGATGTGCGCTACACCTACTCCTCTCCACCCTATAATTGCTATTGGTCCTTTTGCCAAATGGGGTATTGATTTTATTACATGTAACCCTCACTCGGCTGGGGGGCATGCGTACATCATCCTTGCGGTAGATTATTTTACTAAGTGGGCCGAGGCGATGCCTACATTTGAGGCAGACGGCAAGACAGCTGCAATTTTCGTGTTCAATCATATAATTGCTAGGTTTTGTGTCCCACAAGCGATAATCACTGATCATTGGCGTCATTTTCGAAATGTTATGATGACCGAACTTACAGGCCAGCTTGGTTTATGTCACGATAGTTCAACCCCTTATTATCCACAAGCGAATGGTCTGGTTGAATCCATCAACAAAGTTTTAGTCATCATGATCCGACGAATCATTGGGATTCATCGGTCGAATTGGAACAACATGCTATTTTCAGTGCTTTGGGCATACCGAACTTCAGTAAAAACATCAACAGGGTTCACTCTTTTCCGAAGAGGAAAAGTTTTTGTTATACTTGGCTCAATTAGATGAGAATCGACGTGATGCTGCATTGGCGATCGAGACTCACAAAACGAATGAAAGCTCAGTATGATCGAAATGTGACCCCTCAAAATTTTTAGGAAGGAGATCTAGTCTTAGTTTATGATCAAGCTAATGATAAATTAGGCGCTGGAAAATTTGTTCCTATGTGGCATGGTTCCTATGTTGTCAAGCGAAAGCTAGCCAAAGGGGCCTATGAATTGGTAGACTTTGACGGGGACTCTTTGGGTAAACCCAGAAATGGCCTTTACTTGAAGAGGTATTATGCTTAAAAGAATGGGTATGGAGATTTAGTTAGGATAGTTTTTCTTTCTAGCTGGTGTGTTTTAGTTTAAACATTGTGCTTAGCTTAGAGAGTGTTTTTTCGTCATTATTCCTGCTTATCTTGGTTTTACTCTTGATATTGCAGATGTCGATGCCTCTCCAAACATACATTGGTTTCACTAATGGTGCTTGTCGTAATACATGGAACATCTCTTCCACAGCTTGGGTTATCTATTCGCTGTCTAACGAGTTAGTATCTATGCATGGGGTAAGCCTCGGTAAAACAACAAACAACATTGCCGAGTATAGTGCAGTGATTGAGTTATTATCTGAATCTATTTCATTTGGGATTCGGAGTTTGATAGTGAGGTTAGATTCTGAACTCGTTGTATTACAGCTTAATAGAGTGTATGCCATTAGAAATCCAGTGTTGTTAAGATTATTTTTGAGAGTGCGTCTCTTGGAACGTGAATTTGATTATATTGAATATCAGCATATTCCAAGGTCTTTGAATACATTAGCAGATGAAATTGCTTCTCGAATGTTAAATAGACATTTGCAATAATCATACATGTAAATTTAAAACCATTCCATACATGATTTACAAGATAAGTCGATAATAGTGATATATATATAGGAGTGTGTCAAAAAATACATCGTCCTCGATCATAGGTTGAAAAACACCTTATGATCAACAAAAATGATAAGTGCAAAAAACAAAAATGTCACATGTGCCCACAATAGGCGATCATCCTATCACTGGTGATGATCTCTATAAGAAAGCACTGCACGGGCCACCTTGCAAAGGAACCTCCTAAAAGGTCCCAGGACCCCAATCACATAGCGCTGAAGTCGATGAGGAATGTCATCTATAGTGGTCTCAGGAATATCTCCTGTCAAGCGCTCGAGATGACCCTCCAACTTGGCCAAAACCTCTGCTGACTCGTCCTGTGGGGCTGGCGCGGGTGCAACAGGTTGCCTCCTCTCGTAAGGCCTGAGAGCAGCTGGTCGCTGTGGACCCAGATCTGCATTTGAAATTTTTACTATCAGTTTTGAGACAATAAAAAATAACAAAAAAAATTAAAATAAAAAATGTCGAAAAGGATTTTACCTGACTCGTCGCATTGCTCTCCTGGTGGAAGAACCATGTCTGGGTCACCACGAAAATCTATCCCAGCATAAGGGAAGTCCTGAATGGAAAAGACCTAGTTTTCCAACCATTGGAAATACTCAGGTTTGAATCGAGCAACCTCTGTCCTCTCGTCCGGGTGACGGGCCATGACTGCGACCCATCACATCAGTTTGGGCTCTCGAGGAAGCCCAGCTCCAACAGTAAGGTGCTGTGGGATCAGCATAGGAACCCTCTCTAAGCCAAAACCCACAACCAAAGCCCCATAACCAAAGGTCTTTAGTTGTCTGTTTTTGGCCCTGGTCAGTTGGCCTTTCAGATTGGCCAACACGGCATCGCACCAGTTGAAGATGGTGCCTCGAAAGCAATCAAATGCCATACGCATTTGGGATCCGGTGGCAATATGTAATGCGGTAGCCCCGCAAAGTCTGGTGACAGTGAACGCAATCACCATGAGCTCAGGACGGGATATGGTCTTTATGTCTATCCCTTTGTCTCTAGCCTGGCTGTTGCAGTACTCTAGCCTGAGGCTATTGACAGACTGGCCACCTGGCCTAGCCCCAAACAGAGTCAAGTCTTTGCCTCTCTTAGGCAAACCAATCAAGGAATATATATCCGCCGGCTCGATTCCGAGCTAGTGGCCACCAATGAAGAAGCACTGGTCCTGTATGCTCCATCTGTCAACCAACCACTGTAAGAAATCCACTTGAGCCCTCATGCCAGGAATGGCCCAGTATTTGTACAGACCGCACGCCCTCAAAGCATCAAGTGAAGGTCGATGATTCCATGCGGCAGCATCCACGTCCTCATGCTCTCGTTCACGCCAATCTAGCATGATGTACTCTCTGCATCAAGCATAAAGACAAGTTAAATTGCTAGAAATTATTTTGTGTGGTCCATTTTTGAGAATTTTTGTGTTAAAAACCCTTGCGACGAGGACCACACCCTCCGCGTTAGACACAGTGTGTGGGACCGCATTTTGTCTACATGGAAGGTGCGGACCCCAAGCTTTTTCCCAATGGAGAAAAAGTCGGGGTCCGCAGGCCCGCAATGGTAAACCTGTAGGCCCCCACACGCGGGTTTTGTGCCTAAAAACCCTCCCAAAAATGAAATAAATGACTAAAACAAGAAATTAAACGGTTAAAAATGAAGAGTGGGATGATGTGGATTACCTGGAGAAGACGGCGTTCAATTCCGACGGTTGGATTTTCCGCAATCTTCACGGGAAGTTTTCTAAGCAAAAGCACTATTTTCTCACCCAAACTCAAACGGTAAAAATGAATTGACAAAAACCCTTTTTATAAGTTTTTTGAGTAAATAAATTGCAAATTTGTTTATGTTTCACTTTGAAAAGGTATTTTGCGACATTTTTATCCATTTCAAACAGGTATGAGTAATGTTTGTGTTTTTGTGCAGAATAAAGGATTATTCAGGCGAAATCTATCATTTTCGACGGAAAAATATGTAGAGTCATCTTTAAGCTCTTTTCTGACTCCTAAAACATGAAAAGATTGCCGAGTGTTTCTTTTAGACTCATTAAAACGGAATTAAAAGACGGTCCACTTACAGCTCTTTTCCGACCGTAAAAAACATGAAAAGATTGCCGGATTTTTATCATTTCAAATTCGATATTGGTCATAAAACGACGTGTCATTGATCGCTTTTTTACTTTTTCGGGTCAAGGGCACTAATGACGAAAAGTACTCCTTGGTCGTAAAATATCAAGCGGTTCTCTCAAGTATTATTTTATACTTTTTCGGGCTTGGGAGACACAAATTTATGAAAAAGGCCAACCCTGGAGTCTTCTTAAGTTTTTCAGACTCTCTAAAATTGAAAAACGCCGAGTTTCTCCTATACTGGACTCATTAAAATTTCACAGTAAAGGACTTGTTCAATTACAAACAGGAACGAACCACTCCTTCTTAGGGTTCAAATTTAAACTAAGTTGGACTCATCCGAAGGATGAGCTTATAATCAAGCAAATGTTATCCTCCTCAAGCTTGTCAAAAATAAAGAGGTACTTGCCAGAAACGGTGGGGGAAAAGAGAGAAAAATGAGCCTATTTGTCATACTTTGTAACCAATCTTGAACACGAAACTTTCATTCACCTGGGTTGGGAAATCCTTTGCCTAACAGTTGATCAAACCACATTGAAAGTCTTCAGCCGGTTTCTGGGTATTAACTTTGGGTCAATTGTCACCAAGCCATTTGTCGTGTCGTTATGTGTTCAAGAGATCACTGCCAATAAGCCATTCATCTACAAAATAGCTATCATCCATCTTGACCATCCCTGAGTCAGTCCTTGCATCTAAATTTCTTCAACTTGATCTATGATTTCATGTTGTGGGCTTGCCTACGACGGATCGCTTTCTATCGACATCAGCTCATTATCTAGGAAGATGATCTAGGAATCGTCAGTACCTTGAGATCTGCATGCCTCAATGGCAGGTTTCTCGCCTTTGACGACAGTTTACATCATTGACTTTCGATCAAAGGATTCCGTGACATGTTCGACATCAACACATTTATTCACATCTCATGGATTTTACTGGGTACTTTGAGAGCCATTGACATCACTGGTGGTTTCTCTCACACTTGTTAACAGTTTACATCATTGATTGGTAATCAAGTGGTTTCTACCATGTTCGACATCAACACATTCATTCACATGGATAGGATCGTACTGTTTCAGGAAGTAGAAATGAAGACCCTGGATCTAGTTTCCACAATCCAGGCTGCAAGGAATTTTGTATTCATTATATAATGGACTATTCATAAACAGATGGTTGCGTCCATACTGTGTCCACATGAGTCTATACTTGTGATGTTTTACAAGATCACTCCTATATCAGAGCAGTAGTTAGTTTTTCTAGTCAGTTTTGATCTGAGTATGGGAATGCCTACCTCAGCGATGATATGATCTCATATATATATCTTGCATTGAATTTTGTTACAGGTTCCAACCAAGCTCTCCACAAGATGATCCTCGAAATGATAAAGTACTTCACTCTTCCTAAATGATAAGAAATCCTCATCTACTACAGACTTCGCACTTTTGGGGGCAATCTGTTACACAAAAATATTGTCACCATGATTATTTGTTGTCAGTATGGGTCTATCATCACTTGTACTTTCCTCCTAAACAAGTCTCAGACCTCAGCTCTTCAAATCAAGCTTTGGAAATGAGAGAAAGACATTAAAAATCAATGTAACTCGGGTTCCGCACTTTCTCTCATGGTCACCTGCGGTCCCGCACCTTCTGTGTACAAAAACTACGAACCTGCCCGCTCTGTCCCTAACGGTGTAGGTGCAGACCCCTGTGAAAGTCAAAAGTCGCAAGTTTTATCTTAAAAAACTTACTTTGGGTTAATTCTAGAGGTTTCTAGAAGGAATTTTGATGTGGATTGTTTGCTCTGGGGTGGTTCATGCATCCCAAAAGAGGAGCTAATCCCTTCATGAGAGGAGCTATCCCTTTGAAGGAGGGCTTTATCCCTTTGAATGAGGACCTAGTAACCTCCCTCCATTGCACTATAAATACAGGCATTGGGTTGGTTGCTAAGGAGGTTAGAAGCTGAACATTTTTGAGGGTAAATGCTGGTGAAATCAAGACTTCCTAGTTGAGCTTAAGAGGAGAGATCACACATCTTTTTGGTTTCATTGGGGAGTGAGTGAAACTTGTCAAAGTAGAGGAGACTTCTTGCTGGACCCTGAGAGGAGCTTGTACAGTGTCAAGGCAAAGGTTGTAAAGTTCTTCTTCTTTTGAATTAATACAATCAAACTCATTTTTCTCAACAAGTATCTTATGTTATTTGTTTCATGGACTCCTTGAATTTCATGTTAAATATGTTTTATGAAATTGGCTTTTTAGGTGCTATTTAATTTGTTTGCCTTGTTTGTGTTTGCAGATTCGCGAAAAGGAGCTCATTTGGATCAAAGGAGCGAGGGCATCCAAAAGCTTGCGTTGGACCTAAGGTAGGCCCTAAAAACACTTGTTTTCTATTCTTTATCAAAGCATATTTAGAGAAAGATAGTGTCTGGTTGGTTTGCTTGTCATTAAGTCTTCTTTATATTCTAGGAAGGTCTATCTTGTCCACAAGATCGACTTATTCCGTGTAACAAAGTTGATCTAGGAACACCCATTTCAGTACTTTGAAGCTTGCATGCCTCAATGGCAAGTTTCTCACTTCCGGCGACAGGTTTACATCAATGGCCTTCGACCATAAGATTTTGCATGGTGTTCGATGCCAAGTCCCTTATTCACACCATGTGAATTGTACTGCGGTACCTTGAGGATCATTATCATTATCGGTGATTCCTCTCGCACCCGTTAACAACTTACATCATTGGCTGGTAATCAGGCGATGTCTTTCCATGTTCCACTCCAGAGCATCTCTCACATGGATCGACTTGTACCTTGAGTGGAGATCGAATGAGATTGAAGACCCCGGATCTAGTTTCATTCATCCGGACTGCAATATATATTCAGGAAATAAAGACATCATATGTACATCGTTGTTGCATAGATAATCATCCAATCAAAGGGATGATGGCTCTACTAGAACCATCAGTCTACACTCGGACGATTGCCTGTCCTATGTACATGAAAATGAATTTATAAAGCTAAGCATCAGAATGCCCGCCTCAGCTAGATCATGAAAATATTATGAAGATAATGTATTGTATTGTATCTTATTACAGGTCTCCTTCCAGCTTGAAAGAACTTCGGATCCTCATGATAAAGCATTTCACCCGACATAAAAAAAAAAGATTAATGACCTCATGCTTTAGGGGGCAACTATTATAGACATTTTTGGGCGCTACAACCCCAAGCATAAATGTCCATAAACCAAGGGCTCCTAAGTACCTAAAAGTTTTGTTCCAACCCCTAAATGAACAAGTTCAACTGATTACATCTTCTCCCAGAAGTTCTCCATGAAAAACTACTCAGAACTGGTCAAAACTGGATCATTTCACCTGCTCCATAGGCAAATTGCGCTGCATCTCACCTAAGTACACACAGTGGGTGCGTTGCATTTCAAAAAGCCCTTCTATGGGGTGTAATGGGCGAGAAGAGACAAATGGAAATGTCAATCCGCGAGGTGGAGAAGCATGCAATCTTCCAGAAACTTCTCCTGTGACACTTGCCTCTCTGAAATTTGACCAGGGATGAGTAAGAGATCATCAATCTCCAAGTGGAAGCAAGAACTATCAGAGGGAAGCCACTAATCAAATCACAAGTTGACTCATCTCCCTTATAGACATATATATATGGATCCCTCATCCCAGAGATCCAGAGGCTGGAATTTTGCATCTTGTAAGGAATTGTTGTTGGTTTCTTGAGGTAACATCATAGTGTTGGGTGATATAAGCTTTTCATGAGGTGAAGAAGGGCTTACTGGCTGAGAGGATGATGCTGGGTCAGAACAACTGGTTGTAACTCTCTTGGCTCTTTCTTGATTATCAATAAAGCTATTCAAGTTTTCCTCCATACTCTTGTGTCATTTATGTTTTATGCATTTGTATAGTCAATCTACATCTGATCCTAGATTGTTTATGATAATAGATCAATGTTCTCATATAGTGTTATGCTGCTTTGATTCTACAGGTACTCTGTGAAGCTGGGTATACAAGAAAGCGAGTATCAAAGGACTATCAGAAGAGAGAGGAATCGAGCAAGGAACCAAGCACAAGACAGAGGTTGGTCTCCTTTATTCTTCTCTCATCTATCTTTCATAAAGGAAAACGAAAGTAGTTTTACTTTGTTTGTTTCTAAGGTAGCTACCAGTCGTAGTGGGATTAGCAGTTCTGCATAGACACTTTTCCCTATAACACCGTATTCAAAGGAATAGGGAATGAGGATCCGGACCAGTTCTAGTTCATGGTAAGAGTAGTGTGGGAAGCCCAAGGAGTCACAGATGACAACATTAAGAAGGCCACATTGGTGAGTGTGTTGCAGGATTGTGCACTGACCTGGTATATCAAGCTCTCGAATGATCATTCAAATGTAGGAATAGCGGAGATCCAGAATGCACTGAACAGAGAATTTAGTCGGCCGAAATAAGAGACATAGTCAATCATTAGATTTAAAGAGATCACGATGCTTCCAGGTGAGACCCCCTGGGATCTGGATCAGAGACTAAAGTGTACTATCCGTGAGGCTAATATGACGCTAACTAATGCGCAACACCACGCGTAGTTTGTGGTGTCTTTGACACCACACCTAAGGATGGCGCTGTCACAGCAAAAGCTTTCAACCTAGGCTGAAGCACTGGAAATGGTGATGAGGTTGCATGAAACAACGATACAGGATTTGGGATTGGGAGTCCAACAAATCCATGTGCAACTACAAAACCTATGCTTGGAAATGAAGAATTTGAAGTAGGACAGGGCACCCCAGCCAAAGGCATGTGAAGAAGTGTGGTGCATAAAATATAAAGGCTAGGGACATGACAAGGATCATTGTCCAGTATTCGTGAACTACTTAGTAGGAGGAGTATCAATGCCATTGAGACCAGAGGCACAAGCAGGGCCAAGTGCAGCACCCGTGCTCTGGTGCACGATCTGTCACGGGGGGGAAAGCATACGACTGACAACTGTCACCTGCTGTAGAAGTATACACACACAAGCAGTTGTTTTTTCATTTTTGTAGATCAGTGGGCCACGATGAGTGTACACGTCGGAGCTATGAGTTAATGATGGATCAGACCCCAACTTATCGAATGTGGATAGAAACATGAGCCCTCGAACCCATAGTGGGAATGGCGCACGATGGATTTCAAGGGTGAGGTCAAGGATGAGGAGGAATGGGTCTAGGAAGGGGCCATGGATAGCTAATCTGTTACAACTGCGGAGTACCAAGGCACGACGCTCACGATTTTACTAACCAAATGAGAATATCTTGTTCGTACTGTGAGCAGTTTGATCATAAAATGGTAGATTGTCTTACGTTAATCCCACAAATGTGTGAGAAGGGGGGTACTATAGCCTACTCTAACCTAGAATATCCAAATGATGAAGTATAAACCATGCGAAGAAGACCCCAATGTGAACGTGGTGCTAAAAAGTGGCATGACTATAGGGGAAGATAAGGGGAAGCAGCCCAAGGGAGATACATGGGTTTGCAAGGCTCCTACAAAGGAACCTGAGTTTGACTTGGAATATGCAAAGGATACATTTATGGAAGCTAAGAAGAGCTTCGTGGAGGCCTCTACTTCAGGTAGTAAGGATCAACCAGAGCCAGGAATGGATCCTTCTATGCTTACTACCTTTTTAGAGACATGCATGAAGCTGTTGCGTGACAATAAGGCAGTTAAAGGAATACAAGAGCTGATCACTAGGTGCGCAGGGTCAGGTGAACCACGCGTAGTCCAGAAACTGGGAAGGCATGCATTGCACACCAGGAGGGAAATGAGATTGATGATGCAAATTGGC
Organism: Pinus tabuliformis; assembly: GCA_031772625.1. NCBI lineage: Eukaryota > Viridiplantae > Streptophyta > Pinopsida > Pinales > Pinaceae > Pinus > Pinus tabuliformis. The sequence goes on along the minus strand of CM062815.1, from coordinate 641,214,124 downwards.
GAGTATGAAATGGATCAGGTAATCCTAGACTTGGGTTCGGACGTGAATGTGTTACCAAAGTAGACATGGAAATGCATGGGTAGGCTCGCATTACAATGGTCCCCGATTCAATTATGGATGGTGAACCAACAAAAGATCTTTCCCATGGGAAGGTTGCAAGGGGTAACAGTGGATATCGAAGGCGCTAGCATGAAGAAGGACTTTGAGGTGATAGAGATTGTTGATGATAGCAATCCATATCCCACGTTGCTAGGAATACATTGGGCCATGGATATGAATGGAGTCATCAACCTAAAGAAGTGGAAGATGATTTTCAAGAATAAGTCCCTACTCGTAGTAGTTTTGCTAAATCCAGCCGAAGGAGTGTGCCACACTCAACCTATGCCTAATGATGACAACAACAATGAGCTGGATTGCATTTACCATAGCACGGCGCTAGACCAGGATTAGATGAACCTGACTGCAGATGGGAGAATCTCATGGGAGCGTGACAGTTCCTATACGTCATATCCAGATGAAGAAATAGAATGCTGACAGAACTAATTGCACGAAGTAACAACGCTAAATTGCAACATGATGATTAGATCACTACGGTGCGTGATGACCAAAGCAAGGGAACTGCCAACATATGATGGGGAGATAGGCATGGATGAATTCTTAGACAAATTTGAAAGGGCAGTGCTAGAACAATAGTGATATTGTGCACTAGAATGGGCATTGCGCCTGACACCCGCGTGATGGTGGAATATACACCAGAACAATATTGGAAATTGGTATGAAGGTAGCAGACAGATGTGCTTACAATTTGGAATTCACCAGCAATGAACACGAGCCAGGCAACCAGGACGAAGCAGTTTGAGCACCCACTTGTGTCGATGGGTGCAGATGTATGTTGTGCAAACACCTCCCAGACTAAGGATCGAAAATCAGAACCCAACATGTCAATAGGGAAGGTGACGCACTCCACAAACAGTCCATGATGGAGCATTCAAAAAGCTATGCAGAGCCATGAACAGAGTTCACCAGATGAGACGTACTGATTGGGACTTGTGCGTACCAACAGTTCAATGGACCTATAGGACCATAAGCAAAAACCAGAGTGCAAAAATGACCCCAACGTTGACAAGAAGAGATGAAACCAGGAGGACAGAGAAGGATCCCCAGACCACAGCTCCCACAATAGGGACAGGACGTAAGGACTTGGGTAAAAGAATTAGGTAGTTATAGGAAGCCATTCGATGGGGGAGCTTGAAACTTCGCGAACTCGGTGAAGAGTGGGCATGACTGAGAAAGAAAAGCATGACATTGGACGAAGAAATCAGCAAACTAGAAACCAAAGTCATGCAAGTGGGCCACGAGAAACTATGCATGATGGGACCAAGCCGATCCGGCCCTACTACTGCATTAGAAAGAGTTGCGACCTTGCTATCATGGCTACGACCGCACCTTACTAAATAGGGGAACGTACCATACAAAGAAGAACACAACACACTACTGGACACAAGGGTGTTTGAAGGGTGTCCACAACCCAGGCTAGCAGGAAAATCAGAGCCTCGAACTGGCAGTGCGACCACCTGACTATCTGTAGGAAGCAGAGTCTCAACACTCCAAGCAGTTGAAAGAAGGCGCGGGACTATAAACAAGTTTGCAGGAGAGTTGAAAGGAGAGGAGGTTCCGCACAGGACTAGTATGTCACAGGGATCGTGTTCACGCATAAGGGGTTGCACTGCTACGTGGGTAGGTTGGGAAGTGACCATTGATGCCATTGCTCATGACAAGAGGTCTAATTTAAGGCAGGAAGGAGCTGGCGACGGGCCATTAAGAAAAGAATTAAGAGCTAAATTCGGGATGATCTACCGCTAAGAAGATATTTATTACTCAGAAGTGGAGGGAATGGGTGAATTCAAATTCAAACGTTACTATAAAATCCCTTGGGGTAGCCTCTAGGAAACACTTGGTTGTTTGAGAATTGAGCCAAGATAGAGTATTGAGCACCAAGCTACCTTGCCACCTGTGAGTATGTGACCAAACGAATCCAATGTAGAAACAATGATGGCTGCAAGAACCAGAGTGAGATTTTTAGAAGTAACACTGGAGCCCTAGGAGGATTTTGGAGAGGTAGCAGTTGCACTAGAGGTTCCCAAGCCCTCATGCACACCGCGACTATAGAAAAACAAGCAGCAAATGGGGCCAGTCCGGGTATCACCACGGAACCCACGAGTGAGTACATTGTCAATGACGGAGAAGGGAAAAGCTATCATAGTTGAAACAGAGGAGGACGAGGAAGATTTTCAGGCCCTGATCACCCAAATTGAGGCGAAGAATGTTTCCAAAATACCTTCAGTGATAAAGTTACCCCCCTACATCCCCCCGTGGAAAGGGACAGCTAAGATACTAAAGGACCTAGAGGCCATGAAGAGTGTGCTCCAGACCCCGTTGCTTCCGGATGAAATAATATTTGACGGTCTGTCGCTGGGATAGGTGCCTAATATAATGTTCAAAGATTGGGACCTCACACGCAGCAAGAAGTTCCCACAGCTAGTTGCAGATCAATTATTGCAGTAGAAATGGTTATGCGGTGTGGAGAAGACTGGGTTACTACATCTGCGGTGGATACCCCACTACCACCACATGCCCATCACAACCTTTGTCATCTGGAAGCTACTGTGCCTAGTACATGATGGGTATCTTTGTCTAAAGGATTCGATTCCCATCACAACCGACTTAATTCACTGGATTTCTCAGCTACCCATCAAAGGAAACAATCTTACAACCATAGCAGGAAATAACAGTGACTTGTCCCTCGCTGAAGCGATAAAGGCCAAATACAAGCTGGAGAAGAGGAAGCGAGGGCATGTAATAGCAAGAATCAAGGAGAAAGGGGTGCACGTAGCCACCTAGCTGTTGGCCAGCAAGCTAGTGAGGAAATGCCGTGTAGACGAGTTTCCAGCATCTGTAATTGCATTGGCATAGTAGTGCGCAGAGGGGGTTCAATTCAACTAGGCGTAGTTTCTTTGCGATGAATTTTTGATGAATTGTAGGGAAGGCCAAGAGCAGGGTAAGACCTTCCACTATGTGTGGTTGCTCTTATCCATCTTGTTGGTTGTTGGGGAGCTACTGGCAGACAGCCAGTTTCCCACCATTGAGAGGAACCTACCCGAGGTGTTATGAAATCAGCTCAAGAAAAGATTGAAAAGATAGATCAACGCCTTAGAATTCAGCCTCTTCGAGGGGGCAACCTCCTTTACATTACATAAATGAACAATTCTTGGATGATACAAATGACAAAACGTCCTTTCTATATATAGGAGTCTAAGGAGTCACAATATAATCTAGCCAACCTAACAATGCTTCAGTTACCGATAATAATGCTTCACTATGCCCTTCGAATTCCTTCAAACCAAGCTTATGCAACAATTAAAAAAAAAACTACACACCTTTTTTTTTACTTTGTAGAAGCCTGATATTGAATCTGATGTATCTCTGTAATTTTGAATCATCCAGTTATGAAATTGTGACCTGTAGTAGCCTTCTATGTCCTCTTTCCAATGCCACTAGTTTGATCCAAATTGGATTCTCCAAGAAATAGTTATGCACAATCTCCCGCAGTGACCTGATTATAGACTAGTTCAGTAGAGATAACTTGTGTGAAGTGCCACGTGTCACTGTTTCAACTTTTGACTTTGAAAAATATATAAAAGAAAACTACAGTCCGTCCTCTTTCTGTACCTTCTTATGAAATTTCAATCCGATTCTCAGAAAGAAAGTTATGACGATTTTCCCTAGGTCACCTGTTTTGAGTGTAATTCAGGAGTCTGCAAAAAGACCAACTTCCTCAGATCATATCTCCGAAAATATCGCGCGAAAAGCTCTGAAATTTGGACGCAAGGTTCAGCGCGATTTCTTCTCAAATGGGTTTTTTTTGCGACTTCTGAAATGTCACAAAAAAAAGGTTATAGAAAAAATGCCACGATGACCTGTTTGGAGTAGCGAAGCCCTAGAATCCAAACCTCTGATACCAAATGTTATGAAACCAGCTCAAGAAAAGATAGAAAAGATAGATCAACGCCTTAGAATTCAGCTTCTTCGAGGGGGCAACCTCCTTTACATTACATAAATGAACAATTCTTGGATGATACAAATGAAAAAACCTCCTTTCTATATATAGGAGTCTAAGGAGTCACAGTATAATCCAGCCGACCTAACAATAATAATATAAAGCCACAAAAATAACAATAGAGGGATTATATGGGCACATTAATAACAATATGGGGGCAATGGGGGCACAACAATATAAATAAGGGGTATAACTACAATAGTAATGGGGTAATCACTAGTATTATAGGGACCCAACATGTTGGTTGTTGCGGAGCTGCTGGCGGACAGCCAGTTTCCCACCATTGAGAGGAACCTACCCGAGGCCATGAGGTACACCTCGCTTTGGGAAATGAAAGACGAGATGAGGATTCGCTAGATAAAAGTGTTTTGGGCATTCGTAGAGGCAAGCTTATGAACATGGATCAACTGCAGGCCACGCTTGTCCTCGACAATATATAATAGTTTACAAAGTGCAACAGAATTCAAGGTGGATATGCATAACCTGTATATCCGGGCGTGCAAGGATCCAGCCCGAGCATGGGTAAAACTGCCATTCATTACCACAGATGATGCAATCTTCGAAGTGATGGAATTATGGTCTCCGGAGTGACATGCCCCAGACTTGGCGGAACTAGAGGAGATTGCAGCAGAGTAGAGGAAGAGGGAGACCAAGCTACACATCACAAAGCTAGCAGAGAGAAAGCGTCTGGAATAGGAAGTTGCCATGCAGAAGAAGGCAGCTGAGGCAACAGAAATAAAGAAAACAACACAAACCACAATTGTGCCCACCGAAGAGACCGAGGAAGGTCAGGAAATGTCCATGGAGTAGGACATATAGGGGGAGGATGAGACACAACAACGCCCAGACCTTACAACAGAATCGACCCAACTCAAGAGGGCGTGCATCCAGGAGAAGCCATCCGCACACAAAAATACAAAGACAATAAAGACCATGGAGGGACACCTTGTTGATAGTAGTGAACTAGTTTGCGATTCCACTAAGGATGCTCTAGAAGAGTTGCTGACGGAGCAGACAACTATGTTGGGGGTGCTCAGAGTGCAGTTGCAGGCATTACAGGTGTGACCCCCAGGAGTTCTGACACCGCACCTGGTGGAAGATGCAGCCGAAGCTGAGTAGATGTTGCGAGCCCACACAATGAACAATTTCATTTTACCAGCAGGAGTCATCTTAGCAGAAGCCAAAGGTGACATGAGGGGCTGGGGGTTGAATTTGGCCACCCTTCCTAGAGAAACCTTGTACTCACTGTAGGATGGGGTAACCACTGAGCTCCACACCAAGGAAGGCCGCGTCGTCCAGGTCTTAATGGAACAAAAGGAAATCTATAGTAGATTAGTCTATAGCGTGACGACTTGGTTGTACACAACCAAGGATTGGAACATGCTATGGAGGAGGCCTATAGTAGCATACCAGAACTGGCTATGCCAACATAACTCCCAGCAGCCAAAAATATTCATCACATAGCGGCAGGATTCTGTAGGGCCCACGAGGACGCCACAAAATATCAGTTGGAGTTAAACTTGTAGATCGCTGAGCTCCGGCTAAAGGCACAACCCTCTACACCCCCAGAAGTTAGAGAGTAATGCCACCATGCCATTCAATAGGGGTTGGCAGTGATAGAGCACGTGGTACAGGACTGCACAAGATTGTTGCATCAATCCCTCCTCACAATCACTTTATTGCAGGAAGACCCAACCATACAACAACTAGAGGTAGAAGTATGGCAGCTACAACAGGCATATGACAATGTCAGAGGGACCACACAAATGGTCGCCCTTACTCAGCACCTTACCAGAATGAAGGAGGCCCAGGCTCTCAAGGAACAGGTGGATGTTGCGCACTAGAAAGAAGCAATGCTGAAAGCACGCATTCAACCTTGGCTCGAGGAAGCCTTCTTGGTCACTGCCACAATTAAGGAAAAGCTAGCATAGATGTAGAATGCATCTGGGCTAAGGCAAGAAGGTGCCCCTGACAATGATGCATCAGAGAGTTGCACCCAGCTGATACAACAGATATCTATTATACAAAAAAATCACCTCCTCATCAACTCAGAGGGGAAAGACAAAATGATTGAAGCAAAGACCATAATTACAGGCCTTGATTCCACACTAACACTGGTTTCACACTAAAATCTTGCTTTATAAATCTTGTTACCAAGCCTAAGGGTGCATTAGTGACCCTACTAACTGAAGTTGTTAGACAAGGGACAACGTTATTGAAACTTGGTGAAGTTCCAAGGGTCAAAGCAACGAATTGACTCATAAATATCTAGATATTTGTCCCTAAAATTACTCAAGAAAAGAAAGGAATCATCCAAAATCAAGATATTTAGAGGATTTCTAATCTAAGAAAAGGAGGCAAATGGGAAAGAGCTGAAAAGCATGGCAAGTTCATTGCTTTTGCCCTAGTGAACTCAAGGAGGAGCTTGGCAACCCTAACTCAATTGCTATATAAGAAAGGTGAGGGTTATTGTGAAAGGGGTCAGAGCATTTGAAAGGATAGCCTACTTAGCTGTTGAGAACTGTCTCATATCTAAAGAAGTGAGCTAGAAGGGAGAGAGAGAGAGAGAAGCAGAAGGGACAAATGGTTGTAATCGCTCTTCCATTATTAATACAGAACTGCAGTTGTGTTCCCTACTCCATGGTGTCGGTAACATAGTTCATTAAGTTGTTCAGTTGATACTTGTTTATATGAGTAGTTTAGTTGTATGCAAATATATGTTCGTTGTGTATTCATATATTGGTTTTCAAGGTTGTATGCAGTGATTTTGTTTGCCTTTCCTTTGTGCAAGAATTGATTTGGAGCCAGCTTTGAGGGAGTTCTTCTTGGTTGCATTGTGATCTCCAAACAAATCTAGAAGGAGACTTGAGGTAATACTCTTTCCATACTTTGTTAATTGATATTTGTCTATGAACATGTGTATAACTTGGTAGCATCTACAGATAATCTTACAGTCTATCGAAGGTCCCAGGAAGGCCTTTTAGGGTAGTTTTCATTCTCAATACACAGTGAATTTTACCCCATAGCAGAATTGGTGACTCCGCTGGGGACTATACATCTATTTCCTAGTTTACCCAAACTCTTATCTATTTTCTCCTCCTTCTAAGAGTTCCCTATATTTCTACAATCCCTTTCTAACCCACCAAAGATCTTGTTACATCTTTCCTACAAGTATTCACCTCTGAATCTAATCTTGAAAGCCCTTTGTTTGATTGATTTCCTACACTAATGCAGGTTATCAGGCTACATAGAGCTTTATAAAACACAGTGCTTGTTCACAGGCAGCATTAGTGGGCCTACTAACTCTCTGTAGCCACTGTTACAGAGCGTTAGTCTCCCAATACCTTGATTTTCAGCAGTGGCTATGGACCAAAAGGGATAGGAAATTTCTCATGGGCTGAAATAAGATCTGTAACTATATTTTGTCAGCTAAATTGGTGTCATCGAAATTTATTTTTAGGAAAAAGGTTTTGGTTTCTCTCTCTTAAAAACATTTTTCTAAAGGAAAGACTCGTAACTTTTATTCATCCTTTGTTTAAATGGTTATAAGTTGCTTCATTTTGGTTTCAAGTAGTTGTTACGAAACATTAGATAAGGATCTTTTGGTTATGCATGTGTTGTAAGACTAAAGATGCATGGAAGAAACCATGAATATATGAAAAATAAGAATATGTAGAATACAACTTGTTTGCATCAAATTGAAAAAAAAATTCAAAGCTTTTTTTTTACATGATTTATTGAGTCAAAGTCTCATCACTTTTCATACATCAACTCCCCTACCAAAGACAATAATCAAGTACACATAAAATTTACCTAAAATCAATCAGTAACACTTTATTGAGCAAACAAACATTAGTTAGGCTAGGATCTTGGGATAAGCATGTGAGTGAACTGCCCAAGGTCAAAAACCAAACTAGTGTCATTAAAAGAGTGAAAAATTCCTTCTGCATTCATACTACCAGGACCACTCCAGTAAAAGAAGAGCTAAATACGAGACAACATCGGACTATAAGTGAAGGTAGCCCACCTTCTCTTGCAAATCCTTTGGGTATGATGTGTATTGGGGGTCCCTTCGGGGATTTCAGAACTAAGTCAGGGACTCAGGTATCTTGCCCACATAGCATGATGTCTACGACTATGTCCCCTCCGGTGGTGTCTAGGATCTGAGGTATCTTTAGTGACCAAACTTATAGGGACTTACACAAGGTGACTGGGGCAGGCTGTCCTAGTACCTAACATGGATGGATCTACTATGTATTTAGTTTTTGGGAGGGTTCTCATCTTCACAAGAGTACCTGGCCCCTTAATCTAAGGTTCGGGTGAAGCTCTAGAGTAACCGTAACAAGACATCTGGCCAACCTTCTCTGTTATTCATTGAGACATTGGGTTTCATCTCCAGTGATCGGTGCTTATTAGACAAGGAAATTTCCCTCTCTTTACTGATTGATCCATTTAGTGTATTTTTCATATTTTTTTTACGTACCTGAGTGCTACCATTTCGAAACTTTAAACAAATATCACGCTAAAATTTATTGATAAAAATTAATGGTCACAAGGGATACATCTAGCCCTCATCGTCACTCTAGATGATTGTTAGGACTTCCTCCATCATTGTGGAAGATCTGATGAGTTCCACTGAACTGGATTCCCCATCTTCGGGGGATTAGTCTCCTAGATCTCACATGGGATTTGTTTGGACAACGGACGATTCAAGTTTGCCAGAGGATTTCTTTACCAATGGATTCCTTCCTTCCTTTAACACTCCGCTCACAAATCCATTGGAACTTGTCTTAGCTCCCATCGTACCTGTACTTCCTACCCCTACAGAACTTAACTAGATGGTAACTGTATTAAATTAATTTAAATGATCAACAACAGATCCACCTTCTGACATCTTCATATTAAATAAATGCTTTGTTAGTGTCGGTATCTTCATCCCTCCGTCAGAGATCTAATCCTCTTGTTGAATTTCATATTAGGTGTCCCACCCAGCCATTTGCATTCCATTAGGCGCATGGATCATCTGACGGTAGTGGCATTCCTATAGTTTCCCTCATGTTATCTACTTGCTGGCTCATGTTTGTTCATTAAAAAGCATATACAGTCTCCTTTTTATCTTAAAGAGTGCAAAGGTTTTCTTTAGGGTTTCATTGTCAATTAGGTCTAGGGTTTCATTAGGGTTTTGTCAAAAAAAAGTTTCAAAGTGTCCAATAACAACCAGCAGGCCATGAGGAGGTTTCAAAATCAATAAATTTCATCACTAAGTGTTCAAAAACGTGTTTTTCCTCAAAACTCTGTTTTGAGGAAAAAACAGAGTATTTTGCTTTTATTGTACAAAAATCATGAAATTTTGTTTTTCTCATTGTAAATCCCTTCATCTGTAATCTTGGTTTCTTTCCTTAGCTCCAGTAGTTACAACACCTGCAAAACAAGCAAAGCTCAGGTCATTTAGTTCATCACAAAACTTAAAAGAAGTGAAAAAGTCCAAAAAACAGAGTTTGAAAATAAAGTCATTTGCAAAACATTATGAAAGAGGGTTTGGAAAAATTAAAATTGAAAAGCTCCATGTATAAATCATTTCTCCAAATATTTAAAGCTCATTTGCACTCCAAGAGCAAAGAGAAAGCAAAGCCAAGTTGATGTGGTGAGCAAGTGAGAAGTTTGGGTGAAAATCGCTCCAAGTTACTGGCGCGGCGCACTGGGCAGGAGGCATGGCGCACTCACCAGGCGCGGTGCATTAGGCTGCATTTTACAATGTAAAAAAGCACAGGCACGGCGCATATGCTGGGCACGACACATTGGGTTGGATGTATGGCGCACACAACCAGAGAGCCCGAAAACTTCCAGAACTTGCTCCAATCGCCCAAAAACGCACAGATTTGTCTTGGTACAAGTAGGTAGAGCCTCCATCATTATTTTTTATCCAAGTTTGGTGCTTGTTTCATGGTGGTTGATGAATGGTGATTGCTTAAAGAAATCAAACCCTACCATTTGAAATTCCTCAAAGAAAAATTGATGCCTAGGGTTTTGATTCACTGTTTTGCTACCAAGTCAATCCTTTAAATTCCTCCATCACTCCCTTACCCATCTTTTCATTGATTTCATTATTCCCTAAGTTTCCGTACCTCCTAAATTCACTAATATCTTATCCCAAGTTCCCTTTTCCAAAATCCCAAATGCAACAAACCCTAGTCTCATACTTAAAATCCCAAACCCTAGCCCCTCCTAAATCATTCCCTAATTCCATATTTCTCTAAATTCCCCCTCCACAGTCCCTCATTTCACTATTTTCCCTTGGTGGCAGAGGTCAAACACATCATCAAAGACAGGTCAAGACAGTTTAACACATTAGTGCCTATTTCTCCAAGACAGTTTATCTACCAGCAGACATGGCATATGATCCTTCATATGATTATGAAGAGGAGACCCAAAGTGACTCACCTATAGAGGGACATGCACCCAGGAGGCCTCATAGAGGTGGAAAACATATCAGAGAAGAACCAACCACTCTTGTTGAATTATAGGCCTGCCCTCTTGCCATCTTTTGTTTCCAGCATCAGTCATGTTATGAATTTTGTGAGAAGGTTGCTAATATTCAATTTCATCATGAGTTGGCCCACTTGTTTGTACTGCATTTACATGGTGATCAAGCCACTCTAGCTGGTGTCACTTTCACATTAACACCAGAATCCATTTCATTAGCAACTGGCATACCTAACATTGGAGAGCCATGGAACAAGAGGTAGAAAATTGACTGGCAGCATTATGAACTGTACATCAAGCCCGGCTTTTTGAGATATCTCAAGAGAGTGTTTCCTTTTCGGTACCTCAAAGATGAATATGCTCCTTCAATGAAACTCATCATGAAGTATTTCAGCTGTGAGGGCCAATTCTCTTGCTTATATGCTTATCATATCAGGCTGCTAATGCATTTTACCCGGGTATGGATGATGAACATCCCTTACTTCATGTGCCAAAACATAGAGAAGATGACCACCCTTTGGTTGAAGGGAAAGTACCCCTAGAGTCCTTTGGGCTGAGACTCTACCAGACTGAAAATTGCTTATACAAAGAAACACACACATACAGCCATCTTTTTTACTTTTAAGCAAATTCTAATGTTTTAGGGTACATACCTAAGGTCCTACGTCCGAGAAGACCGTTAGGGTGCAAACCCTTCTTGGAGTTCCCTTCTTCTTTCTCTGACCTGCAAGACAAACAAATCAAAGAAATCAACAGTACATGTATAGAAGTTTATGTATAAATCATCTTTATGCTATAAAGTTAGTTATAAATAATCTTTAAGTAACTACTTTCATAAGAATTCAACACAAGAATCTCATAAGCATAAAGAAAGATTATTCGGGAACAAAGACGTGTTTCTTTATATATAAAGGCAAATAGAGTACATATATCGGAAAGATATCACCTGAACACCTTCAGCAGGCTCCAAGCAAGCTTCCTCCCGGATTCGTTCCAGCCTCCAGCCTTCAACAAGAGCTCCTTCCAAGTCTTACTCAATGATGATGTCAAGGATGAATGATCACCAATACACATGGAAACAAGGGTTTCCTATGCAAAATGGGGGAAGTGCAGGATGCACCAAGGACTTCAGACCTGGTCTAAGGGAAAAATCTCAGCATAATAATCTTGCTCTCCTTTCTCTCTCCCCTTGGCCTTCCCTTTGATGTCTTTTTATACCCTCTCCAAAGTAGTTTTTTAGTTAGGAGTTGGTTGGGAACAGTTGGGCCACGGGCACTAACAGGTGATCCAGCAGGTAAACCCGCGATCACCGCCCGAAAAAGAGGAAATTATATTTTTTTAAGTGTTTTAATAGATACACGCGGGTTGGGTATGACAGACCCGCGTGTACACGCGTTTAACACAGGGCAAAGTTGCGTACAGGGAATAAAACACTGTTTTTTAAATTTTTGGACCAGGTCTGGAAGGAGGGGTTGCCCTAGGCCATAAGTGCAGCATCACAAACCATAAGAGTGAGATTTGGAGCTATAACAGATGCCCCCTAATGTATGAGGTCAGAAGGGGAACATGATGGCCGAAATACATTAAGTAAGTACAAGGAAAGGAATTCTGCCGAAAAACCGAGGAGGACTTCACCGGAATTCAGCCTGCCAAGCCACCGAAAGGAGATCAGAAAGAAACACTGTCTGAGGCGGGCATACCCATGCTCAGGAAAAGTAAAGCATGTCCGCATATCAAGTACAAGCGGATCCACTAAGTATACAAGTATAAATGACTGTAAAAATACATAATGGATCATCTGATCATAATGAGTAAGTACATGTCTGAATATCACATATAAAACTGTCAATGATGCTGAAAGATGCAACGGATCACTGAAATCAAAGACTGATCCCATAAGGTACCAACTGAACATGATGGAATAGGATGGTACTACACTGCAAACTCAGGTGCCAGCATATAGAATGTCGCCATGACTGACTGCAACATATAAGGTGGAATGGTATCAACTAGCAGCAACAGGAGCAACTGTCAAGTGAACCAATGAATGCTGATACAACCTGAGGTCTTCACCGACCGCCGTGGTACATTTCTACACCATGGGAATAAATGATCTGAAGTCGACCATGTGAGAAATCGTTTGATTACCGGTCATTGATGTATACCGTTAACAAACGCGAGACTACTCACCGATAATGATAATGAGCGTCAAGGTACCCAGTACAATCTAACAAGTGTGAATAGATGAGCTGAAGTCGAACACCTGTAAGAATCTATCAATCAGGAGACAATGATGGTTTCCCACTGTCGATAGCGAGGAATCTGCCACTAATGACTGCAAACCCCAAGGTACTGCCAAATGGACTCTAGATCTTTGCCCCAGAGCAATGAGTCGGAGTCGATAGGGAAAGATCCGCTAGAAGGAAGGCATTAAGGCATCCTCCATCAATCTAGCGCGAGTGTAACCCGTAGGCCAATAATGTGGAAGGAAGCGGACGAAAAAGATGTAGTAACCCAACCGAAAGTACGTTTCCGGCGTACACAAGATGTGGCTAGCGCACGGCAGAAACCCTCTGAACCAACCAATAATGAAAGCTGACACAGAGGCGAGGTATCCACCAATAGGGTCAAATGGAAACCAAGGTACTGCACGAATCCCAATGTGTGATAATGTATGCTGATGTCGAACACAAGGGAAACCACTCAGTCAAAGACCCATGATACTGATCGATGCTGAGCACAAGGTGACCTATCAATAATGAAAATAGGGCCAGGGTGCGGTCTCTAGGTCTGCCCTCAGAGCAATGTGTCGTCGTCGATAAGGACAAGACCCGCCAGCAAGAAGTCAATGGGGACCTTCTCAAACCGGCACGAGTGAAGGACCAATATAACTGATGTGATGATAGACATGACACTGACAACCAGGGATGGCCGACTGAAAAATGAGTCAAGAGACACCGCAGAAAGGCCGACTCAGGCTAACTTCCCTTGAACAAAAGCACGACTCAATGTGACTATGTGGCAGCATATAATGAATCTGTATAAGTTCGTCATGCAGGAGGCACGAACGAACCCTCCATATGATTGGAAGAGATAACCAATCGGGGGAGGACTGACTCGATAACAAGGTTATGGCTTACCTAAGTCAAACTAAATCCCACCCATGTGGAGGAGACTTTGTTTTGAGTGCTTTGTTCAAGGGCGTCACGACTGACTCTAGCTGCCAACAATAAATGGAAATAATGTCCCTGTTCCCGCTCTTTTTGGAATATTTAATTTTTTTGTCTTTTTCTGATAAGCCGGAAAAAGAATAAAAGAATGCTATGGTACAGTGGAAAGAACGAGTGTCGGTGAAACAGATGCTCTAGTTCCTGGGAAAGGAACGTTCCTATGCTCAATGCAGGGAGGTGAAAAACTGGTCAGTGACACTCAGAGGTATGTCCCTTCCACGGATCTGGGTATGTCAAGCTGCAGAGGTCAAGGGTATGCAAGGTTGATTTTTTGCAGACGTCATGGTCAAAAGTGGGCTTAAACACGAGTCCAAGTGAAGCCGGTTATAGGCCAAAAGGTGCAAATGGTCAACATGCAATGCAGAAGTACAACTCAACACACATAGGAGCCTCTAGGGTATAAGGCCAGAACGAAGCGAAGAAGCAAGGAAGAATGAGTCTTCAACGCATAAGTCATGGCGGGACTACAGAGGACTCCCGAGCCTACTCAAAACGAAGCAGCATGGGCAACAAATGTCAGTGAGGTGCTAACTAGGATGCCCATGTAAAAGGATGGCTCTACCATCATGTCATGATTTAAAGAATCGGCGAGTGAAAATGGCTTGCGAACCATAACATGATGGGGTCGACCCTACGGCAGATGTATCGGTCAAATGGAGGCTAGTATGCATAATGCAACGGAAAAATGGTGTCCCTAACCTATATGCCAGTGAGAACACGATACCTGCCATGATGGGTCAGCAGTCATGGAACCGCCTCGAATCGTCGAAAAATGTTCAAAATGTCCTGAAAAACAACTCAATCTCGACATTCCAAGCTCCCAAGTTAAAAGTGACATGAAACCAAACAAAATAAAATTTTGAAAAAATTTTACATTTTCAAAACTTATAAAAAGAAATTTTGGACTTACCATTTTCACCGTTTGACTTGGAGAGCAAATTGTGGAGCAAAAGGAGCAAACTTTCCCCGTGACTTATTCAACCGTTCAAACTTGCCGAAAACTTCCAGGTAAGCACTAAACTTGTCTTGCAATCAATTGTGATAGTTTTTAGGAAGTTTAATTAATGTTTCACCGTTAGATTTTTGCAAAAAATTTCTCTGCGGCGTACACGCGGGTTGGATGTATATAAATCGCGTATACGACGGCCCTACACGCGACTGTGTATAGGGTAAACCGCGTGTGCGCAGCGAAAAATTTTTATATAAAAAACTAATGGATGAAATTGATTTTTTCTTCCAGGATGACTCTCACATGGCGTGAAAGAGAGCACTCAGCTGTAGATAATGAAGTTATGGAGAATGATGAGGCATTAGATGCCTTACGGGGATGCGGATTGTTAAAATTCTTTAAGTTGCCGAATATGAAAGCAAATGTGCGTCTGCTCGAGAGACTTATTGATTACTGGGATGTCGAGGAAGAAGCTTTTATGATTGATCAAATGCCACTCAGGATAGAAGTGGAAGATATATATTTCATCACGGGCCTTTCCCGAAGGGGAGAGGTAGTCCACTCCCGGGGCAGGACCCGGAATAGTCTCAGCGTAGACGACTATGTACAACTTTACTGCCCAGGTCATCGGAAGGTCGGGAGTCAGATCTCGATCCCACACGTGGCGAGTTTGTCACTGCGGATAATCCTGTTCACCATAGCTCGAGTGAACGGGTCATCTTCGCTACATCAGGCATCACGAGTAAACATGAGCGTAGCAGTGGACTGTCTCACCACGGTGTTTGACTGGTGTACTCCCCTACTTGCCAACATGAAGGAGCAACTTGCTTCTATCAGGAAGGGACAGACCAAGAACTTTGGGTATGGGACCATTTTATGCACATTTTTCTTCGAGAAGGTTCCTGCACTCCGTCCCAGGGTAGCAGTTCCCATCAGTAGTCCACGTGATCCACGTATGGGCCGGTGGGCTGACTTGATGAAACGTCTGGGGGGTGGGGAAGTGCCCAGGAATGCATTCGACGACGACTTTTTTGCTTGGTGGGAGCAACAGATCATCGCCATAGACGACTACCCCTATGCTGGACTAGATTTCCGAGGAGATCCTGACCTAGTACTGCCACCAGATGCAGCATGGGGCGAGATCGGTAAGATTTTTTTTTTTTTTTATGATTTTATGATTTTTAGGATTTTTCAAGCATAATGATGAACTTTGAAAAATATATTTTTTGATGAGATTCAAATGACTGATATGATGATCATGTTCCAGACATTGGGCCTGTGCGACCAGATGGATTCCCACGGCACGGACGGCGTGGCCGAGGAGCCGAAGAGGCGGCTGCGGATGCGGAAAGGACCCTCGCCAACGTGCAGCGACACTTGGCGAGATTGAGCTATCAAGTACCGATGGCCGAGATAGAGGACCTTCCTCCAGATATGCAGCGTCATGTGGTTGGGATGCCACGTGACTGGGTTCGCGTTTTTCGGCGCGTGGCCAATGCTATAGTTAGTTATTTAGCTGCTCATCCAGAGCCGAGGCATTAGATATGCCTGACATGATTATGGGCATTTGAGTCCCAATTTTGTATATTTTTGGACACACATATGTACACTCGAGACGCTTTGTGATATATATATATATACAGTTTGACTTTTTGATGCATGATTTTATGATGATGAATGATTGATATGCCAGTCTAATGCTTGATTAGCGATAGAATCAGCTAACCAATTTTGAGATCTTGGAATGTGCAAATAATTAATGTAAATAAATGATCTTTGCAACAACCTCACCCTTAAATATTGGCGATATAATGATGGATCTCTAACCCGATAAATGTTATTTAACTGAGACACTATCAATTGAGAATCAAGATACACTACCAACGAGTCGATCCCGTAAGAGATTGCCTCGGATAATAAATTGATAACAGCTGTATACTCGGCCATATTGTTTGAAGCAGGACCGATACACACGCCTCTCGATGTCATCAACTGACCAGATGGGTAATAAAGTACCCAAGCTGCGGAAGCAAGATTCCGAGTGTGCCGACTAGCACCATCGGCGAATCCAAAATAAACCAAATCATCCATCAACACCTGCCAAAGCAGACCAAAAGTGCTGATATCAGAAAAACGCTCGATAAGATATGTACAAATATACATAAAATACAAAGAAGCCATTGCCTGGTAAAACTAAGCAAAATACTTCTTTAAATAGAGCCCATTTCGGGGCTCCGCCAGCTTGTTTCCTTCGAAATCAATTAACTCATACGATCCTTTTTCTAAGACTCGTTTGATAATGAAAGGACCGTACCACATAGGCTTGAATTTGCCTGCCCCCAAGGCGTCCTTATCTTGGTCATAGACCAAGACAAGGTCACCTTCAGAAAAAACACGAGGTCTGACAGACTTATCATACTGAGTTTTGACCCTTTTCTTATGGGCCTCATTCGTCGTGGCGGCATCTCGACGCTGCTCATCGAGATGTTCCAGATGAACTAGGCGCTCCTCGAGACTCGAAGTCTCAGGAAGAAGCTCGACAGCCAATTTCAGAGATGGAATTTCACATTCGACCGGAAAGATAGATTCCACCCCGTAAACTAACTGAAAAGGAGTAAAACCAGTAGCCGTTTTAACGGAGGTTCGGTATGCCCAAAGAGCTGGATACAACATAATGTGCCAATTGGACCGATTTTTATCGATTGTCCGTTGGAGTATCGTCTTAAGAGTTTTATTGACTGCCTCGACCTGTCCATTGGCCTGAGGATAGTAAGGAGACGAATGCTCTTGACGGAAACCTAATTTAAAAGCCAATTCGGACATTAGCTGATTTTGGAAATGACTGCCATGGTCAGTGACAATCTCTCTTGGGATACCGAATCTTGAGATAACTTGATTGAAAAGAAACAAAGCTGCCGTGTCACTGTCGTTCTTATAAGTAGGCATGGCTTCAGCCCACTTCGTGAAGTAGTCTACAGCCACGATAATGTACTTGTGATTTGTCGCTGAAGGGGGATTACAAGTCGTAAAATCAATACCCCACTTCGTAAAGGGACCGACGGTGACAACGGGAAAAAGGGGAGCTGGATGCGCGCGCATCTTGCGAGTAAAAATTTGACACGGGTGACAGCGTTTTACCGCTTCCACACAGTCCTTAAAGAGTGAAGGCCAAAAGTAGCCGGCACGTAAGATGCGCTGGGCTGTAGCAAGCCCGGATAGATGACCACCACAAGCTCCACTGTGGCAATCATTAAGAACAGACTCTGCTTCCTCTAAGGTTAAACAACGTCGAAGAATTGAATCAACCCCTCGACGGTATAAAGTGTCACCAATGATAACATAGTTTTTAGCCAGGTGACGTAACTTGCGACGTTCATCCTTGGAGGAAGTAGAGGGAAACTTCGAAGTCTGGAGATAAACAATGATATCTCCATACCAAGGGTCTTGTGAAGAGATGAGGAATATATGTTCGTCGGGTAAACTTTCCTCATAAACAACATCCTCTCCACAAGGAAGCTCAGAAATTAGCTCCGCGAAGACCATAGATTTCTTAGACTTGGCGGACAAGAACTCGAGGTCGAATTCTTGTAAAATGACTATCCATCTATTATATTTGCCCCCAATCACTCGCCTACTGAGGACAAATTGGAATGGATTGACCGCCGCTAAGACAAAAGTTTTGCGTAGCAAAATGTAATGACGGAGCCTCTGGACAGCATGGACTGCTGCCAAGGCCAACTTCTCAACAGGAGAATAGCGGAGTTCAGGGCCTATCAAGCCTCGGCTCAAATAATAAACCACGTGCTCGACAAGAGCATCGTCTTCCTGAACTAGAACCATACCAATGGTAGATTCTGCGGCAGCGAGATATAAAAGGAAGTCTCTACCGTAATCCGGTGGACTCAAAAGCGGGGCAGAGACTAATGCCTTTTTCAAAGCATCGAACGACCGCTGCGCAAAGTCGTCCCACAGGAATGGAACTCCTTTCCGTAGCAAACGCATGAACCCTTTAGTGATCTCGGCATAGTTTGCTATAAACCTTCTTAAGAAATTGGCCTTCCCTTGAAGACTTTGAAGTTGACGAATTGAAGACGGGGGAGGCAACTGAACTATTGCCTCAACCTTGAAGGGATCAACCTGTATCCCTTCATTGGAAACTATAAACCCTAACAACCGACCTGATGTAACCGCGAAAACGCACTTATTAGGATTCAACCGGATTTTGTAAAAACGACATCGCTCAAAGACTAATCGAAGATGACTAGGATGATCAGTTCTCTTTCGAGAACGAGCAGCGAGATCATCTAAGTATGCCTCGATGATATGTTTGATGTCGTGGAAAGCGTAAGACATGGCCCGCTGGAAGGTGGCTCCAGCATTTTTAAGACCGAAGGGCATCTTTCGATATGCAAAGGTACCCCAGGGACATATGAAGGCAGTCTTATGCTGATCCTCAGGACGGATAGAGATTTGATTATAACCTGAGAAACCATCCATAAAGGAGAAAATCGCATTACCCGCACACTCGTCA
The DNA here is from genome assembly GCA_031772625.1 of Pinus tabuliformis. NCBI lineage: Eukaryota > Viridiplantae > Streptophyta > Pinopsida > Pinales > Pinaceae > Pinus > Pinus tabuliformis. The sequence continues at coordinate 641,194,814 of CM062815.1, read as the reverse complement.
ATAATTTGATCAATAAATGGCGTGGGGTAATTGTCTTTTGGACAAGCCTTGTTTAAGTCCCTAAAATCGATGCATACGCGGATTGTTCCTTGCTTTTTGTCCACAGGGACTGGATTCGAAACCCAATCCGTAAGAGGAACAGGGTATATAAAACTCGCCCTTAGCAGCTTCTCAACCTCAGCTTTGATAGCCGCTGCTTTCCTAGGGTTAACCGGCCGAAGCCTTTGACGAATTGGTTTTGCGTTTTCGTACGTCTTGATCTCATGTTGGACGATAGAAGGATCAATGCCGGGCATTTCCTCATAAGACCAAGCAAATACATCACGATATTCCTTGAATAGGTCGGTGTAAATTTGAATTTCTTCAGGGGAACACTCACTTCCGATGAAGATATTCTCGATGATGTTAGGATTTTTAGAGATGTTTATAGGTATCGTTTTTGAGATTACCGACATATTACCTTCAGCACGTGTGTGTGTTGGAGCCAAAGGGTTCGATACCATACAAACATCACTACCAACGAGCTCGGAGAATCTAGATTCTACTTCCTGCAATGGAGGAAGAAAATATGAGCGATGGTGTAAGTCTTCCCAAGGTCGATCTATACCCATCATAATTTCGAGGATTGCTTCTTCAGAAGGTAGAACCGAATCTAAGCAGTCCAAGGCAGAGTTAGAATCAAAGCTCCAAGCGGGGGCCACATGACCATCTAGCTCCTCTTCGGAAAAGGGAGTAGAATGGTTATCTGCAGAGTCTACGATAGCCTGATATCTAAGCTCAGCTGCAGATATAGGAAACGCCATTCCATTAACTTGCCCTTCAACTAATGTGGTCGTAGGTGAAGGCAAGGTCCAAGGGTCGGAAAAATGATGAGTTCGGAAGAACCCCTCTCGAGAAGATTCCTTGGATGATGAAATAGCATTGATTCTTGCAAAAGGAGAGGGAAGATCAAACGTACCCATCAATGAGGAATACATCCCTACTCCTAAATTCTCAGTCGGCGGGCGAGGGTTATCCACCAAAGGAACAGTAGAGTCGGAGGTTGCTTGAGGATCGATTGGAGCATAGTCCAATTGATCAACCTTAACGATTTTCCCCTCATGAGGAAAGCAAATGACACGAAACAAAGTCGAAACAACGGCTTCCATCTCGTACACCCAGTTCCTTCCTAATAGGAGATTATAGTCTAGGTTAGCATCTACGACTTCAACTTCGATATTAACGACCTTCCCTCCAACACATATAGGAAAGGCCGGGATAATCCCATGCGGCTTGTGAGAATGACCATCAAATGCAGTTAAGACGGTTGGTGAAGGAACAGCCGAAGGTGAACCGATAGCCTTCCAACAAGACATGGACATGACGCATGTGGAAGCTCCTTCATCTATAACGGTGCGAAAAATATTGATTTTCCGGTATGTTGACTTTACTTGAAAAGCCATATGATGAGGGAGTCTCTTTTTGACATTTGACATGTCAAAAGAGAGCACTAGAGAGTTAGCTGAATCGACTGCTCCAATGGCGGAAAGTAAAGCACTTCTCTGAGACGGACACGACTGGAGAACTTCCAAAGCGGACATAGCACATGGGCTTTGAGCCAAATCCTCCACAATGGAGTAATTTTGAGCAGCTCTAGCATTGGGGTTAATTGTCGCGCGTTTGGCGGAACCTTTCGGTATCCTAGGTACAGTCTCAACAGGAGGTCGCTCAATATGAAGGTCATTACTTCCGGGAACCGTTTTATCCTTAGATGTTTCGGCTTCACCATAATCACGTGACCGAGTAGTCACGTTAACGTTTGAACCCATCATAAAAACATTTGATGCTTTTTCCCCTTCCTGGTTGCCCCCAGAGGAGGTCCCAGGATTCGAATTCGCGCCAGCAAGAAGTTGCTGCCCTTGGGGAAACGGGTTAGTCAACACAGCTTGCGAACTAGAAGTCCCTTGCTGTGCTAACAAGCGCTGAGCGTCTTCGATTTTAGGGCAAAGATGAGTTAGATGGTCTCCACTGCATAACTTGCAAGGAAACTTGACTTTCTTTCTCGACTCACCCTTACCACCACCAGCGTTGTTGCCGGATTTATTTGCATCGGGCTTCCCATCCGAGTTCTTCTTTTTACCACGTCCTTTCTTTTTCCCATCGGAATTTTGATTTCCTTTGGGGTTATTGGATTGGACGGCGTTAATGGAAGAATTTTGGGACGCAGGAGGACTAGACATTGTGACTTGGTTGTTAGGAGCAGTTTGTAATGACAACTGCTGCAATTGATTTAGCAAGTTCACTGTAGTTGAGTCTACAGACCCCACGATACCATCCGCATGCGGACCTGGCTTTGGCTTAGCTAAATCAACCTTAGATCCAGGAGCATCTGGCAAGTACTTTTGGAGGATCCCAGACTGAGAGTAGATCAGTTCTAACTGCTGGGCCCTGAAAATGGCTTGCTCCTCAGAATAGACCCCAGACATGGAGACATCCTTGGAGATCTCAGGTTGCAAAGACTTCAAAAACCACTCTAGACGGTACTCCGGAGGGATTTCGGCTTTAATGAGCCTTTTTCTCCGTCTCCATTCCTGTATGTGATCAGAAATGTGGGTTGCCTTATCCTGACGAAAGGTAGCCAGAAGTTCAGTTCCGGCATCATAGCGGACAGGCAACTGAAAGTGATTCAAGAAGATATTAGCTAAGTCTGCGAATGATGTAAAGCTGCCCCCTGGCAACTCTATGTACCATTTAGCCGCATTACCAGTCAAGGTGCGCTGAAAAAGTCTCAACCTAACCGAATCTTCGATGAGGGAGTTAGATGAGCACCACAAATGGAATGTGGTTACATGATCGCCCGGATCTTCACCACTCTTCCCTTCGAATTTTGGGATGTCCGAAGGGAGTTTGGTTGGGACCGGAGGCCAGGCTGGATTGTATCTGATAGGGTCATTCGTTAGCTTAGTGAGATCTGGCAAGTTTAACGTTGCCAGAAATGGAAGCCTAGGAGGACCTAGGGGATTCCACCCAGACTGGGCAGAACTCCCCAAGTTCTGAAAAGATTGTCCTGGGATTTGAGAGGCACCAGGCTGCCCCAAGTGACCAGTAGAACCAGCTGAACCAAAGGGCAAGCCTTGTGGTCCAGCAAAATTCGGAGTTTGACCAACTCCTGCCGTATAAGCTCCATAGCTTGCAAAGTTTCCTCCTATAGAATTGTAAGGAGTCGATAACCCCTGATATGGGTTCCAAGCCGAAGCGAGGGGAGGAATACTTTGAAACATGCTAACTGTGGAATACGGCCTACTTCCTTGTTGACCGATGAATGGATTCGCAGTTCCTGCGTTACTAGCCCCAGGGTTATTCCAACCTTGGAAAGGATTGCTGCTTTGTCCTATTGAAGAAAAAGGCATGGATCCTACCGTTGGGTTGGAATGTGGAATATGACCACTTCCAAAAGGAAAACCCTGAAATGAAGCCGATCCGCCCATCATGGACGTAGCGGCATTGAACGGAACTGACGGAATACCCTGTGATTGGGTGCCAAAAAGGAAGGAACCAGTACTAAAAGCATTGGTTTGGGCATTTCCACTCGTGGACGGAATGGAGGTAGACCCAACCAAAGATGTGCTAGCAAACGATCCGAACAAGGAAGCGGAGGGGATGGAAATGGTTCCTCCCCCTTGCACCGATGTTGGGGTTTGCATAGTCGCAGCACTTGTGGAAGCCATGCTTCCAGTAGTGATCATAAATGGTAAGCGCGTAGCGTAACCTGGACTCGCTGGTCTATATAATGGAGGCCCAACGTATTGCAATACGTCTGGGTAACTAGATGGTAGTGGAGAATTTGGAATCACTAACGATTCTGAAAGTTCTTCTACCTCTACGTTATCCTCCGCTTGAAAGCGAACTTGAGAAAAGACTGGAGCGTCCCTCTCTTGTTCAAAAGTACCAGGCCTTGCTTGGCCGCTAATATCCCCGAGAGGAGGATCAATCCCCGATGCGTCAGCCGGCGTGGGACGGACCCCACCGGTAGTATTCCCTCTGCGCCTTCTAGGAGAAGGCTCTAAACTAGGTGGCGAGAGACCACGAAGTCTTCGAGACCGTCTAGGAGACCGGTCAGCCACTTTGAATTTTTTGTTATGATCTTATCTAAAGACTCAAAAAATTAAAAGCTAGGCCAACTAGGAGCACAGAGCACACACTAAAAAGTTCCTAAAGATACAGCCAGTCAAACAACTTTCAAGTATTTCCGCTCCGGGTGATTGAGACCGGACACCAAAATACGAGAAAGTGAATCAAAGGGCCTTCCGAGGATAGTCTGGGATGATGAGGGCCCAGTCCTATCAGCGAAGGTATCAGAGGAAGTTACGCTGACCTCCTAACAACAGTCTGCGCCGGTGCAAGCCCCCAAGCTTCGCAAGGGTGCCCTCCGGAAGTACTGTCGAGAGTGATACAACGTCGACCTCAGGTGCCACGGGATTCCCCTCCGCAGCCACCTATGCAGATCCCTAGGAAAGGCAACTATGGGTACCAACTCGTCGCAGAAGCCAGGCGGAACAGTCGTGAGGTAAGTTCGGACAAGTAGGAGAGGGGGTATCTCTCTTCCCTGTCTTCACAGACCCTCGTGCTTAACTCCCAGATCCGGAGTCTTCCTGGTCTCCCTAACGCTATTGGATTTACTCTCTTTAATCAGACTCTTATGTTTGACGTTTTGTGTGGCCTTGGAGAGTTAACTCTCCACTCGCCTAATCCAAGGCCCTAAAATCCTAAACTTGTTGGTGTAATAACTAAAACAAAAAGTTCTAGTGGATTTTAATTAAGCGCTTGATTTTATTAGGCTGTTCTTTAAGTCAAAGGTAATGGAGGTGAAACTTGTGGTGTTTTATGGACGCAAAAGAAATTAATAAAACCTAGCTACATGCACATGCACTTTTGTTTTCGATGAATAGCAATTTCTATGAGGTTCAGAAGGCACTTGTAACAAAAAATTTTTCCTTTTTCTTTTCAGACTCCACACTCACAAAAACTAACAAAACTAAATATGCCTAAAAAGAGATGCAAATCTTTCCCTAATGCAAGAACTAAATGTGGATGCACAATTCAAAGACTACTCTAAAAACAAAGAAGGAAAGTTGCTGCTTTACCAAATTTTGTCTTGCCACTGAAATGCTTAGATAGAAGATGATTTGTTACTAATCATTTCGTCCAAACAATAAAAACAAGTTTTAAGATAAAAAACAAAGCACTTTCACTTCGCAAAAAAGGAAATCAGATGAGAAGCAAGTTTAAGAAAGCGAAACTCAAAAACTTTCAAAAGATTTTCTTTCAATCAAACCAAAAAGTCTTTTTCAAAGGAAAAACTCTCAAAAATACTGACACCAATGATTGATAAACAAACAACCAAACACTTTTGTGAATTGACACCAATGAAATGATGAGAACTCAACAAAAATAAAATGTGTTCGAAGTCGCTTTTGACAATCAAAAGCAGCAATGAAAGTCCAAGAAATCAAAAGACAAGTTTCAAGGAAATGGTAACAAACAACTTTCCCGAAACGAAGGAGCAAATGGTCATAAAAATGATTTCGTTAAGCAAACACAAATGTCATGAAAACAAAATGGACCCAAAGATTTTAAGACAATCTTCCCACTCTGCCGAAACAGAGCAATCAAGATTCTTAAACAGAAACCTTGTGTGTCAAAAATCAATGACGCTTGCAATCAACGAAAAACAAGACTAGCACTCCTAGAGAGAGTTCGAAACAAGATGCCCCCTGTTAAACAGAGAACTGTCACTGGGAATTGACTGCTTTAAACTGACCCAAACCACCAGACAGACATTCAGCCAAAAGAAAAATTATAAATCTTGAAAATTATGTGATATACGCGCCTGCAATTATTTGCAGAATGCGTGTACACGCGACTGTAACTAAGGAAACCTGCGTATACGCGGGTTTACTTAGTGCAACTTGCGTATATACGCTTCTGTAATCCAGAAAAAGTGCGTATATGAAGGGTTTCAAGAAAAATAAAAAACACAAACTGAAAAACTGGAACAGCTTGGAGTTCAAGAAAATATCAAACAGTCAGAACCAACAAACAGAGGCACTGAGCCTAGATTGGCTTGAGGACTACCCAAACTAGGAACAACAAGAATGTTGTCCCCAGCGGAGTCGCCAATTCTGGTTGAAGGGAAAGTACCCCTAGAGTCCTTTGGGCTGAGACTCTACCAGACTGAAAATTGCTTATACAAAGAAACACACACATACAGCCATCTTTTTTACTTTTAAGCAAATTCTAATGTTTTAGGGTACATACCTAAGGTCCTACGTCCGAGAAGACCGTTAGGGTGCAAACCCTTCTTGGAGTTCCCTTCTTCTTTCTCTGACCTGCAAGACAAACAAATCAAAGAAATCAACAGTACATGTATAGAAGTTTATGTATAAATCATCTTTATGCTATAAAGTTAGTTATAAATAATCTTTAAGTAACTACTTTCATAAGAATTCAACACAAGAATCTCATAAGCATAAAGAAAGATTATTCGGGAACAAAGACGTGTTTCTTTATATATAAAGGCAAATAGAGTACATATATCGGAAAGATATCACCTGAACACCTTCAGCAGGCTCCAAGCAAGCTTCCTCCCGGATTCGTTCCAGCCTCCAGCCTTCAACAAGAGCTCCTTCCAAGTCTTACTCAATGATGATGTCAAGGATGAATGATCACCAATACACATGGAAACAAGGGTTTCCTATGCAAAATGGGGGAAGTGCAGGATGCACCAAGGACTTCAGACCTGGTCTAAGGGAAAAATCTCAGCATAATAATCTTGCTCTCCTTTCTCTCTCCCCTTGGCCTTCCCTTTGATGTCTTTTTATACCCTCTCCAAAGTAGTTTTTTAGTTAGGAGTTGGTTGGGAACAGTTGGGCCACGGGCAATAACAGGTGATCCAGCAGGTAAACCCGCGATCACCGCCCGAAAAAGAGGAAATTATATTTTTTTAAGTGTTTTAATAGATACACGCGGGTTGGGTATGACAGACCCGCGTGTACACGCGTTTAACACAGGGCAAAGTCGCGTACAGGGAATAAAACACTGTTTTTTAAATTTTTGGACCAGGTCTGGAAGGAGGGGTTGCCCTAGGCCATAAGTGCAGCATCACAAACCATAAGAGTGAGATTTGGAGCTATAACACCCTTGTGTAGCACAAGACTCCTCAGCAGCAGTTCAACAGTATTTATCATTTTGCTCTCATCAAAATTGTGGTCGTTCATCAGCTTGGTTTACACGGCATCACTTGGAATGACTTCATCTCTCGTGAGTTTTTCAGAGCTTCACAGGGACCTTCAGAGGCTAGGCATGAGACAAGTGGACCTTCTTATCAGCATGAGGGCCATGAGACACAGACCGCTAGTGTGCTAGTGTTCATCACCTATTAGAAGGGCACTAGACTGTTGTTTGCACCAGCGAAGTGAGTGTTATCTCCACACGAGGTGGAAGGGGCCTTGCTTCCATCATTAGCATGGTAGTTTTTGGACCAAGGCAAGAGGCCACTATAGGAGGAAGGACCATCATGTGAGCAGGAGACTGATTTCATCCTCATTGAGGGTGATGATACTGATATGGGCCCGCAAAGCACAAACCTTAGAGAAATCATTAAGGATCAGTAGGTGGAAATTGATGCCTTGTTAACCAACTTGGATAGATGTTATGAAACCAGCTCAAGAAAAGATAGAAAAGAGAGATCAACTCCTTAGAATTCAGCCTCTTCGAGGGGGAAACCTCCTTTACATTACATAAATGAAAAATTATTGGATGATACAAATGAAAAAAGCTCCTTTCTATATATAGGAGTCTAAGGAGTCACAATATAATCCAGCCGACCTAACAATAATAATATAAAGCCACAAAAATAACAATAGAGGGATTCTATGGGGCACAGAAATAACAATATGGGGGTAATAGGGGCACAACAATATAAATAAGGGGTATAACTACAATAGTAATGGGGTAATCACTAGTATTATAGGGACCCAACATGCCCCTCTCCCTCAAAAAAGTGTTGTCCTCAACGCTTGAGCAGTTCTGGATACTTCTGCATAAAATTCTCATCCTCCCATGTGGAATCTTCAGCGGATAAGTTCTTCCACTTGATAAGATACTCTGAAATTGATCGATTTCGTAGCTGTCGAGTTCTTGTTTCTGTGACTTCTTCCGGTTCCAATATAATTTTTCCTTCCTCGTCAAGTTCTGGCAATATTGTTTGAACAGGGAGCTTTTTGCCTATAACCTTCTTTAAACATGAAACATGGAAAACTGGGTGCAATCGAGAAGCTGCAGGAAGCTCCAATTTGTATGCCATAGTACCAATCTTTTCCAACACCTTGTACGGACCATAATACTTTGGTGATAATTTATTATCCTTCTTAGCTTGCTTTAGGGACATTTGCTTATATGGTTGTAGCCGTAGGAATACCCAATCACCTACATCAAAACTTCTTTCACTGCGATGTTGATCTGCCTGTTGTTTCATTCTATTTTGTGCCAACACGAGGTTATCCTTTAAGAGTTGGAGGACTTGTTGTTGATGTTCGATGTGATGTTCCACTGCCTGAACCTTAGAATTTTCTCTTAAATATGATGTGATTGATGGTGGTTGATACCCATAAAGTGCCATAAATGGGGTCATTTTTGTTGCTGTATGGAAGGAAGTGTTATACCACCATTCAGCCAGAGGCAACCATTTGACCCATTGTGTCTGTTTATCAGATACAAAGCAACGAAGATATCCTTCCAAACATTTGTTTACTATCTCAGTTTGCCCATCAGATTGAGGATGATAAGATGAGCTATGAGCTAACTGAGTACCAAGACAAGAAAATAATTCTGTCCAAAAATTTCCAGTGAAAATGGGATCTCTGTCACTTACAATAATCTTTGGGTTTCCATGTAGCTTTTGAACTGTTTCCATAAATGCAGTAGAAACTGTACTGGCTTTAAATGGATGTGATAATGCACAAAAGTGTGCATACTTGGTAAGTCTGTCAACTACCACCATGATGACACTCTTTCCCTCAGACTTGGGTAAACCTGTGATAAAATCCATTGAAACCTCCTCCCAACGTTGGCTTGGAATGGATAAAGGTTGTAATAGACCCGGTGTCTTAATTGTTTCAACTTTATTTTGTTGGCAAACCAAACATTCCACCACAAACTTTTGAATATCTGATTTAAGGCCATCCCAAAAAAATTCCTTCTTAACCTTGTGGTAAGTTTTTGGCACACAACAATGCTTCCATATCCTCATCCTTTCTTGAGAGTGCATCTGCCACCACATTTTGCTTCCCTTTTTTGTAGATGATTTCAAAGTCATAACCCAACATCTTTGTGACCCACTTTTGTTGCTCTTCAGAGGATAATCTTTGTTCTAAAAAGTATTTAAGGCTATCATGATCCGTTTTTACCTTGAAGTGTCTTCCCATTAGGTAGGGTCGCCATTTCTTAAGTGCATGGAGTATTGCCAACATTTCCTTCTCATAAATAGCTTTGCTTAAAAACTTTCCCTTGATTGGACGACTTTCAAAAGCAATGGGTCTTTCATCTTGCATTAGAACAACACCAATTCCATTTCCTGAAGCATCACATTCCACAATAAAGGTTTTTGTGAAGTCCGGTGTAGCTAAGACCGGTGCTTGGCACATTGCCTCTTTAAGATGTTTAAAGGCCTTTGTTGCTTCCGGAGTCCATGAAAATGAATCTTTCTTCAATAATGTTGTTAGAGGTGCTGCTATTCTCCCATAATTCTTAACAAACTTGCGATAATACCCTGTCAACCCAAGAAATCCTCGCAGATGCTTTATGGATGTGGGGATTTTCCATTCCTTAATGGCTTTAATTTTGCTAGGGTCTACCTTAACTCCTTCATGAGATACAATATGACCCAAATATTCCACCTCCTGGACTCCAAAGAAACATTTGGATCTTTTTGCATATAATTGTTTCTCCTCCAATAGTTGTAGCACCTTGTCAACATGTTCAACATGATCCTTCCAAGACTTGTTGTAGATTAGTATATCATCAAAAAATACTAACACAAATTTTCTAAGGAATGGTTTGAAAATTGAATTCATCAAACCTTGAAATGTTGAAGGTGCATTGGTAAGGCCAAAAGGCATGACCAAAAATTCATAATGACCCTCATGAGTTCTAAATGTCGTTTTCGGAATGTCTTCAATCTTCATTCTGATTTGATGATATCCTGAACGAAGATCCAACTTGGTGAAGTAAATTGATCCATGCAATTCATCCAGTAATTCATCAATGACAGGAATGGGGAACTTATCTTTAATAGTGAGCTTGTTGAGCTCCCTATAATCTGGACACATGCGCCATGATCCATCCTTCTTGTGCACCAATACTACTGGAGCTGAGAAAGAACTTTGACTCGGTTGAATTATACCAGCCTCTAGCATTTCTGCAACCATACGTTCAATTTCACTTTTTTGGACATATGGATATCTGTACGGCCTGATGTTTGGAGGAACACTTCCTGGAATCAGATGAATAGCATGATCATGATCACGCATAGGTGGGAGACCTTTGGGAGTCTCAAATACCTTGGAATGATTGTCCAGGACTTTTTGGAGATCTGGAGAAATAGATGATTCCAATGTGGAAACATCTAGCGAACATAATTGTGCAATTACACCTCTTTGCTCCTTTTTTAGAAGCTTTGTCATGCCATTAGAGCTGATTATCTTTCCTGGTTTCCCTGCAATACCCCTTAATTCAACTTCCTTTCCTTCCACAGAAAATTTCATGAAAAGTTCTTGAAAATTAAAAGCTATTGTACCCAAGGATTGTAGCCATTGGACTCCTAGTACAACATCAGCACCTCCCATTGGAATGGAAAGCATTGGGCTAGTCAATACATATTCTCCCATGGATAGCTTGATATTATGGCACTTTCCAGAACAATTTATTGTTCCTCCATTTGCAATCATCACTTGACACTCTGGTGCTGGATATAGGAAGCAATTCAATTCTTTTGCTACCCTACAATGAATAAAATTGTGGGTGCTTCCTGAATCAATCAACACTATTACCTTTTTCTTCTTGATTTGTCCTTCTATCTTGATGGTTTGAGGAGTGGTAATTCCCGCCAATGCATTACAAGATATGGTCGGATTTATTTGTTCTTCATCTAGGCTTTGTTCCTGGAATATATCCTCTTCTTTTGACCTTTCTTGCTCCTTTTCTTCTTCCTCTTCACAATCTATGTAGAATAATTTCTTCTCAGCACACTTATGACCTTTTGTGTATTTGCTATCACAATTGTAACAAAGCCCTTTTGCTCTTTTTTCTTCCAATTGTTGTGGTGTCAACCTTTGTGGAAGACTATGGGCAACAACACTTCCGTCTTTATAGTTGTGAATGGTATGCTTCCTAGTTGCCATAATTTTGCTTTCCATTTTTCTTGCTAACCTGAATGCCTTCTCTAATGAATCAGGTTCCCAAAGGCGCACATCATGTTGGATATTATCCTTTAAAGACCCTATGAACACATCAATCCTATGCTCCTCTGGAATATCTTTTACCCTTATGTTCAATTTTTGGAACTCCTCAATGTGCTCCATTATTGAACCCTTTTGTTTGAGACTTATCAATTGGCTAAAAAAAGTGTTGCTTTTTGTATCCTCATAATGTGCTATCAATTCTTCCGTAAAAATTGCCCAAGTGATAAATTGTTTACGAGAACAAAGCCATTGATACCATACAAACTGATTTGGTTCCAAATATAAAGTTGCCATACGTACCTTTTGTGTGTTTTGCACATTATTGAGATCGAAGAATTGCTCCATCTGTAATATCCATGTGGCGGGATCCTTGCCATCAAACTTCCTCATATCGATTTTTGGAACATGGTGAGTCTTCGATCCAACATTAGAGTCTATGGAATCATGATTAACATTTCTTTTGTTCTCATCATGAGTTTCCTTTAGTACTCTTTCACCCTTAGTGACCATTTCTTGTAGCAACTTATTCATATTTATCTTCAATTCTTCCATCTTATCATCCATGCAATCAATTTTAGCGTCCATGCCATTCACCTTAGCTTCCATGCCATCCATCTTAGCTTCTACGCCTTTCTTTAAACAATCCATCTTAGCTTCTACACCTTTCTTTAAACCGTCCATCTTAGCTTCTACATCTTTCTTTAAACCATCCATCTTAGATTCTGTTCATTTTTGTGCAAGGGACAGTTGTTGCACTTGGTCTTGTAATTTTGATATATCATGTTGCATTTCTTCCTCTTCTTCATGAGTCATGCTAGAGCTTTCAGGTTCCTTACTAGGTGTTTGCATTTTCTTTCCTCGGGGCATCAGTTACCGATAATAATGCTCTACTATGCCCTTTGAATTCCTTCAAAATAATTTTTCAAACCAAGCTTAAGAAAAAATTTTAAAAAATCTACACACCTTTTTTCACTTTGTAGGAGCTTGATATTTCCTCTGATGTATCTCTGTACTTTCCAATCATATAGTTCTGAAATTGTGACCTGTAGTAGCTCTCTGTGTCCTCTTTCCAATGCCACCAGTCTGATCCAAATTGGATTCTCCAAGAAGGAGTTATGCACAATCTCCCAAGATGACCTGATTATAGACCTTTCCAGAAGAGTGAACTTGTATGAAGTGCCACGTGTACAATTTTCAACCTTTGGTTCTGAAAAAGATCTACAAGAAACTACAGTCCTTCCTCTTTCTATACCTTCTTACGAAATTTCAATCCGATCCCCAGAGAAAAAGTTATGACGATTTTTCCTAGGTCACCTGTTTTGAATGTAATTTAGGAGTCTGTAAAAAGACCAATTTCCTCAGAGCATATCTCCGCAAATATCGCACAAAAGGTTCTGAAATTTAGACTCGAGGTTCAGTGCGATTTCTTCTCAAATGGGTTTTTTTTGCGACTTCTGAAACGTCACAGAAGAAAAGTTATAGCAAAAATTCCAGGATGACCTGTTTGGAGTAGCGAAACCCTAGAATCCAAAGCTCTGATACCAAATGTTATGAAACCAGCTCAAGAAAAGATAGAAAAGAGAGATTAACGCCTTAGAATTCAGCCTCTTTGAGGGGGCAACCTCCTTTACATTACATAAATGAACAATTCTTGGATGATACAAATGACAAAAGCTCATTTCTATATATAGGAGTCTAAGGAGTCACAATATAATCCAGCCAACCTAACAATAATAATATAAAGCCACAAAAATAACAATAGAGGGATTCTATGGGGCACAGAAATAAAAATATGGGGGTAATAGGGGCACAAAAATATAAATAAGGGGTATAACTACAATAGTAATGGGGTAATCACTAGTATTATAGGGAGCCAACAATAGAGCCCAATGGACTATACAATACCTAGAGCAGAGGAATAATCAACTTGAGGACTAGTAGGTGATTATGGAGTTGCAAAACATTCGAGAGAATCTTCAAGCTGCCCAAAGGAGGAGGGTGGAGTTCACTTCACTTGAGCAAGAGATCAATGCAGATAGGGAGTCATGGCTTGAAAGAGCCAATATCCACTTGGAGAGGAAGCTAGAAAAGGCCAACAAGGAGAAAAACTTGTTGAGGCACATGGTTGTTCATTACATGGCAAGGAACAAAGTTTGCAAGGCGAGAATCAAGAATTTGAAAGCAAAATTGAAGAAGGCATCTAAGAGGAAAAAGGAGCATGATCACCTTCAGATCTTGGTTGAGGCTTCCTTGGCCTAACATAGCTCTTGATAGAGAAGACTCAGCCAAAATTTCAAAAAATTTGGAGCAATTTTTGCATTTTGGAAATTTTTTGGCACAAAAACAGGTTTTTCTGCCCTATGCGCCGTGCCACGTGGAGCTTGCTTTTGCTAGGGACCTCCAAGTCACAAAAACTCAGCATTTTTAGAATTGTCATCGAAAATTATGCTTGCCTACCTATGTCCAAGAATTTTGGGCAAGTTTTGAGCCCTCAAAAAGGTCAAAAACACTCAAAAAATGACCTCACTGCCCCTATTTTAACACACAGGAAGCAGTGTTGGAAGAATGGACTTTTGAAGGGGCAAATGGAGGCCAAATTGAAAAATTCCACTTGGGTTGGAAATTAAATAAGTAGAACTTTCTAACAATAACAACTGGAGCTCAGTTTGACATTGGGGAGGCCTCCCAAAGTGGGTCCAAACAGGCGTGACGCACAGAGAATCAGGCGCGGTGCATAGAGAAAAAATTGTCAGTTTGACCAAGTTTTTATATGTTTTTCACCCAGTTTTGCCTAGTTTGACTTTTTCACTTTCCTAATGGAAAATTTGTGATTTAATTTGATGAAAATTGATCGATAATGATGTAAATATGTTAAATTTTCACTTGTAGAGGTATATTCATCATTTTAGAGGTTGTTTGAAACTGAATGAATCAGTTTCCTTGTTTCTGGAGGCATGCTGTTATATTGCCTAGTTTCTAGTTCTTAGTTTAGAATCAGTTGGATCAGCTCCTAAACATGTGAGCTCGACCCCTAGAGGCAAGGATGAGCTATGTTTGTATATATTATGTTTTTTTTTCAGTCATTAGCATGGTTGGACTCTTGAGAAAGAAAAGAACTTCATTGTACACTCAAATTTTCATTTTGGCTAAGGAATTGAGACCAAGGTTTGTAGCACTCTTTGAGATTCACGTGGCAATTTTTATTGGTACAGTGCTTCTCTTGGTAATTGTGAATTTGTTTATGTGATTGTATGCCATTATCTATCTTATTTCTTCTGAACTAAACAAACAAGAGTGTAAGTAGAATCCATTGAAAGTGCAGTTCTCTACTTGAAGATTTTTTTAGTTATTTGATGTTTTCTGTTGTTTGGGGAGGATCCATGATTTCTCTTGCCCTCTTCAACACCTCACCTATCTATTCCTTTCATCTCATTCAAATTTAAGTGCAAAAATGATTTCCTACCTTGCCCCATTGAGATCTCTGCAGGACTATGCCTCAATCCCCGCACCCAAAATCTATCTTTCCATCTGAGCCAACAAACCATCTTTTTATTCGATCAAACCCTTTTGCACTCATACTTAGCCTAAGATCAGAAGATATTTCAGTCATCTCAAGCCCTCATAGATCATTATTTATTGAGATTGACCCGGAGAGAGCCCTCTCCTGACCTGGTAGGGCTAGCTACCAGGCTGAGCGTGGTTTGATGTTGGCCCTGGATCCTACCTTTTCAGCCTGAGGTAAATCTAGGCACTAACATGCTTCATAAGAAATACCTTATTTGAGGCTGAGGGTTTTTCATATATTTTGGCCAATGCCGACATTAAACCCTCTGTTGTTATTTCCTTTGAAATATTAAAGGCTATCGACGACGCTAGGCATAGCTGTATTGTTCCAAGTGCCTTTCTGTCGAGAATATCTCATTCTGTGTTTGTCATACTCATCAGCTTCTTTCTATTTTCACTGAATGGTAGGTACAAATATTTATGATATAGATAATATTCCATCTGCGTCTTCCACGGCTGGTAGTTTTGGCCATTAAATTATTTGACCCTAAACCTACCATATTCCACCATTGCTCCCACTTGAACTAGGAACTCTTCTCTCTTATGATTTTATCAACCAAAGATACCTTCGGCTCTGATACTAGTTGTTAGAAAATTATATATTACAAAGAAATGGAACACATAAAATATATTGCAAAAATATAAACACAGAAAACATATAAAACATATAAAACAAGAGAGACACATCGGTACGTGGTTCACCCAATTTGGGCTACATCCACGGAGAAACAGCCAGTCCTTCTATTGAGTGATAAAAGGTGTCTTTTTAACTCCTATTTATCTTCACATTAATTATCAATCCAGGTACAATTTTTTATTTCAAGAGTGTACTCAGTCCGAGGCAGCTATTTACTCAAGAGTAATGTTTCTAAATGTGTAGTACAATGCTTTAAATACAAGAGTAAATAGATGCTTGAAATAAAATCTACTTACAATTAAAAGAAACTTAACACTCTGAAACTTAAATCATTCACTTAGAAAACTACAGCAATTTATCAGTTAAGGATGCAGTAGTGATAACTATTTCCTCTGTCAACTGATATAAACGAAATCAAACGTAAATAGGATCCACAATCTGAGAACTTAGACAACTATAATCAATGTTCTTTACAGTTGTTGATCCTTCAATCCACACTAAAGCAAATAACTAGAAATGGCAATTCAATTGGAAATGCTTACTAAAACACACTTGTTGCAATATCAATTAAAAGATGAAATCAAATCCTTGCAGAAAAGAACAGTGACTAAGTCTATTGAAAAACTGAACAGCAAAGCTTAACTTTAGTAGAAATGAATTGAACAGCAAAGCTCATCTTACAGAAATGAAATATTAATGGAAAGGAATAGTAATACTAAATTATTGAAGATGAACAACAATGCTAAATGGAAATGAACCACAAAGCTAAATGAACAACAATACTAAATGGAAATGAACAACACTATGAAATTAATAGAAATGAGCAGCAATACTAAATAAGCAACAACCTATAATGCACGGCAGAATCTGAAGTGAACAATGAAGCTTTATAACCAAAATGAACAACATAACAATTTAAGTTGTAATGAATAATAATCTTGTTATGATGGAAGAAAATGGCAACACGATTCAATTGCAGAAGGTAATCATTAAACAAATCACTTGCATAAATCAGAAAGATATAATACAGAGCAGCAGCTTAATCCACCAGAGGCTGGGCCCTTAGCTGCCAGCGAACTCTGCTGGGCTACTTCAGATAAGACGAATGAACAATAACCTCCAAATTATATATTAATCATTGAACTTGAGTGACATTACAATATGATCGCGTTCTCTTGGCACCACAAGTCTGTAAATCATAATTACAATTTGAAATAATAGAGATCCATCCCCCTTCCTCCTATCCTATCCTATCATATCTCTAACCTATTGACCCATTTAATTCTCTCTCTAATCATCCATCATGAATCCCCATGAATCCATTCTCTCATCTTTGTTCTCATTTAAATACACAGAGAGCAGAGAGAAGTTACAACAAAGATGATTACAAAATGATTATCATTAAAAAATTGGATTGTTCACAACAAATTGATAAACAAGATCATATCTAAAATATTTTTCCATCAATCATTCAACAGGAACAGGTCAAATTTGGCATTGCAACTGGGATAATTTGGAAAACGGCCACAACAGCGAATCTAAGAAAAACATCTTCAGAGAACCTTCTGTTTCTCTTAGTACGGACCAAATTTGGGAAAACTGCTCATTATGAAACTAATTTGGTCCGTTTTGAACAAAACCCATGTTTTGGATTTTTCAGATTCTTCTCCATTTTCCCGAAACGTCCAATGAAAAATTGTCGCTTCTTATTCTAGTGAATTCCTGAGTTAGCATATTTAATGATGAGCTGGAGATCAAATCTTCAATCTGGAAAATATCTTGGAGGCTAAAATGGTGAAAATTTTTATTAAGAAATGGTCATTGGTAAAAAATGCATAATAATCAATTTATTAAAAATAAAGGAAAAGAAATAATATTTATCCATAAGAGCATAAATAATTATAAAATGGAATTATATGATAAACCATGATAAATGACATGATAAAGAAGAGTAGAAATCGATGAAATAGATGTTAAAATGTGATAATAATAATGACATATTAATGACCCAACATACCTCCAAACTGAATATATTACATGTCCTCATGCAACAAAAAACTAAATATATTGCATGTCCTCATGCAACCCAAAGACAAAACCCATGTGTTAACCAAGTGATAAAAAAATGTTCATCCCAACTCATGAAATGGATGGAACAAATGAATTCTTCCTTAAATAGTGAATATTCAATTTTAGCAATCTTAATGAAGGCATAACAATTTTTACATTGACGTTCAACTTATGTGTATATGAAGTTATAGCAAAATATGATATAAGTAACAGTAAGCTTCATTAACCATTTTCTCAAAAACTACAAACCAAATTTTGCTTAAATTTTGCATGTGGATTTATAATTTAATACTTCTATGATCCAAAAATCAGATTGTTTTGATGCAGGAATCATAAGATATAAACAAAATGGCTTTGGTAATAGTGCATGATTTCCAAAATTTTATGAACTAATTTAACTTGAAATTATCTGAGTTTGTGTATTTTAATGACACGTCTGTGCTTTCCAGAAATCACAAGAATTAAGTTCATAGTTTTAAAAATATATGGAAATCAATTTCTGCACTGTAAAAAAGATGAAATTGTATGCCTTAAATGAGAAAGAAAGTAGAAAACATCCATCATGCGTAGCAATTCCTCCCCCAAACTGAAGAATTAGCATGCCCTCATGCAATGCTAGAAAAGAAATTGAGGTGGTCGCTACCATCTGTTGAAATCTATGCTTGATGTAAAACAACATGGAATAAGGGAAGTGTTGAGAATGAATAAGAATATCAATGGATGATAAATACATGGTCATAAGAAAGAAAGAAATGAAAGCAACACTCCCCCAAACTGAAAAATGATATGTTTCTAAAAAATGGGAAGTGGTAAAGATGTGGAATGAATGATGATAAATAATGCTCAATGGGTTTTCATGAAATTCTCCTAAATTCGTAATAAATCAAAAAATTATGCTATTTTACCTCAAGTTTTACCTCCAAAAAAATAATGTAGAATGACATGTATGGACTAGCATTTGTTAAAGCTGATGTACGCAAAGTTGATGCTGAAAGTGATGCAAAAGGTGGAATCCAGGCAAGCACATCATGTCTGAACAATTGTTCGCGTTCGCGAGTTGCTCGAGCCTTTTCTGTTAGTTGCAATAGTGTGGTCATGCTGCGAATAGAGTTTCCCCCCCATACTTTTTGTTCTCCTGTAAACAAATCACTATTTTGCATACAATGTTCTTGAATCCACAGTGTTAATTTTGAATACCAATAGATAAGATGCATGCAAAATTTTCAATCAGAAAAACTTTTGTATACATGCAATACCAATATTTTGTCAAATCAACAAGTAATGGCAGAGTGCAGTAATCATATCGCATGCTATCCCATAATGCATACATTCCCCCCTCTAATTGGAAAAGGAATTCCATGACCATAAAGCATATGAAAGGTGTTGTGCTAACGACAAGGCAAGAGAATGAACAATACAACAGTAAATGAAGAAGAGTACACATATCAATAATAGGACGGCAAGAGGTATGGTAATAATGAGAGTAGAGTGTGTAAACATAGTTATGAATAAGAGATAGGACACTTTGGATTGATGATAAGTTATGCGAAAAAGAAAAAGGACATCAATATGCCAAAAAGATGCTTTGTTGATGGTATTCTAGCTGAAAATGATGCGATTGATCGGAAAACAATTTTTCATGTGTAAAGGTTCAAAACAGGGAAAATTTTAAGGAAATAACTTCTCTGATAAAAAGAAAAATTAAGAAAACGGTATTATAGTAATAATTGAAGATAAGATATGACTTCAATACCATAAGCAGAGCCTTTGCTGCTAGAAGGCGTCCATAGCGTCAGCATGGTTGATTTTTAAATCATATGAGCCAGGATCCTCAATTTATAAATGGAGAGTTCCAATGTTGTTCTATAGAAGAGATCAGTGTGATGGGGTGGTAACCAGATAACGACATTGCCATTCACTAGGATGTAGCAAAAGTGATCACGTCGGCTCGTAATGAGACCTCCTGTTCCAAGGATAATTTAGCTATCCAATGGATCATAACCCTAGTGTGGCGGCCATAATGGGAATGTCACTTTGTTACAACCTTATGAACATGGTAGGTTGGCTCGTAATGAGACCCCCTATCCTCCATTTGCGAATAAAATTTGTTGTTATTACACATTTTTATGATAAAAAAAGGGAGGCTTAGTACTCCTTAAGGGCAGGGATGGTGGAAGAAGTTGAACATGTCAATAGAAAAAAAACTATATATACCCATAATCTCATTTATTACAAATAGAGAAGATTATAACTAGGATGGGTGGAACTAGCATGGTATTAAGATGATCAATCAGTATCATGTACAGTAAAAAACAATGCGGTAAACTAGTATATAAATAATTGTGTCCCTTTTGAAAATAATATATCATCAAGGAGTTGTCCTGTTAAAGAACATAACGTGAATGATATTAACTTGCTTCAAAAGAATCCATAATTCTTGCCCTCATAAAAGTAGTGTACTTCATGCCATGAAAGGGAATCAGTAAAATGTGGTTGAGATGAACTAGGAATAATCCCACAAGAGGAAGGAAGGGTTGTTCTTGAAAATACTTACAAAGTGTTGTTCTCTGTAGGGAATAGCAAAGAAAAATACATGAAAAAGTATTTTTTCCTATAGGGAACAACAAAGAAAATGCAAGCCAAAAAGTGTTATTCCCTATAGGGAACAACAAAAATACACACCAAAAAGTGTTGTTCCTCTTAAGGAACAACAAAAAATGCATGCAAAAAAGTGATGTTCCTTAAAAGCAATAGCAAAAAATACACCCAAAAAAAATGTTGTTCCTCTTAAGGAACAAAAAGAAAATGCATGTGAAAAAGTGTTGTTCCTTAAAAGGAACAACAAAAATGCGGAAATATTGTTCCTTTGAAAAGGAATAGAAAAATGTGGAAGTGTTGTTCCTTTAAAAAGGAACAACAAAAATGCAGAAGTGTCGTTCCTTTGAAAAGGAACAGCAAAAATGCAGAAGTGTTGTTCCTTTGAAAAGGAACAGCAAAAATGCGAAAGTGTTGTTCTTTTGAAAAGAACAACAGAAATGCAAAAATGTTGTTCCTTTGAAAGGAACAACAAAAAATGCAAAATTGTTGTTCTTTTGAAAGAAACAACATAAATGTGAGTGTTGTTCCTTTCAAAGGAACAACAAAAATGCACAATCATACGAAAGTGTTGTTCTTTTAAAAGGAATAGCAAAAATATAAAGCATGTAGAACTGTTATTCCTAAAGAGGGATAATTGTTGTTCCTTTAGAGAAACAACAGATGTTCCTTTAAAAGGAACTTCACAACAAATTCAAGCATGCAAAAAACGAATTACTTGTTCACTGCATTGATGCTGAATGTGGGTTACAATTTGAAGGAAGCAACGCCTGAAACAAAAAAAATATAAGAGAAATCAAAAAAGAAACAACATTTTATTTAAAAAAATATGTAAATAAATAAATTAAGTTACAACAGCTATGATGTTATTTCTTAAGGCAAGGAAAAAAATGATCTCTTTGGAAAAATGTATTGGCAGCAGTGACATGACATGAATCTTCAACTAGAAATCAATTCTTCATTTCTTGTGTTATGAATCCGTTGGGTAATGAGTTGGATGAAATTCCCTTGTTTCATTAAAATTTATTTCAAGAATCGCTCGTCCATAAATTGACCTTCTTTATTCTCCTAGGACCTGTACAAAAAAACGAGTGTCTACCTGCAATAAAACATTAAATCATGGAGAAAGAGAGGTGATCAGGCTCCCCTAATCCAAGAATTATGAAGAAAACCAACAAATATTTTCTCTATATAACAAATATATGGAGAAAATAACAAAGTAAAATGTATTTGTCACTTGCGGGAGAGCAGTGGCCAATCATACTAACATGCAGTGTTTTAATCACAACTTCTTTGTTTTTCGTCAAAATTGAGTGATTCGAAAGTCATATGAGAGAAAATTCAAAGATATATCTCCAATAGAAATAAGTTTTAAAAATTCAATGATATGATATATCAATTTTACTCAGAACAACCTGCATAACAGAGTCATTTTTTATTACCCCACTTAGAACAATAGTGGATATTTTAAGCATATCTTTTTTTTTTTTATGATAGATTCGAATGATTTAAATTGTAAATTAAATTAAATTCATTTATTTATCTCTAATATAAATAGGTTTTGAAGACAAGAAGAATTGATATGTAAAATACTCTAAGGAACAGCCGGAAAGACAAAGTTTTAAGAGTGCTGATTTACGATAGATAGTCAGTATTTTGATCATAAATTCCTCATACGATTTCAAAAATGATTAATTCCAATTGACTTGTAAACTATATTCATATATTAAATTACCATAAAAACATGTTTTCAAAATATGGTCATTTAGGCCTCCAAAAATTGATTGTCCCAACTCTGTTCATGAGCTGTCTACTAGACACCTTGTCAATGTTTTGGTTTTAACATTTTCGTTTCAAAACAAAATTGAGTGATTAAAATTGGATTGGAAAGTAGACATAAATGGATATTTATGATATAAATAAGTTTTAAAAATATTGTCATTTAGGCCTCCAAACATTGACTGTCCCAACTATGTTCCTAAGCTGCCTACTAGACACCTTGTCAATATTTTGGTTCTAACGTTTTCGTTTCAAATCCAAATTGAGTGATTCAAATTGGTTTGGAAAGTAGATAGAAATGGATACTTAGGATAGAAACATATTTTAAAAATATTCCCTTTTGCCCCCTCAAAACATGACTGTCCTAACTGTTTGTTAAGAAATTTCATCAAGCCCACATGCCAAAAAATATGATATTCAAGCATTTTTTCCAAATCGGTGATAAAAATGAATATGAGTGTTTGTAGAACTATTATTTCCATTATAATTCATCTACATACACAAATTAATTAAAACATTTATCACCGATGTTGATTTCCACAACGTGTTGCAACAAAACAACTATTTTTACATAAAAACAAAATGCATTTATTTATGTCTTTATTTTTTTTTATTTTTTTACACTAACCTAATTTGATTTGAAAAATGAATATGATTATGTATAAGAGTACTTACAATGGAGCCATTTTTGTAATAAGGCTTTAAGTATGCACATACCCAAATTTGAAAATTGCATGTTAATAAATATTAGGGTATGAGAAGCCAACTTCCCTTGAAAGGATGGTGTCAAAAATTATTGAAGTATGGAGTGATGCTACAAAAAAGTGATGGAGTGAAACCAATCTTCAATATATCCTTTACTTTCTTGATTTCCCATAGCCATCATATTATGAATTTCTTGAGCTTTTAAAAAGACTTGTCGATTCATACTTAAAGAAACCACATTTTCTTCCATAACTTCTACAATTTTTGAATTTGAAACATTCTGAATCTCATTGTAAGTTATTTTAAATGGCGCATGTGAGATAGAAAGGGTGGGAAGGGTGTTACAGGGAAAAGTGTCTATATAGAACTACTCTATCCCACTAAGGTGTGACAGCTACCTTAGAAACAAACAGAGAAAAGCTACTTTCGTTTTTCCTTTATGAATTATAGATAGAGAGGAATAGAAAGACCAACATCTGTCTTGCGCTAATCTCTCGATTTGATCCCTCTCTTCTTTGATAGTCCTCAGCTACCTGCTCCCTTGCACACCCAGCTTCACCAAGTACCTGTAAGATCACAGAAGCATAGCACTATACAAAGATATGGATCTATAATCATAAACAATCTAGGATCAGATGTAAATTGACCATACAAGTGTAGCAAACATCAATGACACAAAAGCATGGAGGAAAACTCGAATATCTTTTATTGACTAAACAAGAAAAGAGCCAAGAGGAGTTACAACCAGTTGTTCTGACCCAGCATCAACCTCCCAGCAAAGAAGCCCCTCTTCACCTCAAACAAAGCTTAGATCACCCAACAATCTGATGTTTATCTCAAGAAACCAACAACAATTCCTTACAATATGCAAAATTCCAGCCTCTGGATCTCTGGGATGAGGGATCCATATATAGATATCTGTAAGGGGGATGAGTCAGCTTGTGATTTGATTAGTGTCTTCTCTCTGATAGTTCTTGCTTCCACTTGGATACTGATGGTCTCTTACTCACCCTTGGTTGAATTTAGTGAGGCAAGTGTCACAGCAGAAGATTCTGGAAGCTTCCATTGCCTCTCCACCTTGCGGAATGACACTGCCATTTGTCATTTCTCACCCATCGCACCCCACAGAAGGGATTTTTGAAATGCAACGCACCCACACAGTGTATTTAGGTGGGATGCAACGCACTTAGCCAGTGGAGCAACTGCAATGATCCTGTTTTGACCAATTATGAGCAGTTTCTCATGGAGAACTTCTGGGAGAAGCTGTAATCTGTTGACCTTGTTCCTTTAGGGGTTAGAACAACACTTTTAGGGACTTAGGAGCCCTTGGTTTATGGACATTTCATGCTTGGGTTTGTAGGGCCCAAAAATGTCTATAACAAAGGGTGCATAAATTTTGCTGTTCAACACTGTAAGCATGTTGTACTAGTTTATTATGGTGAAAGTGTGGAATGAGTTGAGTAGGAAATTGTGTACGGGATGAAGCATTTTGATGATGTAGATGATTGGGTTGAGTGGATGATTTTGATATTCAAGCCGGATGTTGTGGAAGAGCTAGTGAAGAATATGGAGAATGTGTTTGTGCTACAAGATGAGGGAGAGTAAGCATGCAATCATAAGGTGAACCATGCCAAACTTGTAGACAAGATTGGTGGTGGTTATATTGAGATTGGCATAGCTGCCTTAATGCATTAGTATTCCATAATGGATTATGCAAGTAAGATAATGGAGAGGAAGTGTTTTGAACCATACCTGTAGGTCATGATTTCCATGGTTTTGACCTTGTTGCAGCTTCCTCATCTCTTTGATATGCTACTTCCATCCTAGATAAGGAAGAACAACTATCTATGGGATGCTCCTTTCAGTCATAAGGGTAAAACACTTCATCAAATTCTTGATTTTTCTTAACTTGCAAAGAATCCAATTTTGGACTTAGAGAGCTAATAAAATAAACTTTAAAATTTTCAAATAAAACATTGATTTTAGCTCTTATGTCTCCTGTTCTTGTAGCAGGTTTAGAAAAGAAAGAACAAACATCTCTAGAATTCTTACCAACCTTGGAGATTCCTGTTAAATACCTTATGCACGATTCACAAACATCATCATATGACAACTGAAAAACATCACCTTTTCCTATCAGATTTAAGAGTTCTAAAAATTCATCTTTGATTCCTTTGAGTAGGAGTGTTTTTAAGATCTCTTTTTTCAAATGCTTATGCTTTGATTTTTGAAGGTTGTAATGAAATCACTCTACATAGTCCTCCAAGCTTTCATCTTCCCCTTGTATCATATATAAAATATCTTCATTGGATTCGCAGTAGTCTTGGTACTTTTTCAAGAATATGTTCTTCATGTCCTCCCATGTTTGGATGCAGTTCCCACCTAGGCTCATGAACCATCGGAGAGCTGCTCCTTTTAGAGTAAGAGGAAACACTTTCAACCTTTGATCATTAGTACAATAATCATATCCTCTATTAAGTATTTCGAACTCAAATAAGAATGTATCTGAATCTTCATTTGTCAAGCCATGAAAATTTGGTAGAGAAGATGGGGGAATTATGTGCATTTGTGTCACTTCTCCTAGATCTTTGATAGGAAATTCAAAAGTAGAAGTGTGAGCCATTTCTTACCATAATAGAAGATGTTCTTCATGTGTTTATTTGAGGCTCCTCCTTCAAATGTTCCTGCCAATTGGTTAGTGAAATGGGTGGTGGTTACATCACCACTTGAGTGAAATCATGAGATTTGTTTTTCAAACTTTCTATTTTTTTCTTAGTCATTAACACAAAAATTCAAACATTTATTTCTACGCTAAGTTCTTTAACAATTCTGGTGGAAAGCGGGCGAGGGAGTAGAGCTCTTACATGCTCCGTATGTAGGTTCTTACCTTTCGTTTTTAATACCCAATTCTCTCCTAATAGGCACTCATCAGATGCATACTACTCCTTAGAAATAACTACACTCTCCCCGGCAACGACACCAAAATGTTGATTGATAAAAGTTGTCTTTTTAACTCCTATTTATCTTCACATTAATTAGCAATCCAAGTACAATTTTTTATTTCAAGAGTGTACTCAGTCTGAGGTGACTATTTACTCAAGAGTAATGTTTCCAAATTTGTAGTACAATGCTTTAAATACAAGAGTAAACAGATGCTCGAAATAAAATCTACTTACAATTAAAAGAAACTTAACACTCTGAAACTTAAATCATTCACTCAGAAAACTACATCAATTTATTAGTCAAGGATGTAGTGGTGATAACTCTTTCCTCTGTCAACTGATATAAATGAAATCAAACATAAACAGGATCCACAATCTGAGAACTTAGACAACTATAGTCAATGTTCTTTACAGTTGTTGATCTTTCAATCCACACTAAAGCAAATAACTGGAAATGGAAATTCAATTGGAAATTCTTACTAAAACACACTTGCTACAATATCAATTAAAAGATGAAATCAAATCCTTGCAGAAAAGAACAGTGACTAAGTCTATTGAAAAATTGAACAGCAAAGCTTAACTTTAGCAGAAATGAATTGAACAGCAAAGCTCATCTTACAGAAATGAAATATTAATGGAAAGGAACAGTAATACTAAATTATTGAAGATGAACAACAACACTAAATGGAAATGAATCGCAAAGCTAAATGAACAGCAATACTAAATAAACAACAACCTGTAATGCATAGCAGAATCTGAAGTGAACAGTGAAGCTTTATAACCAAAATGAACAGCATAACAGTTTAAGTTGTAATGAATAATATTCTTGTTATGATGGAAGAAAATGGCAACGCGATTCAATTGCAGAAGGTAATCATTAAACAAACCACACTTGCTGAAATCAGAAAGATATAATATAGAGCAGCATCTTAATCCACCAGAGGCTAGGCCCTTAGCCATCAACGAATGTTTCTAGGCTACTTCAAATAAGGCGAATGAACTTCAACCTCCAAATTATATATTAATTATTAAACTTGAGTAACATTACAATATAATCACGTTCTCTTAGCACCACAAGTCTGTAAATCAGAATTACATTTTGAAATAATAGAGATCCATCCCCTTTCCTCCTATATTGTCCTATCCTATCTCTAATCTACTGACCCATTTAATTCTCTCTCTAATCATCCATCATGAATCCCCATGAATCCTTTCTTTGATCTCTATTCTCATTTAAATACATAGAGAGCAGAGAGAAGTTACAACAAAGATGATTACAAAATGATTCTCATTACAAAATTGGATTGTTCACAACAAATTGATAAACAAGATCATATCTGAAATATTTTTCCATCAATCATTGAATAGGAATAAGTCGAATTTGGCATTGCAACTGGGATAATTTAGAAAACAACTACAACAACGAATCTAAGAAAAACGTCTTCAAAGAACCTTCCATTTCTGTTAGTACGGAATGAATTTGGGAAAATTACTTATCAAAAGACTAATTTGGTTCGTTCTGAATAAAACCCATGTTTCAGATTCTCCATATTTTTCTCGATTTTCCCGAAACGTCCAATGAAAAATTTTCATTTATTATTCCAGCAAATTTCTGAGTTGGCACATTTAATGATGAGCCAGAGATCAAATCTTCAATCTAGAAAATATCTTGGAGGCTAAAATGGTGAACAAATTTGTTAATAAACCATCATTGGTATAAACATGCATAATAATCAATTTATTAAAAATAAAAGAAAAGAAATAATATTTATCCATAAGAGCATAAATAATTATAAAATGGAATTATATGATAAACCATGATAAATGACATGATAAAGAAGAGTGCAAATGGATGAAATAGGTGTTAAAAAGTAATAATAATAATGACATATTGACGGCCCAACACCTTCCTTTTATATTATCTAGCAAACTGAAGAGATACAACCTACAACAGATCTACTGTAATTCCCTCTTCACTCTCACACAATCTCCTCTCTCTTTCTCACTCAGAATACAGATCTACATAGACACAATACAATTCCCTCATATATAGTGAGGGGTTGCCTTCTAGGGCCAAAAACTATAAATTAAACATAACTTTTACCGTCAAATCTCCGTCTAATGAACGGCCTAGATTGACTACAAAATTACAAAGTTTTACAAGGCAATTTTACATCTATTTTTAGCTTCGGGGCCACTGCCTCCAATCCCCCTCTAGGAAGGGGCTCCGAATAATTTTTTTCGTGTGCCCCCCTCCCCTGGCCCTGAACCCCCCTAGTGGTCCACATTTTATGGTTGGCGTTTCCACCACATTACAAACTGGGGTCCAATGCAGCGATACCTCTGAATAAAAAAAATAATCAAACTCCACACCCAACACAAACAATGTTCCTTGATAAAGACTTACCCAAATTTGTATGGGTAGAAGCTATAATGGTAGCAATATATATTCAAAATAGAAGTCCTCATATAATTCTTGAGAATATGACACCTGCAGAGGCATTCACAAGGAAGATACCAAGTGTGGGCCATCTTTGAATCTTTGGGAGTCCTGCCTATATCCACGTTCAAAAGGACAAATGAAAGAAGTTATATTCTACAAGCATTAAAGGGATATTTGTTGGTTATAGTCTCTCCTCAAAAGAATATAGAATCTACATCAAGGAAGGAAGACATATTGAAGTATACAGGGAAATTATATTTGATGAAAATCGTGCCTACAGAAGATCCAAACATATCCCTATTGATTTCGATGAAGAAGATATACCAATATTTGAAGAAGAAGTACACCACGAAGATCCTTCTACAATTCCAGAAGAAGAAGAAGTACCAAGCGAGCCTATTCAATCTGTGATCATACCAAACACTAGGAAGATGACAAATTGGTTAAAAACACCTCTTGAAGATGCTGAAGGACGTGGAGATGTGAAACGAACCTTTAGAGAAATCAAAATACCAAAAAGATATTTTGGATATGCTACATATATGATGAAACTAATTGAATTTGAACCATCTACATTTGAAAAAATTTATCACCAAAAATGATCACCTAGCCATTTCTACCTAGGTGGATCGAAATACACCATGTGGATTTAATTTTACCATAGTAGAATCACTTTCACTGTGGAAAATAATTTAGTAAATCAATTTTATTAAATTATTTTTTGATTTAAATAAAAAAACCCATGAGGATAATTAGATAAATCATTATTTTTTTAATTTTCTCTAGGAATTATTATTAAATCATTATTTAATAATTATTCCTTGTCACATTTGACTAAATCCCTTAGGAATATTTAAATAAATCATTATTTATTTCAATTTCCTTATTTCTATTATTAGAGATTATTAAATCACTATTTAATAATTATTTTGATTTCACACCTTTCTTGTTTCTCATAAAATAATTAATAAATTATTTTATTTGTTAATTATTTATAAATAAAGGAATTTAACCATTTTAAATTCCTTTTCCCTCTCCAATAAATATAATAAAGTATTCCAAGTAGTTAGATATAAATTTTGTCAAAAATATTTTATTATTCTCCATTTTTGAGATTAACTCTATACTTTTCTATATAAAGGAGGGGTTTTCATCCATTCTTCACCATGATCATTATTATCGACAGTTTCTTGAGCTCTCATTTGAGTTCTTTACTTTGTTTTGGTTTTTCATGCAATTGAGAGAGGGAATTCTATTTCTAAAGCATCAAAGGATATCAAAGGACCCATTCCACTAAGGGGGAATTACAGACGAATATGTAGATCTCCTTCACCAAGTGTTATCAATAAAGATTTATTTGTTTAAAATCGTCTTTCCACTGGGTTATTATTCTAGATACATCCTTTTGTTGTTATTTGTTTTAGATCTTGTTTTCTTTTACTGCAGATTTTCCATTTGTGTTGTAGATCTAGAACAACAATAACCATCAACTTGTTGTAGGGTCACTTGTAACCTAGTGACTTAAGTGAGGGTTTTTGGTACATATTCCAGGAATTTTTATACTAACAAAGAAGCTTCTCATCAAGAATTATGGAAGAAGACAATGGAGGAATAATATCAATCCATCATGAAGAATGGGGTCTGGTAAATCGTTCCTAGACCTAGTGACAAAAAGTTTGTCACCTCCAAATGGATCTACAAGATCAAGCATGTTATTGATGGAATTATAGAAAAACACAAAGCTATGTTTGTTTCAAGGGGTTTCTCTCAAAAGGAAGGCATATATTATGAAGAAACCTTTTCACCCACCGTAAGTAATGCTGCCATTAGATCTTTAGTTTCATTGGACACTACAATGGGATGGAATATCCATTAAATGGATGTAAAGACAATATCTATGAACGGGACCATCGATGATGAAGTATACATTGAAAAAATCAAAGGCTTTGAAGTAAATAGCAAAGACACTAATGTCTGTAGACTGAAGAAGGTGCTATATGGTTTGAAGCAAGGTCCTAGGGAATGGTATGCAAGAATGGATGCATACATTCTAAGGATTGGGTTCATGAAAAGAATGTTGATACAAATCTCTACATCAAGGTTGTGGTTAATAAGCCAATCATTATTATACTATATGTGCATGATTTATTCATTACAAGTGTGGAGTGAAGGATATAGGAGAGTAAGAATATTATGGCAGTCGAATTTGATATGAAGGATTTGAGACTAACGCACTATTACCTAGGTCTAAAAGCATGGCAGAAGCCCAGGGAAATATATCTGGGGCAAGGAAAGTATATCATAAAGTTTTTGTAGAAATTTGGGATGATGGATTCCAAGTTCATGACTACTCCTATGATCACCAATCTCAAGAAACTGAGGAGCTTTGACTCAAGTATCGTAGATCTACCTCCTATAGTAAGTTTGTGGGTTCTTTGACGTATCTGGTAAATACTAGGCTGGATATATGTTTTTCTATGAAAATTCTTAGTCAGTTTTAGTTGGAGCCTCGTCATGATCACTAGATAGATACCAAGCATATATTGAGACATATTTGTGGCACTATACAGCACTGCCTAATGTATGATAATAAGGAAGTCAAGCTGATTGGCTTTACAGATTGTGATTGGGGTGGCAGTGAGACTGATGGGAGAAGCACTACAGGTGGATTCTTTAGTTTAGGATTTTCCATGATCTCATGGATTAGTAGAAAGAAATATCTTGTTTCTTTGAGTAGTGTTGAAGCAGAGTATGTGGCTGCATGTGAAGTAGGAAAGGAGGTTGTATGGTTGACGAAGTTTATGACATATTTGTTCGAGAAGCCTCTAGGTCATACTATGATAAACTGTGATAATAAAAGTTTCATCAAGATGTCCGAAGATACCGTTTTTCATGCTAGGATGAAGCATATTAACAATAAGTTCAACTCCACTAATAACTTGGTGGAAGATGGGATTGTGAAGGTACATTATGTCTTAATTGATGATCATGTAGTTGATATACTAACAAAGTCTCTTCCTAATGAGAAATCTAAACGTCTTAGAAACATTCTTGGTTTAGTAGATATTGTTGATCTTGTTGATGCTGATAAAAGTTTGGAAGATATTTGTTGAGGCTTTGTATGTGAGTCACATTTCCTGGGAGGACATCAGGCTGACACTCTGTGTTGATGTCTATATCCTGAAGTAGGGAGGGTGGAATTGGTCAGAGAGCTCTAACCTCGAATACACATCTCAATCCCTAGGTTGATGGCTAGAAAGTAAGTCTGATGGTACTTAGAGAGGCTGAAATATTTAGTCAATCTTAGTCCCACCTAGATAGATTTCCCTGGTCAGGAATCTAGTCTACGGCACCATGAGTGCATAAACTATTGGAAGACCTTGGATAGATTTCCCTAATCAGGAATTTACTCCATGGCATTATAGTGCCTAAACTCTTCATAATTCATATGTTTTGATATATTTATTGTAATTGTATATGTTATTATGAATACCTCCCTAGTTAAGAGGGAGTGTTGAAGAATGTAACTAGGTTCGATCTTCATAAATGTATTTGAGTCATTATGTATTGCACTTATCAAAAGAATGATTTTTCTTTTTTATTATTATTGCTACAATGACTTATTAAAGCATGGGTTTCATGCTTGGGTCATATTTTATTAGTCAAAGTCCCCATCGTGGACTCCTAGGATTTATATTGAGTCATTAAAATAATTGTACATTTTTTCAGACCCTTATTGGGCTTTTGAATCATGTAAAAGGAATTGTTTTTGAGTAAAAAGTAAATTTTGTCACCTCCACACCAAGTCAGACCTTGCCTGATGAAGCCGTCATGAAAGGGAGAAATTTGACCCACAAGAAGACTATATATATAAGTGCAGTTCGATCCATTTTCTCATCCACTCAACAAGTTCGATACACATAAGAAGAATTGTAGTAAAAAGTGTGAAGTGTACTAGGAGGAAGGAGAAAAATTGTACGATCAAAGTTTTTAGGCTCTCTCTCTCTCTCTTTTCTGCGAAGTTACTGGGAAATTGCAAGATCGAAGCTGTTGAAGTTGCAGGGTCAAATCTCTGTTGTTACAGTAGGTTGAAGCTGTAGAAGGGTCAAATTTATCGAGACTAAAGTGTTGTCATTGCAGAAGGGTCAAATTTGTCAGAGCCGAAGTGCTACCGTTGCATAGGTCGAAGTAGCTGCTGCTACATAGATTGAAGTTTTGTTGCTACAAGGTCAAAGCTCTATATCAAAGCTGTTGGAAGGAAGGGCTGACTTGGTGGCTGGAGGAATTCTATGTCTAGGGTGAGGAGTCTAGGATTATCTCAGGAAAACTATTGAAGGAAGAGATTTTGACTGAGTTTTCCCCTAGATAGGGGTTTTACCCCGACATAGTGACTACATCTTGTGTCTCTTTTTTTGTGATATCCATACACACATAATTTGGTAATTTCTTGATGAAATATAATATAAAAAAGAATTAAAATAAGCCAACATAATTCACAAGTAATTATCAAAAAAGAAAAATCTAATACCTAAGTCTACTTGCTTTAATTTCTTAACATATCCTGGGTCCATTGGGCACATTATCAATATATCCAACTCTAAGCTTCATAGGCTCAATTTTTTTAGCATTTGGGGATCCCTCAGGGTATGAAACATCATGCAAGGTCATCAAATAGCTCAATTCTATGCTCTGGATAAGAAATTATACATAATCAAGTTCAATAACTCTCTCTCTCTCCCCCCCCATGTAGTGGACTGTATGAACTTTAATACTTTGTTGAGAAGGTGGGAAAATCACCTCAAGAAGACATTTTCTATTATGATGAGAACCACTTGGAAAAAACCTCTCAATATCAAGTGCAAATAAACCATATTTAGGTAATAAAAAACTATTTACACATCATAGTTTTCTATACTTAATGTTATGGGAACAATAATACTTCACACAAAGATCACTTTCAAATATCTAACTAGAACAAGTCCATATAAGTGTTCTCTCCTTATGTTAGGGATGGATAAATGAATAAATATATTAGGTTTTTCCAGTCCCCAACGGGAAGTGGAAATTCCCAATTTAGCCCATCAATCCATAGGTTCACATGAATATGGTGGCACTAGAGTGGGTATACATTCAGGGAAAGGTGCCATATCCAAGTGACTAGCTAATGGTGGTTCAACATCCTAAATGTTTAGATGTAAGGAGAGAGCAATCATGGAGGCATGAATTACCCCTTTCCTTTGTTACTAGCCTCCTAATTAGGTAAAAAATAAGGCCCATATAATCTTTCCTAGGCACATAAACATGAAGGTTGTATTAGACCTTCCTTTTTGCACGTAATACCATTTTCTTAGCTTAAATGATTTCTTAGGGAGGTGAAAGATATTTATCATGATTTATGTTCCCAATGTGATTATTATGTAGAATATTGAGAATATTTTACACAAATTAAAAGGATATCCCATAAAATAGATTCATGGGACCTCTGCCTTACTATAGAAGGTTCAAACTTGACTAGCTTGGAGCAATAAAAACTCCTCCTTTCAAGGGGTTTTGGAAGGAAATAAATCCTCCTTTCAAGGGGTTTTTTGTTAATTAATTTTGTATAAATAGAGGGCTTGAGTATCCCATTTGTAAGCTATCAGTGAGTAGAAGTAAACAAATAACAATGCATAAAGTCTAGTTTTCAAGTTCAAATAGCAAAACAGGGACTCTTATAGAAATTTGCATTTTTCTTTTAAAACTCATCTTGACTTACATCCAACTCATGATTTAAATTCTTTGATGTGTTAAAACATCCATGGAACCCTGAAGATGGAATTTAGAATCAAAGAGACAAAGTAGAGTCTTTGACCTATTTTTCTATAGAAATTTCCTTTTCTTGAAAAATTATGGTTTGTTATTTACAAGATTAATTTGAGTTGTGAGTTTCCTTTCTTTTCATAGTAGAATAAATATGATTTTATTTCATAATAGTTAGAAATATTTTCCTCCTTGTATTATAGTAATCATATGTTTGTGTATTGTCTTTCATTTCCTATAATTTTGGAATTTTCTTGTAGCATAGAATAGTTAGAATGGTCTATGTGTAACTAGATCTCATCTCAGTATTTCCACCTTTATAGGAGTCAATAAGAGAAAATAAGATTTCTTACTACACACTTAATTCCATCTTTTCTAAGTTTGTACAAACCCTAGGTTGACAATTAAAGTTGATACCCTTGGGAGTTGTAGCATTGTTGTTGCAATATTAAGGGCCATCAATTTTTGGTACCGTTGTTAGGGATATGTCAAAGTAGGCACTGTCTTCTTCCCTGGTTGATATACTCTTTCTCTCATTTAACTGTCTACAGAAACAAAACAAAAAAATTGCATTAGGAATTATTCATTTCCAAAAATAGAAAAATTGCATTACATTAGCATTTTCATTCCAAAAAATTATAAAAATAGAAAAATATATTGTTTTCTTTTATGCCTCAAAGAGTTAGGGATAAAAAAATGAAATTTCTTATAGAATCCCACCACTTCCACTAGAAATCAGCCTCTTTTTGTTGACTACAAGCTTCCAACCCTATCCATGGTGACTATTGAGGCCCTTTTGGGTGAGGAAGAGAGGATCTATGAGGAGCTTACAGAAGGAGATAGACCTTCAAAACCTACCAATACCATGGCCGAAAGTAGGCAACTTGAAGCATTCATATTCCCCATTGGAGAAATATATGGAGAAGCCAAGATGAAAAACATCAATCCATCTATCCTTCCACACTTCTATGGTTTAACCACTGAAGATTCTAACACTCATGTTTGAGTTTTTTGTATTTTTCAAAACTTATGACTACACAACTCATGAGCAGAAGCTCAAACTGTTCCCTTCCACTCTTAAGGATGCAGGCCTTCCTTGGTTCATGGGATTAGAAGGGGATACCATTACTTCATGGGAGCACATGTAGCAAGCCTTCAACAACAAGTACCAAGATTATTGCAGATCAAAAATACCATAGATGAGATATTCAAAATGACTCAATGATTATATGAATATTTGGAAGATTTTGAGGAAATATTTCAGTTGAGTTACATAAGATCACACAACCACACTCTAGATCTACATTTCTTGAAGTTATTTTTACTATGAGGATTCAGAGAAGAACTAATGGAAACACTCAACCTACTATCTAGTGGAGACATGTATCAACTCAACTATGATGATCTCAGAACAATTTTTAAAAACCATCGAAGGGCTCCTAGAAAAAGAGGTAGAGAAAACAAAGGATTAGTAAGTCCCTCTTCATCCTCCACAATTACTAAAAGTGAGATAGGAGGTATGCTATAGGACCTAAAGACCGAGATATTACACACATTTTCTATGTAGATGGATACGCTACATATCAAGGGGAAACAAGAAGAAGCATGTAATCAACCTATTTTCTCACATTTGAGTTAGTTTTATTTATCCTTATTATGTTGAACCTTTTTAAAAAATTGTACCCTTGTTATTAGGAATTTTATAGCATAGATGTTAGTTAGTCTCATTCAATCTACTTTCCTCCCCTAGTTCTCAATGTACATTCAGGGTTGGGAACCTAGATTCTCCCTTTGCATCCAATGCCCTCTAATATTTTTATATAACTTCTCACTCACAAGGAGATTAGATCGATGGATTACCGTTATGACTTGGCTAGGGATGAATTATTATAGAAGCTTCCTAAATTCTCTTCCCCCTAAATATATATATTCATTCTCCAAAGGAGGCCTAAAGACCTATATATATTTTCATTTCAAATGGGAAGGACAGTTAGAATCTGAGATCTAGTGTCCACATTATAGTCAGAGAGCTTTGTTCTTATGGGAGGCTAGAGGAGACTAAGGTTGTAGGTATAAGTGGAGGTTCATCTCATGTTTTGAGGTATATATCATGTATGCCATTTTTTCTACAATGAAATATTGATTCTCTTTCCATTATATTATTGGACTTCTCTTGATATTGATATGTTTTTCATGTCTTTTATGTTGTTTATAGATCATGAATGACTATTATGATGACATAATTGTAGGAAGAATTTTTGGGTAGTCATGTTAGTTTTGTGTGTGCAGGTACTCAGGTTGAGACTTGGGAGCTAGAAAGATTTGGTGACCCTCAAGCTAGCTACATAACCTTTTTTTTCTCTTAAATTAAGAGGTATGAAATACCTCCTTCCTTTATAGCATATTATTGACTGCATAACTAAGGATTGGTTGAATCACATGTTATCACACACATTCTTCTCATGATCCATGGGAAAGGATCGCAGAGAAATAACTCATTGTGGTTGTGAGATTTGATATACAACAAAGTATAAATGACATTAGCTATATTTTTTCCTAAATTCAGTAAAATAAATTATAGAAATGAGTGTCCTTTAGATGTCATAGAAATATGTTCTATATGTGAAGAAAATCATTGCATTGAAAAATTTCCATCCTTACCAGGTTTGAAATATGTATACCCAGGATCATAAAGGAGCATGGAGTATCTCTACTTCGTTAATCAAGAGACCATAAGTCCCTAGGAAGTTTCAATAAGGTATGAATTACCCCTCTCCTTTCAATATAAATTAAAATGCACATTTTCAATCTTAGTGTCCTCTAAACCTTTCACCCTAGTCTATGCCCACACCAAGGTTCATGATCCATCCCTGTTTTGAAAATATCCGCATGCACAAAAATTAGCTCAAAGTTTTGATCATATCACATTTACACATATCCCAAGAAATCGAAATTATATAGCTAACTGCATAGCTAATCAAATCCTAGACTAGAATGTATTACATATATATTGCCATCAGGAAACATAAAGCATCCATAGAATATCCATCGCATAAATGCAAAAATACATCATATGTATAGAAGCATATCATCAAAGACACATCATCATAGCCGCAAAAAATCAAATCTCGTATATGTGTGTGTGTGTGTGCATGTGAGTACAAAAATGAATATACATCCACTGGCTCAAGACCAGGAAAAATAGGTCACCAAAAAAGGGGGGCATCCTCAAAATGGGTGCTTTCCCTGGTACATGCATAAAATATCTATCTAGGGTTGTGCCCCTCCACCTCCCACCTAAGGACCCACTACCTCATATTGTTTCAGGGAAAACTACTGTCGATTCAAATTGCTAGTCCCACTAAGACAGGTAGCTATCTTAGAAACAAACAATGAAAGTGTTATGAAACCAGCTCACAAAAAGATAGAAAAGATAGATCAACACCTTATAATTCAGCCTCTTCGAGGGGGCAACCTCCTTTGCATTACATAAGTGAACAATTCTTGGATGATTCAAATGACAAAACCTCCTTTCTATATATAGGAGTCTAAGGAGTCACAATATAACCCAGCCGACCTAACAATAATAATATAAAGCCACAAAAATAACAATAGAGGGGTTCTATGGGGCATAGTAATAAAAATATGGGTACAGTAGGGGCACAACGATATTAATAAGGGATACAACTACAATAGTAATGGGGTAATCACTGGTATTATAGGGTCCTATCATGCCCCTCTCCTTCAAAAAAAGTGTTATCCTCAACACTTGAGTAGTTCTAGATGCTTCTGTATAAAATTCTTATCCTCCCATGTGGAATCTTCAGCAGATAAGTTCTTCCACTTGACGAGATACTTCGAGATTGATCGATTTCGTAGCTGTCAAGTTCTTGTTTCTGTGACTGCTTCCGGTTCCAATATAATTTTTCCTTCCTCGTCAAGTTCTGGCAATATTGTTTGAACTGGGAGCTTGTCACCTATAACCTTCTTTAAACATGAAACATGGAAAACTGGGTGCACTCGAGACGTTGCAGGAAGCTCCAATTTGTATGCCATTGTACCAATCTTTTGCAACACCTTGTACATACCATAATACCTTGGTGATAATTTATTATCCTTCTTAGCTTGCTTGAGTGACATTTATTTATATGGTTGTAGTCGTAGGAATACCCAATCGCCTACATCAAAACTTCTTTCATCGCGATGTTGATCTGCCTGTTGTTTCATTCTATTTTGTGCCAACACGAGGTTATTCTTTAAGAGTTGGAGGACTTGTTTTTGATGTTCAATGTGATGTTCCACTGCTTGAACCTTAGAATTTTCTCTTAAATATTATGTGATGGATGGTCACTAATATCCATAAAGTGCCATAATTGGGGTCATTTTTGTTGTTGTATGGAAGGAAGTGTTATACCACCATTCAACCAAAGGCAACCATTTGACCCATTGTGTCTATTTATCAGATACAAAGCAATGAAGATATCCTTCCAAACATTTGTTTACTATCTCAGTTTTCCCATCAGATTGAGGATGGTAAGATGAGCTATGAGCTAATTGAGTACGAAGACAAGAAAATAATTTTGTCCAAAAATTTCCAATGAAAATGGGATCTCTGTCACTTACAATAATCTTTGGGTTTCCATGTAGCTTTTGAATTGTTTCCATAAATGCAGTAGAAATTGTACTGGCTTTCAATGGATGTTATAATGCAAAAAAATGTGCATACTTGGTAAATCTGTCAACTCCCACCATTATGACACTCTTTCCCTCAGACTTGGGTAAACCTATGATAAAATCCATTGAAACCTCCTCCCAACATTTGCTTGGAATGGATAAAGGTTGTAATAGACCCGGGGTCTTAATTGTTTCAACTTTATTTTGTTGGCAAACCAAACATTCCACCACAAACTTTTGAATATCTGATTTAAGGCTTTCCCAAAAAAATTCCTTCTTAACCCTGTGGTAAGTTTTTAAAAATCCTGAGTGCCCTCCTAAGGGAGAAGTGTGTAATTCCATAAGAATCTTTTGTTTGAGTTACGAATTTTTACAGAGGTATAAGCGATCTTTGTACCATAACGAATCATTTTTCCAGCTAAATGTATAAGATGTACCGGAATCTTGTTGTAACTTTCGAATAAGTGCTGACACTTCTTCATCATTCTTCCACTCCTCCCTTGCTTCATTTATCCAATCTGGTTGGATAAGAGAAATGGCGCACAACAACGCTTCCACAACCTCATCCTTCTTGAGAGTGCATCTGCCACCACATTTTGCTTCCCTTTTTTGTAGATGATTTCAAAGTCATAACCCAACATCTTTGTGACCCACTTTTGTTTCTCTTCAGAGGATAATCTTTGTTCTAAAAATTATTTAAGGCTATCATGATCTGTTTTTGCCTTGAAGTGTCTTCCCATTAGGTAGGGTCACCATTTCTTAAGTGCATGTAGTATTGCCAACATTTCCTTCTCATAAATAGCTTTGTGTAAAAACTTTCCCTTGATTAGATGGCTTTCAAAAGCAATGGGTCTTTCATCTTGCATTAAAACAACACCAATTCCATTTCCTGAAGCATCACATTCCACAATAAAGGTTTTTGTGAAGTCCAGTGTAGCTAAGACCGGTGCTTGGCACATTGCCTCTTTAAGATGTTCGAAGGCCTTTATTGCTTCTGGAGTCCATGAAAATGCATCTTTCTTCAATAATGTTGTTAG
This sequence comes from Pinus tabuliformis, assembly GCA_031772625.1. NCBI lineage: Eukaryota > Viridiplantae > Streptophyta > Pinopsida > Pinales > Pinaceae > Pinus > Pinus tabuliformis. Next base: position 641,155,071 of record CM062815.1, on the reverse strand, counting down.
AGGTGTTGTTATTCTCCCATAATTCTTAAAAAACTTGCGATAATACCTTGTCAACCCAATAAATCCTCGCAAATGCTTTATGGATGTCAGGATTTTCCATTCCTTAATGGATTTAATTTTGCTATGGTCTACCTTAACTCCTTCATGAGATACAATATGACACAGATATTCCACCTCTTGTACTCCAAAGAAACATTTGGATCCTTTTGCATATAATTGTTTCTCCTCCAATAGTTGTAGCACCCTATCAACATGTGCAACATGATCCTTCCAAGACTTGCTGTAGATTAGTATATCATCAAAAAGTACTAACACAAATTTTCTATGGAAGGGTTTGAAAATGGAATTCATCAAACCTTGAAATGTAGAAGGTGCATTGGTAAGGCCAAAGGGCATGACCAAAAATTCATAATTACCCTCATGAGTTCTAAATGCTATTTTGGAATGTCTTCATTCTTCATTTTGATTTGATGATATCCTGAACGAATATCCAACTTGGTGAAGTAAATTGATCCATGCAATTCATCCAATAATTCATCAATGACAGGAATGGGAAACTTATCTTTAATAGTGAGCTTTTTGAGCTCCCTATAATCCAGACACATGTGCCATGATCCATCCTTCTTGTGCACCAATACTACTGGAACAGAGAAAGAACTTTGACTAGGTTGAATTATACCAACCTCTAGCATTTCTGCAACCATATGTTCAATTTCACTCTTTTGGGCATAGGGATATCTGTATAGCCTGATGTTTGGAGGAACACTTCCTGGAATTAGATGAATAGCATGATCATGATCATGAATAGGTGGGAGACCTTTGAGAGTCTCAAATACCTTGGAATGATTGTCCAAGACTTTTTGGAGATCTAGAGAAATAGATGATTCCGATGTGGAAACATCTAGCGAACATAATTGTGCAATTACACCTCTTTGTTCGATTTTTAGAAGCTTTGTCATACTGTTAGAGATAATTATCTTTCCTGGTTTCCCTGCAATATCCCTTAATTCAACTTCCTTTCCTTCTATTGAAAATTTCATGAAAAGTTCTTGAAAATTAAAAGCTATTGTACCCAAGGATTGTAGCCATTGGACTCCTAGTACAACATCAGCACCTCCCATTGGAATGGAAAGCATTGGGCTAGTCAATACATATTCTCCCATAAATAGCTTGATATTATGGCACTTTCTAGAGAAATTTATCATTCCTCCATTTGCAATCATCACTTGACACTCTGGTGCTAGATATAGGAAGCAATTCAATTCCTTTGCTACCTTACAATGAATAAAATTATGGGTACTTCCTGAATCAATCAACACTATTACCTTTTTCTTCTTGATTTGTCCTTCTATCTTAATGGTTTGAGGAGTGGTAATTCCAGCCCATGCATTACAAGATATGGTTGGATTTATTTCTTCTTTATCTAGGCTTTGTTCCTGGAGTATATCCTCTTCCTTTGACCTTTCTTTCTTCTTTTCTTCTTACTCTTCACAATATATGTAGAATAATTTCTTCTCAGCACACTTATGACCTTTAGTGTATTTGCTATCACAACTGTAACAAATACCTTTTGCTATTTTTTCTTCCAATTGTTGTGGTGTCAACCTTATAGGTTGTGGAAGGATAGGGGTAAAAACACTTCCATATTTATAATTGTGACTGGTATGCTTCTTGGTTGCCATAATTTTGCTTTCCATTTTTCTTGCTAACCTAAATTCCTTCTCTAATGAATCAGGTTCCCAAAGGTGAACATCATGTTGGATAGTATCCTTTAAAGTCCCTATGAACACATCAATCTATGCTCCTCTGGAATATTTTTTACCCTTATGTTCAATTTTTGGAACTCCTCAATGTGCTCCATTATTGAACCCTTTTGTTTGAGACTTATCAATAGGCTAAAAAAAGTGTTGTTTTTTGTATCCTCATAATGTGCTGTCAATTCTTCCGTAAAAATTGCCCAAGTGATAATTTCTTTACGAGATCAAAGCCATTGATACCATAAAAAATGATTTGGTTCCAAATATAAAGTTGTAATACATACCTTTTGTGTGTTTTTCACATTATTGAGATCGAAAAATTGCTCCATCTGTAATATCCATGTTGCAGGATCCTTGCCATCAAACTTCCTCATATCGATTTTTGGAATATGGTGGGTCTTCGATCCAACATTAGAGTCTATGGAATCATGATTAACATTTCTTTTGTTCTCATCATTAGTTTCCTTTACTACCTGTTCACCATTAGTGACCTTTTCTTGTAGCAACTTATTCATATTTATCTTCAATTTTTCCATGTCTGTCTTCAAATCTATCTTCAAATCATCCATCTTAGCTTCCACGTCATTCATCTTAGCTTCTACAACTTTATTTAAACAATCTATCTTAGCTTCTACGCCTTTCTTTAAACCATCCATCTTAGCTTCTACATCTTTCTTTAAACCATCCATCTTAGATTCTGTTCCTTTTTGTGCAAGTGACACTTGTTGCACTTAGTCTCGTAATTTTGATATATCATGTTGCATTTCTTCCTCTTCTTCATGAGTCATGCTAGAGCTTTCAGGTTGCCTACTAGGTGTTTTCATTTTCTTTCCTCAGGGCATCAATTATCGATAATAATATTTTATTATGCCCTTTCAATTCCTTCAAACTAATTTTTCAAACCAAGCTTATGCAAAAATTTAAAAAAAACTACACATCTTTTTTCACTTTGTAGGAGCCTTATATTGAATCTGATGTATCTCTGTAATTTTGGATCATCCAGTTCTAAAATTTTGATCTGTAGTAGCCCTCTACTTCCTCTTTCCAATGCCACCAGTTTGATCAAAATTGGATTCTCCAAGAAAGAGTTATGCACAATCTCCCACAGTGACCTTATTATAGACTAGTTCAGTAGAGCAAACTTGTACGACGTGCCACGAGTCACTGTTTCGACTTTTGGCTCTGAAAAATATATAAAAGAAACTAAATTCCGTCCTCTTTCTATAGATTCTTATCAAATTTCAATCCAATGCTCAGAAAGAAAGTTATGACGATTTTCCCGAGGCCACCTGTTTGGAATGTAATTCAGGAGTCTACAAAAAGACCAAATTCCTCAGATCATATCTCCACAAATGTAGCATGAAAAGCTTTGAACTTTGGATCCGAGATTCAGAGAGATTTCTTCTCAAATGGGTTTTTTTTTACCTTTTGAAACGTCGCAAAAAAAAATTTATAGCGAAAATGCCACGATGACCTGTTTGGAGCAGCGAGACCCTAGAATCCAAAGCTCTGATACCAAATGTTATGAAACCAGCTCACAAAAAGATAGCAAAGATAGATCAACGCCTTAGAATTTAGCCTCTTCGAGGAGGAAATCTCCTTTATATTACATAAATGAAAAATTATTGGATGATTAAAATGAAAAAACCTCCTTTCTATATATAGGAGTCTAAGGAGTCACAATATAACCCAGCCGACCTAACAATAATAATATAAAGCCACAAAAATAACAATAGAGGGGTTCTATAGGGCACAGTGATAAAAATATGGGGACAATAGGGGCACAACAATATTAATAAGGGATGCAACTACAATAGTAATGGGGTAATCACTAGTATTATAGGGTCCTATCAGAAAGCTTTTCAAGAGTTCCTTTAAGTGTGATAGATGGAAGAGAAGAAAAGAGGACCAACCTGGATCTTCCGAATTGATCCTAGCTTGATTTCTCCTTTCCTTGATATAATTTTCCACTCCTCTCTTACTTTTCCTACTTCAAAGAGTACTTGTAGAGTCAAAATAATAACAAAATATCAAAGCATCTCTATCTAAAACATCATAAACAATATGGAATCAGAAACACATTGACCATACAATTGCATTTATAAACAATAAGATTCACAAATACAAGATCATATGGAGGAAAACTCAAAGAACTTTATTAATAGTAATGTAAGAGAGGATTACAACCTAGCTGTCTGATCTAGCATCATCCTCCCAGTTGTAGAAACCCTCTTCACCTCATGAACAAGCAAATCACCCAACAATGCAATGTCTCTTCTCACCAACAAACCAACAACACTTACTTACAAAATACAAAATTCCATCCTCTAGATCTCTCAGATGAGGGATCCATTTATAGATGTCTTGCAAGGGTGTGAGTCAGCTCTAGGTTTTTTATTAGTGTCATTCCACTGATAATTCTTGGTTCCACTTGGAGATTTCATGATCTCTTGCTCATCCCTAGGCAAATTCAGAGAGGCAAGTGTCATAGGAGAAGTTTTTGGAAGATTCTATGATCATCCACCATGCAAACTATTTCTACCATTTGTATATTCTTTCTCATCGCACCCCACAGAAGGCCATTTGAGTATGCATCGTACCTAGCCAGTTAGGCAGTCAGTATGCATCGCACCTTGCCCATGGAGCAATCTGTATGGTTCATTTTTGGCTAGTTCTGAGTAGTTTTTCAGGTGGAACTCCTGGGAAATGATGTAATCAGCTAACCATTGTCCTTTAGGGTATGAAACAACACTTTCAGGGACTTAAGGAGCCCTTAGTTTATGGAAATATGAGTTTGGGGTTGCATTGCCCAAATATGTCTATAACAGCTGCCCCCTAAAGCATGAGGTCATAAATATTCTGATGTCAGGTGAAATGCTTTATTCATGAGGATCTGAGGTATTTGAACTAGAAGGTGACCTGTATAAGATATAATACAATACATCATCATCATATTATTTTCATGATCTAGCTAAGGTGGGCATTCCCATGCTCAGCTTTATAAATTCATTTACATGTACATAGGACAGACAATCGTCTGCTATTGCAGACTTGCGATTCTTCGCATGAAGAGTCATCTTCCCTGGCTTAGATGACCATCTGTGCAGCTTCTGTGTACAATTGATGTCTTTATTTTCATGAATATATTGCAGCCCAGATGGATGAAACTAGATCTAGGGTCTTCAAAACTTGTCCAATCTTTGCCCGATGTACAAGTCGATCCATGTGAAAAGATGTTCTAAAGTCGAACATGGAAAGACATCGCCTGATTATCAGCCAATTATGTAAGTTGTTAACAGACACAAGAGGAGTCATCGATAATGATGATGACCCTCAGGGTACTATAGTACAATTCACGTGGTGTGAATATATGAGCCGATGTCGAACACCATGCAAATTATTTCATGTTGGAAATAATACTGAGAGGGGGGGGGGTGAATCAGTATTATCAGAAAAAAAATTTCATTTTATGCTCAGAAACATGTACGCTACTTCAATTAAGTGAAACAGCGTGTACACGCTACTGTTTCTAAAGAAACCAGCGTATAACAAGAAAACTTATGATTCAGTAGCTTATCTTCAGTAAATGCATCAGGACATTATTAACCATGATAGTAAAACAGATGTAGTATAACAGAACAGATCATCACACAGAAAACACACACATGAACACCATGATATAAGGTGGAAACCCAATGTGAGTGAAAACCACCTGCTGCAAGTCATCTCTATCTTTCTTTAATATGAAACTTCAGTTTACAATCTTTTGTACTGGTGCAGCCTTATACCAATACGCAGGCTACAACCTGCTGAAGGCTTCAACCTTCTCTCGTTCTCCGAACTTCCTTGGAAGGGAGCTCCAACCCCCTTTGCTCTTGTACTAGCTAAGATACTAGTACGTAGGTGCTGGCCTACAATCTTCTTTCCTTCAGGTACCACTTTTCATACATTTTCAGACTGGATATTCCGGAAGCACAGCATTACAATCTGAAGACCACAATTCATTCAACTTTCACAACAGATCATTGAAGCACAAAATAACCAATACTAGCATCATCAATCTTTGAATCACTGAACCACTGAAACCCTGTCAACACCAGTCACCAGAACACAGAGCAGTCTATAGAACTCTGCAATAGCAGTCAGACCCAACTGCAACCAAAAATCAAACTTCAAAGATATACGCTACTTCAATGAAAGAAACCCGCGTATACACGCGCTTTTACCAAAGACAACCTGCGTACAGATCTAAAAATAAATTCTCTTAACTTGCAGCTGTACCAGACATCAGTTAGACCCAGAACATAACATTGCGTCAGTATGCAGATCTAGAAACACGCGTAATCAACCATATCATAATAGTGCATTTCAAACCATTAGATCCCGATCTGTCCTTAGATCTAGTCTTCCATCAACTGGTGTGATCTCTCCTTAGCTTAGATCAAGCAACCCAGAACCTGAATACTGGATCTAATACTTCATCAGATATTCAAGACTTTTCAGATACTTTTGCCTAATGATCTTCTTCTCCTTATATAGCCTTAGGCCTTGCTCAATACCATGGGCCAAAACCATAGAAATCCAATACAATCAACTTCAAAACTAGGGATCAACACGTCCGTCGAGACACCATGGTCCAAAACCATAGGCACAACTTCCAAGGAATAACCACCACGGACCAAAGATAAGTTTTCCACATACACGCTCTTTTACTGAAGCCAACCTGGATGTACACGCGACTTGGTATATAGCGAACCTGCGTATACGCGACTTGGTATATAGTGAACCTGCTTGTATACGCGACTTGGTATATAGTGAACCAGCGTGTATATATTTTCTCTTCATACTTGTAGTCTGATCATCAATTCCTTGCTGCTATCCTTCTGCACTATGATTTGTCATCAGTGTGATTTGCCATCAAGGCCAACACTTGTCTCATAATGGCAACAATCTCCCCCTTTGGACTTGATGGCAACCCCAAGATCCTTAGAATCATTCTCCCCCTTTGTCATCAAGGGCAAAGGGCTGTGCTCCCCCTGTGAATGTGCTGATATCTCTTCTCTGCTGTGCTGAACATGCTCCCCCTGACTGTAGGCAAGATCTGCAAAAGATGTTCTTCAAAAAGAACCACTTATACACCCTAAAGGACCTTCCTATCACCAAAAGACTCAATACATACATCCATACTCCCAACCAAGAGGGAATACATCAGAAAATAACAACCAATTATATTACATCATTCATCCCAGGCATAGTGGGGAAACCAACATAGGCCGTTACATGACCTTGACACCATAAAAGAGATATCACGAAAGAGATACATGACATAGAGACAAAAGATCTAGATCAAGACTTATGAAAGTCATCAGCAGCATCTGATAATCATCTTTTAGATCAGCAACCAAGATTTCCTTCTGTGCTCCTTCTCCTGAAACCAACAACAGTTGTGAACTAGAACCAAAAACATCTAAATGCCAACAATGCTTTATTAGATTTTAAGCTGCTCCCCCTGAAACTGTGCCTGCTGCACCCCCTGAAACTGTGCCTAAAGGATTCTGGCATACCCATCTTAGACCTTCTCCAACCAGAGTCTGCCCTAGCTGTTCAAAGCTCCATATACGCAACTTCACCTGCATAAGACGGCGTATGCACGCGGATATCCTTTATACAACACGCGTACACCATATACACGACTTTCCCCGCATAAAACAGCGTATGCACGTGGATATTCTTTATACAACACGCGTACACCAACTTTTCTTTAGAACAGACAAGCTTTAACAGCAAGATGAAGCATCAACTACTCCCAGCTTTTGTCTGAGATATTCAAAAGTTTCCCTGGGCAGTGGTTTTGTGAGAATATCAGCAACTTGCTCCTTAGAAGGAACATACTCCAACTTGACCTTCTGCTCAAGCACTTGTTCCTGGAGGAAGTGATACTTGATTGGTATGTGTTTGGTCTTTGAATGCATGACTGGATTCTTTGAAATGCTGATTGCACTTGTATTATCACATAAGATAGAGACTGGTGGAGTGCAAGTGATTTGAAAATCTTGCAAGGTCTGCATCATCCAAAGAAGTTGTGTGCAACAAGATGCCGCAGCCACATATTCTGCTTCAGCTGTAGATAAGGCAATCGAACTCTGTTTCTTGCTGAACCAAGATACTAATCTAGAACCCATGAAGAATGCACCACCACTTGTGCTTTTCCTGTCATCCACACTTCCGGCCCAATCTGCATCTGTGTAAGCATGAAGAGTGAGATCTGTATCTCTAGGATACCATAGGCCATAGTTTTGAGTCCCTTGAAGATACTTGAAGATTCTTTTGACTGCCTGAAGATGAGTTTCCTTTGGGTTGGCTTGAAATCTTCCAACAATTCCTACTGCATGCATAATGTCTGGTCGGGTACCTGTCAAATAAAGCAAACTCCCAATCATGGATCTATAAGTTGGTTGATGAACTGCTGTTGATTCATCATTTGTACTGAGGTCGCATCCTGTAACCATGGGGGTACATACTAGCTTTGAATCTTCCATGCCATACTTCTTCAAGATCTGCTTGAGGTACTTGGTTTGAGACAAGAAAATACCTCCTTCATTTTGTTGGATTTGCAATCCAAGAAAGTATGTCAATTCTCCAAGTAATGACATTTCAAATTCTTTCTGCATAACCAAGGCAAAGTTTTGACTCATAGCCTCTTCATTGCTGCCAAAGATAATATCATCTACATACACAACAAGTATTAGCAATTTGTTATTTTCAACTTTCATATAGAGATTGCTATCTGCTGATCCTTTTAAAAAGCCTTGTTGGTGAAGATATTTGTCCAACCGATAGTACCAAGCCCTTGGAGCTTGTTTGAGACCATAGAGAGCCTTTTTCAATCTACATACAAGGTTTGGATCATTCCCAAGAATGAAACCATCTGGCTGCTCAATGTATACTTCTTCTTCTAAGTCTCCTTTCAGAAAGGCTGATTTCACGTCCATTTGAAATACCTTGAAGTTTTGAAAACTTGAGAGAGCAAGGAACATTCGGATGGCCTCAAGTCTTGCAACAGGAGCAAAAGTTTCTTCAAAATCTATTCCTTCTTGCTGTGCATACCCTTTACAAACAAGTCTGGCCTTGTTTCTAATTACTTCTCCATTTTCATTCAATTTATTTTTGAAGACCCATTTTGTCCCTATGACATTCTTATCTTTTGGTCTAGGAACCAATTCCCAAGTGTTGTTCTTTTTGATCTGCTCAAGCTCTTCATCCATTGCTTTGACCCAACATTCATCTTTGCATGCCTCTTTCAAATTTTGTGGTTCAGTGGAAGAGAGTAATGCCAAATAGCTTGAAGCTTCTGCAATTGTTCTTCTTGTTTGTACTCCTGCTTCTTTCTGTCCCACAATCTGAGATTCTGGATGATTCTTCTGGACATATCTGGATGGAGTCTTCTCTTCTATTCTTGTCTGCTCCTCTGGTTCTTCTTGCGGTTCTTCTTCTTCTTGAGGTTCTTCTTCATCATTCTGTCTTTGAGGGTAGCCTTCATCTTCTTCGATGTCTTCATGATGAACTTGCCTAGGAATGTATCCCTTCTCATCAACCACAACATCAATGCTGTCAACAATTCTGCCAAGTCTTTTATTGTTGCACTTGTATGCTTTGCTATGTGGAGAATAACCAAGAAGAATGCCTTCGTCTACTCTTGGTTCAAGTTTGCCAAGTTGCTCATCAGTATTCTTAATATAACGTTTGCTCCCAAAGATTTTGAAGTGCTTCACCGAAGGAGTCTTACCACACCAGAGCTCATGAGGAGTTTGAGTGCTGTTTACTCGGACATTTGTTTTGTTGAGAATAATAACCGCAGCATGTGCAGCTTCACCCCAGAAAGTTGTGGGAGTACCTGATTCATCAAGCATAGCACGAGCCATTTGTTGGATTGTTCTGTTCATTCTTTCCACAACTCCATTTTGCTGCGGAGTTCTAGCTGTAGAGAATTCTCTTCTTATCCCATGTTCTTCACAGAAATCGAAAAATTCATTTGAGGTAAACTCCCCACCTCTGTCAGATCTGAGGCACTTAATCTTGTGTCCTGATTCATTTTCAGCCAAGGCTTTGAAGGATTTGAATTTTTTGAATGCTTCATCTTTGTGCTTCATAAGTCCTAACCAGACAAACCTAGAGAAGTCATCAATGAATAATATCAAATATTCTTCTCCTCGAGGTGTTCTTTTTCTGAATGGACCACATGTATCTGTATGTACTAGCTCAAGAGGCATGCTAGCTGATCCTTCCTTCTCCGGAAAATTAGTTCTGGTTTGCTTTCCAAACTGACATGATTTGCATATGGTGTTGTCTGGAATTTTGATATCTAGAAGATCACGAACTGCCTGATATTTGCATGCTTTCCTTATTTGTGGAAAGCTTAGATGCCCCAACCTCCGATGCCATAGCCAGTGTTCGTCATTCTTGCTTAAATAACATTGTTGTTGTCTTTCTTCAAATATGTATAGATTATTTGGAGTCCTTCTTCCTTTGATCACTGTTTCACCTGTATCAAGATCACGGACACAACATCCATTTGATCTAAATATTACCTCTGTTTCTTGATCGCACATCTGACTGACACTCAGAAGATTATGCTTCAATCCATCAACATACAGAACATTTCCAGCTTTGACCTTCTCTTTCAACGGAGCAACGCCCTTTCCTTTTATGGCTGCAGAGATATCGTTTCCAAAAGAAACTTTCTTTCCCTTTTCTAATGCAGTATATGATTCAAGTTTTTCTTTGTCCCCTGTCATATGCTTCGAACATCCGCTGTCAATTTACCATAGACTTTCTTGACCTTCTGCATAAAAGGCTATCCCACATCTTTCTGGTTGCGGTTCCTTTATTCTCCATGTTCTGACATTTGAGGTTTGTTCCTTCTGAGTTGTCTTCCGGAACCTGCTCCTGCATTCAGAGTCTTCATGACCAAAGTTATTACAAATAGAGCATTCAACTTCATTTTCAAGAACCGAAAAGTTGTTATAAGTCCTTTTCATGGTTCCAGTCATACTTCTTTGCTTTTGAGCTTCTCTAGTCATGATTGTCTTGTAGGAAACACATTGAGCTGCTTTGTGACCGAAGTTATGGCAAGAAAAGCATTGGCCATTAAAGAAATTTCTCTGATAATCAGATCTATCATCCAACCGATTGTAGCTTCTATTGACATCCATTCTTGGGGCAAATTGGGAAGATTTTACCTGTGGCTGATTGTAGCTTCTGTTTGTCCTTAAGGTCGCTTGTCCCCGAACTTCTTGATAGTCTTTATTTGTTCTTGAGGTAAACTATCCCTGATTCACCTGATGACTTTTATTTGGTCTTTGTTCGCTCCTCCTTGCTGCATCAAGATAACTTTTAGAGGTAGAAGCTTGAGATGTTTCTCCATTATATCCCAGACCTGTCTTGATCAGAGGAGAACGCTGCACATTGATAATCTCATCCAAGGTTTCAGATCCTTTAACAAATTTAAGATTAATTGCTTTTGTTTTCTCAATCTCCTTTCTAAGACAAACAATCTCACATTCCAATTTTTCGAGATGTTTTTCCTTTTCTGCCAGTTGACATTGTAGAGAATCAATAATAGCACTTTTCTCTTCTAAGAAAACTTTGAGATCATTCATTTCTTCATAAAAGCCTTCTACATCTATAGCATCCATGTAATCATCATCTTCAAAATCCATTAAAAGTTTCTATCTATAACCTTGTTCATCTTCGTCACTATTTGAAAGACCATCACTATCTTCATGAGTATAATAGCTTTTCTTCTTTTCATTCTGTTTCTTGTTCCATTTAACAGGTTCCTTTCCCTTGTCATTCTTATCTTTGTGAGGACATTTGGTAGCATAATGACCTACTCTTCCACAAGCAAAGCATTTAAAAGGTAACTTACCTCTGAACCTTCCAAAACCCCTTTGAAGATTTCTGACAAAATTTGATTCTTCTTCTTCATCTTCTGGCACGTGACTTGCTTCATAATAATCTTCTTTTCCCGAAGCCTTGAAAGCAGCTTCTCTTCTGTCTGATGGACCTCCTTTTCTCATTTCATAAGTAGTTAGAATTCCGTGAAGCTGAGACATAGTAAGAATTCATAGATTTTCCTTTTCTTCTATTGCAGACACTTTAGATTCAAATTTGGGGGACAATGATCTTAGAACCTTTTCAACCACAATAGCCTCTTTTATTTCTTCACCCAAGTTTTTCATGCAATTAACAATCTCATCTACCCTAAGGAAATAGTTAGCCACACTTTCATCATTATACATTCTGAGAGTCTCATACTTAATCCTGAGAGTTTGAAGTTTAGCACGCTTTACCTGTTCGTCTCCTTCATAGCTCGTGACAATTTTGTCCCATATTTCTTTTGCGGATTTATAGTGCATTACCTTCATGAATTCCAATTGGGATATACATCCTAGAAGGGTACTGACTGCTTTTGCATTTGTTTCATACTTCTTTTTCTCGGCTGCATCTGTAGGAGTAGCTGAAGGAAAAGCGTAGCCTGTCTCTACAATGTCCCAAACTTCTGTGCCAAGAGATTGAAGATAGGCAGTAACTCTTACCTTCCAATAATTGAAGTTTGTCCCATCAAAAACCGGTGGCTTGATTGATGCTTCTCTCTCGTAGTTGCTCATGATGAACGATCTACCTTCAAGCGATCAAGCTTCTCTGAAGGACCTGCTCTGATACCAATTGTTGGAAATAATACTGAGAGGGGGGGGGGGGGGGGGTGAATCAGTATTATCAGAAAAACTTTTTCATTTTATGCTCAGAAACATATACGCTACTTCAGTTAAGTGAAACAGCGTGTACACGCTACTGTGTCTAAAGAAACCAGCGTATAACAAGAAAACTTATGATTCAGTAGCTTATCTTCAGTAAATGCATCAGGACATTATTAACCATGATAGTAAAACAGATGCAGTATAACAGAATAGATCATCACACAGAAAACACACACATGAACACCATGATATAAGGTGGAAACCCAATGTGGGTGAAAACCACCTGCTGCAAGTCGTCTCTATCTTTCTTTAATATGAAACTTCAGTTTACAATCTTTTGTACTGGTGCAGCCTTATACCAGTACGCAGGCTACAACCTGCTGAAGGCTTCAACCTTCTCTCGTTCTCCAAACTTCCTTGGAAGGGAGCTCCAACCCCCTTTGCTCTTGTACTAGCTAAGATACTAGTACGTAGGTGCTGGCCTACAATCTTCTTTCCTTCAGGTACCACTTTTCATACATTTTCAGACTGGATATTCCTGAAGCATAGCATTACAATCTGAAGACCACAATTCATTCAACTTTCACAACAGATCATTGAAGCACAAAATAACCAATACTAGCATCATCAATCTTTGAATCACTGAACCACTGAAACCCTGTCAACACCAGTCACCAGAACACAGAGCAGACTACAGAACTCTGCAATAGCAGTCAGACCCAACTGCAACCAAAAATCAAACTTCAAAGATATACGCTACTTCAATGAGAGAAACCCGCGTATACACGCGCTTTTACCAAAGACAACCTGCGTACAGATCTAAAAATAAATTCTCTTAACTTGCAGCTGTACCAGACATCAGTTAGACCCAGAACATAACATTGCGTCAGTATGCAGATCTAGAAACACGCGTAATCAACCATATCATAATAGTGCATTTCAAACCATTAGATCCCGATCTGTCCTTAGATCTAGTCTTCCATCAACCGGTGTGATCTCTCCTTAGCTTAGATCAAGCAACCCAGAACCTGCATACTGGATCTAATACTTCATCAGATATTCAAGACTTTTCAGATACTTTTGCCTAATGATCTTCTTCTCCTTATATAGCCTTAGGCCTTGCTCAATACCATGGGCCAAAACCATAGAAATCCAAAACAATCAACTTCAAAACTAGGGATCAACACGTCCGTCGAGACACCATGGTCCAAAACCATAGGCACAACTTCCAAGGAATAACCACCACGGACCAAAGATAAGTTTTCCACATACACGCTCTTTTACTGAAGCCAACCTGGATGTACACGCGACTTGGTATATAGCGAACCTGCGTATACGCGACTTGGTATATAGTGAACCTGCTTGTATACGCGACTTGGTATATAGTGAACCAGCGTGTATATATTTTCTCTTCATACTTGTAGTCTGATCATCAATTCCTTGCTGCTATCCTTCTGCACTATGATTTGTCATCAGTGTGATTTGCCATCAAGGCCAACACTTGTCTCATAATGGCAACAATCTCCCCCTTTGGACTTGATGGCAACCCCAAGATCCTTAGAATCATTCTCCCCCTTTGTCATCAAGGGCAAAGGGCTGTGCTCCCCCTGTGAATGTGCTGATATCTCTTCTCTGCTGTGCTGAACATGCTCCCCCTGACTGTAGGCAAGATCTGCAAAAGATGTTCTTCAAAAAGAACCACTTATACACCCTAAAGGACCTTCCTATCACCAAAAGACTCAATACATACATCCATACTCCCAACCAAGAGGGAATACATCAGAAAATAACAACCAATTATATTACATCATTCATCCCAGGCATAGTGGGGAAACCAACATAGGCCGTTACATGACCTTGACACCATAAAAGAGATATCACGAAAGAGATACATGACATAGAGACAAAAGATCTAGATCAAGACTTATGAAAGTCATCAGCAGCATCTGATAATCATCTTTTAGATCAGCAACCAAGATTTCCTTCTGTGCTCCTTCTCCTGAAACCAACAACAGTTGTGAACTAGAACCAAAAACATCTAAATGCCAACAATGCTTTATTAGATTTTAAGCTGCTCCCCCTGAAACTGTGCCTGCTGCACCCCCTGAAACTGTGCCTAAAGGATTCTGGCATACCCATCTTAGACCTTCTCCAACCAGAGTCTGCCCTAGCTGTTCAAAGCTCCATATACGCAACTTCACCTGCATAAGACGGCGTATGCACGCGGATATCCTTTATACAACACGCGTACACCATATACACGACTTTCCCGCATAAAACAGCGTATGCACGTGGATATTCTTTATACAACACGCGTACACCAACTTTTCTTTAGAACAGACAAGCTTTAACAGCAAGATGAAGCATCAACTACTCCCAGCTTTTGTCTGAGATATTCAAAAGTTTCCCTGGGCAGTGGTTTTGTGAGAATATCAGCAACTTGCTCCTTAGAAGGAACATACTCCAACTTGACCTTCTGCTCAAGCACTTGTTCCTGGAGGAAGTGATACTTGATTGGTATGTGTTTGGTCTTTGAATGCATGACTGGATTCTTTGAAATGTTGATTGCACTTGTATTATCACATAAGATAGAGACTGGTGGAGTGCAAGTGATTTGAAAATCTTGCAAGGTCTGCATCATCCAAAGAAGTTGTGTGCAACAAGATGCCGCAGCCACATATTCTGCTTCAGCTGTAGATAAGGAAATCGAACTCTGTTTCTTGCTGAACCAAGATACTAATCTAGAACCCATGAAGAATGCACCACCACTTGTGCTTTTCCTGTCATCCACACTTCCGGCCCAATCTGCATCTGTGTAAGCATGAAGAGTGAGATCTGTATCTCTAGGATACCATAGGCCATAGTTTTGAGTCCCTTGAAGATACTTGAAGATTCTTTTGACTGCCTGAAGATGAGTTTCCTTTGGGTTGGCTTGAAATCTTCCAACAATTCCTACTGCATGCATAATGTCTGGTCGGGGTACCTATCAAATAAAGAAAACTCCCAATCATGGATCTATAAGTTGGTTGATGAACTGCTGTTGATTCATCATTTGTACTGAGGTTGCATCCTGTAACCATGGGGGTACATACTAGCTTTGAATCTTCCATGCCATACTTCTTCAAGATCTGCTTGAGGTACTTGGTTTGAGACAAGAAAATACCTCCTTCATTTTGTTGGATTTGCAATCCAAGAAAGTATGTCAATTCTCCAAGTAATGACATTTCAAATTCTTTCTGCATAACCAAGGCAAAGTTTTGACTCATAGCCTCTTCATTGCTGCCAAAGATAATATCATCTACATACACAACAAGTATTAGCAATTTGTTATTTTCAACTTTCATATAGAGATTGCTATCTGCTGATCCTTTTAAAAAGCCTTGTTGGTGAAGATATTTGTCCAACCGATAGTACCAAGCCCTTGGAGCTTGTTTGAGACCATAGAGAGCCTTTTTCAATCTACATACAAGGTTTGGATCATTCCCAAGAATGAAACCATCTGGCTGCTCAATGTATACTTCTTCTTCTAAGTCTCCATTCAGAAAGGCTGATTTCACGTCCATTTGAAATACCTTGAAGTTTTGAAAACTTGAGAGAGCAAGGAACATTCGGATGGCCTCAAGTCTTGCAGCAGGAGCAAAAGTTTCTTCAAAATCTATTCCTTCTTGCTGTGCATACCCTTTACAAACAAGTCTGGCCTTGTTTCTAATTACTTCTCCATTTTCATTCAATTTATTTTTGAAGACCCATTTTGTCCCTATGACATTCTTATCTTTTGGTCTAGGAACCAATTCCCAAGTGTTGTTCTTTTTGATCTGCTCAAGCTCTTCATCCATTGCTTTGACCCAACATTCATCTTTGCATGCCTCTTTCAAATTTTGTGGTTCAGTGGAAGAGAGTAATGCCAAATAGCTTGAAGCTTCTGCAATTGTTCTTCTTGTTTGTACTCCTGCTTCTTTCTGTCCCACAATCTGAGATTCTGGATGATTCTTCTGGACATATCTGGATGGAGTCTTCTCTTCTATTCTTGTCTGCTCCTCTGGTTCTTCTTGCAGTTCTTCTTCTTCTTGAGGTTCTTCTTCATCATTCTGTCTTTGAGGGTAGCCTTCATCTTCTTCGATGTCTTCATGATGAACTTGCCTAGGAATGTATCCCTTCTCATCAACCACAACATCAATGCTGTCAACAATTCTGCCAAGTCTTTTATTGTTGCACTTGTATGCTTTGCTATGTGGAGAATAACCAAGAAGAATGCCTTCGTCTACTCTTGGTTCAAGTTTGCCAAGTTGCTCATCAGTATTCTTAAGATAACGTTTGCTCCCAAAGATTTTGAAGTGCTTCACCGAAGGAGTCTTACCACACCAGAGCTCATGAGGAGTTTGAGTGCTGTTTACTCGGACATTTGTTTTGTTGAGAATAATAACCGCAGCATGTGCAGCTTCACCCCAGAAAGTTGCGGGAGTACCTGATTCATCAAGCATAGCACGAGCCATTTGTTGGATTGTTCTGTTCATTCTTTCCACAACTCCATTTTGCTGCGGAGTTCTAGCTGTAGAGAATTCTCTTCTTATCCCATGTTCTTCACAGAAATCGAAAAATTCATTTGAGGTAAACTCCCCACCTCTGTCAGATCTAAGGCACTTAATCTTGTGTCCTGATTCATTTTCAGCCAAGGCTTTGAAGGATTTGAATTTTTTGAATGCTTCATATTTGTGCTTCATTAGTCCTAACCAGACAAACCTAGAGAAGTCATCAATGAATAATATCAAATATTCTTCTCCTCGAGGTGTTCTTTTTCTGAATGGACCACATGTATCTGTATGTACTAGCTCAAGAGGCATGCTAGCTGATCCTTCCTTCTCCGGAAAATTAGTTCTGGTTTGCTTTCCAAACTGACATGATTTGCATATGGTGTTGTCTGGAATTTTGATATCTAGAAGATCACGAACTGCCTGATATTTGCATGCTTTCCTTATTTGTGGAAAGCTTAGATGCCCCAACCTCCGATGCCATAGCCAGTGTTCGTCATTCTTGCTTAAATAACATTGTTGTTGTCTTTCTTCAAATATGTATAGATTATTTGGAGTCCTTCTTCCTTTGATCACTGTTTCACCTGTATCAAGATCACGGACACAACATCCATTTGATCTAAATATTACCTCTGTTTCTTGATCGCACATCTGACTGACACTCAGAAGATTATGCTTCAATCCATCAACATACAGAACATTTCCAGCTTTGACCTTCTCTTTCAACGGAGCAACGCCCTTTCCTTTTATGGCTGCAGAGATATCGTTTCCAAAAGAAACTTTCTTTCCCTTTTCTAATGCAGTATATGATTTAAGTTTTTCTTTGTCCCCTGTCATATGCTTCGAACATCCGCTGTCAATTTACCATAGACTTTCTTGACCTTCTGCATAAAAGGCTATCCCACATCTTTCTGGTTGCGGTTCCTTTATTCTCCATGTTCTGACATTTGAGGTTTGTTCCTTCTGAGTTGTCTTCCGGAACCTGCTCCTGCATTCAGAGTCTTCATGACCAAAGTTATTACAAATAGAGCATTCAACTTCATTTTCAAGAACCGAAAAGTTGTTATAAGTCCTTTTCATGGTTCCAGTCATACTTCTTTGCTTTTGAGCTTCTCTAGTCATGATTGTCTTGTAGGAAACACATTGAGTTGCTTTGTGACCGAAGTTATGGCAAGAAAAGCATTGGCCATTAAAGAAATTTCTCTGATAATCAGATCTATCATCCAACCGATTGTAGCTTCTATTGACATCCATTCTGGGGCAAATTGGGAAGATTTTACCTGTGGCTGATTGTAGCTTCTGTTTGTCCTTAAGGTCGCTTGTCCCCGAACTTCTTGATAGTCTTTATTTGTTCTTGAGGTAAACTATCCCTGATTCACCTGATGACTTTTATTTGGTCTTTGTTCGCTCCTCCTTGCTGCATCAAGATAACTTTTAGAGGTAGAAGCTTGAGATGTTTCTCCATTATATCCCAGACCTGTCTTGATCAGAGGAGAACGCTGCACATTGATAATCTCATCCAAGGTTTCAGATCCTTTAACAAATTTAAGATTAATTGCTTTTGTTTTCTCAATCTCCTTTCTAAGACAAACAATCTCACATTCCAATTTTTCGAGATGTTTTTCCTTTTCTGCCAGTTGACATTGTAGAGAATCAATAATAGCACTTTTCTCTTCTAAGAAAACTTTGAGATCATTCATTTCTTCATAAAAGCCTTCTACATCTATAGCATCCATGTAATCATCATCTTCAAAATCCATTAAAAGTTTCTATCTATAACCTTGTTCATCTTCGTCACTATTTGAAAGACCATCACTATCTTCATGAGTGTAATAGCTTTTCTTCTTTTCATTCTGTTTCTTGTTCCATTTAACATGTTCCTTTCCCTTGTCATTCTTATCTTTGTGAGGACATTTGGTAGCATAATGACCTACTCTTCCACAAGCAAAGCATTTAAAAGGTAACTTACCTCTGAACCTTCCAGAACCCCTTTGAAGATTTCTGACAAAATTTGATTCTTCTTCTTCATCTTCTGGCACGTGACTTGCTTCATAATAATCTTCTTTTCCCGAAGCCTTGAAAGCAGCTTCTCTTCTGTCTGATGGACCTCCTTTTCTCATTTCATAAGTAGTTAGAATTCCGTGAAGCTGAGACATAGTAAGAATTCATAGATTTTCCTTTTCTTCTATTGCAGACACTTTAGATTCAAATTTGGGGGACAATGATCTTAGAACCTTTTCAACCACAATAGCCTCTTTTATTTCTTCACCCAAGTTTTTCATGCAATTAACAATCTCATCTACCCTAAGGAAATAGTTAGCCACACTTTCATCATTATACATTCTGAGAGTCTCATACTTAATCCTGAGAGTTTGAAGTTTAGCACGCTTTACCTGTTCGTCTCCTTCATAGCTCGTGACAATTTTGTCCCATATTTCTTTTGCGGATTTATAGTGCATTACCTTCATGAATTCCGATTGGGATATACATCCTAGAAGGGTACTGACTGCTTTTGCATTTGTTTCATACTTCTTTTTCTCGGCTGCATCTGTAGGAGTAGCTGAAGGAAAAGCGTAGCCTGTCTCTACAATGTCCCAAACTTCTGTGCCAAGAGATTGAAGATAGGCAGTAACTCTTACCTTCCAATAATTTAAGTTTGTCCCATCAAAAACCGGTGGCTTGATTGATGCTTCTCTCTCGTAGTTGCTCATGATGAACGATCTACCTTCAAGCGATCAAGCTTCTCTGAAGGACCTGCTCTGATACCAATTGTTGGAAATAATACTGAGAGGGGGGGGGGGGGGGTGAATCAGTATTATCAGAAAAACTTTTTCATTTTATGCTCAGAAACATGTACGCTACTTCAGTTAAGTGAAACAGCGTGTACACGCTACTGTGTCTAAAGAAACCAGCGTATAACAAGAAAACTTATGATTCAGTAGCTTATCTTCAGTAAATGCATCAGGACATTATTAACCATGATAGTAAAACAGATGCAGTATAACAGAATAGATCATCACACAGAAAACACACACATGAACACCATGATATAAGGTGGAAACCCAATGTGGGTGAAAACCACCTGCTGCAAGTCGTCTCTATCTTTCTTTAATATGAAACTTCAGTTTACAATCTTTTGTACTGGTGCAGCCTTATACCAGTACGCAGGCTACAACCTGCTGAAGGCTTCAACCTTCTCTCGTTCTCCAAACTTCCTTGGAAGGGAGCTCCAACCCCCTTTGCTCTTGTACTAGCTAAGATACTAGTACGTAGGTGCTGGCCTACAATCTTCTTTCCTTCAGGTACCACTTTTCATACATTTTCAGACTGGATATTCCGGAAGCATAGCATTACAATCTGAAGACCACAATTCATTCAACTTTCACAACAGATCATTGAAGCACAAAATAACCAATACTAGCATCATCAATCTTTGAATCACTGAACCACTGAAACCCTGTCAACACCAGTCACCAGAACACAGAGCAGTCTACAGAACTCTGCAATAGCAGTCAGACCCAACTGCAACCAAAAATCAAACTTCAAAGATATACGCTACTTCAATGAGAGAAACCCACGTATACACGCGCTTTTACCAAAGACAACCTGCGTACAGATCTAAAAATAAATTCTCTTAACTTGCAGCTGTACCAGACATCAGTTAGACCCAGAACATAACATTGCGTCAGTATGCAGATCTAGAAACACGCGTAATCAACCATATCATAATAGTGCATTTCAACCCATTAGATCCCGATCTGTCCTTAGATCTAGTCTTCCATCAACCGGTGTGATCTCTCCTTAGCTTAGATCAAGCAACCCAGAACCTGCATACTGGATCTAATACTTCATCAGATATTCAAGACTTTTCAGATACTTTTGCCTAATGATCTTCTTCTCCTTATATAGCCTTAGGCCTTGCTCAATACCACGAGCCAAAACCATAGAAATCCAATACAATCAACTTCAAAACTAGGGATCAACACGTCCGTTGAGACACCATGGTCCAAAACCATAGGCACAACTTCCAAGGAATAACCGCCACGGACCAAAGATAAGTTTTCCACATACACGCTCTTTTACTGAAGCCAACCTGCATGTACACGCGACTTGGTATATAGCGAACCTACGTATATGCGACTTGGTATATAGTGAACCTGCTTGTATACGCGACTTGGTATATAGTGAACCAGCGTGTATATATTTTCTCTTCATACTTGTAGTCTGATCATCAATTCCTTGTTGCTATCCTTCTGCACTATGATTTTTCATCAGTGTGATTTGCCATCAAGGCCAACACTTGTCTCATAATGCCAACATTTCAGTCGAAGGTCATTGATGTAAACCTGTCGCCGGAAGTGAGAAACTTGCCATTGAGGCATGCAAGCTTCAAAGTACTAAAAGGGTTGTTTCTAAGTCAACTTCTTGGATAATCAGATGATGTCGACAAGAAGTGACTTGTTGTAGGAGGGCGTTGATGTATCCCACATCTATGATGTGAAACAGAGAAAATGATTTTTGTGGAGGTGAAAACGGTCGAATGATATGAGGTTCAAGAATGGCGGTCATGAAAAATGAACCGTGGATGTAATGCAATGGATGAGGTGTTTGCTGGATGGTAAATTCTCTGAATGACTTCTCTTGAACATATTGGCGACACTGATATGGATTGGTAGCGTTAACCCCATGGATGCCACGATGAACCAATGGTGATGGTGAACGGAAAAACCCAACCCAACTCAATCACGCTGATGGAGTGAAAGTGTCATGTTCAAGAGTGACTTGCTACCAATAGAGTTCTTCAAGTTTTCTTCCCATTTTTCCCCTGTCATTGTTGACCAGTACCTCCTTATTTTTTACAAGCTTGAGGAGGATAACATATGCTTGGTCTATAATTTTCCCTTCAGGAAAATCTGTCGCTTTTTGTTTAGCGAGCCTAGCGTTAATGAGGCTCGTTCTTGTCTAGGTGGACAAGTTTGTCGCTATTGATTTAACAAGTTTGACGACAAAGATAACTCGGTCCTTTTCATGTTTAGAGGGTTTGAAAATGGACGAAAAGGAGACTTCAATAGTCCTTTTTCGTGGCATAATCCATTAAGTCTGAAAAAGTGTAAAATAATACGAAAGGGATGACTTTTCGATAGTTTTAACGAGCCAAAAAAGACAAGCACTCGATATTTTTGTTTAATAATCCATCAAGTCCAAAAATATTAAAATATATGAGAGGGATAGCATTCCCCTTACTTTAATGAGCTGGGAAGGCCAATAGCTCGACAATCTTTTTATATTTAACGAGTCTAAAAAGAGTTTAAAAGAGGCTCGTTTTTTAGGAATGAGTGATATTTCTGGGTAGCAGCTGGTTCCAGGTAAGTTTGGAACTTCTCAAAACATGGCAGTGTGAAGAGGGTGGCAATCAAAATTACTCGTCGCAGATGTTCCTCAAAAGGGTAAACAATCAAGTGGAAGTGTATGGTTAGCCGAATGAAATGGAGGTGACAGAAGGAACACAACCAAAGTTCACAAAGGGCGGATAGCAAAGCGATCATAAAGGTTATTTACCAAAGGCGGGTTTATTTTTTAATGAGCTTGAACCTTGTGCCAACATGCGCTCAGTGTAGGTTTATTTTTTAACGAGTTTGAACCTTGCGGGAACATTTCTCTTTTTCCTTTTTACGTAAGCTAGGAATGACCAACTATAAAGGTAAAAAGCTAAAAATGCTAAAAAAGCTAAAAAAATGAAATTGGTCGTTTTTGCTTCTATAAAAAGGTTTGCATGCCCCCAGCATAAAAAAAAAGGTCTTCAGTGACCATATGGAAACTTACTATGGTTAAGCAGGATGATTTTCTATCAATATTTAGACAAAACACTTCCTGCACTTTGTCCACCAAATAGACAAAGGTGAAAGGTCACTTGGACCGATCACATAACTTTCAGGGAAACTTATCTCTACAGTTTGGTTTGTCCGCAAAATAGACAAGGGGGCATGCCCCCTAAGCTTCGTTACATTCACCAGATTACTTGTGGTAATTAGGTGGATGGAATGAAGGTTACTTTACGAGATCAAGTGAAAGACTCGACTTGGAACTTTTCTCAGCCTTGTTTCATTTTTTCGAGCTTGACACAAGACAACAAATTCTACTCTAATCCTTCGTTTCATTTTTTAACAAGGTTGACATCAGTCAATGAAATATCCTTTGGCGACCTTTGATCACAACTCATAAGGGGTCATGAAGGAAAGATCTGGTTCCAATGCCCCCAGTACATAATTTACAACATCACTGAATTGATCGTCAGATGATGTAGGTATGGTAGGGCTTGGAGGCAATACCTCGTGATGATCCACACTATCAAAATGTTCAGAGTTCTTCTTCATGTGATAGGTTTCCACCGTGGACACTTTTGCCAAACTACTAGGAGGCGGGAGAGAAAAAGTACCCATTAAGGAAGGGTCTTTCAGGAGACCTACTCCGATATTTTGAAGTGATTGAGAACTTCCATGGATCAATGGAATGCTTCTAGTAACTTGCGAATTGTTGGGGAGAAAGGTTATTTGGTCAATGATTTTAATTCTGCCTTGAAAGGGAAATGCAATCTTTCTAAAATATGTTGACACAATAGTAACCATAGCTTAAATCCAGGGTCTACCCAGTAGGATATTGTAGTCAAGGTTTCCATTAATGACCTCGACTTCAATTTTTACTGTCTTGCCCCCCAGTTCGACTTGCAAGTTACTTAATATCCCATACGGCGTGTATGTTTTCCCATCGAATGCTTTTAATGTTGTTGATGATCATGACAAGGGTGGCAAGCCTAAAGTTTTCCAGCAACTCATTGACATAATACAGGTAGATGCTCCCTCATCAATGATTATTCGATGAACAGTTTTGTTGAGGGCTTTTACCTGTATGAGGAAAGCGAGTTGTGCTGGTAACTGAGGTTCATATCCTTTATGATTAAAGGCCACTAGATTGGAATTTGTTGGATCAATCCCACCTATTGCTGATAACAAAGCCTGTTTTTTGGAGGGGCAATTCTGCAGTACTTCAAGTGTTGACATGGCAGATGGAGATTGTGTCAGATCCTCCACTATATTATAATTATGTGCTGCTTGAGCATGAGGATTAAACACCAATTTATGTACTACTCCCTTAGGCATTTTTATTGTTAATTCAGGAATGATTGGTGGAACAACTTTTGACGTATTTGTTTTCGAACTGCATGGTTGATCTGTAGCCTTCCCATTCGACAACTGTGGATTTCCGTAATCTTTATTCCTTGTAGATATCAAAGCGTCATTTTTCCGTTTCGAGATGGATAACATAAGCACTTGGGATGGGGAAGCACGATCAGCAGCAACCAGGTTAGTTTCTGGATTTGGAAATGGATCAGTCAATAATACTGAGGTATTTTAAGTCTTTTTGAAAAACTTCTTGACTTCAGCTTGATGTGGACAATCTTTTGCGTAATGGTCCTCATCACATATGAAACATGGTCGATTAGGTTTCTTGTTTCCAGTAGGGTTTTATTGAAGCCCCGAAAATCAGGTCTACAACAAGGGGGATACCCACCCGGTCCAGACCTTGGTTAGCAACTCCTTTTCCGTTTGGTATAGTGGGTCCGACTGGGGATATGGGACGAGTTTCCCAATTTATCTGTGTGTGTGTGAAGAATTGATATTTCCTTTCTAAAAGTTCCTAAGTGAGATGCTCTAATTCTAACTCTAATCTAATAACATGCAAATTGTATTCTAATAAGCAGAAATATCTAAGTCTACACTAACCCAGGGTGTAATCCTTCTGTTATGCAATCTAAAATGATTTCAGATAACAATAGATAATAAATATCATTCAACTGTTATGAGAAAATAATTTAATACAGATAAACCACTTCGTATAAAAAGTTAGACGAAACAATTGTGAAAGGCATATCGCATAATAAGATACTCATACATTAAGCATAAATAAATAGCTATCACCGTAAAAAAGTGCCAAATGATAACTCAAGAATTCACACATCAATATGTAAACAACTGAACATGAATATCACTTTTAACACAAAGGCAGAAACAGTTAAGAGATAGAAGTACCATTTATAACTAGTTCTACTCATGAGCTTCAAGCGATAATGATTTATCTCTTCTTAATCCAACATCCACTGAGAGTACAGAAGTGCAACATCAGTAGCAAATATTAAATATAGATATCAATAAATCCTATTCCATTCATTCATCAAAACCTCCTCAGAGGGTACAAAAGTGCATGTTCTGAGGATAAGTTTTTGATAAATTTCAGGACCCTTCTCTAAATGCATGAGAAGGGTTTAAATACTACTAAATAAATCTAAAAACAACTTATTACAAAAATGTAGGATATGGTTTAAATGACCGTCATCATTTCAGGAAAAAATAAAGAAAAGTTAATACTAACATTGAATCTAAAATTAAAACTAACAACTAACTATTTATGTATA
Source organism: Pinus tabuliformis (assembly GCA_031772625.1). Lineage (NCBI taxonomy): Eukaryota > Viridiplantae > Streptophyta > Pinopsida > Pinales > Pinaceae > Pinus > Pinus tabuliformis. Next base: position 641,129,555 of record CM062815.1, on the reverse strand, counting down.
TGATCCTTGAAATTGCAAGTGTTCAGCATTTGTTTGAGAAGAGTCAGCTGGCCGACTTCCGACTTTAACTGTCCTGCGAAAATGGCATCGTCAAGAGCTGGCACCATCTTCTCAGCAAAATTGGTGATGCATTTGAGAGTCATACACTGGCTGTGTGGCTTTACCAAATACGCCCAGTAAGAATCCCAATTCAACTTAGTTAATCTTTTGATCGATTCTACCTTTTCTTGAGCTTTCTGTCTCTAGCCTGTCTACAGTTGCTGTGCATATATACATACCATTTTGAAGATATTTCTGACAAATACCACTGGTTTTAGGATTCAAGTTTTACTTTTTTACCTCTAGCATTACTTTCTTACAAATTTCTGGGCTTACAGGTGACTGAGCAATTAGAGGCTTTCTCTTTCAAGAGGTTTTGCTTAGCGATGCGTGATTAGCGCTAGGCACTAATTGCGCATTGGAAACTGCCTCCGTTTCTTGATCTAGGCTTCCCTGGTGCGATTTTTTGCCTCTTGTGCACTTTTTGTTAGTAGATATAAAGCTTAAATTTTGTGAAAATAATGATTCCGTAAGTTGCTGACACTGAGTCTTAAATTGTCTATTTGTGATGTCAGCGTTGTCCAGTACCCATTTAACCATGTCCGTGTATGGAATAATTTTTGGCCTCGCCGCTATCCGGTGTAAGAATGAGCAAGCTACCTTTGTAATAGACGCCTCAGAAGACCCGTGTGAGCCTGCAGTAGCTGTAACCTCCATTAGTTTGGGATTATATTCCTCAAGCAGACTATACATGCCTTCCCAAGTAGTAATATCAGTGTCTCTATTACAGGCGGTGTCTGTATACAAGGGCGTCTTTCCTTGATCTTCAGAACTCAGAGTTTTGCCTTTCTTTCCCATAGTATCCTGAATACTGCTTTGTATCGTTCCCTGTTCTTCGTTCCTGCAATTTACAAATGAGGTGAGAGTCATGATAAGGAAAAGGTGACAGGAAATCTTTAAGTTTTGAAGACATATAAAATATACCACCTTACGTGAAATGGCCCTTCAATAAGCATGAAACCCTATTTCAATGATTGGCAACTAACTCATTAATTAGCATTAAAGTGCATAACCAGGTCTCGGTTTATGGAAAATACTTTTTTGAACAATGAGCCCGAAAGATTTGCGATGAAGCGATTTTGTGATTTGCTTCGCAATATCGCAGATCGCAACATCGCAATATCACTTTATCGCTTTATCGCTTTCTCGCATTATTGCAATATCGCTTTATCACTTTATCGCAATATCGCTTTATCGCTTGATCGCAATATTGCTAGAGTGTAGCATATGAAAATCATCAAATGTGTTTTCTGTGAAATGTGATTTGCGATATGCGCCATCACATATTGGTAGTTTGAGGTTTTTCAGTGTAAGTGATATTTGATACATGCAATGTGATGAAGTTTCGCATCGCGATCTCGCAATCTTAGAATTGTGTTTGTAAGGAGGTATCCATTATCCTTTTTGCGATGCGATATTTCTTAAGGAGTGATTTTATCCTACCTTATCATAAAACTTAAGCTTTTTTAGATCTTTCAAGGGTATTCTCATAAGTTTATGATGGTAAGTTTGATTGAAAAAGGAAATTCAAGCACTAATTGATTTTTTAAATTTTTTGACTAAGGGTCCCCACTTATTTAGTATTAGTAATAAAACTAAATAAGAAGGGGGTTGTTGCTGGCCACAACAGGTTTCCAGAAGGTTTTTCAGGAGTTGAATCCTCATGTTTCTTCTTTTTGTTTGTCCCTTTCTTCTTGCCCCCTGGTTTCTTGGCATTTTCTCCTTTGTCGGTTGACACGGCATCGACCTTTGAGGCTAGAGGTTCCTCATCTACTTTTTTACTAGAGACCGTATGGGCTTTCTTAGATGTAGACTTTGCAGTTTTTGTGCTTGTTGTACCTATCACGCCATTGCCAGCATGAGAGTCTTTGTTTGATTTAGGAGGAGGAGGAATGGAAAATTCTAGTCTAGGTGCGTCAGGAATTTTATCATAAAGCGTGCCAAACTGCGTATAGATCAAGTCTAAACACTGCGCATGAGCAATGACTTTCTCTTTTGTAACAACTCCTCCCTTAGCCACATCCTCTCTAATATAGGGTAACAATGAATTTATAAACCATTCAGCTAAAAGCTGATCAAGAACGTACATCTTCACCATTTTTCGACGACGCTGCCACTCATGAATATGATCAGATATGTGAGTGGTTTTTGTCTGTTTAAAATTGGTAAGGAGTTCTGTCCCTGTTTTGTACCTTATGGGTAACTGAAAATGGGTTAAAAAGGTAGTGGCAAGGGCACTAAAGTTATCAAATGAAGCTCTAGGCAATTCTATATACCATTTAGCTGCCTGACCAGTTAACGTTCGCTGAAAAAGGTGAAGCCTAATCGAATCATCATTCAGGGTGTTGGATGAACACCACAGATGGAGTGTCATTACATGATTTGATAGATCTTCACCTGGATTTCCATTGAATTTAGGAACATTAGAGGGAAGTTTATGAGGAATCGTAGGCCACCAAGGGGCATAAGAATTTGGATCATTTGTCAAATGGTTTAGATCTGGTAATTCTAGGGTTGCTACAAAGGGAAACTATTGATTCAGGTTAGGCGAAGCATACCCAGGATAAGATGGAATCGCCTGAGCAGTAGGTCTTTGCATACCAGCATAATGTATTTGATGCTGGTAACTTTGATAAGGTTGATGGGCATAACCATTATAGTATGGTTGTTGATAACTAATTTGGAAATGCGGTTGCCCATTACTTACAAAGACTTGTTGCTCAGGTCCTTGGTATGATTGTTGGAATTGCAGTTGTTGATATTGAACTAGCCATGGTTGTTGGACCATTTGCTGTTGTCCAATACTAGATGATTGACCAAGATGCGGAGTCATAGTACCTGTTTGAGCCTGAGTCACTCCAGATGAGGAGGCACTAACCTGAGGTTGTGATTGAATCGCTGAGACGAGAGGTTGTTGTATTGCAACCTGAGAAACTTGAGGTTGACATACAATAGGTAGCGCTTGTACTTGTGATACAGTCACAATAGTAGGTGTAGTGGGAATATTTGACATAGGATGGACTGGTTGCATTGAATATACAACCCTTGGTTGTTGAGGCAGTATTGGTACCCAACCGCTAGATGTAATTCTAGTTTGACCTGAACTTTGTTGTAAACTCTCATATGGTTGTTCTCCAGGAGGGAACAATGAAAAGGCATACTGCCCCCCATATGGTGGTAATCCAGTACTTAAAGGGTAGATTGGACTTTGAAGACACATTGGATCAACTTGTTGAGTTTCAACATAAGAAATACCAGATGAGAATCTGGATGAAGAAATAGGAACTGACCATGTCGTCGAAACAGTCCCTGATTGGACTCTGGCTTGTTGTTGATAACTTGCCAGGACAGATGGTATACCAGCAATCATTGTAGGAATGGCAGCAAGAAGCTCCATTGTAGCTGTGTCAGTTGACATAGTCCTAGATGTTGATGGTTGTTCAGACATGTTTAGTCTATCCAAAAGATTTCCTAGCGATTCGACAGGAACTTGCGATGAAAAAGAACTAACTTCTTTAGTAGAAGGATGTAAGTGGATCCCAGTTCCAAAATGTACTGGAGTACTGGGTGGAAGATCCTCTACTATCTCTTCTATAGCAATCAATCCAGGTGGAAGAGGTAGACCGTCAGGTCCATAAAATATTTTTGGAGCCGAAGAAAGTGTAGCTTCTGCAGTAACAGATACTGGAGGGGTGACACCTTTTGAATTCTGGAATTCAACTTCCAGATGTTCAGGCAAGTGAACTTTAGTTTCTGGATCAGTCCTAGGTGGCACTATTTCAAGAATAGAGGTGTATAACATTAAACTAGGATCAGTTATAATGTCCTCTTGTAACTGAAAAACTTCTTTTGTAAAGGAAGATGTACTAGAAATAATTGGAGTAACTGTAGTCTCTGACGATGTTGAAACACAAGTTTCAAATAAATCAGGTGAATTTGCCTCAGTTAAATGAGAACACTTTGCCTGGGATGGTTTCATTTCTGGGGTTAAATACGGTTGACTCGCTAGTCTCCACGAACGATGAGGTTTTGATTGACTTTCTTCCACGATTGAGGATTACTTGATCAGCTCAAAAATTAAAGGGGAAAAATTTTATTCCGATTTAAATGAATTTTAAGACACTTTGATGCAACTTGTTTTTTCAATTTTTAAGAGTCGAGAAAAAGCTAAAGGTGACTCTAGTTGCCTTCGATTTTTAATGAGCCTAAAGTGACAAGTGCTCAAATGGACCTTTTCTTTTAAGGAGTCGAAAAGGAATGAAAGTGGCTGCTCTAGAAGTCTAGACAGAGGGTTTACCAAATCGATCGTAAAACTACAAAATACACCTTGGTGATAAATGATAGACAAATTACCAAGGACTTATGTACGGTAGTCAATATTCCTGAATGTTTTGTTCAGTGCATTACGATCGATAAGGCAGCAGACATGGCTTCCTAAGGATAAAGGATATCAGCCTATTGTGGTCTCCCTATATATACTCGACGGTACGGGGAGCACAAGTCCATACTGGCACTTGTCGTATCAAAGAGGAGAAATCACCCAAACTTCGATGAAAACGATAGTTACCAGGTTTTATGACACTGGAACATGTCTTTAGCTTAGAATTCTAGATGTGTTGCATTAGATTCCACAGCATTTTTATGTTCATTGAGGTTTATTTTAGAGTTGATCTTGCTTAGAAGTTTTTTTTTCAAGGTTCACCACGTGATGTAGATTTGAAATTCCTAAATATGCAATCTAGAATGATAAACAGTCATTTATGTTCTTTTAACAATGAAAATCCTATCTACAAAGGAAAGAAGATAATGATTTTCTTTCAGCGGAGAGCATAGAGCACACACTAAATGCACTTTCCTAAATCAAATTGTGCAAGTAGTCAAAATGCAGATGCACATGCATGTATTTGTTTTTTGTTTTCTTAATGTGTGAATGACAAAAGGAAAGCTAAGTATAGATCTGAACTATTTTCTTTCAAAGCAACAGTACTAACAAATTTTATTTTCAAAGCGAAAGGAAGACTAAGATGACACTTTTTGATTTCGATTGAAAACTATTTTTGACACTTGAAATACTAATAATTTCAAAATCAAGCACAATGACAAAAGTACAATCAACTATCTAGAAGAGGAATACTTTACGACACTCTTCTTTTGATTTATAATGAAAATTACGACACTTGCATCAAAAATGATAGTTCGATTAGGCTACTTTTGATAAAGGAAAATTGTAAATGATTGACAAATACACAAAAAAATTACAATTCCTAGTAACTGATGGAGGCTGAAATAATGCGAAGGAAGATGGTTATAGCAAGAAGGTACTGATCATGAATAGCAAAAATACTGAATAAAGATGAAAACAAAGAGAAAAAACAAAATTTCAGAGAAGAAAAACAATTCGCTCAATCATCTCACCTGCAACACAGGGAAACAAGTATGCATATCACCTGCAACACACGGGAGGTGCAATGCATACAGGTTGCACAGTTACAGATAGTGCGATGGACCAGGGAGTGAAACTAATCTTGGTTTTTGCTCAAAACTTGCAGCTAAGTTCAGTGATTTAGGCTGAGCAATGATGGATAGTAAACACAAAGCATAAGGGTAGGATCTGATGAGGTTTTGAGCTACCACAAGGGCACTTAGGATGCTTTGTATGTCAGATGTTCAGTTCATAAACCAACTCGGAGATTGACTGAAATAGCGTTTATCTACTTCGCAATTGCATAGAAAAGGCGTTTCATCGGCTAGCTGGCTAACTTCAAGCTCTGTCTGTAGTTTATAAAGAAAACAATAAACAAACAAAAAAAACTATTCGTTCCCCAGTGGAGTCGCCATTTTGTTTCAGGGAAAACTAGTGTCAATTCGAACTGCTAGTCCCACTAAGATGGGTAGCTATCTTAGAAACAAAAAATGAAAGTGTTTCAAGAGTTCCTTTAAGTGTGATAGATGGAAGAGAAGAAAAGAGGACCAACCTGGATCTTTCGCTTTGATCCTAGATTGATTTCTCCTTTCCTTGATAGAATTTTCCATTCTTCTCCTACTTATCTCACTTCAAAGAGTACCTGTAGAGTCAAAGTAACAACAAACTATCAAAGCATCTCTATCTAAAACATCATAAACAATGTGGAATCAAAAACACATTGACCATACAATTGAATTTATAAACAATAAGATTCACAAATACGAGATCATATGGAGGAAAACTCAAATAAAATTATTAATAGTAATGTAAGAGAGGATTATAACCCAGCTATCTGATCTATCATCATCCTCCCAGTTGTAGAAGCCCTCTTCACCTCATGAACAAGCAAATCACCCAACAATGCAATGTCTCTTCTCAACAACACTTCCTTACAAAATACAAAATTCCAGCCTCTAGATCTCTCAGATGAGGGATCCATTTATACATGTCTTGCAAGGGTGTGAGTCAGCTCTAGGTTTTTGATTAGTGTCATTCCGTTGATAGTTATTGGTTCCACTTGGAGATTTCATGATTTCTTACTCATCCCTGGGTGAATTCAGAGAGGCAAGTATCATAGGAGAAGTTTCTGGAAGATTCTATGATCATCCACCATGCAAACTTGCTCATCGCACCCCACAGAAGGCCATTTGAGTATGCATTGCACCTGGCTAGTTAGGCAGTCAGTATGCATCACACCTTGCCCATGGAGAAGTCTGTATGGTCTAGTTTTGTTCATTTCTGAGTAGCTTTTCAGGTGGAACTCCTGGGAAATGATGTAATCAGCTGACCATGATCCTTTTGTTGGCATTATGATGCATGTGTTGTACTTGATGGCAACCCTCTCATAGAAGATCATCTCACTTGTATACATTCAGATGAATCTACAGAAGAAATATCAGATGTGACAGAGTGCATGGGTTACTAGACAGCACAAAGGGATCATATGATAGTTCACAAGTAAGCTTTGCCATCAAGTCCAAAGGGGGAGATTGTTGGCATTATGGCTAAAGTGTTGTCCTTGATGGCAACCCATTTAGGTGATAGATCAAAGTACTTCAAGTCAGCAGCAGAGATCGATGATCAGCTATTAAATATTGAAGAAAATAAGGGGTACGCAGGTACACCTTACAGAAGGTGCGTACACGCAGGCTGGTTTTACATAAAGTGCGTACATACCCTCAGTTATCCCGTTCAGGAGGTGCGTACCCCCAATGCACTCACTTCAAGGCAGAGAAAAGCACACGTGGGGTTTCTTATGTTTAACCCTTGCTATTTAGCCGACGGTATTGTGTTATTATGGTTTTGGCCTGTGGTATTGATCCATGATTTGAGGAAGAGCCTGCCTATATAAAGCAAAGGAGATCATTTGGCTTGGGTATGCTTTTGGGTTGAACATCTTATGAGAGCTAGATCTGAAATATTATGATCTCTTGGGAGTAATGTCTAGATCTAAATAAGGCGAATCTACTGATGGATTGAGATCTCTTCGGCGCATGATCAGATCTGTAGATCTGACTGTCTGGGTTATTCTTGAAGTCTTGAAATTATCTATAACCGAAGGTACGCAAGTACAGTGAAAGAAAAGAGCGGAGCTACGCAGGCACAGAAGCGTCGCAGGTGCGCAGATACGCAGGACCAGAAGTGTTGCAGCTGCGGAGGTGCGCAGGCAGTTCATTGGACACAGAGCGCGGGTACGAAGGAAGTCTTTGAGGCACAGTGCGTGGGTACCCAGGTGCTCAGTTGGGAACAGTGCGTACTATACGCAGGCATTACATGAGTGAAGCTGCATACTTCTCTTGAAATATATTTAGTTGTCCATGTTTATCATTGCTATGTTCTGGGTTTTAAAGTGATGACTGGTTTCTGATATTATGACAGTATTCTGAGAAGTGATAGAGTTTGTTTCAGTTTTTGATAGATGAATGGATCGGGTTCATAATGACTTATCTTCATGTGATCTGATGGACTAGATCTGGTTGATGACTCACTTGTATATGTATGGATCTAGTGCTTGGGTGATTCAGAAGCTTGTTTATGTTGTTGTTGGGTCCAGTATGAAAATTGGATGAAATGTGACCTTTCAGATTATGTGTTGTGCTTCAGTGTATCCAGTTTGAAAATTGATGAAATGTGGTACCTGGAGGAGAGAATATTGTAGGTCAGAACCTACGTACTAGTATCTAAGCTAGTATAAGAGCTAAAGGAAATCTTTGGAGCATTGTAGCAGGTAGCAGCCTACGTACTAGTAAATGGATCGGCTAGTACAAGAGCAAAGGGGGTTGTAGCTCCCGTGCTGGTATAAGACTGCACCAGTACAGAATATTGTAAAAGGATTTTCTTATTAAAGAAGATTGAGATGACTTGCAGCAGGTGGTTTTCTCCCGCATTGGGTTTCCACCTTATATCATGGTGTTCATGTGTGTGCCTTATGTGTGATGATCTATTCTATGTTACTGCATTTGTTAACTGATAATATGGTTGATAATGTTCTAATGCACTCATTGAAGATCAATTAACATAATCATAAGAAGTTGTGGAAGTAACATATATGAATCAGAGTTTGGAAATAAAAAGTTTTATAAATGTGATAATACTAATTCACCCCCCCTCTCAGTATTATTTCCAACAATTGGTATCAGAGCAGGTCCTTTGATAGAAGCTTGATCGCTCGAAGGAGATCCGTGGAACAATGGGAAAGAAGCTTAAGAAGAAAGCATCTAAGAAAAAGAAGTCATCTCAGAAGAACTATGACAGTGGGAGAATCGATTAGGGATTAGGCATAAGAAGCTCTTCATATTCGGAATCAGATTCAGAATCATTATCAGGTATGAATGTGTTATCCTCTGATGTTCCAGCTATATTTCCTTGTGAAAGAGATGGAAGTGATAGTGAAACTACTGAACTTGCTCTTATGGGTGAACAAGAAAGATATCAAATAGAGGCAGAATTTAAAAGGCTGACAGACAAAATTAGAGATCAACAAGATCTATTGAACAAAAGGGAATGTGACTTCAAAGAAGAAGCTACCAAACTAAAGGCCCAACTAGAAGAAGGAAACAAGGTAAGAAAACTACTCAAAGACAAGGAAGACCAATGTCAAAAATTGCAGCATGAAGTGACATCATTAAGAAAAGAGGTCAACGAAAGAAACACAACCATCAAGAAAATCAAAGATAGATCCAGTTACTATAAAAATCTTGAAGCTACAATCCTCTCACTAAAGAGAGATCTTGAAGAATCAAAGAAGCAGAATGAAGATCTACATCAAGCAATTGAAAAACAAGACAACGAAGTCATCAGCTTAAAATCCCAGCTGGAATGTGCCTTCCAAGTTCGTCAAATGCAGCAGGATCTGAATGAAGAACAAGAAAAGGAGATTCTCAAACTAAGGGAACAAATGGAAGAAGGAAGAAAAGCTGAAGAAGATTTGAAAAGGCAATCTCTTGAACAGGAAGAACTACTTCAGGTTGAGGTAAATATCTTGAAAGGTAAAATAGAAGAAAAGGATAAGCTTTTACAATTTCAAGATAGCTCTAAAGTCTTGGATGATATTCTTAGTAGTCAAAGGTCTCCTGCTATAAAGACTGGTCTTGGTTTCTATGAATCTGTCGAAGGTGAATCTAGTTCACAAGGTGAGGCAAGGAACTCTAAAGAGAAATCTAAAATGATCAACGAAGAAATGAAAGATCAATCTCATCATCAACCAAGGAAAGAGATTCCTCAAAGAAAATCCTTTACTCCTCCTATGAATAATGTTGAATGTTATGTATGTCATAATCTTGGACATGTTGCAGCTAGATGTAGAAGAAGAAGAGTTCAAGATCATTATGCAGACAAGTCATCTCAATCAAGGTACCTTTATGGATAATGCTTTGCTTGCAATATGTTTGGTCACAAAGCTGCTGATTGTTACAGTAGGAATATGAAACATGTAAGATGTTATGCATGTAACAAGCTTGGACATATAGCTAAGGAATGCAGGAACAAAGTATGGGCACCATATCAAAAGGAGAAAATGTCATCATCACGCTTGAAGATATGGAGGAAAAAGGAAGTACAATCAGAAAAAGGTGGCACAACACAATGTACAGACATACCAGAATCAGAGGGAGCTGAAAGTACAAAACTTCAGTGTCCTGAATCTCATATGCAAACTCCATAAAGGGAAGTCGCATATATACGCGAGTTGGATACTGCACAATCGCGTATATGATTGTTTGAAGAAAGGCAGTAGGGAAAGTAAAATTGATCTATGAAGTACGATCTCTCGAGCACAAGATCAGATCTGGGCATCTGACTAACTGTGGCACGCTGGTGAATTGCCAATTCGGCCCTAATCAGAAGTACGCAGGTGATTAACAGTGCAAGTTCGTGGGTACGCAGAGGCGCTACAGGAGAGTTGCGTGGGTACGTAGAGCAGAAGAAGGAGAACTGTGTGGGTACGCAGATCAGAAGAAGCAGAACTGCGTGGGTACGCAGAGCGACAGAGGTTCAGGTGCGTACGCACAGTAAAAGTACGCGGCGCGATAGTATCTATGAGTGCGTGGCTTCAGTAGAAATACGCGGCGCGATAGTGTCTCTGGGTGCGTACCTACAGTAACAGTACGCAACACGGTTGAAGAAGCAGTGCGTGGGCACGCTGTGCAGCAGAAGGCTCTCTGCGGGTATATGCAGGGAAGCAGAAGGTGAATTGTGTAGCGACGCAGGGCAGATAAAGAAAAACTGCGTACCTGTCTTAAGGCATTTATTGGCTGACTCTTCTTATTAATATGCATGATCAGATCTGACAGATGGCACCAGTTTAGGGGGAGCATATGTTCTTAATACATTATTGGCATTATGGTCCTTGATGACGATGCTTATGATTCATCTTGCTATGGTTATGAGTTGTTCACATGGTTCTTGGATCAGATTTGTGGTTGATTCTCTAATGGTGCTTGCATGGAGTCTTTATTGTTCCTGGCACATATATGGATGAGGATTGTTGACTGGATACATGGATGATTATTCAAAGTTGCATTGTTTGAGACTTGATGATGATGAGATCTTACCTATATGATGATAGGTTGTTTCGTACATATGTTGATTGATGCAGATGCTTCCTTTTGATGGCTCTTGGTTCATGTAGATCTGGATGGTTATGAATGAGTTGATGCAGAAGTACCTTGCTGTTGACAGATACTATGAAGCAGATCATACAGTGTTGTTGCTAATGTTTATCTTAAGTGATTGGTCTTTACTCATGATGTAATAGTGGGTCTCTATTGTAGTTATCTCCTCAGGTCATGTAACGGCCTATGTTTCCCCACCATGCCTGGGATGAATGATGTTATCATATGTAAACTTTTGATGTATCACCATTGTGATGAATGTATGTATTGAGTCTTTTTGGTGATAGAAAGGTCATTTATGATATATAGAGTCATGTTCTTCTTGTAGAACATCTTTTTGCAGACCTTGCTTACAGTCAGGGGGAGCTTGAGCATGAACATCACTATATAGCAGAGCAGACATCTCAGCTTGTTCTCAGAAAGAGCCTTATCAGATTGAAGCACCATGGCATATACAAAGGGGGAGTTCATTCAGAGTCTTCAACATTACTGGTTTATAGTCAAGGAGAGCATGTTCTTAGGGGGAGCATAGCCCTTTGCCCTTGATGTCAAAGGGGGAGAGTGATTTGGTGTTGTTGCCTTGTTGCCATCAAGTCCAAAGGGGGAGATTGTTGGCATTATGATGCATGTGTTGTACTTGATGGCAACCCTCTCATAGAAGATCATCTCACTTTTATACATTCAGATGAATCTACAGAAGAAATATCAGATGTGACAGAGTGCATGGGTTACCGGACATCACAAAGGGATCATATGACAGTTCACAAGTAAGCTTTGCCATCAAGTCCAAAGGGGGAGATTGTTGGCATTATGGCTAAAGTGTTGTCCTTGATGGCAACCCATTTAGGTGATAGATCAAAGTACTTCAAGTCAGCAGCAGAGATCGATGATCAGCTATTAAATATTGAAGAAAATAAGGGGTACGCAGGTACACCTTACAGAAGGTGCGTACACGCAGGCCGGTGTTACATAAAGTGCATACATACCCGCAGTTATCCCGTTCAGGAGGTGCGTACCCCCAGTGCACTCACTTCAAGGCAGAGAAAAGCACACGTGGGGTTTCTTATGTTTAACCCTTGGTATTTAGCCGACGGTATTGTGTTATTATGGTTTTGGCCCGTGGTATTGATCCATGATTTGAGGAAGAGCCTGCCTATATAAAGCAAAGGAGATCATTTGGCTTGGGTATGCTTTTGGGTTGAACATCTTATGAGAGCTAGATCTGAAATATTATGATCTCTTGGGAGTAATGTCTAGATCTAAATAAGGTGAATCTACTGATGGATTGAGATCTCTTCGGCGCATGATCAGATCTGTAGATCTAACTGTCTGGGTTATTCTTGAAGTCTTGAAATTATCTATAACCGAAGGTACGCAGGTACAGTGAAAGAAAAGAGCGGAGATACGCAGGCACAGAAGCGTCGCAGGTGTGCAGATACGCAGGACCAGAAGCGCTGCAGCTGCGGAGGTGCGCAGGCAGTTCATTGGACACAGAGCGCGGGTATGCAGGAAGTCTTTGAGGCATAGTGCGTGGGTACGCAGGTGCTCAGTTGGGAACAGTGCGTACTGTACGCAGGCATTACATGAGTGAAGCTGCGTACTTCTCTTGAAATATATTTAGCTGTCCATGTTTATCATTGCTGTGTTCTGGGTTTTGAAGTGATGACTGGTTTCTGATATTATGACAGTATTCTGAGAAGTGATAGAGTTTGTTTCAGTTTTTGATAGATGAATGGATCGGGTTCATAATGACTTATCTTCATGTGATTTGATGGACTAGATCTGGTTGATGACTCACTTGTATATGTATGGATCTAGTGCTTGGGTGATTCAGAAGCTTGTTTATGTTGTTGTTGGGTCCAGTATGAAAATTGGATGAAATGTGGCCTTTCAGATTATGTGTTGTGCTTCAGTGTATCCAGTTTGAAAATTGATGAAATGTGGTACCTGGAGGAGAGAAGATTGTAGGTTAGCACCTACGTACTAGTATCTAAGCTAGTACAAGAGCTAAAGGAAATCTTTGGAGCATTGTAGCAGGTAGCAGCCTGCGTACTAGTAAAGGGATCGGCTAGTACAAGAGAAAAGGGGGTTGTAGCTCCCGTGCTGGTATAAGACTGCACCAGTACAGAATATTGTAAAAGGATTTTCTTATTAAAGAAGATTGAGATGACTTGCAGCAGGTGGTTTTCTCCCGCATTGGGTTTCCACCTTATATCATGGTGTTCATGTGTGTGCCTTATGTGTGATGATCTATTCTATGTTACTGCATTTGTTAACTGATAATATGGTTGATAATGTTCTAATGCACTCATTGAAGATCAATTAACATAATCATAAGAAGTTGTGGAAGTAGCATATATGAATCAGAGTTTGGAAATGAAAAGTTTTATAAATGTGATAATACTGATTCACCCCCCCCTCTCAGTATTATTTCCAACACCTTTAGGGTGTGAAACAACACTTTTAGGGACTTAAGGAGCCCTTATTTTATGGACATATGAGTTTGGGGTTGCAGTGCCCAAATATGTCTATAACACATAAGGATATACAATGGGACACATCATAGCCACTACCATCGCAAGGCACCGAAGATTTGGTCGTAGTGCTTTGTCACACACCATCACTGTCTCCATCACCACCTCTCCCAATCTAGCCCACCCCTCCTCAGGCATACCCCTCTCCTAAGTGGTTGCACGATCCCAAGAGTCCACATAGTCCCTCAACTGCACCTCTAATGTCGTTGATCATGCCTCAGCCATCTTGACATGCTCTTGCAATCTCATCTTCTCATCAGAGATGGAGAAGATGGTCCCCTCTCTAAAAGGACCACCAGTCTCAAACCTGGGGCATTATGTTGGCCTCTCAAGTCCTGCACACTCCTCAACATCTCTCTGTCATTGTGGTATAGCAGGCATGCTGGACACACCCATACGTTGTGTATCATTTCCTACTAGGTAGGCCAATTCTCATCCTATGGGCTCCACATCTGCATGAAAACATACATGGTATCAACATACTACACAAATATGCATCATAAATATACATGTTAAAAAGCACAAACATGTAGAAATCATAAATTACATACCTGTTGGCCCCTAAGCATCACCAGATGGAAGCCCCATATCCGGATCACCCTTGAAGTTCACTATGCAATATGGGTACTCAAGTATCATCTGAGGATTGGATGCGAACCAACCCTCCACCTGGTAATTCCAATAGTGAACCACAACACTACCACTAACCAGTGGCATCACTAGTGCCCATTGTCACATCCGCAGGTCCCCAGTAGGACCTGGTGGTACTGCTAGAAAAGGTCGTAGCATCATGACCCACTCATACAAAACACTATAGACAACTTGACAGAGCGGCTCCCATTCACTGAATCACAACAACATCCGGCCATAAAGGGTGTCAAAATTCAAATAGGCTACCAAAATTAACAATTTCTAAAACCGCATATTTTTAACCATCATAGGTGCATAATACACGCATCTGTGAGCCCAAAAAAGCTAGCTACCTTGTTCTTGGGTTCGTTTGTCTGCTCTTTGAGTATGCATGCTTCCGTTGCCTATACTTAATATAGATGTGTAGATGTTGTGGTGTAGGGAGGTCAAGTCGTGGTGTCACCAAAACAATGACATTGTGACTTTTGGTCTTCCAACCACACTACCAATTCACCTGTGATCCATTTTCCCATGACTTAGCTACATGTATCCATGAAATACAGATGGTTATTGCATGACTAAGGCTTGTTCACCCATGTGGCTAATTGTTTTCATCGAAAAATGTCATACAAAGTACCTCTATATGACCTACCTAACCTAGTCTACCAAAAGGACAAAGTTTGGGTTATGAGGTCTAACCTATGTCTCCCCACGTGCTTCCTAGGTGCTCAAGCTAACCACAACGGCAAGAAACAACTACAGGAATAGCTCTGGCATCCCAAAATAACCATTATAAATGAGGTGGCATAGGGCCCACTTTGCCCGATATATCACCCTTTTTGACATTTTCCAAAGCCCAATATAGGAGCTCATGAAATCCATTTTTAGAACCATGAGAGACATAAGGATCAGGACCACATCATCTTCATCATGGTACAATTCATTCCATTTCAACCCCAAACTCAATTTTTGGGCTATTTACATTCTCATAACTTTACTTCACGTGTCCCTTCTCCTATTTTTTTATTCATCTTGCTTAGCCTAGTTTTTAGCTTACAAATGTTTTTATCAAGATGTTTTCACTTGATGTATTTGTTGTTGAATTCGCAAGTACATCAACAACTTCTTTCTAGAATTAGCACTCTAGTGGTCGTCGATAGAGAAGGTATCATTCATCACTCAGTATGATAGGCTTCCTACCAAGCTATGCATATCCTGACACCATCTCTAGGAAATGCACCATAGGGTCCATCATCTTGACCATGTTTACCACCACCTCCTCTTGCACATGGTAAACATCCATGCCATTCGATAGAGCCTTCCCACTCATGGACTACCTCATGTTATAGACCCCCACATCTTACTTGGAATCCATTACCATATATTCTAACCCTGGAGCCACATCACTTGCATATGTGGAAGATTATCCTCATTCAACTTTTCTTCACTTATTGCTAATCCACCCTAATCTTAGGCCACCTTACTCATTTGCGATGAATAAAGGTGAACACTTTTTTGCATTCTACATTGGGCACATCATTCCTCCACACATAATAGGCTCTTTTATGTCACTTCATCTGCCTCATCAAACCAACACCAAGACCAACCAATTGGGCCCCCTCCCTCTGTAGATACATTTGACCTCCATCATCATGTAGGTTATTATTTTCATGGGGCACCCGTCTCTGTGTGTCTACATCCCAAACCACCTTTATATTCTTTTGGAAAGTGTACAATTTTTTTATAGGAAAATGGTTCCTGCCCATATTTTCATTCTTTGTAGCCGGTGATATTCTGTAGTGGCCCTTGGTCGAGCCTCGCACATGATGTACATTCATTATTCATTATTCCTGTTCACACCAACCAAAACATACTCACACCTACCTTGGATGTCCTACTGACTCCATGGCCATTAGGCTTAGAATAACTATTTTGACTGCCACTAATCACATTATAGCTCTAACCTCAAGTAAGTTGTCCATATCCATCCATATCATCAGCTCTCATTATCATGCCTTGTTGACCCACCCTATTACAATATGTTTCACTACACACCTTGATTTTCCGAATCAACATTTCGGGTGGTTGATGCCGCTTTCTAGTCGACTTCAACACCAATCTTCTAGGATCAAGATAGTACTTTGCATGCTTCCCCACTTTTATTCAGGGACATCTTCAGATGGCACAATGGGAATCATTCTTTCCCATTGATGCCATAGATCCCCTCGACATTTGACACCAACATAATCTCTCATGTCAGGGTTGTATCATGATTCATGACCTTTGCAGTTCTCTCACTTAGTCGAAGACCCGCATATCACTTGGCACCTCATTCAACAGTGCTTACATGCATGTGAGCTACCCACAATCAAAGACCCATGCATTCATGAGCACCCCACTCTAGCAATTCTTCACATTTTCTTGTTGCATGGGGACACCTGACTCCATCTCTATGTCAGAAGTGCCTTTGAGGGTGTCAATAGTTATCATCATCAACTATCGGTGTGTCAACCATTTCAACACTGAATTGACATGAATATTTCCTCTCTGATTGTAATAAACTGTCACTAGTCATCATAACGAGCATGGGACATTCCACCTCATATAAACACTTGTTTCAGAGCATGGTTAACTTTTATCCTTAGTTAAGGTTGTTTATTTTCTCACCTCCTAAACAAGTTATTCTCCCTATCCAGAAGTTGATAAGACTCTCATTCAGAAAATAAAACATGATGTATTTCGGCTATATGCTTGCTCCTAACGTCACACATCAAAGGGAAACTATTAACACTAGAAAATCACACATATATTTGTGCAATCCAAAAGGCGCCCAAGATTTTCCAACTAAATACGCAAGTGAAGATTTTCCAACTGAAGACATTATAAATATAAAAAAATTTAATTTATCTTAAAGTCCAAAATATATGGTATTTAAAAATTGACGTTAGTGTGACTTTCTATTCAATAGTCGCGCTACGTTCGGTATTTTCTTCGATAGCCACGCAGTTGAAGGAATGGTTGACTCAAAAATTTAGGACCACTTTCCACACTTGGAAGACAATTCTGTGACATGATCTTAGTCAAGAAAAATCAAATTCGATCCACCCTGAAGATATGCAGCCCTCAATGGAATCACCTTGTCCTACTCACAAGTCATTATCATTCATGAACCAAGAGAGGGAATATGGATTCAAAAAATTCTATATAAATAGGCCATGGGAGAACCAAAACACAAGACAATGTTATGTTGGCCAAATTTCTGTCAAAGAAACCCTCCATTTCATTATTGAAGAAAAAGATGTAGATCACTATTGTAGTGGCAGAATTTCTTCTTAGCAATCCATCACCTTGGTGTAGATAGGATTCAACCATTGAGAGAGTCTTGATAATTCTTGGATAGAGAGGAGAAGCTTGCAAAGAAAGTAAACAAAATAACCTCGTTGCTAAGGATTTTTTAGCACTATTTCTCAAATAATTCTCTTCAAGTGTTTAGCATTCTACTATTTGTATTCATTTCCTACAACCAACAGTTAATAAAGGGAGCCCTTTTCCATAATTTTGTTGACTTGTTTGCTTTATTAATCATTGTTTATGTGTTCATCTATTTGTTTTAGTTTATTTTTATGTATGTGTTGTCTTAATCATTTGAAATACTTTGTTTCTTCTTGCTTATCCACTAACAACAACCAAACTACTTGTTTTTCTTTACAGGTAACAACCTACTACTAAGAAGGTGTCTTTTGGTAAACTATTGCTACAAAATCACTACAACACCATCCATTCATATATATCCTTGCCTTGTCTTTAAGGTATTATTCCATGTATCTTCTTGTTTAATTCACACCTAATGGTATCCAGATTTGAGATCCAACTTAATGAAATGCTTGGCATGATGCGACCGATCTAAAAAATCATAAATACTAGGTACATGGTACTTATTCTTTAGTGTGATCTATAAGTATATATATATTCACCAAGTCTCATCCTTCTTCCACACTATGATGATAGGTGACCCACAAGATCATGTGCTTGGTCAAATTATTCCTTTATCTAGCGATTGCAACAACCTTTTCTTCATTTCATCTACTTGAGGAATAAATTGTTTGTCTAACCCAATACTTGGTAATAAAGAGTTAGAAAATATTTTTTTATCATGCTTCACTTTCCTCTTAGGTGGAAATAATGTATTTATCATCTCTCTTTTCAATATTAGAAAATTGTGTACATGCATCACCAAGCAATAAAACATGGCCTTAAAAATTTGTAATCATAAAAAATAAACTATGTAAAATTCCTTCAAGGTGTAAATACACATCATTCACATCATTGCAAAAATGTGTTTAAACAACATAAAAATGAATTTATTTAACTAAAAAAAATTCATATCATAATGTTGGAACCTAAGGTTGTGTTGGTTCATTACACTTCTAGAGTTTCTAGAGATAGTTAGTCAAAGGGTCGACTAACACTAGGAAATTAGTTTAATGATCACCTTGTGGTACAATCGACTAAGTGGATCTCAGGTTGGTTGAGTAACCAACTAAAAGATAGTCAGTTTACTAATAGGACCATGACTAAATGGTCAAAGGGATCAACTAGATTATCAGATCAACTTGGACAATCAATTAACTGACATGAAGAGAGACAACAAGATAACATGGGTTTACGAGAAACATTTGTAATGGTGAGCCTTATCATTAGACCCAATCCTTTATAATTCAAGGAACGTGGTTATATTTGGTACCTATAAATAAAGACCTCATACAATTGGGTATATGTGGTATTTTCATCATTGTGATGTAGCATTGTTCATTATGTATTGTGATTTTCTCATCATAATGTGTTGTGCTTTAATGATACAACAATGTCTCTAGACACCAACCATCACCTTGATGAATTATTTTCTCTTTCATTTAATTCTTTATTAGATTCTATTATTTGTTGTCTGCTCTTAATCCTTTAACATAAAATAGTGTCCTAACATGGTATTAAAAATAATGGTTTAAGATCTATCCTTGTTATTCACAAATCATGCTAAGTCATATATTTTCATGATTGACTTTTGGCCAATTGATTTGGTGCACATAATTTTTTTTCTTTGAGAATGATTAGATCTATTGTATTTTTTTGAAGATGGTTTCCAATATTGATCTTGTTGTTTTGAATGGGAAAAATTATGCTATCTACGCACCAAACATGGTAATAATTTTGAAGAGAAAAGAGCTCTGCAAGTATACAAAGATCATTGCTCCACATCTAAAGGATAATAAGATGACGTTTATCATCAATGAAAAGAAGGATGAGGTTGTTTGGGTCATCATGACCTATATTTATCAAGAGATAAATTTCCATAAGAGTATGAATGAATTCCTTTATGAATTTTGGAAGAAGATAAGGTTGGTATTTAACAAATTTGTTGAGATTCAGGTCATGCAGTTAGAAAAGGGTTTAACTCCCTTGATCCTCATTCCTTTGAAAGAATGGAGGACTATCTATCTGATAACAAAGATATAAAATTGAAATTGGGAAAATATAGTAATAACTATCCAAGGAAAAATGGACAACTCATTGAACTATTCCTGATGAATCTAGGAACACCTTATGATGTGTTTTATTCTTCTTTTTGCACCAACTTGAGATCACATCAGGAATAGCGTAAGTATTATACATTTGGTACCTTCTATTGTTTATTTATTAAGTATCAATAGAGATTTCTTGATGAGGGGAAGCTTGGTAATAAGCACCAAGCTCATTTACTTAGAGGAAAGAGAAAACAAACATAGAATAAAGTTGAATTTGACAGGAGTTTTTCAATAAAAAACCCTTAGAAATATGATGGGACTGAATGAACTAAGAAAAAATGTAATAACAAGAAATGTAACTAATGTGGGATAGTTTAACATGTAAAGATTTTTATTTTTAAGAAGAGAGATGACTTGGAGAAAAAAGTCAAATCACTTGAAATCAAATGAATGGTTCACTGATTCTAGTTGTACTGACCATATGTTGAATGATGCTTCTTTTTTTTCCTCCTTGGATAAGTTACTGAGAAAGAGATTTACTTCGAAGATGACTTTGCTTTAGACATTGCCGGTCATGGTGATTTACCTTGTCAACATGGAAGAATCTTCAATGTCTAGCATGTGCTCAACTTGAGTGCAAATTTACTGTCAATTTTGTAGTTAATATAGAATGAAAAAATGTTGAGTATTCGCTAAATTAGTTCATTGTTAAAAATTTAATAAAATTATTCAAATGTCACTAATGGTATTCTTGACATGACTGATGGATAGTAGAATTTTCGTGACCTATCTCAACTCGACCCTAAACCAACTACTGTTAGGGCATAGATAAAGAAATGGAGTCATCTACGACATGAACAACTCAAAATTTTGAACTGTCAAAGCATCTATACTATGGAAACATAGAATATAATTTCTAACCTACCAATATTCTTCCACCAAATGGAGTTTGTGAGGGATGTGTTCAAGGAAAGCATCATTAGAAACCCTTCCACTTTGGGAAAGAATAGATGTTAGAAACCACTAGAGATTGTTCACAATGATATTTGCCGCATAAATATGCCTTCATTGGTTGGTGCCAGTTATATTTTGAGATTTATTGATGATATTTCAAGATTTACTTGGGTATATTTCTTGATAAATAAGAGTGATGTATTCAAAATATTCTATGAATTTCGAGATTTGGTTGTAAAGAAATCCAGTCACTCTATTAAATTCCTGAGATTAGATAATAGTGGAGAATACATGAATCAACCATTTGAAGATTACCTTAGTCAGGTACCTCTTGGAAAAGTTTGCTCTCCCATACTCCCTAGTAGAATGGCATGGAAGAATGTAAGAATCACAACCCTAGTTGAAATGGATCAATGTCTTTTGCAAGCAAAGGAATTATTGATGAAGTTTTGGGCTAAACCAATTTACTGTGCCAACTATATTTTAAATATTTTTTTGACTAAAGTCATGAGTTGTATGAATCCAATTAAATTTTGGTATGGTAGAAAACCATTCGTTGGTCACCTAATTTTTTTTGGATGCATCACATGGGCACATAGTCATGATGATTGTAGTAAGAAATTGGATGCAAATAGCCATGCTTGCATCATGATGGCTTATTTCGATGAGTCAAAAGCATATGGATTTTTTTACCTTTTCAATCAATAAATCATTATAAGGATAAATTCCATCTCAAACGATAATTATTTTGGCATTAAGTTATTAAATATTCTTCCACAACATTGAACAATGATCCTTTTGGAATTGTTGAAAAATTTGGTTCGATTATACCTTTCTTTCATATCTCGATCACTTCGTTGACCATTTTTATTGATTCAACTGTTAGTCAATCGTTTCTAACTAAAATTGTACTCTTTACTACTCAACTTTCTGAAGGTCATGTTCATTCCTTCATCCCATGTTTACCTTAGTGGTACGTTAAAACTATTAAAGAAACTAGATAAAATGTCAATGATGTTGCTACAATTTGTAAGACTTGCACTCACAAGCAACATGCCAACCTTGCATTGACAGATGTTGTTCATGAAAATTGTGATCCATAATCCCTTGCAAATCCACAAGGACAACCTTAATCCCTTGCATATGCACGAGCAAAACCTAAATGGGAACATATAATGTAGAATGAGGTTCATTCTCTTCTAAATAATCACACATGGGATTTAGTTTGTCGACTGTACGGTAAGAATCTTATCTCAAGTGTCGATATGTATATAAGACCAAATTCACTTTTGAAGGTGCTTTTGAGTTTCATAATGTTTGCTTGGTCACAAAATTATTCGCATATAAAGAAAGAATTAATTACATTGATACCTTTTCCTCTTTTACAAAGATTACACTCTTCAACTTATTCTTTCACTTGTTGCTCATTTTGGATGGAAAATTCATTAGATGGATGTTAAAAGTTCCTTCCTTCGTAGGGATTTATTTGAAAAAATATACATGGGGAAACCCCTTGGTTTTATGATAGATCTTAATCTTTTCTATTGACTACAATAGTCACCATGTGGTTTGAAGAAAGCTCCTCAAGCTTGCTATGCTAATATTGATTGATTCTTTCTCAATCTTGGATTCAAATGTTGTGAACTTGACCATAATATTTATGTATTACTTCTTAATGTTGATTCTTTTGTTGTTGGTATATATTTGGATGATTTACTTATCATTGGTACTAAAAAGATATAGTTCTTATATTGAATACTTAACTTGTTGATACCTTTTAAATGATTGACCTTGGTGTTTTTCATTTCTCTCTTAGTCTTCAAGTATTACATTTATTTGATTGAATATTTACCTCTCAATATAAATATGTATTGGACTTGTTGAAAATGTCCAACATGGATGATTGTAAGTTATCTTCTACTTCTTTTCAGTGGAGTTTTAATATAGCTAATGATTGTCCCTCTCCAAAATTCAGTGCTACCCTCTATCGACAAATAGTTGGTAGACTCGTATATTTGACTCATAGTCAACTTGACATTTCCTTTGTTGTTAGTGTGGTTTCTTGTTTTATGCAATATCCATGACAAATTCATTGGAATATGCAAAGATGATTGTTTTTTACATTAAAGGTACCTCTCATTTTGGTGTCAAATATTGTTGAAATTTATATTTGTTGGCTAACATCAACAATATTGATTAGGTAGGGAAGAGTGATGATATAAAATATACTTTTGGGTACATGTTTCACTTTAATATTATAAACCTTATCAGGTCATGAAAGAAGAAAATTCGTTGTCTCTTTGCCACCTACATATATAGAATATAGTGGAGTTGTTAACATAAGGATGGAGGAAGTTTGGATTCAACAACTCTTGCGAAGGCATGTATTTTCTATTGAAATGTCAACTACTATCTGTTATGACAATCAAAGTGTAATTTACGTCACTAATAATATTGCTACACACAGTAAGATAAAACATGTGAACTTCATGTTCACTCTATGATAGTTGGTTCAAGATAAGATTGTGATTGTTGTCTATTGTAACATTGATGCTCAACACATTGATATCTTTACAAATCCTTTGAATGAAGCTACGTTTTTCAAGCTATGTGATTTTCTCATGGTTCATGAAGTTGCAATTATGGAGGGATAGGGGTGTTTCATACGAACATAATTTCACCTTTTGAACCTCTATAATGTTGTGCTAAAGGTCGGGTGTTGGAACCTAAGGTTATGTTGCTTCATTACACCAAAAGATGTTCTAGAGGTAGTTAGTTAAAGGTTGGACTAACACTAGACAATTAGTTGAATGATCACCTTATGGGATAGTCGACTGATTGGTTGTCTGGTTGGTTGAGTAGCTGACTAAAAGATAGTGGTCGAACAATGGGACCATTCACTGGATGGTTAAAGGAATCCATTGGATCGTCATATTGACTCACAAATTCAACTAACTGGCATGAAGAAAACCAATGAGATATAGTAGGTTTATAAAAAAAGATTGTAATAGTGAAGCTTCATCATTGGACCTAATCCTTTGCAATTCAAGGAATATGGTTAGGTTTGGTACCTATAAATAAAGGACTTTATGGATATGTTGATTGTTGGAAATAATACTGAGAGGGGGGGGTGAATCAGTATTATCAGATCAAGAATTTTTCTTTATCATAATCAGATTTATATACACTACTTCAGAGAGGGGAACTAACGTGTACACGTAACTATCTCTAACGCAACCAAAATTTATGCAGTAAACTTATGATTCAGTTAATTCATCATATGTTGATCTTTAATTAGTGCATCAGTACTTCATCAATCATTAAATAGTAACCATGTGCAGTATAAGCATAATAAACCATTACACATAAGCAACACACAGGAACACCAAGATTTAAGGTGGAAACCCAATGTGGGTGAAAACCACCTACTGTTGTTGTCTCTGTCTTCTTTTAATAATAACAAAATATATTTACAATCTTGTATTGGTGTAGACTCATACCAGTATGCAGGCTTCTACTTGTAGAAGGTTACAACATTCTCTCATTCTACAGCTTCTACTGGAAGGGAGATACAACCCCCTAGATCTTGTACTAGCCAATATGTTTACTAGTACGATGTAGGTACCAGCCTACAGAAAACTCCAATCTTCTACCAAGGACCACGTTTCATGAATCTTCAGACTAGATTCTCCTGTCACATATCAATACATATGAAGACCTTGACTCATCAATAACCCATCAAAAATTTAGAAACTCAAACTTCATCAACCAACATGCAGTTAATATGAAACAATCAGATCACTGTCATCAGAACACTGTGTTGAACCTAGAAACTTGTATCAACATTCAGAACCAACTGAAACCTCAAAAATTCATGTGTAAGATTGTTTGGCGTAGGAGTCCTAGTAGTGGGTCATCAGGTAATGCCTTGACCTCAATGTCACACAGAGGCAAGTAGAATAGAACTGTCAGTAGCAAGGGTGTGACTGATACAGTGAGTTAAGGAAGGTGTATGAGAAGATCCACCACTTCGAAGGGGGAAGGAGGTGAAGGTGAGTTCCAGGTTGAAAGGGATCCATCCCAACTCAGCTAGGAACACACAACACAAAGGACATGCACAGCTTTTGGCGAAGCAGTCCACTCGGATGTAGCAGTCACACCATACAAGGTAAGATAACATGTATAGCACTCACGGATCAGTTTGAGATGAGTGTGATAGTTGTTATGGCAAGGTTCAAGTGACAGGTTTGTCCGATGTCTAGAAGAGGATTCGATAAGGATGATGACAACATTAACAACATATGCAACACATTAACAACAGGATTCATATAATTGCATGTGAATCAGTTCATACACAAGTACATAAGTTAAAAAATACATATCATTAAAGCAACGAGAGTAGTCTGACTACAATAACAACATATACATGAAAATGTGTTGGCTCTTATTATATAAAGAAGTGTAGGTCACAATCATACAATACATCCATGTAAACCTGCTAGCCCCAACAGTGGAACATTATGGCCACATTTGCCTATTCCTCCAAAGAGATGTACTAGCTCCGTGCAGTGAAGAACCCAAGGCGCATTACAATACTGTTTAAGCCTTCTTCAAGATAGTCTTAGTAGAAGCTTGGCTAACCAAAATCTTATACAATGAGTTATGAGGGACTATTTATAGCAAAGGGTGGGGTGAGCCTTGACATTCCCCCTTTGTGACAGTTCAACTACCCTCATGACTCTTCACCTACTCTATGACTGTTACATCCAATTGTTGACACTCGACTTACACTTTACATGACTCAACATTACAATGCACATGTACTCATGTAAGTGTTATAGAAATTTTTTGGCACTACAACCCCAAGCATAAATTTCCATAAACTAAGGGCTCCTAAGTCCCTAAAGGTGTTATTCCAACCCCTAAAAGAACAAGGTCAACTGATTACAACTTCTCCCAGAAGTTCTCTATGAAAAACTACTCAAAACTAGTCAAAACTGGATCATTTCACTTGCTCCATGGCTAGGGTGCGATGCGTCTCACCTCGTACACATGGGAAGTGCGTTGCATTTCAAAAATCCCTCCTATGGGGTGTGATGGATGAGAAAAGACAAGTGGTGGAGACAGCTTTCGAGGTGGATGATCATGGCATCTTCCAGAAACTTCTCCTGTGACACTTGCCTCTCAGAATCACCCAAGGATGAGTAAGAGATCAATGAGATCTCCAAGTGGAAGAAAGAACTATCAAAGAGAAAACACTAATCAAAAACCCAGAGCTGACTCACACCTCTGCAAATATCTATATATAGGTCTCTCATCCCAGAGATCCAGGAGGTTAGAGGCTGGAATTTTACATCTTGTAAGGAATTGCTGTTGGTTTCTTGAGACAACGTCATAGTGTTGGGTGATCTAAGCTTTGTATGAGGTGAAGAAGGGCTCACTTGCTGAGAGGATGATGCTGGGTCAGAAAAACTAGTTGTAACTCCCTTGGCTCTTTCTTAATTATCAATAAAATCTATTCAAGTTTTCCTTCATACTCTTGTGTCGTTTATGTTTTATGCAGTTGTATGGTCAATTTACATCTGATCCTAGATTGTTTATGATAATAGATCCATGTTCTTGTATAGTTTTATGCTACTTTGATTCTACAGGTACTCTGTGAAGCTGGGTGTACAAGGAAGCAAGTGCAAAGGACTATCAGAAGAGAGAGGAATCGAACTAGGAGCCAAGCGCAAGACAAAGGTTAGTCTCCTCTATTCTTCTCTCATATATCTTTCATAAAGGAAAAACGAAAGAAGCTTTACTTTGTTTGTTTCTAAGGTAGCTACCACACCTTAGTGGGATAAGTAGTTCTGTATAGACACTTTTCCCTATAACAAAATGGCGACTCCACTGGGGACCGACTAGGCTGTCTGTTTATCTACCTTGTTGTTTACTTTATAAACTTACAGACGGAGCCTAAAGTTGAGCCAGATAGCTTTCGAACTACATTTTCTATGCAAATTCAAAGTAGATAAATGCCGCTTTAGTTAATCTCTGGGTTTTGTTTATGAATTAAAACAACTTATTTACAAACTCTCTAATTGCCCTTGTGGTGGCTCTAGTAACCTCCTTAGATCTACCCCTGTTGTTGATTTACTGATTACCACTTGCTCGGCCAAAAACCCTGAACTGAACTGCAAACTGTGACCCGGAACCCAAACCAAGTCTCGTCCCTGGCCCAGGGCAGTCTCTGTTCTGTGAATTTGAACTTCAGCGCACTTCCCGAGTGTAGTAGGTGCGCTGCATTTCAAATTCACTGTGTTACAGGTGCGCTGATCAAACTAGGCATTGTTCCTCAATTTTGGTTTCTGTGATTCATTCTTTTCAGTTCTATTCATGAGTTTTGCTGCCTATAGTTAGTATACCTCTGTTTGAAACCCCTTTCCTTGTTGTTATTCCACCTCCATTGTGCAAAGAACTGTAAATGTTTTTGTGTATTTGTTGAGTCATTTTCAGTTCTCTTTTGTAAAAAAGTAACGTAATTGTATTGTCATTTCTTGATTTGAAAGTGTTGCAAGTGTCATTTTCAGTCATAGAAGAGAGTCTGATTGCTCTTGATAGTCAATTACCCTGTTACTATTGTATTTGATCTGAATTAGTAGTTTTTCTAGTGTCGAAAGCAAGTCTTCATTTCCAAATCGCAAAGTGTTGCCATTGTCTTCATTTTGATTTTGAAAAGAAACTCGTTAGTAATTGTCGCTTTGAAAAGTAATTTAGATTTTTGCATTAGCTTTCTTTTTATCATTCACATATTAAGAAGGCTGAAAACAAATACATGCATGTGCATTTGCATTTAGACTGTTTGATTGGTTTGATGTAGGACAGTGCATATAGTGTGTGCTCTTTGCTCTTTGTTGAAAGAATTATGTCTTTCTTTCCTTAGTAGCTAGGATTTTCATTGCACAAAGAAGATAAAAGACTGTTTATCATCTTAGATTTCATTTTAGGAATTGTACATCTACATCACGCGGTGAACCTGAAAGGAAAATTTCTTAAACAAGATCAACTATAAAATAAATTTAATGAATCTAACAACGCTTTGGAACCTAACGCACAACATTTAGAAGTCTAGGCTAGAGACATATTCCGGCGTCGTAAAGCCTAGTAACTGTTGTTCTCACTGTTGGTTGGGTGATTCCTCCACTTTGAGATGATAAGTGCCAGTACGGACTTGTGCTCCCACGTACCATTGAGTATATTTTGGGAGACCACAATAGGCTTAATCCTTTATCCATAGGAAGCCGTGTCTGCCGCCCTATCAATCGCAATGCACTGAACACAGCATTTGGGAAGATTGACTGTCGTACCGTAAAAAGTATTCTGCAGTTTTGCGATTGGTTTGGTAATCCCTCTGCCTAGATTTCCAGGGTAGTCCCTTTCATTCCTTTTTAGACTCCTTAACGGAAAAGGTCCATCTGAGCACTTGTCACTTCAGGCTCATTAAAAATCGAAGGCGACTAGAGTCATCTTTTGTTTTTTCTCGGCTCTTAAAAATTGAAAAAAAAGGTGTGTCAAAGCATCTAAAATTCATTTAATTCGGAATCATTTTCCCCTTTATTTTTTGTTGATCGAGTAATCCGCAATCGTGGAAGAAAGTCAATCGAAATCACTAGAAAATCTTTTGGATAGACTAGATATGTCTGAACAACCATCGACATCCAGGACTGTGTCATCCGACGCAGCAGTGGCAGAGCCTCCTGCTACTACTCCAATGATGTTCTCCGGTATACCATCTGTCTTGGCAAGTTATCAACAACAAGCCGGAGTCCAATCGGGGACTGTTTCTACGACATGGTCAGTTCCTATTTCTTCATCCGGATTATCATCTGGTATTTCTTATGTTGAAACTCAACAAATTGATCCAATGTGTCTTCAAAGGCCAATCTACCCTTTAAGTACTGGATTGCCACCATATGGAGGGCAGTATGCCTTTTCATTGTTCCCTCCCAGAGAACAACCATATGGGAGTTTACAACAAATTTCAGGTCAAACTGGAATTACATCCAGCGGTTGGGTACCAATACTGCCTCAGCAACCAAGGGTTGTATATTCAATGCAACTAGTCCACCCTATGTCAAATATTCCCACTATACCTCCTATGGTGACTGCGTCGCAAGTACAAGCACTACCTGTTATATGTCAACCCCAAGTTTCTCAGGTTGCAATTCAACAGCCTCTTGTCTCAAAGACTCAATCACAACCTCAGGTTAGTGCCTCCTTATCTGGAGTGACTCAGACTCAAACAGGTACTATGACTCCTCATCTTGGTCAATCATCCAGTATTTGGCAACAGCAAATGGTCCAGCAACCATGGTTGGTTCAATCTCAACAACCGCAATTCCAACAGTCATATCAAGGACCTGAGCAACAAGCCTTTGTAAGTAATGGGCAACCGCATTTCCAAAACGGTTATCAACGACCATATTATAATGGTTATGCCCATCAACCTTGTCAAAGTTGCCAACATCAAATACATTATGTTGGTATGCAAAGACCCACTGCTCAGGCGATTCCATCTTATCTTGGGTATGCTTCACCTAACCTAAATCAACAGTTGCCCTTTATAGCAACTCTAGAATTACCAGATCTAAATCGGCTGATGAATGATCCAATTGCTTATGCCCCTTGGTGGCCAGCGATTCCACATAAACTTCTGTCAGATATTCCTAAATTTAATGGAAATCCGGGTGAAGACCCGTCAAATCATGTGATGACATTTCATCTGTGGTGTTCATCAAACACCCTAAATGATGATTCGATTAGGCTTCGCCTTTTCTAGAGGATGTTAACTGGTCCGGCAGCAAAATGGTATATCAAGTTACCCAGAGCTTCGTTTGACAACTTCAGTACCCTAGCCACAACCCTTTTAACCCATTTTCAATTACCGATAAGGTATGAAACGGGAACAGAACTTCTTACCAATTTCAAGCAAACGACGGCCACTCACATATCTGATCATATTCATGAGTGGCGATGTTGTCGCAGAATGGTCAAAACATATGTTCCTGATCAGCTGCTAGCTAAATGGTTTATTAAGTCATTATTACCTTCTATCATAGAAGATGTGGCAAAGGGAGGAGTCGTCACTGAAGAGCAAGGTATTTCTCGTGCACAATATCTAGACTTGATCTATACTCAGTCTGGCATGCTCTACGATAAAATACCTGATGCTCCTAGACCAGTGTTATAGACATTTTTGGGCCCTACAACCCCAAGCATGAAATGTCCATAAACCAAGGGCTCCTAAGTTCCTAAAATTGTTGTTCTAACCCCTAAAGGAACAAGGTCAACAGATTACAGCTTCTCCCAGAAGTTCTCCATGAGAAACTGCTCAGAATTGGTCAAAATAGGATCATTGCAGCTGCTCCACTGGCTAAGTGCGTTGCATCTCACCCAAATACACTGTGACGGTCCGTTTCATTTCAAAAGTCCCTTCTGTGGGGTGCGATGGGCGAGAAATGACAAATGGCAGTGTCAGTCCGCGAGGTGGAGAGGCAATGGAAGCTTTCAGAATCTTCTCCTGTGACACTTGCCTCACTGAATTCAACCAAGGATGAGTAAGAGACCATCAGTATCCAAGTGGAAGCAAGAACTATCAGAGAGAAGAAACTAATCAAATCACAAGCTGACTCATCACCCTTACAGATATCTATATATGGATCCCTCATCCCAGAGATCCAGAGGCTAGAATTTTGCATATTGTAAGGAATTGCTGTTGGTTTCTTGAGACAAACATCAGATTGTTGGGTGATCTAAGCTTTGTTTGAGGTGAAGAGGGGCTTCTTTGCTGGGAGGTTGATGCTGGGTCAGAATAACTGGTTGTAACTCCTCTTGGCTCTTTTCTTGTTTATCAATAAAAGCTATTTGAGTTTTCCTCCATGCTTTTGTGTCATTGATGCTTGCTACATTTGTATGGTCAATTTACATCTGATCCTAGATTGTTTATGATTATAGATCCATGTCTTTGTATAGTGCTATGTTTCTGTGATCTTACAGGTACTTTGTGAAGCTGGGCGTGTAAGGGAGCAGGTAGCTGAGGACTATCAAAGAAGAGAGGGATCAAATCGGGAGATTAGCGCAAGACAGAGGTTGGTCTTTCTGTTCCTCTCTATCTATAATTCATAAAGGAAAAATGAAAGTAGCTTTTCTCTGTTTGTTTCTAAGGCAGTTGTCACACCTTAGTGGGATAGAGCAGTTCTATATAGACACTTTTCCCTATAACAAAATGGCGACTCCACTGGGGAGCTAATTAGTTTGTTTGTTTATCATTCTTTGTTGTTTGTTTCATAAACTTACAAGTAGCATTCGAACTGCATTTGCCATAACAAATGCAAAGTAGATAACTGCTACTTCAATCCATCTACTGGATCTGTTTATGATTTAAACAACTGATTCAAAAACTATCTGATTGCCCTTGTGATAGCTCTTAGATCCTCCTTAGATCTACCCCTGATTTTTGCATTACTGATTTCTTTTTGCTCGGTCCAAACCCAAGAACTGAACTGCAAACTGTGACTCGGAACTCGAACGAAGTCTTGTTTCTGGCCCAACGTAGGTACTGTTCAGAGATTCTGAATTTCAGCGCACTTCCCGAGTGGACAACCTGCGTTTCATTTCAGATTCTCTGTGTTACAGGTGCGCTGATCAGACTAGCTCTATGCAGTTGTGGCTTCTGTGGTTCATTCTTTCCAGTTCTATTCCTGAATTTTGCTGCCTGTGATCAGTATATGTCTGTTTGAAACCCCTTTTCCTTGCTATTATTCTGCCTCCTTTGTACAAAAGAACTGTAGATGTTTTTGTGTGTTTGTTGAGTCATTTACAGTTCTCCTTTGCAAAAGTAGCGTAATCGTACTGTCGTCCTTTGATTTGAAACTGTCGCAAGTGTCGATTTCAATCATAGGAAAGAGTTTGATTGCTGTTGATGGTTGATTATCCTGTTACTATTGCTTTTGGTCTGAATTTGTAATTTTCTAGTGTCGAGAACAAGTATTCAATTCAAAATCGTAAAGTGTTGTGATCGTCTCCATTTTTTGATTTCGAAAAGAAACTTGTTGATATTTGTCGCTTGAAAAGAAATTCAGATTTGTGCATCAACTTTCTTTCTAGCATTCATATACTAAGAAAGTCGAAAACAAATACATGCATGTGCATTTGCATATAGACAGTCTGATTGGCTTGATTTAGGAAAGTGCATTTAGAGTGTGCTCTTTGCTCTTTGTGAAAAGATTTTGTCTTTCTTTTCCCTAGTAGCTAGGATTTTCATTGCATAAAGGAGATAAAAAGTTTGTTTGTCATCTTAGATTGCATTTTAGGAATTACATCTACATATTGTGGTGAACCCAAAAGGCAAAATTCATAAACAAGATCAACTTAAAATAAATTCAATGAATCTAACAACACTTTGGAACTTAACGCACAACATTTAGAAGTCTAGGCTAGAGACGTATTCCGACGTCGTAAAGCCTGGTAACTGTTGTTCTCACTGATGGTTGGGTGATTCCTCCACTTTGAAAAGATAAGTGCCAGTACGGACTTGTGCTCCCATGTACCGTCGAGTATATTTTGGGAGACCCCAATACGCTTAATCCTTTATCCATAGGAAGCCGTGTCTGCCGGCCTATCAATCGCAATGCACTGAACACAGCATTCGGGAAGATTGACTACCGTACCGTAAAAAGTATTCTACAGTTTTGCTATTGGTTTGGTAATCCCTCTACCTAGATTTCCAGAGCAGTCCCTTTCATTCCTTTTCAGACTCCTTAACGGAAAAGGTCCATCTGAGCACTTGTCACTTCAGGCTCATTAAAAATCGGAGACTAGAGTCATCTTTTGTTTTTTCTCGACTCTTAAAAATTGAAAAAACAAGTTGTGTCAAAGTGTCTAAAATTCATTTAACTCGGAAACATACTTCCCCTTTATTTTAGTTGATCGAGTAATCCACAATCATGGAAGAAAGTCAATTGAAACCCCATCGTTCGCGGAGGCTTACGAGTCAGCCGTCTTTGTCTCCGGAATCGAAGCTAGTACGGACAAAGCGAACTCGTTTAACCGGTTCCAAATCTCCTGTTAAAGTTAGAACAAGTGTTCTAACAACCTCAGAGACTCTAGTTACTCCAAACATTTCTGGAACCCCTGCCTCTATAGAAGAAGTTCAACAGCCACAGAAGGACAGTGATACTGATCCAAGTCTCAGAGTAAACACTTGTGTTACCGAACCAGTTCCATTTTCAACCAGTTCGGAGAGTCTTGCTCTTCAAGCATCTGTCACTGTTGATTCCATACCTTCTTCAGCACCAGAAATATTCTATGGACCTGACGGTCTTCCCCTTCCACCTAGTCTGATTGCCATAGAAGAAATTGTGGAAGATCCTCCAATGAGTATTCCATCGCAATTTGGAGTCGGGATCACTCTATATCCTTCTTCATCAGAAGTTAGTCTACCACTAGCGGAAGGTCCTGTAGAATCGCTAGGTAATCTTTTGGATAGACTACAAATGTTTGAACAACCATCAACATCTAGGACTGTGTCATCTGACACAGCGACGGCAGAACTCCCTGCTATCAATCCAACAATGTTCATCGGTATACCATCTGTCCCGACTAGCTCTCAACCGCTAGAAGGAGCCCACTCAGGAGCCATTTCGACGATATGGTCTGTTCCTGTTTGTTCATCTGGAATAATATCTGGAAACTCTTATGTTGAGTCTTAACAATTGATCCATTTGGAGGTCAATTTGCGCAGTCCGGCCCCCAAGGGCAAACCATTCCCTTGAGTTCTGGATTACCACCATATGGTGGGCAGTATACCCTTTCATTATCCCCTCCGGGAGGATATCCATACGGGAGTTCACAACAACATTCAGGTTATACTGGAATTACCTCAAGCGGTTGGGTACCTATACTACCTCAACAACCAAGAGTTGTATACTCGATGCACAATGCTTACCTATGTCAAATATACTAACTACGCCAGCTATTGTGACAGTGTCGCAAGTTCAAGCGCTGCCTGTTGTATGCCAACCTCAGGTTTCTCAGGTTGTAATGCAACAACCCCTTGACCCTGCGAATCAACCACCATTTCCGACTAATGGAATGACACAGGTTCAGACGGGTACAATTACCCCTCATCTTGGTCAAACTGTTAGTATCGGTCAACAGCACATGGCTTCACAACCATGGCTAGTACAATACCAACAATCGCAGTTCCAACAAGTATACCAAGGTTCTGAGCAACAAATATTTGCAAATAGTGGGTAGCCGTACATTCAAAACGGTCAAAATCAACCATTTTACAATGGTCATGCCCACCAACCTTACCAAAGTTACCAGCATCAAATGCATTATGCCGGTATGCAAAGACCAACTGCTCAGGCAATCCCATCATATCCTGGGTATGCTTCACCTAACCTGAATCAGCAGTTACCCTTTGTGGCAACTTTAGAGTTACCTAATTTAAATCGTTTAACAAACGATCCAATCGCTTACGCCCCTTGGTGGCCAGCGATTCCGCATAAACTTCCATCAGATATTCCTAAATTTAATGGAAATCCGGGTGAAGATCCATCGAATCATGTGATGACCTTTCATCTATGGTGTTCATCAAACACCCTAAATGATGATTCGATAAGACTTCGCCTCTTTCAGAGGACGTTAATGGGTTCAGTGGAAAAATGGTACATCGAATTTCCTAGAGCTTCGTTCGACAACTTCAGTACCCTAGCCACAACCTTTTTAACCCATTTTCAGTTACCAATGAGGTACGAAACGGGAACAGAACTTCTTACCAATTTCAAACAGACAATGGCCACTCACATATCTGATCATATACATGAGTGGTGACGTCGTCGTAGAATGGTAAAAACGTATGTCCCCGATCAACTCCTAGTTGAATGGTTTATCAAGTCATTACTACCTTCCATCACGGAAGATGTGGCAAAGGAGGGAGTTGTAACAGAAGAGCAAGTTATCGCTCGTGCGCAATATTTGGACTTGATTTACACTCAGTCCGGCACGCTCTACGATAAAATACCTGATGCCCCTAGACCGGAATTCTCAATTTCTCCTCATCCTAAATCAAACAATGACTCTCATGCCGGCGATGGCGTGATTGGCATAACAGACACGAAATCGACAAAGGCTACATCCAAAAAGGCCCGTAAGATTTCAGGTCAAAATGTAAAAGATGAACTTCTTGCTTCAGAAGTAAATGTCATATCGATAGATAAAAGCAAAGAAACCAAACAACCAGGGAGCAAGAAGAAAGGCAAAGGGAAGAAGAAGAAACAGGAGGAATCATCACCTGAAAAATATTCTTCAAACCCTCCTGGAGATAGGAAACCAAAAAATCCATGCTTCATATGCGATGAGGATCATTAGACCGCAAATTTTCCACACAGAGCTGAGCTTAAGAAATTCTTGAAGAATTCAAAAACCTCCACAGTGTTAACTGATCCATTTCCAAATCCAGGAACAAATCTGGTTGAAAGTGGAAATGCTTCCCCATCTGAGTGCTAATGTTGTGAGTTTCAAAACAGCAAAATTATGCTTTGATATCGACAAGGAACAAATATTATGGGAATCCACGGCTGTCGAACAACAAGGATAAAGATCAACCTAGTAGTTCGACAACAACTTCGACAGAAGTTGCATCACCCATCATTCCTGAATTGAAAATAAAACTGCCAAAGGGAGTAGTACACAAGTCGACGTTTGATCCCCGCCCTAGAGCAGCACAGCATTATAATATAGTGGAAGATTTGGCCCAAAGCGCCATCCACTATGTCAACTCTTGAAGTACTACAGAATTGCCCATCCCAAAGGCAGGCTTTATTATCAGCCATTGGTGGGATAGACCCAAAGGATTCCAATCTTGTATCCTTCGACCATAAAGGATATGATCCTCAATTACCAGCTCAACTAGCTTTCCTTGTTCAAGTGAAAGCCCTCAACAAAACTGTTCATCGAACAATTATTGATGAGGGAGCATCTACATGCATTATGTCGATGAGTTGCTGGAAAACTTTAGGATCTCCAACCTTGTCGCGATCTTCGACGACATTAAAAGCATTCGACGGAAGGACATATACCCCATATGGTATTCTAAGTAACTTGAAAGTTGAACTAGGAGGGAAAACGGTAGAAGTAGATGTTGAAGTAATCGATGGAAATCTTGATTACAACATCCTACTAGGAAGACCATGGATATATGCTATGGCTGCTGTTGTGTCGACCTATTTTAGGAAGATTACATTTCCATTTCAAGGAGGGATTACAATCGTCGATCAACAAAACTTCCTCCCCAATGGTTCTCAAGTTACAGGAAGCATTCCCATGATCCATGGAAGCCCCCATTCGCTTCAAAATATCGGAGTAGGCCTACTAAAAGATCCTATATTAATGGGAACTTTCGCCCTTCCACCTCCAATCAACCTGGCGGAAGTAGCGTCAGTAGGAACCTGCAATATGATATCTTCTAAAAAGATCTCAGAAAACGATATCGACATGGATCATGCAATGGTTTTTCCCCCAAGCCTGACGGAAATATTGTAGCAATCAATGTTCCTAGCATGGGAGGCAAACCCAAATCAACGCTCATCAAGCATTTGGATAGATAGGTCTAAAGAATATGGTACCCCTTCAGATCCTTGGTCGCGAGTGCATGTCACCGACGAAGGAATTGTCCAATCAATGGTAATTGAAGGGGTGCCATGGAATGATTCCCACCATCGTTCCCTTCTTCGGGATTGTGAAGAAGATACTCAAGATGACCTTTATCATCCTTCAGTTTTTGATTTCCTATCAAATACTGTAAACACGGTGGATTCCGAGCGAAACTTGTCCAACATTGAAGAGACTATTGCCATAAATATCTCAACCAAAACAGATGTTGTAGAGAATATTTATGTTGGCAAATGTTGTTCGCCTTCAGAACTGGAAATATATAAAGCTCTTTTTCGCGAATTCAGAGATGTCTTTTCTTGGTCATATAGTGAAATTCCAGGCATTGACTCGAGTATCGTTGAACACGAAATTAAGATGTATCCAGATGTCAAACCAGTACGACAACGGCTATGGCAGGCGCACCCCAAGAAAGCCGCTGCCATTAAGGCAGAAGTTAAAAAACTTCTCCATGCTGGTTTCATCTACCCGGTTCCTCTAACCGATTGGGTATCGAATATTGTCCCTGTTATGAAAAAACAAGGAACAATTAGAGTGTGTGTTGATTATAGGGATGTAAATCAAGCTTGTCCAAAAGACAACTACCCTACACCCTTCATTGACCAGATAATTGATGAATGCGCCGGATGCGAAATCTTTTCATTCATGGATGGATTCTCCGGGTATAATCAAATAAATACCCGCCCACAGGACCAGTCAAAGACTGCATTTATTTGTCCGTGGGGCACATTCGCATATCGGAAATTACCCTTTGGTTTAAAGAACGCAGGGGTGAAATTTCAGAGGGCAATGAATTATGCCTTCCATGACATCAAAAACATCGTTCAACCATACCTCAACGACCTTCCGGCTCATTCGTGAAAGCAGACTAATCACCCGCAGCATTTAAGAGCGATATTTCTACGTTGCCGACGCTACAAGATACGACTCAATCCACACAAATGTGTATTTTGCGTCAGTTCTGGTCGTTTACTTGGCTTTGTAGTCTCAAAGGACGGGATTCGTCTCGACCCATGTAAGGTCTAGGCAATCATAAATTTGCCTCCACCTTCGAATTTGCTTCAGATTCAGAAACTCCAAGGGAAAGCTAACTTTCTGAGGAGGTTCATTCCAAATTATGCCGAACTTGCTAAAGGTTATACATGTCTTTTGAAAAAGGAAGTGCCCTTTGTCTGGGATCAGGTTGTGCAAGCTTCCTTTGATGCTTTAAAAGAATCACTATTGAAAGCATCATTAATGTACGCTCCTGATTATCAAAAAGATTTTAACCTGTATCTGGCTGCAGCGGATACGACCATCGCAATGGTTTTAGTTCAAGAAGTCGATGGAATTGAACATCCTATATATTATTTGAGTAAAAATTTAAATGATACAGAAAGAAAATATTCTTACGTTGTAGCACTCGCAGCTGTTCAAGCGATACAGAGATTTCGACACTATGTCCTCTTTCGGAAAACTACCATTCTGTCAGATTGCAACCCCATGACTTATATATTGTCACG
Source organism: Pinus tabuliformis (assembly GCA_031772625.1). NCBI lineage: Eukaryota > Viridiplantae > Streptophyta > Pinopsida > Pinales > Pinaceae > Pinus > Pinus tabuliformis. The sequence continues at coordinate 641,091,518 of CM062815.1, read as the reverse complement.
ATAGTTACTGGGGGGCAAATTTTCAAAATGGATAGCAATCCTACAAGAGTTTGATCTGGAATTTGTAAAATCCAAGTCGAAGAAAGCTCTAGTTTTCGCAGAATTATTGTGCGATCTCCCATCGTCGTCCAACGATGAAACATCCGAAGAAACAATCGTGGACGAAATTTTGTTTCTGATATCTTCAAGCAATGAGTGGTATGGGGATATAATAATTTATCTCCAAACCCAAAAATACAGGCCAAACACCTCCCGCTCCGAAAAAAAACGTATTCGATACCAAGCAAAAGACTACATGATCGTAGGTAATACACTTTACCGTCATGGTATCGATACAGTTCTAAGAAGGTGCCTCACCATGAGGAGGCCGAAAAATTCCTGAATGATTGTCACTCAGGTGCGTGTGGTGGGCATCAATCTGGATATGCTACAGCGCAAAAAATCTTATGAGTAGGATACTTCTAGCCAACAATGTTCGGAGATTGCATAACCGCAGTTAGAAGTTGCCATGCTTGTCAAATTTTCGATAACAAAACCAGAAGACCACCGGCACCTCTGCAGCCAATAGTTGCAGTTGGGCCATTCGCCAAATGGGGCATCGATTTCATGACATGTAACCCCACCTCGACCGAGGGGCATGGGTATATCATAGTCGCAGTTGACTATTTCACCAAATGGGCCGAGGCGATGCCTACATTAGAGAATACTGGTGAAACAGTTGCCCTCTTCTTTTTCAATCATGTAGTCGCTAGATTCGGCGTACCACAAGCTATAGTCACAGATCATGGATCGCATTTTCGCAATCACATGATGGTCGAATTAGCTGCCAAACTAGGGTTGTCTCACGACAACTCTACTCCATATTATCCGCAAGCCAACGGACAAGTTGAAGCAATCAACATGGTCCTGAAATGCATGCTGCAAAGGATGATTGGAGTTCACAAGAGAAGATGGCACCTAATCCTGTACTCAGCTTTGTGGGCTTACCGGACATCGGTAAGGAATGCAACCAGGATTACACCTTTCCAACTGGTATATGGCCTAGAAGCAGTCTTACCAATCCAGTGCGAAATCTCGTCTCTCAAACTCGCAATTGATCTCCTCCCCAGAACTTCAGAAGAAGAAGATCGTTTCTTGGAATTAATCCAATTGGATGAAACCCATCGTGATGCCGCTTTGGCTAACGAAGCCCATAAGAAACGAGTCAAGGCGCAGTTCGACAAAAATGTCAAACCCCGTGTCTTCTCAGAAGGTGACTTGGTCTTGCTTTATGACCAAGAATCCGATAAATTGGGAGCAGGTAAATTTAAGTCTTTATGGATGGGCCCCTATATTGTTAAACGAGTGTTAGCAAAAGGAGCCTACGAGTTAATGGATTATGACGGAATTCCACTGGCACAACCTCGTAATGGGTTGTACCTCAAGCATTACTATGCGTAATGGTAACCTGTATGCTTTTGTTATGTTTTTGTTTTCGCTAAAGTGTTTATTTTGGTCAAGTAATCCACTTTTTACATTTGTTGCAGATGTCAAACCTATTGGAGTCATGTGTTGGATATGCTGACGGAGCGAGTCGTAGTTCGCGGAACCTATCTTCCACAGCCTGGGCTATTTTTGATCCAAGCAGCGAGTTAGTAAGTTTAAGAGGGGTATGTATTGGTCGATCAACAAATAACATCGCTGAATATAGCGCGTTGATAGAACTTATCTCTGATGCCATCACACATGGTATATGCCGACTAATTGTCAGGCTAGACTCACAACTCGTAATACTACAACTCACTGGTATCTATTCCGTCCGAAACCCAGCTATTTATCGCATGTTCCTAAGGGTTAAGATTTTGGAAAGACAATTTGATTTTATTCAATATCAACACATTTCTAGAAACTTAAACACATTAACTGACTCATTAGAAAATTATGAGTTAGATAGACATTTGCAACATTTATAAAAAGAAACATACCATCAATGTTTGCATTTGGATCATGTAACTTAACCAAAATAAAACTCCAAAAATCAAAAATATATATAACTGTTTATGGTTTACACATAATGTTCTGTAACCAAGAAAAAATTGGTCAAGTGACCCAAAAACTCAAAATGCTAGGGGCACCCTAGTCTAATGATGCTCGTGATAGCAAGTCACAGCCTGTGCGATCATGCGTAAGAGACGAGTCCATCGTCTTGGCAGACCAGTAGTATGCCGCTGTAGCCTCAAAGGTATCTCGTCAGTCCTCACATCTAGAATACCAAGAGTGAGGCCCTCAACCTGCTCCTGTAATGCTGTGAGAGTCTCGGCCACATCAAGGTCACGAAGGATAGCCCTTCCGACAGCCTCTCCTGCTGGGGCGACAGCTGGTACTCTCAGGTGAGCTACTGGATGAACAGGACCAACATCTGCATGTACACATGAGTTTTATTAAAGTCTTGATAGAATAAAGCACAAGGACATTATAAATTAAAAACAATAAACAGGAATATGGTCAAAGATTTTACCAATGGCACCCCACTGTTCACCATCCGGCAGTACTAGATCTGGATCACCTCGGAAGTCCATGCCAGCATATGGATACTCGGAATAAACCATATCCTGACGATCAAACCACCTGAAGAAGGTATCAGAAAATGAAATTTGAGACTGACCAGCATGCCTAGACATATGGTCAACCCATCTCTGCATACGTGGTTCAGTAGGTGAAGGTAAATCGAGTGCAATATACTGCGGCTGCATCAGTGGTATCTTCTCCAAGGCAAAGGCGGTCAAAATAGAACCATACCCAAAGTTCTTCAACCTCCCGCTCTTTATCTTGGTCAACTGTTCTTTCATCACAAGAAGTACTATGTCGCACCAGTTGAACACCTTCGGTTGGAGGCATTCCAAGGCATACTGCATATAAGATCGGTTGGCTACATGAAGAGCTGCACCACCGACCATCCTACCAAAAGTAAACAGAATAGTCCTGAGGGACCTGTCAGTGACATCGCGGATGATGATCTTGCCGTCTTTACTCGGCTGAGATCCTTCTCTGCAATACCGATGAACATAATCTCTCACAGAGTCACCTCCTCAAGCCGAACCTGATAAAGAGATGGGGGCACCCCGCCTCGACAAGCCAGTCAAGAAATAGATGTCTACTACAATCAAGGGGATAGATTTGCCCCTGATCTAGAAAACCTGGTTGGTAGGATACCAAGCATCGAGAAAATATTGCAGTAAGTTGATCTGTTGTCTCATGCTAGAGATGCGGAAAAACTTCAGCAAGCCACAGTTCCGCAATGCGTTTACTGTAACCGGATCATGAAGGGAAAGCATGTCCTCTTCTTCATGTTCGCGTTCTCACCATGTAATGGTCATCTTACTCCAAAGATCTCTGAAAAAAAAACAAGAGAAGAGTTAGATCTTGATTTTGGTAAGAGACAGGCAAAATTTCCATCAAAAATTGTGCACAGAATTCCTTCTCTGTGCCCAATGCACCTACAGTAGTGTTCTGGGTGCATTACATGTCAGGTAGCCTTTAGACAGGCCAACATTCAACGCACCTTTCAATACACAGAGGGTGCGCTGAAGGCAGAACGAGTTTTTCAAACCCCAGAGGCTCAGAAAAACTAGGAATCAAGCTCAGAATCTAAAATGGAAAACATGAAATGGAAGAGTTCAGGTTTAGCTCCTATCTGGTCCAGACGACGCCGAGAATCATCCACAGAATCTCCCGAAATCAGCTGACGAAAATCAAAGGGGGAAAGCACCTCCAAAGCTCCAACAAACCAAAGTTCAAATGAAATGGTAAAATGAGAGGTAAAAACACTTTTTCATTACTTTTTACGTAGTTCAAAGTAAAATATTAGTGTTCTAACTCGTTTTCAAGCATATATTGTTCATTTCTGACTAGTTTGATGAAGCATTTGAAAATACAGTACAATATTTGAAAGAACAAAGTTATTTATGGTAAAATAAAAAAAAGGACCATTCAATTGAGCAGTTTTAGCACATAGTTCAAGCTCGTTAAAAAATAAACATAAGACATGAGCAAATGTTTCCCCCCGCGTTTAAGCTCGTTAAAAAATGAACTATTCCCTGGTAAATAACCATCGTGAATGTAGTACTTCAGCCATTAAAGCCTTGGTCGTGTTTGCACCGTCACCTCCACTTTTTCATTGCCCAATCATTCACCTCCATTTGATTGTTTACCCATTTTGAGGAACAGCTGCGAAGAGTGATCTCACTAGCCATCCTTGTGACACTGCCATGATTGGAAAATTCCAAACCTTACCTGGAATCAGCTGCTACCCATTTTATCACTCGTTCCTCAAAAGATGAGTCTCCTTTAAGCTCTTTTCAACTGACTCGTAAAATATGAAAAGATTGCCAAGCCATTGGCCTCTCCAGCTTGTTAAAGGGACAGGAAGTGCTATCCCTCCTCTGGATTTTAATCTTTTTGGACCTGAGGGATTATTACACAAAACGATCGAGCGCTTGTTTTGTTCGGCTCGTTAAAAGTATCGAAAACTCATCCCTTCTGTATTGTTTTATACTTTTTCGGACTTAAGGGATTAGATGATGAAAAAAGGAATTTTGGAGTTACCTTTACGTTCCTTTTCAGACTCTCTAAAATTGAAAAGGACCAAGTTATCTTTGTTGTTAAACTCGTTAAAAAGATTAATAGCGACAAACTTGTCTATAGACGAGAACGAGGTTCACTATCGCTAGGCTTGTTAAAACATAGCGATGGGTTTGCCCGAAGGGCAAATTATAGAACAAGCATATGTTATCCTCCTCAAGCTTGACAAAAATAAAGAGGTACTGGTCAGCAATGACTGGGGAAAATTGGGAAGAAAACTTGAAGAAACTTTGTTGGTAGCAAGTCGCTCTTGAACATGACACTTCCACTCCATGTCCAAGTCAGGTTGGGTTGTTTCATTCACCGGTCACATCACCATGGTCACAATATACCATCCACATTTGGGGTTAATGCTACCAATCCATCACATCAGTGTCGCCGATATGTTCAAGAGAAGTCATTCAGAGAATTCACCTGTGTCTCACCCACTACCATACATTTATGCTCCATTCTTTCATGACCGCCACCCTGAACCTTATATCACCAGATCGTTTTCACCTCCATTAAAATCATTTGCTCCGTTCCCTGTCATTGATGTGGGATTCATTAAGGCCCTCCTGTGACGGATCACTTCTTGTCGACATCAACTCATTATCCAAGAAGTTGATCTAGGAACACCCCATTCAGTACTTTGAAGCTTGCATGCCTCAATGGCAAGTTTGTCACTTCCGACGACAGGTTTACATCAATGGCCTTCGACCGAAATATTTTGCGTGGTGTTCAACGCCAAGTCCTTTATTCACACCACGTGAATTGTACTGCAGTACCTTGAGGGTCATTATCATTATCGGTGATTCCTCTCACGCTTGTTAACAGTTTACATCATTGACTGGTAATCAAGCGATGTCTTTCCATGTTCGACTTCAGAACATTTCTCACATAGATCGACTTGTACTCTGAGTAGATTGAATGAGATTGAAGACCCCGGATCTAGTTTCATCCATCTGGGCTACGATATATATTCAGGGAAAATAGAGACATCAAATATACATCATTGCTGCACAGATAATCATCCAATCAAAAGGATGATGGCTCTATCAGAATCATCAGTCTACACTCAGACGATTTTCTGTCCTATGTACATGAAAATGAATTTATAAAGCTGAGCATGGGAATGCCCGCCTTAGCTAGATCATGAAAATATTATGAAGATAATGTATTGTATTGTATCTTATTACAGGTCTCCTCCCAGCATTGAAAGAACTTCAGATCCTCATAATAAATCATTTCACCCGACATCAAAAGATTAACGGCCTCATGCTTTAGGGGGCAACTGTTATAGACATTTTTGGGCCCTACAACCCCAAGCATGAAATGTCCATAAACCAAGGGGTCCTAAGTCCCTAAAAGTGTTGTTCTAACCCCTAAAGGAACAAGGTCAATAGATTACAGCTTCTCCCAGAAGTTCTCCATGAGAAACTGCTCAAAATTGGTCAAAACAGGATCATTGTAGCTGCTCCACTGGCTAAGTGCATTACATCTCACCCAAATACACTATGAGGGTGCATTGCATTTCAAAAGTACCTTCTGTGGGGTGCGATGGGCGAGAAATGAAAAATGGCAGTGTCATTCTGCGAGGTGGAGAGGCAATGGAAGCTTCCAGAATCTTCTCCTGTGACACTTTCCTCACTGAATTCGACCAAGGATGAGTAAGAGACCATCAATCTCCAAGTGGAAGCAAGAACTATTAGAGAGAAGACACTAATCAAATCACAAGCTGACTCATCCCCCTTACAGATATCTATATATGGATCCCTCATCCCAGAGATCCAGAGGCTGGAATTTTGCATATTGTAAGGAATTTTTGTTGGTTTCTTGAGAAAACCATCAGATTGTTGGGTGATCTAAGCTTTGTTTGAGGTGAAGAGGGGCTTCTTTGCTGGGAGGTTGATGCTGGGTCAAAACAACTGGTTGTAACTCCTCTTGGCTCTTTTCTTGTTTATCAATAAAAGCTATTTGAGTTTTCCTCCATGCTTTTGTGTCATTGATGCTTGCGACATTTGTATGGTCAATTTACATCTGATCCTAGATTGTTTATGATTATAGATCCATGTCTTTGTATAGTGCTATGTTTTTGTGATCTTACACGTACTTTGTGAAGCTGGGCGTGTAAGGGAGTAGGTAGCTGAGGACTATCAAAGAAGAGAGGGATCAAATCGGGAGATTAGTCAAGACAGAGGTTGGTCTTTCTGTTCCTCTCTATCTATAATTCATAAAGGAAAAATGAAAGTAGCTTCTCTCTGTTTGTTTCTAAGGCAGTTGTCACACCTTAGTGGGATAGAGCAGTTCTATATAGACACTTTTCCCTGTAACAACCGGAATTTTCCATTCCTCCCCCTCCTAAATCAAACAAAGACTCTCATGCCGGTGATGGCATGATAGGTACGACAAGCACGAAATCAACAAAGGCTACATCTAAGAAAGCTCGTAAGATTTCTAATCAAAATGCGAATGAAGAACTTCTCGCCTTGGAGGTAAATGCCATGTCGACCGACAAGGGCATACAACTGAAGCAACCAGGAAGCAAGAAGAAAAAGAAAGGGAAAAAGAAGAAACAGGAGGAGTCATCTCCTGAAAAATCTTCTGTAAACCCTTCTGGAAATAGGAAACCAAATCATCCATGATTTATATGTGATGAGGATCATTGGACATCAGATTGTCCATATAAAGATGAGCTTAGAAAATTCTTCAAGAATACAAAAACCTCGGCAGTATTAACTGATCCGTTTCCGAATCTAGGAACAAATATGGTTGCTAGTGACAATGCTTCCCGATCCCAAGTGCTTATGTTGTCTATCTCAAAGCAGCAAAATGATGCTTTGACAAGGAATAAAGATTACAGGAATCCACAACTGTCGAATAACAAGGCTAATGAACAACCTAGTAGTTCGACAACAACTTTGACCAAAGTTGTGCCACCCATCATTCCTAAACCAATGATAAATCTGCCAAAGGGAGTAGTACAAAAATCGACATTTAGTCCTCATGCCAAAGTAGCACAGAATTATAATGTAGTAGAGGACCCGGCCCAATCTCCGTCTGCTATGTCGACACTTGAGGTACAACAAAATTGCCTCTCCCAAAAGCAGGATTTATTATCAGTAATAGGTGGGATTGACCCAATGGATTCCAATCTTGTAGCCTTTGATCATAAAGGATATGACCCTCAGTTACCAGCTCAACTAGCTTTCCTTATTCAAGTGAAATCCCTCAACAAAATTGTTCATCGAACAATTATTGATGAGGGGGCATCTATATGTATTATGTCAACGAGTTGCTGGAAAAATTTAGGCTCACCACCCTTGTCGATATCGTCAACGACGTTAAAATCATTTGATGGACGATCATACACTCCATACGGGATTTTAAGTAACTTGCAAGTTGAACTGGGGGGGGAAATAGTAGAAATAGATGTTGAATTAATCGACGGAAACCTCGATTACAACATCCTACTAGGAAGGCCCTGGATATATGCCATGGCCGCAGTTGTGTCGACCTACTTCAGGAAGATTGCATTTCCCTTTCAAGGAGAAATTAAAATCGTCGACCAACAAACATTTCTCCCCAATATTTCACAAGTTACGGGAAGCATTCCAATGATCCATGGAAGCAATCAATCACTCCAAAATATCGGAGTAGGTCTCCTAAAAGACCCTGCCTTAATGGGTACTTTTTCCCTACACCTCTGAGTAATTTGGCAGAAGTGGCCACAGTGGGAACCTGCAATATGAAATCTTCTATATCTAATGGATTCGGAAGATTCCTAAACATTTTGTCAGCATGGATCATCGCCATTTTAGAAATATTGTAGCAATCAATTTTCTTGGCCTGGGGGGCAAACACAAATCAATGCTCATCGAGTGTTTGGATAGATAGGTCTAAGGAATATGGTACCCCTTCAGATCCTTGGTCGCATGTACATTCTACAGACAAAGGAATCATTCAGTCAATGATGTTAGGCGAGGCACCATGGGAAGATTACCACCATCGTTCCCATCTCTCAGATTACAACGAAGATTATTCCAATGACCTTAATCATCCTTCAGTTTTTTATTTTCTATCAAATACTGTAAATACGGTGGACTCCAAGGACGGTTCTTATATCGTGTCGACCTCATTAAAAAATGAAACAAGGAGTCATGAGGATAGTTCTTTTACTGTGTCAACCTCATTAAAAAATGAAATGACTCCCTTTCCAAATCGAGTCTTTGATTACAATCTTGTAAAATCAAAGTCGATTCTTTCGAAGATCTCGAAGGTAAACCTTCATTCCAATCATCGAGATGAATGCAATGAAGCTTGGGGGGCATGCACCTCGATTTGGATTATTATGCTGGGGCCATGCAAACTTATCATGAGCAGTGTTACCACAGGGTTCAAGCTCTTTAAAAATAAACCCGCATCGAGCAGTTTTAACGCGGACTTCATGCTCGTTAAAAAATAAACATAAGCAATGAGCAAATTTTTTCCCCAACGTTTAAGCTCAATAAAAAATGAACCAATTCCCGGTAAATAACCATCGTGAATGTAGTACTTCAGCCTTTAAAGCCTTGGCCGTGTTCCCATGATCACCTCCACTCTGTATCGGCCAATCATTCACCTCCATTTGATTGTTTACCCCTTTTGAGGAACAGCTGCGAAGAGTGATCCTGCTAGCCATCCTTGTAACACTGCCGTGATTGGAAAATTCCAAACCTTACCTGGAATCAGTTGCTACCCAATTTTATCACTCGTTCCTTAAAGACGAGTCTCCTTTAAGCTCTTTTCAACTGACTCGTAAAATATGAAAAGATTGTCGAGCCATTAGCCTCTCCAGCTCGTTAAAGGGACTGGAAGTGCTATCCCTCCTTTAGACTTTAATCTTTTTGGACCTGAGGGATTATTACACAAAACGATCGAGCGCTTGTTTTGTTCGGCTCGTTAAAAGTATCGAAAAATCATCCCTTCTGTATTGTTTTATACTTTTTCGGACTTAAGGGATTAGATGACAAAAAAGGATTTTGAAGTTTCCTTTACGTCCCTTTTTAGACTCTCTAAAATTGAAAAGGACCGAGTTATCTTTGTCGTTAAACTCGTTAAAACCTAATAGCGACAAACTTGTCCATAGCAGACAAGAATGAGTTTCACTATCACTAGGCTCGTTAAAACATAGCGATGGGTTCACCCGAAGGGAAAATTATAGAACAAGCATATGTTATCCTCCTCAATCTTGACAAAAATAAAGAGGTACTGGTCAGCAATGACTGGGGAAAAATTGGGAAGAAAACTTGAAGAAACTTTGTTGGTAGCAAGTCGCTCTTGAACATGGCACTTTCACTCCGCATCCGAGTCGGGTTGGGTTGTTTCATTCACCGGTCACATCACCATGGTCCCATCACACCATCCACATTTGGGGTTAATGCTACCAATCCATCACGTTAGTGTCGCCGATATGTTCAAGAGAAGTCACTCAGAGAATTCACCTGTGTCTCACTCGCTGCAATACATTTACACTCCATTCTTTCATGACCCCCACCCTGAACCTTATATCACCAGATCGTTTTCACCTCCATTAAAATCATTTGCTCCGTTCCGTGTCATTGATGTGGGATTCATTAAGGCCCTCCTAAGACGGATCACTTCTTGTCGACGTCAGCTCATTATCCAAGAAGTTGATCTAGGAACACCCCTTTCAGTACTTTGAAGCTTGCATGCCTCCATGGCAAGTTTCTCACTTCCGGCAACAGGTTTACATCAATGGCCTTTGACCGAAAGATTTTTCGTGGTGTTCGACGCCAAGTCCTTTATTCACACCATGTGAATTTTACTGCAGTACCTTGAGGGTCATTATCATTATCGGTGATTCCTCTCGCGCCTGTTAACAACTTACATCATTGGCTGGTAATTAGGCGATGTCTTTCCATGTTCGACTCCAGAACATCTCTCACATGGATCGACTTGTACTTTGAGTAAAGATCGAATGAGATTGAAGACCCCGGATCTAGTTTCATCCATCCGGGCTGCGATATATATTCAGGGAAATAAAGACATCAAATGTACATTATTGCTACACAGATAATCATCCAATCAAAGGGATGATGGCTCTACCAGAATCATCAGTCTACACTCAAACGATTGTCTGTCCCATGTACATGAAATTGAATTTATAAAGCTGAGCATGGGAATTCCTGCCTTAGCTAGATCATGAAAATATTATGAAGATAATGTATTGTATTGTATCTTATTACAGGTCTCCTCCCAGCTTGAAAGAACTTCGGACCCTCATGATAAAGCATTTCACTCGACATCAAAAAAAAAAAAAAAAGATTAACGACCTCATGCTTTAGGGGGAAACTGTTATAGACATTTTTAGGCACTACGACCCCAAGCATAAATGTCCATAAACTAAGGGCTCCTAAGTCCCTAAAGGTGTTATTCCAACCCCTAAAAGAATAATGTCAACTGATTACAACTTCTCCCAGAAGTTCTCTATGAAAAACTACTCAGAACTGGTCAAAACTGGATCATTTCACTTGCTCCATGGCTAGGGTGCGATGCATCTCACCTTGTACACATGGGAAGTGCGTTGCATTTCAAAAATCCCTTCTATGTGGTGCGATGGATGAGAAAAGACAAGTGGCGGAGACAGTTTGCGAGGTGGATGATCATGGAATCTTCCAAAAACTTCTCCTGTGACACTTGCCTCTCAGAATCGCCCAAGGATGAGTAATATATCAATGAGATCTCCAAGTGGAAGCAAGAACTATCAAAGAGAAGACACTAATCAAAAACCTAGAGCTGACTCACACCTCTGCAAATATCTATATATAGGTCTCTCATCCCAGAGATCCAGGAGGTTAGAGGATGGAATTTTACATCTTGTAAGGAATTGTTGTTGGTTTCTTGAGACAACATCATAGTTTTGGGTGATCTAAGCTTTGTATGAGGTGAAGAAGGGCTTACTTGCTGAGAGGATGATGCTGGGTCAAAACAACTGGTTGTAACTCCCTTGTCTCTTTCTTGATTATCAATAAAAGTTATTCAAGTTTTCCTCCATACTCTTGTGTCGTTTATGTTTTATGCAGTTGTATGGTCAATTCACATCTCATCCTAGATTGTTTATGATAATAGATCCATGTTCTTGTATAGTGTTATGCTACTTTGATTCTACAGGTACTTTTTGAAGCTAGGTGTACAAGGAAGCAAGTGGCAAAGGACTATCAGAAGAGAGAGGAATCGAACTAGGAGCCAAGCGCAAGATAGAGGTTAGTCTCCTCTATTCTTCTCTCATCTATCTTTCATAAAGGAAAAATGAAAGTAGCTTTACTTTGTTTGTTTCTAAGGTAGCTACCACACCTCAGTGGGATAAGAAATTCTGTATAGACACTTTTCTCTGTAATAGTAAGACAACATGGCTTGAACAAGCCTTGCAAGACATCACTGACACTCGGTCTATTGTGGTGAGACCAACTCTTTGACATGCTTGTGATGGTGAAGCTAGTGAGTTGATGCTAAGCTTGGTCATCCATGATGGTGTGCATTTACCTCATGGTGACATCTTGCTAAAGCGAACTCTTGCCTCAATTGCAACTGGTGCGTTGGTTCGGCCCCTTCATCTAACTCGTCTACTAACATGCACATGGTCTTCTTCGGTACAGTTGAACCAGAAACACACTAATGCATAGTTTCTGTGCTGATCTTCAAGTGTGTGATGGTGGTCATACGAATCAACTTGCCAAAGTGCATGTTCATCCCCAGTTGGAATTGCTTCTTGTCGTCGCCTTGGTGAGTGTGTTGAATGGGTTGGATTGCATGCATGCGCTCAATGATATGCATTTTTCTGAATCCCTTGCATTCTGTCAGCAACACTGCTCACCATGTATTAGAGCCTATATTGACCTTAGGCTAAAGGAAGGCAATCCTAGGATAACCACAAACTAAGCTTTACCTGGTAGCTAGCCCTACCAGGTCAAGGGAGTGCTCTCTCCTTGTGAATCTCAGTCAAGATGACTGGATCATATATGGATTTCAGGCTAGGTATAGTAGCTCTAGGGTTTTTGATTGATTTTTTTTGGTTTTTTGCTAGATCAAATGGAGCCAGGCAGTTTTGGGTCCGAGAATTTAAGTCAGGATGTAGGGTGCTCTATGGGGCGAGGTAGGTAGGTTCTTTGGCACTTGAAATTGAATGAGATGAGAGGTCTAAGACTAGTGAGGAGCTGAGGAAGGCATGCAAATATCATGTATCCTTCTCAAATAGTAGAAAACATCAAAAACTGAATGGTTTCCCAAGGCAGAGCACTGTAAACAATGAATTCTACCTATCTATCTTGATATCATTCAGCTAGAAGCAATGAATTAGATTGTGGCACACATAAAACATGAGAAAAACTGAGAACAGAAGAAGAAACTATGCAAAAACATCATACCACAAGTATCCCATAAAAGTAGCTGCAAATCCTGGTTTATTTCCTTGCCAAACTACTAATAAAGGTGTACAATATAGCTCAGAGCATCCAAGAGAGTCAAACCTTTGCTAATGATAGAAAAATACATAATATAGACATCAAAACACCTATGCTAGCCATAAGGGGTCGAAACCAAGAGAAAAGGAGTTGTTACAACCATTTCCAAATAGGGAACATGAATATAGGCAGTGGAACAACTTGCCTCTATAAGCATGGAAACTAATTCACTGACTCCAAAACCACCTCAAATTGATGAATCTACCCTCTAAGATCATTTAACTATCACATTTACATGCCAAGACATTAATTACAATCATAAAATCATCCATGAAGAGAGAGAAAGTCAACTTGCAGTGAAAGTAGGCAAAAATTTGATTTTTTGGCAAACTGGTCAAAAGCGTAGCACCATGAGCCAAAAGCGCAGTGCCAATTTCCAACCACTTTTGGAGGCCTTACACTTAGAAAAATTGAGCCCAAGATAGCTCACTAGAAAGGTTGTTCTGTCTAGTTTCTAGAACATTTTGAATTTGTGCATTTTGAGGTCATTTTCCCCCTCAAAAGTGAAATCTCCCAAGGTTGTTTCTGTGTGTCCAAAAAGAGGCGGAGAGGTCATTTTTTGGTAGTTTGTTGACCTTTTGGTGACCTAGTTTTGCTCCAAAAGTGCTGAAATTTTCTGGGTTTGATGCTCTCATCATGCTGAATCCAAATATATTAGCCTTTCCTCCAACAAGTTTTCCAGGGAAAAGAGCAACGTCGGTGGCGCTGCGCATCTAGGCCAATTTCCTATTTTCAAAATTTCAAAACTTGAAAAAGACAAAAAATCATCAAAACTTGCCCAGATTTGGCATGGGACACCACCATTAGTTGCTTTGATGGGCTAGTAAGGTTTCAACTAATATCTTCAACTTATCTTGCTCCTTTTTTCTCTTTAAAGCCTTCCTCAACCTAGCTTTAAGTTTCCTCATCCTTATGTTATAGATTTTGTTTCGGGTCAAGTAATGATAGGCCATGTGGTGAAGCATCTTCTTGTCCCTGTTTCCTTTCCCAATCAGCCTTTCAAGGTGTATGTTGACCCTCTCAAGCCAATTTTTCCTATCATTCTCAACTCTTGTTCAATTGAAGTCAACTTGACATTAGCCTCCTTGGCCTTTTGCTTATTGTATTTGATCATTTGCAGCTCCATGAGGACCTGCTTATCGCTCAATTGTTTGTTTTCTTGCTCTAAATACCTGATGATGAACTTAGCTCTTTCTAAGTTATCTAACAAGACTTGTATTTCAGCTTCTTGTTCCTTTATGATCATGTGTTTGACAGTCTTTGGATCTTGAGCTTCCAAATCAATGACATCAACTCCTTGATAAGTAAAATGTTGTTGTGGCTCCTCATGATCAACAAGATTGAAATCTCTTTCCTACTCATCACTAAGATCCTTTTCTTGCACCTTTTTCTTGCCCTTACTTTTTCCCTTGCTTTTCTGCTCAACCTGTACCTGTTTTGTTGAAGAAGAAGGCAAAGCCCCTTCCACACCTTGTGGAGATAGCATTTGCCTGTGGCCTAATGATGAAGGCGAGACCCCTTCCACACCTTGTGGAGATAATACTCACCTAGCAGCTGCAAAAATTTTCCTAGTACCCCTCTTATATGTCACAAACACTGACACTCCAACAGTTTCAGTCTCCTTGACTTTTTCATGGCTTGAAGGTCCACCTTCTTCATGATGTACTGATAAAAATATTTGTGGGCCTTCGAATATCTCATGAGAAATGAAAGTCTCCCATAGCATGTTAAGAAGGTTCAGCTGATGTAGAACAATGATTTTAATCAAAGAGTAATGGTAAATGCTATTCAACTACTTGGGGTATGGCTTCCTCTTTACAATATGTGCCATTTTCTCAATGTTTTTGAACATGAATTAAGGGATATTCATCATCTTTACTCTAGTGAAATGCATAAGAAGTCTAATGTGGTAGGCATACAACCGAGAGAACCTACCTTCACAAGTGAAGTACTTGATAATGATTTTCATCAATGGAGCAAACCTGTCTTCCAAAAACTTGAAGGGGAATACCCTCTTCATTTTGTCTTTGTATCTAGCCTTGATGTAAGGCTCTTAGTACTCCTCATCAATATCTTGACCTTTGTTCCAATTTTCACCCACATCTAGAATACCTATAGCCTATGAGATGACAACTGGTGATATGGTGAATGTTATTCCGGCAAGGGTTACTTCATTATTGTGAAAATGTGTCACAAATAGCCTCACCAACTCATGATGAAAATTGACTCTTTCTATAATCTCACAAAAATCAAAGCATGCCTGGTTTTTAAAGCAAGAAATGGCAAGTGGACAAGCTAGTAACTCCCTCAAACTAGTGGGCTCATCTCTGATAATCCTTCCTCCTTTATGAGGCTTCCTTTTTTGTATGTTTCTCTCCCTGGAACTATCACTAAGGGTGTCTTCTTCAAACTCATACTCACTGTCTCTTTCCATTGCTTTTTGTGGCTATGAACCCTTGTGGTTATATTAGTGAATAATATAGTGAAACAAGGTGGATGAATGGAATGAACATAAGTATAAAGAGATTTTTAGGGATGGGTAGGGTTTTAGGGAGAATTGGTAGGGTTTGGTGATGTGAATAGGGTTTGTAGGGTTTGGGGAGAGTGTAAGTGGGAATGTGGAAAATGTAGGAGGGGAGTGAGAATTAGGAAATATATAAATGGGAATGGGGTTTAGTTTAGGGAATAATGGAAAGGATAGGGTAAATAAAACAATGGAGAGATGAGGAAAACTAGGGTTTCACCCTAGAAGCTAGGGTTTTAATTTTTAAAAATGCTAAATACCAAGCTTAGCAATCAAAACCCTAGATCATATGATATGATGATTGTACTTACTTGCAAGAAAGTGAATTGATGACTTTGAGGTAAATTTGGCAAGTGTAGAGTGTTTTGAGAGATCTGGAGCTTGGCTGGGCAGATATGCAGTGCCTCACACAGGTGCGCAACACCTCCCAGATGCACAGCACCTGTGAAATTTTACACTGGAAACACTACCAGGTGCACAGTGCCTCCTAGAAATGCAGTGCCCTCCTGAAAAGCGTAGTGCCAGCTAGAATTTCTCCAAAAACATCAACTTCACTCTTTTGCTCAATGACACTTAAAAATCACTTCTTAGCTCTCCTTTGGCACTTTGACTTCAACATTAGCATAATGAAATGATCAATAGAGGATGGGCTTTATATGGCTTTTAATTTTTTATTTTTGATGGTGAAAACCCACTTTTATAATGTCTATGTGTTTTTTCAAATACTCTGTTTTTGATGCTTGGTCTTTTTGCTTTGATAGGTGGACTGATGCTCAAATTCTTTGACTTTTTGCAGTGGCAGCACTTTGGCAACAACACCAGATTTCTAGGAGCAGCATGAGACCATTATTACACATGAGAACAATAAAATTGCATGAAATTTTAAAAATAAAATACAAATTCTCCGTTTTCACCTCAAAACTAGTTTTGAGGTGAGAACTTCATTAAGCTTACAAATTAACAAATTATGACCTTCTGATGATTATTTGACCTCCTCATGTCTCTGCTGACCATTATTAACAATAATCACTGATATTTGACCAAGTTGAAAACTCTAAGACCTAATGAGACTGAAACCCTATGTAATTGATGAAATGAACTGAAAATGAGCATGAATCATGACAAAAAGGTATGAAAGGAGGTCAACAAGTACATATCATGAGGGGAAAAAACTAAAATAAACCCTACCATCAGTAGATCCATGACCTAATGGAATGCAAACTCATTAATATGGGACTCCTATTAAATGCAAAAAAGTAAATTTTGATCACTGATGGCAGTGTGAAGACACTGACACTAACACCATGTATGCTCTATGTTACTTGCTGGGATGGATCCTTAACTTGTAGAAGCATAGTTTCCTTCGTGAGTGCATGTTGCACCCACTGCTATTCATGTTCCTGTTGCAACTCATTCGTCTGTCTGTTATGAAACCAACTCACAAAAAGATAGAAAAGATAGATCAACGCCTTAGAATTCAGCCTTTTCGAGGGGGAAACCACCTTTACATTACATAAATGAACAATTCTTGGATGATTCAAATGACAAAACCTCCTTTCTATATATAGGATTCTAAGGGGTCACAATATAACCAAGCTGACCTAACAATAATAATATAAGGGCACAAAAATAATAATAGAGGGATTCTATGGGGCACAGTAATAACAATATGGGGACAATAGGGGCACAACAATATTAATAAGGGATACAACTACAATATTAATGGGGACATCACTAGTATTATAGGGACTTAACATGCCCCTCTCCTTCAAAAAAGTGTTGTCCTCAACGCTTGAGTGGTTCTGGATGCTTCTGTATAAAATTCTCATCCTCCCATGTGGAATCTTCAGCAGATAAGTTCTTCCACTTGATGAGATACTCTGAAATGGATCAATTTCGTAGTTGTCGAGTTCATGTTTCTATGACTACTTCCAGTTCCAATATAATCTTTCCTTCCTCGTCAAGTTCTGGGAATATTGTTTGAACTGGGAGCTTGTCGCCTATAACCTTCTTTAAACATGAAACATGGAAAACTCGGTGCACTCAAGAAGCTGCAGGAAGCTCCAATTTGTATGCCATTGTACCAATATTTTGCAATACCTTGTACAGACCATAATACTTTGTTGACAATTTTTTATTCTTCTTATCTTGCTTGAGGGACATTTGTTTATATGGTTGTAGCTGTAAGAATATGCAATCACCTACATCAAAACTTCTTTCAGTGTGATGTTGATATGCCTGTTGTTTCATTCTATTCTATGCCAACACGAGGTTATCCTTTAAGAGTTGGAGAACTTGTTGTTAATGCTCGATGTGATGTTCCACTACTTGAACCTTAGAATTTTCTCTTAAATATGATGTGATGGATGGTGACTGATATCCATAAATTTCCATAAATGGGGTTATTTTTTGTTGCAGTATGGAAGGAAGTGTTATACCACTGTTCAGCTAGAGGCAACCATTTGACCCATTGTGTCTATTTATCAGATACAAAGCAACAAAGATATCCTTCCAAACATTTGTTTACTATCTCTGTTTGCCCATTATATTGAGGATGATCAGATGAGCTATGAGCTAACTGAGTACCAAGACAAGAAAATAATTCTATCCAAAAATTCTTGTAAAAATGGGATCTCTGTCACTTACAATAAGTTTTGGGTTTCCATGTAGCTTTTAAATTGTTTCCATAAATGTTGTAGAAACTGTACTGGCTTTAAATGGATGTGATAATGCACAAAAGTGTGCATACTTGGTAGGTTTGTCAACTAGCACTATGATGACACTCTTTCCCTCATACTTGGGTAAACCTGTGATAAAATCAATTAAAACCTCCTCCCAACGTTGGCTTGGAATGGATAAAGGTTGTAATAGATCTGGTGTCTTAATTGTTTCAGCTTTATTTTGTTGGCTTACCAAACATTCCACCAAAAACTTTTGAATATCCGATTTAAGGCCATCCCAAAAAAATTCCTTCTTAACCTTGTGGTAAGTTTTTAAAAATCCTGAGTGCCCTCCTAAGGGAGAAGCGTGCAATTCCAGAAGAATCTTTTGTTTGAGTTGGGAATTCTTACAAAGGTATAAGTGATATTTTTACCATAACGAATCATTTTTCCAGCTAAATGTATCAGATGTACTGGAATCTTGTTGTAACTTTTGAATAAGTTCCCACACTTCTTCATCATTCTTCCCTTTCCTCCCTTGCTTCATTTATCCAATCTGGTTGGATAATAGAAATGGCGTACAACAATGCTTCCACATCCTCATCCTTTCTTGAGAGTGCATCTGCCACAACATTTTGCTTCCCTTTTTTGTATATGATTTCAAAATCATAACCCAACATATTTGTGACCCATTTTTGTTGTTCTTCAGAGGATAATCTTTGTTCTAAAAAGTATTTAAGGCTATCATGATCCATTTTTACCTTGAAGTGTCTTCCCATTAGGTAGGGTCTCCATTTCTTAAGTGCATGTAGTATTGCCCATTTCCTTCTCATAAATAGCTTTGTGTAAATACCTTCCCTTGATTGGATGACTTTCGAAAGCAATGGGTCTTTCATCTTGCATTAAAATAGCACCAATTCCATTTCCAGAAGCATTACATTCCACAATAAAGGTTTTTGTGAAGTCTGGTGTATCTAAGACCGGTGCTTGGCACATTGCCTCTTTAAGATCTTCGAAGGCCTTTGTTGCTTCTGGAGTTCATGAAAATGCATCTTTCTTCAACAATGTTGTTAGAGGTGCTGCTATTTTCCCATAATTCTTAACAAACTTGCGATAATACCCTGTCAACCCAACAAATCCTCGCAAATGCTTTATGGATGTGGGGATTTCCCATTCCTTAATGGCTTTAATTTTTCTAGGGTCTACCTTAACTCCTTCATGAGATATAATATGACCTAGATATTCCACCTCTTGTACTCCAAAGAAACATTTGGATCTTTTTGCATATAATTTTTTCTCCTCCAATAGTTGTAGCACCTTGTCAACGTGTTCAACATGATCCTTCCAAGACTTGTTGTAGATTAGTATATCATCAAAAAATACTAACACAAATTTTCTAAGGAAGGGTTTGAAAATGGAATTCATCAAACCTTGAAATGTAAAAGGCTCATTTGTAAGGCCAAAAGGCATGACCAAAAACTCATGGTGACCCTCATGAGTTCTAAATGTTGTTTTCGGAATGTCTTGAGTCTTCATTTTGATGTGATGATATCCTGAACGAAGATCTAACTTGGTGAATTAAATTGATCCATGCAATTCATCCTATAATTCATCAATGATAGGAATGGGAAACTTATCTTTAATAGTGATCTTGTTGAGCTCCCTATAATCTAGACACATGTGCCATGATCCATCCTTCTTGTGCACCAATACTACTGGAGCAGAGAAAGAACTTTGGCTAGGTTGAATTATACCAACCTCCAGCATTTCTGCAACCTTACATTCAATTTCACTCTTTTGGGCATAGGGATATCTGTACGATCTGATGTTTGGAGGAACACTTCCTGGAATCAAATGAATAGCATGATCATGATCACGAATAGGTGGGAGACCTTTGGGAGTCTCAAATACCTTGGAATGATTGTCCAAGACTTTTTGGAGATCTGGAGCAATAGATGAATTCGATGTGGAAACATCTAGCGAACATAATTGTGAAATTACACCTCGTTGTTCCTTTTTTAGAAGCTTTGTCATACCATTAGAGCTTATTATCTTTCGCGGTTTCCCTGCAATACCCCTTAATTTAATCTCCTTTCCTTCCACATAAAATTTCATGAAAAGTTCTTGAAAGTTAAAAGCTATTGTACACAAGGATTGTAGCCATTGGACTCCTAGTACAACATCAGCACCTCCCATTGGAATGGAAAGCATTGGGCTTTTCAATACATATTCTCCCATGGATAGCTTGATATTATGGCACTTTCCAGAGCAATTTATCATTCCTCCATTTGCAACCATCACTTGACACTCTGGTGCTAGATATAGGAAGCAATTCAATTCTTTTGCTATCTTACAATGAATAAAATTATGGGTACTTCTTGAATCAATCAACACTATTACCTTTTTCTTCTTGATTTGTCCTTCTATCTTGATGGTTTGGGGAGTGGTAATTCTAGCCAATGCATTACAAGATATGGTTGGATTCATTTCTTCTTTATCTATCTTTGTTCTTGGAGTATATCCTCTTCTTTTGACCTTTCTTGCTCCTTTTATTCTTCCTCTTCACAATCTATGTAGAATAATTTATTCTCAGCACACTTATGACCTTTAGTGTATTTTCTATCACAACTGTAACAAAGCCCTTTTTCTCTTTTTTCTTCCAACTTTTGTGGTGTCAACCTTATAGGTTGTGGAAGGCTAGGGGCAACAACACTTCCATCTTTATAGTTGTGAGTGGTATGCTTCCTGGTTGCCATAATTTTTCTTCCATTTTCCTTGCTAACCGAAATGCCTTCTCTAATGATTCAGGTTCCCAAAGGAGAACATCATGTTGGATATTATCCTTTAAAGTCCCTATGAACACATCAATCCTATGCTCCTCTGGAATATTTTTTACCCTTATGTTCAATTTTTTGAACTCCTCAATGTGCTCCATTATTGAACCCTTTTGTTTGAGACTTATCAATTGGCTAAAAAAAGTGTTGCTTTTTGTATCCTCATAATGTGCTATCAATTCTTTTGTAAAAATTGCCCAAGTGATAATTTGTTTACGAGAGAAAAGCCATTGATACCATACAAACTGATTTGGTTCCAAATATAAAGTTGCAATACGTATCTTTTGTGTGTTTTGCGCATTATTGAGATTGAAAAATTGCTCCATCCATAATATCCATGTTGCGGGATCCTTGCCATCAAACTTCCTCATATCGATTTTTGGAATATGGTGGGTCTTTGATCCAATGTTAGAGTCTACTGAATCATGATTAACATTTCTTTTGTTTTCATCATGAGTTTCCTTTACTACCCTTTCACCATTAGTGACCATTTCTTATAGCAACTTATTCATATTTATCTTTAATTCTTCCATCTTATCATCCATGCCATCTATTTTAGCGTCCATGCCATTCATCTTAGCTTCCATTCCATCCATCTTAGCTTCTACACCTTTCTTTAAACAATCCCTCTTAACTTCTACAAATTTCTTTAAACCATCCATCTTAGCTTATACATCTTTCTTTAAACCATCCATCTTAGATTCTATTACTTTTTGTGTAAGTGACACTTGTTGCACTTGGTCTCGTAATTTTGATATATCATGTTGCATTTCTTCCTCTTCTTCATGAGTCATGCTAGATCGTTCAGGTTGCTTACTAGGTGTTTTCATTTTCTTTCCTTGGGGCATCAACTACCAATAATAATGCTTTACTATGACCTTTGAATTCCTTCAAACTAATTTTTCAAACCAAGCTTATGCAAAAATTTAAGAAAAAAAACCATACACTTTTTTTTCACTTTGTAGGAGCTTGATATTGAATCTAATGTATCTCTGTAATTTCGGATCATCTAGTTCTAAAATTGTGACCTATAGTATCCCTCTACATCCTCTTTCCAATGTCACCAGTCTGATCCAAAGTGGATTCTCCAAGGAAGAGTTATGCACAATCTCCGAAGATGACCTAATTATAGACCCTACCAGAAGATCAAACTTGTATGAAGTGCCACGTGTCACTGTTTCGACCTTTGGCTTTGAAAAATATATACAGGAAACTACAATCCGTCCTCTTTTTGTACCTTCTTACAAAATTTTAATCCGATGCTCAGAGAGAAATTTATGACAATTTTCCCCAAGTCACCTGTTTGGAATGTAATTCAGGAGTTTGCAAGAAGACAAACTTCCTCAGATCACATAACCACAAATATAGCACGAAAAGCTCTAAAATTCGAACCCGAGGTTCAGTGCGATTTTGTCTCAAATGGGTTTTTTTTTTTTTTTTCCGAAACATTGCAGAAAAAAGTTATAGCAAAACTTCCATGATGACCTCTTTGGAGCAGCGAAACCCTAGAATACAAAGCTCTAATACCAAATGTTATGAAACCAGCTCACAAAAAGATAGAAAAGATAGATCAACACCTTAGAATTCAGCCTCTTCGAGGGGGCAACCTCCTTTACATTACATAAATGAACAATTCTTGGATGATTCAAATGAAAAAACCTCCTTTATATATATAGGAGTCTAAGGGGTCACAATATAACCAAGTCGACCTAACAATAATAATATAAGGGCACAAAAATAACAATAGAGGGATTCTATGGGGCACAGTAATAACAATATGGGGATAATAGGGGCACAACAATATTAATAAGGGATACAACTACAATATTAATGGGGCATCACTAGTATTATAGGGACCTAACACTGTCTATGCACCTTCATGTTCTTCCTAAGTTGTTGCTTTAGCACATGCAACTCTTTCTTTGTTTCGTCTTCTACCTTCACGCGATCTTCATGTCGTGCCATCACTTCATAGCCTAAGTCTCCAAAGTTGCTTTCATTATCAATGGATTTTCTTGGTCTTGCAACTTTGTTCTGCCTCTGTTTTGTCAACAACCTTTCTATTCCATTCGTTGCATTCGGTGCATTCATTGCGTTCGTTACATTCAATATGCTGCTTTCAGCTACTTTTCATGATGCTGCTCACTATGATGCTACTGCTTGATGTCCTTGTCTATGAAAAACATGATGTCTTCATGAGTAGGCAAGTCTATGGACACTTGATCAACTGCATCCCCAAGTGTGCTTTGAATGATGTCTTCGTCTCTGCTCTCCTGGAAACCATTGTACCTGTACTGCTGAGAGGTAGATGAACACCTGGGACACTTGAAGACATGGAAACTCTCACAAAAAGCAATCTGTCAGTCGAAAACCAAAATGAACATGAGAACTAACTTGCAACATACCTGGGTGCATGATCATGAAGGTTACGCAATTTTGGCCAGGAGGTCAGGAGACTGAATCCCAAGACTCCACAAGGCATAGTCTGGGCTGTTGGGAGACTGACTGACTCCTAGATATGTGCAATGCATATTCCAGTCTGGCTGCTGACTGTTGGGATTACGCAATGCACAATTCCAGCTGGGAAGAATTGCTGGCCCAGGGACAGATTTGTGCAATTTCCTAGGCCAAGTAGCCATTGTCCTCCAGAAATGTGTAAAACAGTCCTAGAGGCCAATGTTGGGTAGGAATGCGTATTTCTAGAGAGGGAGGTGAGCCTTCCTTCCTCAGATTGTGTAATGCAGCCTTGGTGGAGGTTGAGTCTGGGCCAAGGTTGGCTCGACTCACCAACGGGAAACTGGAAGAAAATAAGACAGTGAATGCATGATGACACTAAGTGATATCAGAAGTGATCGATGGTGTATGCAAAATATGAATGAAAGATTCTGCATACAAATTAACATGCATGTGGGTGAGGCATTTCGCTGGTTGGGTGAATGTCCGTGCAAAACAGTTTCATGCATGCAACAATAGTGAGATAGCAATGAAAATTAAAATAGAGCTAGGAAAATATAGAATACATGTAAATGACAACAAGTGTTCAAAGAAATCAAGCAAACAGTACTCACATCACTGAAAACACTAAAAGAAATAGAAATGCAACACAAGGCATGGGAAGTCGGCTTACCCCAAAACAAATGAGCTGAATGTGCTGACTTCTCCTAGATGTGATGTGGGATGTCATCGCTGCAAAGTTGATGTGAAGAATGAGCTCTGTTGTGTCCGGTTGATGAGTTTTGATAACATCGAGGTTGTGACACACATGTCACAAATCTAGGGGAAGCAACACTTGGTGGGAGGTTACAGAATTTCTCCTTGCATGTAACCTCCAATTGCTAAACACAGATCCCTAAAGCAAGGGATGGCTTTGCATGCTTCCTTAGGAGAAACAACTCATGCATACAAGCTTGTTTTGCTCAGTCCCAAAGGGAACTGGTCAACTCAGCTTCACATGCAAGAGACTGCTCGATTGTTGGAGAAAACTAAGAATTTCTGGCTGGGAGCTAGGCTAGCTGCCCAGCAGATTTGCACAATTTCTGGGCAGAGTAACTGATTTTTGCCTAGATTTGCGCAAATCTTGGGATAAATAGCTTGTTGTTGGTAAAATTTGTGCAAATCCAGCTGGGAGGGTTGGCTGGTAGGATTGCGCAATCCTGGAGCCCAGCGGGATGTCAGTGAGGATTGCAAAATTCTTGGCAAGAAGGTTGGTTTCCCTCCAGAAATGCGCAATTTTCAAGGGGAATTTTCTCAGCCTACAATTTAACCAAGTCCAAGTGAACAGCCTATGAGGGGAATGGATCAATTGTGATCAATAGGTTGCATTTGTGCAAAGAAAACACTGAAGCCTGAGTACTTGACAAAGCAAGACAAAGTGTTGTGTAAGGTTGGTAGGGAGGCTCCAAAATAGGCTAAGGAAAATTTTTTGAGGGTGGTTATAGCCGCTACAACACTTGGCGACACTCTGGCAGAACTCTAGTTCTCTGCATAGACCCTGTTCGTGAAAAGCAAGTCTAACACCTTCGGAAGTATTGTTAAGTTCTTAGCTCATCTTGGTTTCACACTAACTTGATTGTAAGATGTAGCATCTACCAAGCCCTTGGTCGATTGACACACATTCCAAAGCCAAGGCAACACAGTTGTTTCGATTGGGATTGAGGGGTATATAGGTGCACAAGCATTATAGTCGTCAGATTCTTAGTGTTGCTCCACTGCCAACAGGCCTAGAAAGTACCCCGGTGGAGTCACATAGGAACACAAGCATGGCTCCGCTGCCAGTGAGCCTAGTCAGTACCCCAATGGAGTTACTTGCATCACCTCCCTATGCAGGAAGACTTTCTCTTCTTTTGCCTTATTCAATTTTCATTTTTAGTTTTTTACTTTTCATTCTTTTCCTTTTTTTTCATTTTTCACTGTGCATAGAACTTATTCATTTCAGAGGCGGAAGAGGGATCCTGACTTATTGAGAGTAGAAGAGGTTATTATAGAAGAGAAGTAGTTCATTGTATCTCTGACTCGCCTGTTAAGGTTTTCCCCCTTACCTTACTGTACTTGACTGAGCTGACAAGGGTTAACCCAAAAGCAATTGATCAGATAAGGTGACACTAGTTAGCGCGCAAGCATTGTGTTTACACCAAGGTTCACTTCAAACAGTACGTATTCCTTCGACATATCATGGACTAAAAGTAACAATCTCATCATACAAAGGCAAGATGATAGATAACCAAGTAGTGATAGCTGTACAAGCCCTCTTATACTTTACCCAGCTCGCTTCAAGAGTCATACATGGTTTCATGAAAAAATAACCTATGAATGAAACAAGTGAACAAACTAACAATCAATAAAGCAAAGCAAGAGTAGGAGAAAAAATGGAAGCGAAGCATGTAAACAAACAAGCAGGTAAACAAACAAGCAAACAAAGAATGTAAGAAAACAAGCATGCAAGCAAACAACTAAAAGAAAACACTACTACTACTCCTACATGAATGGTAGATGGGCCTGATCACATGAAGTGATACTTCCAATGCAGCCATCAGTGCATTGGTAGACCCATGTTGGTGAAGGCTTGGTCCGTGAGCAACCTAGTTGTGCGAACCAGTAAGCAAGAAAGGTATAACAATGAAGACAACCACACTTCATGATTCAAAGTGCCCATGGGACATAAGTGAGTGCATGTGCATGATAGGCAGTCCACGGACTTATCATGGTGTTGTGTGGCACTATATGAAACTTTGAAGCATTAGAACACTCTTGAATGTGACAAGCAAGCAAACGAAAGGAAGAAAGATAACTTTCATCGCACATGAGTGGTTGCAATGTAAGATTCCTCCAATGCATGAGCAATGGGATCGTGTAGTTCGAGTGGAGGAAGTGAAATCTAAGTGTTAGATTGACCTTGAGTGCATATAGATGAGTGATGAGGAGTCTTGAGTATTTGAACAATTTCTTGATCGGAAGCGAAACCAACCTTAGGACAGCGAGGGCCTAACATAACCATCAGCTCGGGCTGAAGTGACTTGACGATCTATGGGGTTTCGACTTCATTGACAAGTGGATCTTCATAGGCCAGTGGCTTAGACGGATTAACAACGAATGAATGAACATCATGATCGGATGATGAGTTGAAGAGATCACAACAATCGAGATCAAAAAATTTAGGATGTTGGTCGGCATCCTCATGGTTTGATGAATCGCACAGAGGGGTAGATGAGGAGGAAGGATGTTCACCCACTGCATTTCCGAAAAGAGAAGATGAAATATCAAGTGGATTTCCAATGAATGATTGGTCCTATCTGTTTTTGGATGATGGGATAACATACGATGTGTCCTACGAAATATCTACAATGGGTGCATCCATGGATGAAGACACACATGTGAAATCATGGATGGAAGGTTCACCAACAATGGTGGGAAAGAATGGAGGGGGCTCACACGAAAGGGAGTCATCCTTCACCGAGTGTTTGATGATTTGGGGTAGCATCAAATGTGCTCTAGCCAGAAAATTTGGTGGAGAGGTTAGGGCATATGAGATCTCCAATACCCAGAAAGGGTTTGGGTAGATTCTAAACAGTGTGAGAGATATTAAAATAATTAATAATTTTTATGGAGTCCCTAAGTCTAAACTTAGGGAAATTAAAATATTAATGTGAATTAATATAAAACTATGTTAGAATGGTCCAAAAGACATGGATCAAGCCAGATCTAATCTTAGCCATTAATTAGGGACTTAATCTCGGCTGTTGATTTGTCAACGAGAAAAGTATAAGAGGAGGTTTGAGGGTCACTTGGAGAATACACCAAATTGATCAGTCATTCTATTCTCTAGAGCAGGGTTTGCTAAGAGAGATAGAAGCAATGACTAGTTGCAGCAAGGGGCAGTGAATACAAGGTAGAGAGTTAGGGACAGTGTTGAGAGACCAGTGCAAAAGCAAAGAGAGGCGGACGTAGAGCCATAGGGATCCACGCAGAGGCAACAGAGACTACGTAGAGCTAGAAAGAGCCTGCATCATTCATGCAGAGGCTGCAGGAGTGACGCAGAGAACTAGAGTGGTTGCACATAACCTCAGTAGGCTAACACAGAGGGTTTTAGGCCGACACAAAGGCTAGCAGGGCTGACGTTGGGCTTCAAATTGTGCTGGAGAGGGATTTTGTGGAGCAGGCTTTCAGAATACCTATTTCCAAAGAGAGGTATTATTGCAAGATTTTTTTATCTCTGTCAGGTTAGCTAGTTTGGCACCCAGTGTACTCATAAAAGAGCTGCTTAATAATAAAACCCTTAGATAGTTGCACCAGTTTTCTCGCATTGGGTTTTTCTAGGGACATTAGTCCAAAAATAATGGTGTCATTTTTGTGCTTGTTTCTATTTCCTTAAGTTGATTATCTGCAATGTGTTGAGCACGCACTTGTATTTATTTTCAATATTTACATGGTAAATAGCTTGTTAATTAACAAAACAAGTAGGTAGGAATAAACCAGTAAGGTACATGGAGGGTTTCTAACTGTTAGACTTAGAAACTTCAACAATGTTGATTCTCAAGCTCCCACTCATACTCTTCATGAATGACAATGCATGTTGGTTGTGAAAGACCAACTCTGTCAGTGGGTTGTTCCTCATTCACAACAAGTGAAGAGTCCAGAATGGACGAACACAATACAACATCATCCGGAGGAACAATTTAGTGCGAAGACAGAGGTTGAAGAAAATTATGCATATGAGAACTCGAAGGACTCACAACCAAATCTATGTGAAAATTGAGTGGAATGATGTTGGAAGAGTGTGAAGGATGAACAGGTGTGTGAGCATGATCCTT
Organism: Pinus tabuliformis; assembly: GCA_031772625.1. Lineage (NCBI taxonomy): Eukaryota > Viridiplantae > Streptophyta > Pinopsida > Pinales > Pinaceae > Pinus > Pinus tabuliformis. The sequence continues at coordinate 641,063,072 of CM062815.1, read as the reverse complement.
AACATCACTAGGCAGTGGCAGAGCTATTGAATGAGAGGGAGGCGGACAGTCAGTTAAGACAGTGTCTGCTCCCACATGAGATTGTGCAGTTCCATCAATGAAGAATGTTGAGCGAGGCTTGATGCCAAGCTTCCTCTTGGGGTGGGCAGATTTCTCAAGGCAATACTTGAACTGGTCCTAAAGATAAGAAAATTCCATCTAGATCTTCAGAGCTTTAGATTGCAAGTCATGGAAGCACTGCCAAAAATCAATAATAGATTCATGCGGAGCCTTCCATCACTGCAATAGTTTCTGGTCAAGATGGTTTGGATAAAAATGATAGAACGTGTCTTCATTAAGATCACAGAAGTCCTCAAATGAGTGCACGGTGTCAGCTAGTAGGCTGAGCACCCAACGAAATGGAAATTCACGAAGTGTGTATGAAAGTAGCAAACTGGCATGTTTGTCAGAAAACTCATCTTCCTCATAAATCATGGAAAGAAAGTTATGTAAGTGCTCCAGCCAGGCCACTTCGCCTTCATCATCATACATGTAAGTGGACAAGAGAATGAAAAGTTTCCCTGAGATGGAGACATCTTCACAATTCGAAAAACACCTCAAGGGAGGAAGAGTGCAAGACTCCATGAAAGATATGCAAAGGTTCAAAACTGGATAAGAGGGTGCTGCTTGTCGTCAGGCCCTCCTTCTAGTGCCAGAAATGTTGACGGTGCTGGACCCACCAACATGTGAAGGGGATCTCCCCAGTAAGAAGTCTCAATTAGACCTCAAACCATTTTGTGTAGGAGTCCCAATAGTGGGTCGTAAGGTAATGCCTTGACCGTGATGTCACACAGAGGCAATTAGAATAACTCTATCAGCAACAAGGGTGTGACTGACGCAGTGAGTCAAGGAAGGTGTATGAGAGGCTCCAACACTTCGAAGGGGGAAGGAGGTGAAGGTGAGTTCTAGGTTGAAAGGGATCCGTCCCAACTTGGCTAGGAACACACAACACAAAGGACATGCACAACTTCTAGTGGAGTAGTCAACTCAGATGTGACAGTCACATCATACAAGGTAAAATAACACATACAAAACTCACAGATCAGTCCGAGATGAGTGCGACAGTTGTTATGGCAAGGTTCAAGTGAAAGGTTTGTCTGATTTCCGGTAGAGCAGTCGACATGGATGGTGACAACACTAACAACAAGATTTATATAATTTCATGTGAATCAGTTCATACACAAGTACGTAAGTTAAACAACACATATCACTAAAGCAATCACAACAATCCAACTATAATAACAACATATGCATGAAAATGTGTTGGCTCTTATTATATAAAGAAGTGTAAGTCACAATCATACAATACATCCATGTAAACCTGCTAGCCCCGACAGTGGAATGTTACAACCACATCTGCCTAATCCTCCAAAGAGATGTACTAGCTCCGTGTAGTGGGGAACCCAAGGCGTGTTACAATACTATCCAAGCCTTCTTCAAGATAGTCTTAGTAGAAGCTTGGCTGACCAAAAGCCTATACAATGAGTTATGAGGGACTATTTATAGAAACCGAGGGGTGACCCTTGACATTCCCACTTTGTGATAGTTCAACTACCCTCATGAATCTTCACCTACTCTATGACTGTTACATCCAACTATTGACACTCGACTTACACTTAACATGGCTCAACATTACAATGTACATGTACTCATGTGAGAGAACATGGCTTGAGCAAGCCTTGCAAGACATCATTGACACTTGTTCCACTGTGGTGAGACCAACTCTTTGACATGCTTGTGATGGTGAAGTTGCTGAACTGATGCTAAGCTTGGTCATTCGTGATGGTGCACATGTACATCATGGTGACATCTTGTTGAAGCGAACTCTTGTTTTCATTGGAACTAGTGCATTGGCTCGGCCCCTTCATCGAACTCGTCTGCTAACATGTGCATGGTCTTCTTGAGTACGGTTGAACCAGAAGCACACTGATGCATAGTGTCACTGTTGATCTTCAAGTGTGTGTTGGTGGTCATGCACATCAACTTGCCGAAGTGCATGTTTAGCCCCAGTTGGACTTGCTTCTTGTCTTCACCTTGGTGAGTGTATTGAATGGGTTGGATTGCATGCGTGCGCTCAACGATATACATGCTTCTAAATCCCTTGCATGTGATCAACAACACTTCTCACCATGTCTGCTATATGTCAGTTGTTTGGATGGATCCTTAACTTGTATGGGCACAGTTTCCTCCATGAGTCCATGTTGCACTCACTGCTATTCCTGTTCCTGTTGCAACTCATTCGTCTATCTATGTAGCTTCATGTTCTTCCTGAGTTGCTGCTTTAGTAGATGCAACTCTTTCTTTGTTCCATCTTCTCCCTTTGCATGATTTCATGTCACGCAGTCACTTCATAGCTTGAGTCTCCGAACTTGCTTTCATTATCAGTGGATCTGCTTGATATTGCAACTTTGTTCCACCTTTGTGTTGTCAATAACCTTCGTCTTGCATTCACTGCATTCGATACGTTCGTTGCATTCAGTATGCTACCGTCACTTCTTGTTCATGATTCTACTTGCTATGATGTTGCTGCTTGATGTCCTTGTATACGAACAACTTGATGTCTTCGTGGGTAGGCAAGTCCATGGACACTTGATCGATTGCATCCCCAAGTGTGCTCTGAACAGTGTGTTCATCTCTGCTCTCCTGGAAACCATTGTACCTGTATTGCTGAGAGGCAGATGAACACCTGGGATACCTAAAACATGGAAACACTCATAGCAAGCAATCTGTCAGTTGAAAACCAAAATAAACATGAGAACTGACTTGCAACATGCCTGGGTGCATGATCATGAAGGTTGCACAATTTCGGCCAAGAGGTTGAGAGACCGTCTGCCAAGACTGCACAAGGCACATTTTGGGCTACTGGGAGACTGACTAAGTGTTAGAACTGTGCAATGAATAGTCCAGTCTAGCTGCTGACTACTGGGATTGCACAATGCGCCAGTGGCTTAGAATGTCACCAGTCTGATCCAAAGTGGATTCTCCAAGGAAGAGTTATGCACAATCTCCGAAGATGACCTAATTATAGACCCTACCAGAAGATCAAACTTGTATGAAGTGCCACGTGTCACTGTTTCGACCTTTGGCTTTGAAAAATATATACAGGAAACTACTATCCGTCCTCTTTTTGTACCTTCTTACAAAATTTTAATCCGATGCTCAGAGAGAAATTTATGACAATTTTCCCCAAGTCACCTGTTTGGAATGTAATTCAGGAGTTTGCAAGAAGACAAACTTCCTCAGATCACATAACCACAAATATAGCACGAAAAGCTCTAAAATTCGAACCCGAGGTTCAGTGCGATTTTGTCTCAAATGGGTTTTTTTTTTTTTTTCCGAAACATTGCAGAAAAAAGTTATAGCAAAACTTCCATGATGACCTCTTTGGAGCAGCGAAACCCTAGAATACAAAGCTCTAATACCAAATGTTATGAAACCAGCTCACAAAAAGATAGAAAAGATAGATCAACACCTTAGAATTCAGCCTCTTCGAGGGGGCAACCTCCTTTACATTACATAAATGAACAATTCTTGGATGATTCAAATGAAAAAACCTCCTTTATATATATAGGAGTCTAAGGGGTCACAATATAACCAAGTCGACCTAACAATAATAATATAAGGGCACAAAAATAACAATAGAGGGATTCTATGGGGCACAGTAATAACAATATGGGGATAATAGGGGCACAACAATATTAATAAGGGATACAACTACAATATTAATGGGGGCATCACTAGTATTATAGGGACCTAACACTGTCTATGCACCTTCATGTTCTTCCTAAGTTGTTGCTTTAGCACATGCAACTCTTTCTTTGTTTCGTCTTCTACCTTCACGCGATCTTCATGTCGTGCCATCACTTCATAGCCTAAGTCTCCAAAGTTGCTTTCATTATCAATGGATTTTCTTGGTCTTGCAACTTTGTTCTGCCTCTGTTTTGTCAACAACCTTTCTATTCCATTCGTTGCATTCGGTGCATTCATTGCGTTCGTTACATTCAGTATGCTGCTTTCAGCTACTTTTCATGATGCTGCTCACTATGATGCTACTGCTTGATGTCCTTGTCTATGAAAAACATGATGTCTTCATGAGTAGGCAAGTCTATGGACACTTGATCAACTGCATCCCCAAGTGTGCTTTGAATGATGTCTTCGTCTCTGCTCTCCTGGAAACCATTGTACCTGTACTGCTGAGAGGTAGATGAACACCTGGGACACTTGAAGACATGGAAACTCTCACAAAAAGCAATCTGTCAGTCGAAAACCAAAATGAACATGAGAACTAACTTGCAACATACCTGGGTGCATGATCATGAAGGTTACGCAATTTTGGCCAGGAGGTCAGGAGACTGAATCCCAAGACTCCACAAGGCATAGTCTGGGCTGTTGGGAGACTGACTGACTCCTAGATATGTGCAATGCATATTCCAGTCTGGCTGCTGACTGTTGGGATTACGCAATGCACAATTCCAGCTGGGAAGAATTGCTGGCCCAGGGACAGATTTGTGCAATTTCCTAGGCCAAGTAGCCATTGTCCTCCAGAAATGTGTAAAACAGTCCTAGAGGCCAATGCTGGGTAGGAATGCGTATTTCTAGAGAGGGAGGTGAGCCTTCCTTCCTCAGATTGTGTAATGCAGCCTTGGTGGAGGTTGAGTCTGGGCCAAGGTTGGCTCGACTCACCAACGGGAAACTGGAAGAAAATAAGACAGTGAATGCATGATGACACTAAGTGATATCAGAAGTGATCGATGGTGTATGCAAAATATGAATGAAAGATTCTGCATACAAATTAACATGCATGTGGGTGAGGCATTTCGCTGGTTGGGTGAATGTCCGTGCAAAACAGTTTCATGCATGCAACAATAGTGAGATAGCAATGAAAATTAAAATAGAGCTAGGAAAATATAGAATACATGTAAATGACAACAAGTGTTCAAAGAAATCAAGCAAACAGTACTCACATCAGTGAAAACACTAAAAGAAATAGAAATGCAACACAAGGCATGGGAAGTCGGCTTACCCCAAAACAAATGAGCTGAATGTGCTGACTTCTCCTAGATGTGATGTGGGATGTCATCGCTGCAAAGTTGATGTGAAGAATGAGCTCTGTTGTGTCCGGTTGATGAGTTTTGATAACATCGAGGTTGTGACACACATGTCACAAATCTAGGGGAAGCAACACTTGGTGGGAGGTTACAGAATTTCTCCTTGCATGTAACCTCCAATTGCTAAACACAGATCCCTAAAGCAAGGGATGGCTTTGCATGCTTCCTTAGGAGAAACAACTCATGCATACAAGCTTGTTTTGCTCAGTCCCAAAGGGAACTGGTCAACTCAGCTTCACATGCAAGAGACTGCTCGATTGTTGGAGAAAACTAAGAATTTCTGGCTGGGAGCTGGGCTAGCTGCCCAGCAGATTTGCACAATTTCTGGGCAGAGTAACTGATTTTTGCCTAGATTTGCGCAAATCCTGGGATAAATAGCTTGTTGTTGGTAAAATTTGTGCAAATCCAGCTGGGAGGGTTGGCTGGTAGGATTGCGCAATCCTAGAGCCCAGCGGGATGTCAGTGAGGATTGCAAAATTCTTGGCAAGAAGGTTGGTTTCCCTCCAGAAATGCGCAATTTTCAAGGGGAATTTTCTCAGCCTACAATTTAACCAAGTCCAAGTGAACAGCCTATGAGGGGAATGGATCAATTGTGATCAATAGGTTGCATTTGTGCAAAGAAAACACTGAAGCCTGAGTACTTGACAAAGCAAGACAAAGTGTTGTGTAAGGTTGGTAGGGAGGCTCCAAAATAGGCTAAGGAAAATTTTTTGAGGGTGGTTATAGCCGCTACAACACTTGGCGACACTCTGGTAGAACTCTAGTTCTCTGCATAGACCTTGTTCGTGAAAAGCAAGTCTAACACCTTCGGAAGTATTGTTAAGTTCTTAGCTCATCTTGGTTTCACACTAACTTGATTGTAAGATGTAGCATCTACCAAGCCCTTGGTCGATTGACACACATTCCAAGCCAAGGCAACACAGTTGTTTCGATTGGGATTGAGGGGTATATAGGTGCACAAGCATTATAGTCGTCAGATTCTTAGTGTTGCTCCACTGCCAACAGGCCTAGACAGTACCCCGGTGGAGTCACATAGGAACACAAGCATGGCTCCGCTGCCAGTGAGCCTAGTCAGTACCCCAATGGAGTTACTTGCATCACCTCCCTATGCAGGAAGACTTTCTCTTCTTTTGCCTTATTCAATTTTCATTTTTAGTTTTTTACTTTTCATTCTTTTCCTTTTTTTTCATTTTTCACTGTGCATAGAACTTATTCATTTCAGAGGCGGAAGAGGGATCCTGACTTATTGAGAGTAGAAGAGGTTATTATAGAAGAGAAGTAGTTCATTGTATCTCTGACTCACCTGTTAAGGTTTTCCCCCTTACCTTACTGTACTTGACTGAGCTGACAAGGGTTAACCCAAAAGCAATTGATCAGATAAGGTGACACTAGTTAGCGCGCAAGCATTGTGTTTACACCAAGGTTCACTTCAAACAGTACATATTCCTTCGACATATCATGGACTAAAAGTAACAATCTCATCATACAAAGGCAAGATGATAGATAACCAAGTAGTGATAGCTGTACAAGCCCTCTTATACTTTACCCAGCTCGCTTCAAGAGTCATACATGGTTTCATGAAAAACTAACCTATGAATGAAACAAGTGAACAAACTAACAATCAATAAAGCAAAGCAAGAGTAGGAGAAAAAATGGAAGCGAAGCATGTAAACAAACAAGCAGGTAAACAAACAAGCAAACAAAGAATGTAAGAAAACAAGCATGCAAGCAAACAACTAAAAGAAAACACTACTACTACTCCTACATGAATGGTAGATGGGCCTGATCACATGAAGTGATACTTCCAATGCAGCCATCAGTGCATTGGTAGACCCATGTTGGTGAAGGCTTGGTCCGTGAGCAACCTAGTTGTGCGAACCAGTAAGCAAGAAAGATATAACAATGAAGACAACCACACTTCATGATTCAAAGTGCCCATGGGACATAAGTGAGTGCATGTGCATGATAGGCAGTCCACGGACTTATCATGGTGTTGTGTGGCACTATATGAAACTTTGAAGCATAAGAACACTCTTGAATGTGACAAGCAAGCAAACGAAAGGAAGAAAGATAACTTTCATCGCACATGAGTGCTTGCAATGTAAGATTCCTCCAATGCATGAGCAATGGGATCGTGTAGTTCGAGTGGAGGAAGTAAAATCTAAGTGTTAGATTGACCTTGAGTGCATATAGATGAGTGATGAGGAGTCTTGAGTATTTGAACAATTTCTTGATCGGAAGCGAAACCAACCTTAGGACAGCGAGGGCCTAACATAACCATCAGCTCGGGCTGAAGTGACTTGACGATCTATGGGGTTTCGACTTCATTGACAAGTGGATCTTCATAGGCCAGTGGCTTAGACGGATTAACAACGAATGAATGAACATCATGATCGGATGATGAGTTGAAGAGATCACAACAATCGAGATCAAAAAATTTAGGATGTTGGTCGGCATCCTCATGGTTTGATGAATCGCACAGAGGGGTAGATGAGGAGGAAGGATGTTCACCCACTGCGTTTCCGAAAAGAGCAGATGAAATATCAAGTGGATTTCCAATGAATGATTGGTCCTATCTGTTTTTGGATGATGGGATAACATACGATGTGTCCTACGAAATATCTACAATGGGTGCATCCATGGATGAAGACACACATGTGAAATCATGGATGGAAGGTTCACCAACAATGGTGGGAAAGAATGGAGGGGGCTCACACGAAAGGGAGTCATCCTTCACCGAGTGTTTGATGATTTGGGGTAGCATCAAATGTGCTCTAGCCAGAAAATTTGGTGGAGAGGTTAGGGCATATGAGATCTCCAATACCCAGAAAGGGTTTGGGTAGATTCTAAACAGTGTGAGAGATATTAAAATAATTAATAATTTTTATGGAGTCCCTAAGTCTAAACTTAGGGAAATTAAAATATTAATGTGAATTAATATAAAACTATGTTAGAATGGTCCAAAAGACATGGATCAAGCCAGATCTAATCTTAGCCATTAATTAGGGACTTAATCTCGGCTGTTGATTTGTCAACGAGAAAAGTATAAGAGGAGGTTTGAGGGTCACTTGGAGAATACACCAAATTGATCAGTCATTCTATTCTCTAGAGCAGGGTTTGCTAAGAGAGATAGAAGCAATGACTAGTTGCAGCAAGGGGCAGTGAATACAAGGTAGAGAGTTGGGGACAGTGTTGAGAGACCAGTGCAAAAGCAAAGAGAGGCGGACGTAGAGCCATAGGGATCCACGCAGAGGCAACAGAGACTACGTAGAGCTAGAAAGAGCCTGCATCATTCATGCAGAGGCTGCAGGAGTGACGCAGAGAACTAGAGTGGTTGCACATAACCTCAGTAGGCTAACACAGAGGGTTTTAGGCCGACACAAAGGCTAGCAGGGCTGACGTTGGGCTTCAAATTGTGCTGGAGAGGGATTTTGTGGAGCAGGCTTTCAGAATACCTATTTCCAAAGAGAGGTATTATTGCAAGATTTTTTTATCTCTGTCGGGTTAGCTAGTTTGGCACCCAGTGTACTCATAAAAGAGCTGCTTAATAATAAAACCCTTAGATAGTTGCACCAGTTTTCTCGCATTGGGTTTTTCTAGGGACATTAGTCCAAAAATAATGGTGTCATTTTTGTGCTTGTTTCTATTTCCTTAAGTTGATTATCTGCAATGTGTTGAGCACGCACTTGTATTTATTTTCAATATTTACATGGTAAATAGCTTGTTAATTAACAAAACAAGTAGGTAGGAATAAACCAGTAAGGTACATGGAGGGTTTCTAACTGTTAGACTTAGAAACTTCAACAATGTTGATTCTCAAGCTCCCACTCATACTCTTCATGAATGACAGTGCATGTTGGTTGTGAAAGACCAACTCTGTCAGTGGGTTGTTCCTCATTCACAACAAGTGAAGAGTCCAGAATGGACGAACACAATACAACATCATCCGGAGGAACAATTTAGTGTGAAGACAGAGGTCGAAGAAAATTATGCATATGAGAACTCGAAGGACTCACAACCAAATCTATGTGAAAATTGAGTGGAATGATGTTGGAAGAGTGTGAAGGATGAACAGGTGTGTGAGCATGATCCTTAACATCACTAGGCAGTGGCAGAGCTATTGAATGAGAGGGAGGCGGACAGTCAGTTAAGACAGTGTCTGCTCCCACATGAGATTGTGCAGTTCCATCAATGAAGAATGTTGAGCGAGGCTTGATGCCAAGCTTCCTCTTGGGGCGGGCAGATTTCTCAAGGCAATACTTGAACTGGTCCTAAAGATAAGAAAATTCCATCTAGATCTTCAGAGCTTTAGATTGCAAGTCATGGAAGCACTGCCAAAAATCAATAATAGATTCATGCGGAGCCTTCCATCACTGCAATAGTTTCTGGTCAAGATGGTTTGGATACAAATGATAGAACGTGTCTTCATTAAGATCACAGAAGTCCTCAAATGAGTGCACGGTGTCAGCTAGTAGGCTGAGCACCCAACGAAATGGAAATTCACGAAGTGTGTATGAAAGTAGCAAACTGGCATGTTTGTCAGAAAACTCATCTTCCTCATAAATCATGGAAAGAAAGTTATGTAAGTGCTCCAGCCAGGCCACTTCGCCTTCATCATCATACATGTAAGTGGACAAGAGAATGAAAAGTTTCCCTGAGATGGAGACATCTTCACAATTCGAAAAACACCTCAAGGGAGGAAGAGTGCAAGACTCCATGAAAGATATGCAAAGGTTCAAAACTGGATAAGAGGGTGCTGCTTGTCGTCAGGCCCTCCTTCTAGTGCCAGAAATGTTGACGGTGCTGGACCCACAAACATGTGAAGGGGATCTCCCCAGTAAGAAGTCTCAATTAGACCTCAAACCATTTTGTGTAGGAGTCCCAATAGTGGGTCGTAAGGTAATGCCTTGACCGTGATGTCACACAGAGGCAATTAGAATAACTCTATCAGCAACAAGGGTGTGACTGACGCAGTGAGTCAAGGAAGGTGTATGAGAGGCTCCAACACTTCGAAGTGGGAAGGAGGTGAAGGTGAGTTCTAGGTTGAAAGGGATCCGTCCCAACTTGGCTAGGAACACACAACACAAAGGACATGCACAACTTCTAGTGGAGTAGTCAACTCAGATGTGACAGTCACATCATACAAGGTAAAATAACACATACAAAACTCACGGATCAGTCCGAGATGAGTGCGACAGTTGTTATGGCAAGGTTCAAGTGAAAGGTTTGTCTGATTTCCGGTAGAGCAGTCGACATGGATGGTGACAACACTAACAACAAGATTTATATAATTTCATGTGAATCAGTTCATACACAAGTACGTAAGTTAAACATCACATATCACTAAACCAATCACAACAATCCAACTATAATAACAACATATGCATGAAAATGTGTTGGCTCTTATTATATAAAGAAGTGTAAGTCACAATCATACAATACATCCATGTAAACCTGCTAGCCCCGACAGTGGAATGTTACAACCACATCTGCCTAATCCTCCAAAGAGATGTACTAGCTCCGTGTAGTGGGGAACCCAAGGCGTGTTACAATACTATCCAAGCCTTCTTCAAGATAGTCTTAGTAGAAGCTTGGCTGACCAAAAGCCTATACAATGAGTTATGAGGGACTATTTATAGAAACCGAGGGGTGACCCTTGACATTCCCACTTTGTGATAGTTCAACTACCCTCATGAATCTTCACCTACTCTATGACTGTTACATCCAACTATTGACACTCGACTTACACTTAACATGGCTCAACATTACAATGTACATGTACTCATGTGAGAGAACATGGCTTGAGCAAGCCTTGCAAGACATCATTGACACTTGTTCCACTGTGGTGAGACCAACTCTTTGACATGCTTGTGATGGTGAAGTTGCTGAACTGATGCTAAGCTTGGTCATTCGTGATGGTGCACATGTACATCATGGTGACATCTTGTTGAAGCGAACTCTTGTTTTCATTGGAACTAGTGCATTGGCTCGGCCCCTTCATCGAACTCGTCTGCTAACATGTGCATGGTCTTCTTGAGTACGGTTGAACCAGAAGCACACTGATGCATAGTGTCACTGTTGATCTTCAAGTGTGTGTTGGTGGTCATGCACATCAACTTGCCGAAGTGCATGTTTAGCCCCAGTTGGACTTGCTTCTTGTCTTCACCTTGGTGAGTGTATTGAATGGGTTGGATTGCATGCGTGCACTCAACGATATACATGCTTCTAAATCCCTTGCATGTGATCAACAACACTTCTCACCATGTGTGCTATATGTCAGTTGTTTGGATGGATCCTTAACTTGTATGGGCACAGTTTCCTCCATGAGTCCATGTTGCACTCACTGCTATTCCTGTTCCTGTTGCAACTCATTCGTCTATCTATGTAGCTTCATGTTCTTCCTAAGTTGCTGCTTTAGCAGATGCAACTCTTTCTTTGTTCCATCTTCTCCCTTTGCATGATTTCATGTCACGCAGTCACTTCATAGCTTGAGTCTCCGAACTTGCTTTCATTATCAGTGGATCTGCTTGATATTGCAACTTTGTTCCACCTTTGTGTTGTCAATAACCTTCGTCTTGCATTCACTGCATTCGATACGTTCGTTGCATTCAGTATGCTACCGTCACTTCTTGTTCATGATTCTACTTGCTATGATGTTGCTGCTTGATGTCCTTGTATACGAACAACTTGATGTCTTCGTGGGTAGGCAAGTCCATGGACACTTGATCGATTGCATCCCCAAGTGTGCTCTGAACAGTGTGTTCATCTCTGCTCTCCTGGAAACCATTGTACCTGTATTGCTGAGAGGCAGATGAACACCTGGGATACCTAAAACATGGAAACACTCACAGCAAGCAATCTGTCAGTTGAAAACCAAAATAAACATGAGAACTGACTTGCAACATGCCTGGGTGCATGATCATGAAGGTTGCACAATTTCGGCCAGGAGGTTGAGAGACCGTCTGCCAAGACTGCACAAGGCACATTTTGGGCTACTGGGAGACTGACTAAGTGTTAGAACTGTGCAATGAATAGTCCAGTCTAGCTGCTGACTACTGGGATTGCACAATGCGCAATTCCAACTGGGAAGGACTACTAGCCCAGGGACATATTTTTGCAATTTCTTAGGCCAAGTAGCCACTATCCTCCAAAAATGTGCAAAATAGTCCTGGAGGCCAATGCTGGGTAAGAATGCGTATTTATGGAGAGGAACGTGAGCATTCCTTCCTTAGATTACACAATGCAACCTTGGTGGAGGCAGAGTCTGGGCCAAGGTTGGCTCGACTCGTTGATGGGCAACTAAAATCAAATAAGACAATGAATGCATGGCAACACTAAGTGATATAAGAAGTGATCAACAGTGCATGCAAAACATGAATGAAAAGTTTCGTAAACAAAATTCGACATGCATGTGGGTGAGGCAGTTCGTCGGTTGGGCAAACGTTTGTGAAAAACAGTTTCATGCATGCGACAGCAGTGAGATAGCAACGAAAATTGAAACAGAGCTAGGACAAGCTAGAATACATGTAAACAACAACAAGCATTCAAAGAAATCAAGCAAATAGTACTCACACAAGAGAAAACACAAAAGTAATAGAAATGCAGCACAAGGAATGGGAAGCGGGATTACCCCAAAATAGTTGAGCCAAATGTGCGGACTGCTCCTAGATGTGATGTGGGGTTTCAAAGCTGCAAGGTTGATGTGAGGAATGAGCTTTGTGGTGTCCGGTTGATGATTTTTGATAACATGGAGGTTGTGACGCACATGCGACGAATCTAGGGGAAGCGACACTTGGTGTGAGGTTTCAGAATTTCTCCTTTCATGTAACCTCCAATTGCTAAACATAGATCCCTGAAACAAGGGATGCCTTTTCATGCTATCTTGGGAGAAACAATCCATGCATGTAAATCTGTTTTGCTTAGTCCCAGAGGGAAATGGTAAACTCAGCTGCACATGCAACAGACTACTTGATTGCTGGAGAAAAATGTGCATTTTTTGCTGGAAGCTGGGCTAGTTGCCGAGGAGATTTGTGCAATTACTGGGCAGAGCAGCTCACTGCTGGGAAAATTTTTACAAATCTTGGGCTGAATAGCCTGTTGCTAGGAAAATTTGCACAAATCTTTTGTCAATTTCAAATTCCAATATTTTTACTTTGCTCCATGCCCATTGGATGGTAAAATTTGTGATGTAAATAATAGTTGATTTTACTTGATTTCCATTACAGGTTGATTTTATTCCATGCTAATGACAAGTAAATACAAAAAAAATGGGATGGGATGAGCTTAATAGTTGATTTTGTTTCATTTCAAAAGAATATTTTTATATCTTTATTATAAATTTCAAAATATTCATAAAATTATATCTTTGTTTCATTTCCTTTGAATGATGTCTTCGTCTTTGCTCTCCTGGAAACCATTGTACCTATATTGCTGAGAGGCAGATGAACACCTCGGATACTTGAAGACATGGAAACTCTCACAAAAAGCAATCTGTCAGTCGAAAACCAAAATGAACATGAGAACTAACTTGCAACATACCTGGGTGCATGATCATGAAGGTTACGCAATTTCGGCGAGGAGGTAAGGAGACTGAATCCCAAAACTCCACAAGGCATAGTCTGGGCTGTTGGGAGACTGTCTGACTCCTGGATATGTGCAATGCATAGTCCAGTCTGGCTGCTGACTACTGGGATTACACAATCCACAATTCCAGCTGGGAAGAATTGCTGGCCCAGGGACAGATTTGCGCAATTTCCTAGGCCAAGCAGCCATTGTCCTCCAGAAATGTGTAAAACAGTCCTAGAGGCCAATGCTGGGTAGGAATGCGTATTTCTAGAGAGGGAGGTGAGCCTTCCTTCCTTAGATTATGTAATGCAACCTTGGTGGACGTTGAGTCTGGGCTAAGGTTGACTCGACTCATCAACGGGAAACTGAAAGAAAATAAGACAGTGAATGCATGATGACACTAAGTGATACCAGAAGTGATCGACGATGTATGCAAAATATGAATGAAAGATTCTGCAAACAGATCAACATGCATGTGGGTGAGGCATTTCGCCGGTTGGGTGAATGTCCGTGCAAAACAGTTTCATGCATGCAACAATAGTGATATAGCAATGAAAATTGAAACAGAGCTAGGAAAATCTAGAATACATGTAAACGAAAACAAGTGTTCAAAGAAATCAAGCAAACAGTACTCACATCAGTGAAAACACTAAAAGAAATAGAAATGCAACACAAGGCATGGGAAGTCGGCTTACCCCAAAACAAATGAGCTGAATGTGCTGACTTCTCCTAGATGTGATGCGGGATGTCATCACTGCAAGGTTGATGTGAAGAATGAGCTCTACTGTGTCCGGTTGATGAGTTTTGATAACATCATGGTTGTGACACACATGTCACAAATCTAGGGGAAGCAACACTTGGTGGGAGGTTATAGAATTTCTCCTTGCATGTAACCTCCAATTGCTAAACACAGATCCCTAAAACAAGGGATGGCTTTGCATGCTACCTTAGGAGAAACAACCCATGCATACAAGCTTGTTTTGCTTAGTCCCAAAGGGAACTGGTCAACTCAGCTGCACATGCAAAAGACTGCTCGATTGTTGGAGAAAACTAAGAATTTCTGGCTGGGAGCTGGGCTAGCTGCCCAGCAGATTTGCGCAATTTCTGGGCAGAGTAACTAATTGCTACCTAGATTTGCACAAATCCTGGCTGAATAGCCTGTTGTTAGTAAAATTTGTGCAAATCCAACTGGGAGGGTTGGCTGGTAGGATTGCGCAATCCTGGAGCCCAGCAGGATGTCAGTGAGGATTGCAAAATTCTTGTAGGGAAGGTTGGTTTCCCTCCAGAAATGCACAATTTTCAAAGGGAAGTTGCTCAGCCTACAATTTAACCAAGTCCAAGTGAGCAGCCTATGAGGGGAATGGATCAACTGTGATCGATAGGTTGCCTTTGTGCAAAGAAAACACTGAAGCTTGAGTACTTGACGAAGCAAGATAAAGTGTTGTGTAAGGTTGGTAGGGAGGCTCCAAAATAGGCTAAGGAAATTTTTTTGACGGTGGTTATAGCCGCTACAACACTTGGCGACACTCTGGTAGAACTCCAGTTCTCCGCATAGACCTTGTTCGTGAAAATCAAGTCTTACACCTCTGGAAGTATTGTTAAGTTCTTAGCTCATCTTGGTTTCACACTAACTTGATTGTAAGATGTAGCATCTACCAAGCCCTTGGTCGATTGACACACATTCCAAGGCAAGGCAACACAGTTGTTTCGATTGGGATTGAGGGGTGTATAGGTGCACAAGCATTATAGTCATCAGATTCTTAGTTTCATCTCGGGTGTTGCTCCACTGCCAATAGGCCTAGAGAGTACCCCGGTGGAGTCACATAGGAACACAAGCATGGCTCTGCTGCCAGCGAGCCTAGTCAGTACCCCAACGGAGTTACTTGCATCACCTCCCTATGTAGGAAGACTTTCTCTTCTTTTTCCTTATTCATTTTTCATTTTTAATTTTTTACTTTTCATTCTTTTCCTTTTTTTTCATTTTTCATTGTGCATAGAACTTATTCATTTCAGAGGCAGAAGAGGGATCCCGACTTATTGAGAGTAGAAGAGGCTATTCCAGAAGAGAAGTAGTTTATTGTATCTCTGACTTTCATGTTAAGGTTTTCCCCCTTACCTTACTGTACTTGACTGAGTTGACAAGGGTTAACCCAAAAACAATTGATCAGATAAGGTGACACTAGTTAGCGCGCAAGCGTTGTTTTTACACCAAGGTTCACTTCGAACAGTACGTATTCCTTTGACATATCATGGACTAAAAGTAACAATCTCATCATACAAAGGCAAGATGATAGATAACCAAGTAGTGATAGCTGTACAAGCCCTCTTGTACTTTACCCAGCTTGCTTCAAGAGTCATACATGGTTTCATGAAAAACTAACCTATGAATGAAACAAGCGAGCAAACTAACAATCAATAAAGCAAAGCAAGAGTAGGAGAAAAAATGGAAGCGAAGCATGTAAACAAACAAGCAGGTAAACAAACAAGCAAACAAAGCATGTAAGAAAACAAGCATGCAAGCAAACAACTAAAAGAAAACACTACTACTACTCCTACATGAATGGTAGATGGGCCTGATCACATGAAGTGATACTTCCAATGCAGCCATCAGTGCATTGGTAGACCCATGTTGGTGAAGGCTTGGTCTGTGGGCAACCTAGTTGTGCGAACCAGTAAGCAAGAAAGATATAACAATGAAGACAACCACACTTCATGATTCAAAGTGCCCACGGGACATAAGTGAGTGCTTGTGCGTGATAGGCAGTCCGCGGACTTATCATGGTGTTGTGTGGCACTATGTGCACCTTTGAAGCATTAGAACACTCTTGAATGTGACAAGCAAGCAAACGAAAGGAAAAAAGATAACTTTCATTGCACACGAGTGCTTGCATTGTAAGATTCCTCCAATGCATGAGCAATGGGATCGTGTAGTTCGAGTGGAGGAAGTAAAATATGAGTGTTAGATTGACCTTGAGTGCATATAATTGAGTGACGAGGAGTCTTGAGTGTTTGAACAATTTCTTGATCGGAAGCGAAACCAACCTTAGGACAGCGAGGGCCTGACATAACCATCAGCTTGGGCTGAAGTGCCTTGACAATCTATGGGGTTTCGACTTCAATGACAAGTGGATCTTCATAGGCTAGTGGCTTAGACGGATTAACAACGAATGAATGAACATCATGATCGGATGATGAGTTGAAGAGATCACAATAATCGAGATCAAAAAATTTAGGATGTTGGTCGACATCCTCATGGTTTGATGAATCGCACAGAGGGGTAGATGAGGAGGAAGGATGTTCACCCACTGTGTTTCCGAAAAGAGCAGATGAAAGATCAAGTGGATTTCCAATGAATGATTGGTCCTCTCTGTTGTTGGATGATGGGATAACATACGATGTGTACTGCGAAATATCTACAATGGGTGCATCCATAGATGAAGACACACATGTGAAATCATGGATGGAAGGTTCACCAACGATGGTGGGAAAGAGCGGAGTGGGCTCAGACGAAAGGGAGTCATCCTTCAACGAGTGTTTGATGATTTGGGGTAGCATCAGATGTGCTCTAGCCAAAAAATTTGGTGGAGATGTTAGGGCATATGAGATCTCCAATACCCAGAAAGGGTTTGGGTAGATTCTAAACAATTTGAGAGATATTAAAATAATTAATAATTTTTATGGAGTCCCTAAGTCTAAACTTAGGGAAATTAAAATATTAATGTGAATTAATATAAAACTATGTTAGAATGGTCCAAAAGACATGGATCAAGCCAGATCTAATCTTAGCCATTAATTAGGGACTTAATCTCGGCTGTTGATTTGTCAACAAGAAAAGTATAAGAGGACATTTGAGGGTCACTTGGAGAATACACCAGATTGATCATTCATTCTATTCTCTAGAGCAGGGTTTGCTAAGAGAGATAGAAGCAATGACCAGTTGCAGCAAGGGGCGGTGAATACAAGGCAGAGAGGTAGGGACAGTGTTGAGAGACCAGTGCAAAAGCAAAGAGAGGCAGACGCAGAGCCATAGGGAGCCACACAGAGGAAACAAAGACTACATAGAGCTAGAAAGAGCCTGCATCATTCATGCAGAGGCTGCAGGAGTGACGCAGAGAACTAGAGTGGTTGCACATAGCCTCAGTAGGCTAACACAGAGGGTTTTAGGCCGACACAAAGGCTAGCACGGCTGACGTTGGGCTTCAAATTGTGTTGGAGAGGGATTTTGTGGAGCAAGCTTTCAGAATACCTGTTTCCAAAGAGAGGTATTACTACAATATTTTTTTATCTCTGTCGGGTTAGCTAGTTTGGCACCCAGTGTACTCATAAAAGAGTTGCTTAATAATAAAACCCTTAGATAGCTGCACCGGTTTTCTCGCATTGGGTTTTTCCAGGGACATTAGTCCAAAAATAATGGTGTCATTTGTGTGCTTGTTTCTATTTCCTTAAGTTGATTATCTGCAATGTGTTGAGCATGCACTTGTATTTATTTTCAATGTTTACGTGGTAAATAGCTTGTTAATTAACAAAACAAGTAGGTAGGAATAAACCAGTAAGGTGCATGGAGGGTTTCTAACTGTTAGACTTAGAAACTTCAACAGTGTTGATTCTCAAGCTCCCACTCATACTCTTCATGAATGACAGCGCATGTTGGTTGTGCAACACCAACTCCGTAAGTGGGTTGTTCCTCATTCACAACAAGTGAAGAGTCCAGAATGGACGAACACAATATAACATCATCTGGAGGAACAATTTAGTGCAAAGACGGAGGTCGAAGAAAATTATGCATATGAGAACTCGAAGGACTCACAACCAAATCTGTGTGAAAATTGAGTGGAATGATGTTGGAAGAGTGTGAAGCATGATCCTTAACATCACTAGGCAGTGGCGGAGCTGTTGAATGAGAGGGAGGCAGATAGTCAGTTAAGACAGTGTCTGCTCCCACATGAGATTGTGCAGTTCCATCAATGAAGAATGTTGAGCGAGGCTTGATGTCAAGCTTCCTCTTGGGGCGGGCAGATTTCTTAAGGCAATACTTGAACCAGTCCTAAAGATAAGAAAATTCCATCTAGATCTTCAGAGCTTGAAATTGCAAGTCATGGAAGCACTGCCAAAAATCAATAATAGATTCATGCGGAGCCTTCCATCACTACAATAGTTTCTAGTCAAGATGGTTTGGATCAAAATGATAGAACGTGTCTTCATTAAGATCACAGAAGTGCTCAAATGAGTGCACGGTGTCAGCTAGTAGGCTGAGCACCCAACGAAATGGAAATTCGCGAAGTGTGTATGCAAGTAGCAAACTGGCATGTTTGTCAGAAAACTCATCTTCCTCATAAATCATGGAAAGAAAGTTATGTAAGTGCTCTGGCCAGGCCACTTCGCCTTCATCATCATACATGTAAGTGGACAAGAGATCGAAAAGCTTCCCCGAGATGGAGACATCTTCACGATTTGAAAAACACCTCGAGGGAAGAAGAGTGCAAGACTCCATGAAAGATATTCAAAGGTTCAAAACTGGATGAGAGGGTGCTGCTTGTCGTCAGGCCCTCCTTCTAGTGCCAGAAATGTTGACGGTGCTGGACCCGCCAACATGTGAAGGGGATCTCCTCAGTAAGAAGTCTTAATTAGACCTCAAACCATTTGGTGTAGGAGTCCTAGTAGTGGGTCGTAAGGTAATGCCTTGACCATGATGTCACACAGAGGCAATTAGAATAACTCTGTCAACAACAAGGGTGTGACTGATGCAGTGAGTCAAGGTAGGTGTATGAGAGGCTCCAACACTTCGAAGGGGGAAGGTGGTGAAGGTGAGTTCTAGGTTGAAAGGGATCAGTCCCAACTTGGCTAGGAACACACAACACAAAGGACATGCACAACTTCTAGTGGAGTAGTCAACTCAGATGCGACAGTCACATCATACAAGGTAAAATAACACATACAACACTCACGGATCAGTCCGAGATGAGTGCGATAGTTGTTATGGCAAGGTTCAAGTGAAAGGTTTGTCTGATGTCCGGTAGAGTAGTCGACACGGATGGTGACAACATTAACAACAAGATTTATATAATTTCATGTGAATCAGTTCATACACAAGTACGTAAGTTAAACATCACATATCACTAAAGCAACCGCAACAATCCAACTATAATAACAACATATGCATGAAAATGTGCTGGCTCTTATTATATAAACAAGTGTAAGTCACAATCATACAATACATCCATGTAAACCTGCTAGCCCCAACAGTGGAATGTTACAACCACATCTGCCTAATCCTCCAAAGAGATGTACTAGCTCCGTGTAATGGAGAACCCAAGGTGTGTTACAATACTATCCAAGCCTTCTTCAAGATAGTCTTAGTAGAAGCTTGGCTGACCAAAAGCCTATACAATGAGTTATGAGGGACTATTTATAGAAACCGAGGGGTGACCCTTGACATTCCCCCTTTGTGATAGTTCAACTACCCTCATGAATCTTCACCTACTCTATGACTGTTACATCCAACTATTGACACTCGACTTACACTTAACATGGCTCAACATTACAATGTACATGTACTCATGTGAGAGAACATGGCTTGAGCAAGCCTTGCAAGACATCATTGACACTTGTTCCACTGTGGTGAGACCAACTCTTTGACATGCTTGTGATGGTGAAGTTGGTGAGCTGATGCTAAGCTTGGTCATTCGTGATGGTGCGCATGTACCTCATGGTGACATCTTGTTGAAGTGAACTCTTGTTTCCGTTGGAACTAGTGCACTGGTTCGGCCCCTTCATTGAACTCGTCTGCTAACATGTGCATGGTCTTCTTGGGTACGGTTGAACCAAAAGCACACTGATGCATAGTGTCACTGTTGATCTTCAAGTGTGTGCTAGTGGTCATGCACATCAACTTGCCGAAGTGCATGTTCAGCCCCAATTGGACTTGCTTCTTATCTTCACCTTGGTGAGTGTATTGAATGGGTTGGATTGCATGCGTGCACTCAACGATATGCATGCTTCTAAATCCCTTGCATGTGATCAACAACACTTCTCACCATGTCTGCTCTATGTCAGTTGTTGGGATGGATCCTTAACTTGTATGGGCACAGTTTCCTCCATGAGTCCATGTTGCACTCACTGCTATTCCTGTTCTTGTTGCAACTCATTCGTCTATCTATGCAGCTTCATGTTCTTCCTAAGTTGCTGCTTTAGTAGATGCAACTCTTTCTTTGTTCCATCTTCTCCCTTTGCATGATTTCATGTCGCGCCGTCACTTCATAGCTTGAGTCTCCAAACTTGCTTTCATTATCAGTGGATCTGCTTGATATTGCAACTTTGTTCCACCTTTGTGTTCTCAACAACCTTCGTCTTACATTCGCTGCATTCAATACGTTCGTTGCATTCTGTATGCTGCCTTCACTTGTTGTTCATGATTCTGCTTGCTATGATGCTGCTGCTTGATGTCCTTGTATACGAACAACTTGATGTCTTCGTGGGTAGGCAAGTCCATGGACACTTGATCGATTGCATCCCCAAGTGTGCTCAGAATAGTGTGTTCATCTCTGCTCTCCTGGAAACCATTATACCTGTATTGCTGAGAGGCAGATGAACACCTGGGATACCTAAAACATGGCAACACTCACAAAAAACAATCTGTCAGTTGAAAACCAAAATGAACATGAGAACTGACTTGCAACATGCCTGGGTGCATGATCATGAAGGTTGCACAATTTCGGCCAGGAGGTTGAGAGACTGTCTGCCAAGACTACACAAGGCACATTTTGGGCTACTGGGAGACTGATTGAGTGTTAGAACTACGCAATGAATAGTCCAGTCTGGCTGCTGACTACTGGGATTACACAATGCGCAATTCCAACTGGGAAGGACTGCTAGCCCAAGGACATATTTTTGCAATTTCTTAGGCCAAGCAGCCACTATCCTCCAAAAATGTGCAAAATAGTCCTGGAGGCCAATGCTGGGTAGGAATGCGTATTTCTGGAGAGGAAGGTGAGCATTCCTTCCTTAGATTGCACAATGCAACCTTGGTGGAGGCAGAGTCTGGGCCAAGGTTGGCTCGACTTGCTTATGGGAAACTGAAAGCAAATAAGACAATGAATGCATGGCAACACTAAGTGATATAAGGAGTGATCGACAGTGCATGCAAAACATGAATGAAAAGTTCCGCAAACAAAATTCAACATGCATGTGGGTGAGGCAGTTCGTCGGTTGGGCGAACGTTCGTGCAAAACAGTTTCATGCATGCGACAACAGTGAGATAGCAACGAAAATTGAAACAGAGCTAGGACAAGCTAGAATACATGTAAACAACAACAAGCATTCAAAGAAATCAAGAAAATAGTACTCACACAAGAGAAAACACAAAAGTAATAGAAATGTGGCACAAGGAATGGGAAGCGGGATTACCCCAAAATAGTTGAGCTAAATGTGCGGACTGCTCCTAGATGTGATGTGGGGTTTCAAAGCTGCAAGGTTGATGTGAGGAATGAACTTTGTGATGTCCGGTTGATGAGTTTTGATAACATGGAGGTTTTGACGCACATGCGACGAATCTAGGGGAAGCAACACTTGGTGGGAGGTTTCAGAACTTCTCCTTTCATGTAACCTCCAATTGCTAAACATAGATCCCTAAAACAAGGGATGCCTTTGCATGCTATCTTGGGAGAAACAATCCATGCATGCAAATCTGTTTTTCTTAGTCCCAGAGGGAAATGGTCAACCCAGCTACGCATGCAACAGACTGCTCGATTGCTGGAGAAAAATGTGCATTTTTGGCTAGAAGCTGGGCTAGTTGCCTAGGAGTTTTGTGCAATTACTTGGTAGAGAAGCTCACTATTGGGAAAATTTGTACAAATCTTGGGTTGAATAGCCTGCTACTAGGAAAAATTGCACAAATCCTGCTGGGATGGTTGGGTGGCAGGATTGCGTAATCCTGGAGCCTAGGAGGCTATCAGAGAGGATTGCGCAATTTCTGGAGGGAAGGCTAGTTTCCCTCTAGAAATACACAATTTTCAAGGGGAAGCTACTTAGCCTGTAGTTGGACCAGGTCCAGGTGAGCAGCTTGTGAGGGGAATGGATCAACTATGATCGACAGACTACCTTTGTGCAAGGAAAACATTAAATCTTGAGTACTTGATGAAGCAAGACAAAGTGTTGTGTAAGGTTGGTAGGGAGGCTCCAAAACAGGCTAACGAAAAATTTTGGAGGGTCTTTGTAGTTGCTGCAACAGGATAAAATATAAGTGATATTTTCATTGTTGTGGTGTAACATTTATCATTATACATCATGATGTTATGATCATAATGCGTTTTATTTTAATGATATAACGATGTCTCTAGACACCACCCACCACCTTGGAGTGTTATTTTATCTTCTATTTAATTTCTAATTAGATTCCATTATCTATTCTATGCTTTTCATTCCTTGACATCAAAACATGTCCCAACACTTAAAACACATTTAAAATTTGTAGAAATTTCAAGGTTATCCTTTCCCCATTAACAGGTTATTTTTGCTCAAATTCTCTCTTGATCCAATCATTCCTGGCAAGGGCCTTATTTGATGGTTTGAAGCATCGAAGTAATAAAAATGAATGTGGTTCTTCTAATAATATGCCCAACCAATGATATTTCTTGCAAAAGTTTCAATTATGAAATACTCCCCTAATACAGACGTGGTTGTTAAGATTCATCTCTTTGAGAGAATCTATTTGCAACTAGTGAAGGAAAGTCTAATATGATTTTTTGTAATGCTGTAAAAAAAAATGAGCTTATCTCAAGTTGTTCTTATAATAAATGTACCACCAACCTAGATCCATATTAACTGTAGATATATCAAGTGCTGAGAAGGATCAAATCTCTCAAGGTGCAAACCTTTTCTCCAGTTTTTTACTCAAAAAAGAGGTTTGCACCTTAAGAGATTTGATCCATCAAGGTGCTTTATAGATCTGGGGTTAAGATGGATCTAAGTTGGTTTAATGTATATAATTATGCTAGTTTAATTTTAAATCTAATGATTTAACATAAACAACTCCCTATACTAAATTATAAAACACATCTTAACACAACCAATTTGAAACAAAGAATTAAAACCAAACCCTTCTTAAGAAAATTAATTGCAAAGTAATTAAAATTTACATCTTAACTCTAATGTTACATCTTAATCTTAACTCTACTCTTAACTCATACTTGAGGTAAATAAAATATTTACCAGAGTTACTTCCCACCATAATTTAGATTTTTTTTGCATAACTCATGTAAATAACATATTTACTATCAATTATTTCCCACAATTATTTGAGTTTTCCTGAACACTTAAAATTGTAAACGTGTAGACTTACTAGTGGTTACTACACACCATTATCTATTACATATCTCGATTTATTAGCTCCTTCAAAGAAAGACTATAGGATTGAATTTGCATGTTGGCCACTCTTAATTTAGCATTAAATTATAATTTTTTATGCAATTTTTCACAAAACATAATTTCTAACTTGAATGACTCTAAATTATTATGCAACACTTGTTTTCATTTATATGATAATATTTTTTTTAACGATCGGTAATTGTGAGACCTAATCTAAGGAAGACCTAGGATCAATTCTAGTAGATGCCACTATAACACCAATAGCCTAACCTAGTGAATCGGTAATTGCCAAACCTAACCTAATCTAAGGAAGACCCAAGATCAATTCTCGTAGATGCGACTATAACACCAATAGCCTAAGGAACACCCAAGATCAATTCTCGTAGCTCTCACTATAACACCAATAGCCTAAGGAACACCCAAGATCAATTCTTCTAGCTCCCACTATAACACCAATAGCCTAACCTGGTGAATCGGTAACTGCCAGACCTAATCTAAGGAAGACCCAAGATCAATTCTCGTAGCTGCCACTATAACACCAATAGCATAACTTGCATGCTACCGGACCTAATCTAAGGAAGACCCAAGATCAATTCTCGTAGCTGCCACTATAACACCAATAGCCTAGCCCTAATCTAAGGAAGACCCAAGATCGATTCTCGTAGCTGCCACTATAACACCAATAGCCTAACACCCTAATCTAAGGAAGACCCAAGATCGATTCTCGTAGTTGCCACTATAACACCAATACCCTAACTTGCAAGCACGCAACAGATATACTAATTTCTTATGATTTTGGCTATACTAATTTCTTAGTATAACACCAATGCCTAACACCCTAATCTAAGGAAGACCCAAGATCGATTCTCGTAGTTGCCACTATAACACCAATAGCCTAACCTGCAAGCATGCAACAAATATACTAATTTCTTATGATTTTGGCTATACTGATTTCTTAGTATAACACCAATAGCCTAACCTGCAAGCATGCACTATAACACCAATAACCTAGGATCAATTCTCGTAGCTGGCACTATAACACCAATAGCCTAATTGGCTATACTAAGTTCTTAGTATAACACCAATAGCCTAACCTGCAAGCATGCAACAGATATACTAATTTCTTAAGCTAATCTGAGGAAGACCCAAGATCAATTCTCGTAGCTGCCACTATAACACCAATAGCCTAACCCTAATCTACGGAAGACCCAAGATCAATTCTCGTTAACACCAATAGCCTAACTTGTAAGCACGCAATAGATATACTAATTTCTTAGGATTTTGGCTATACTAATTTCTTAGTATAACACCAATAGCCTAACCTACAAGCATGCACTATAACACCAATAACCTAGGATCAATTCTGTGGCACTATAACACCAATAGCCTAACCTGCAAGCACGCAATAGATATACTAATTTCTTACCATTTTGGCGTGGGAAGTCTTCTAACTATTTTGGCTATACTAATTTGTCACGAATTTAGTAGTGAAGAGTCTATTCCTTGAACTACACACCATAACAAG
Source organism: Pinus tabuliformis (assembly GCA_031772625.1). Classification (NCBI taxonomy): domain Eukaryota; kingdom Viridiplantae; phylum Streptophyta; class Pinopsida; order Pinales; family Pinaceae; genus Pinus; species Pinus tabuliformis. The sequence goes on along the minus strand of CM062815.1, from coordinate 641,037,473 downwards.
ACAAAATACTGACGTCATAGGTTTCACCTCACAAAACCTATATTAATTTATATGGTAATATTATATCTACTATGTGATATATTTTAACGTCATATGACTTTTCTTTTTTGGCCAATTTCTGATGTTTATATATGTAACATACATAACACAATTTTATACATTACATAAAATTACATTTTTTTTCTACATTAAATAAAATCATATTTTTTCCTGCAAAAAAAAAGTACACCATTATTTGGTTGTTGTGTGTCCAATTTTGATTCTTCTTAGCCACCAATCTTGGAAGCCACTCTCAGCGCCAGCGTCCTCCTGACAGTCATACGCAGCTCAGACTTCCTTCTGACAATCTTCTCAGACTGGAATCTTGTGTCCATTTGCAAGAAACCTTGCTATTGGTTACTAGCAAACAAAGAATTTCCTTCAACCGTTGCTGGTTGGAGAACTGTCAAATTAATTTGAAGCTCAATTATATGTTCTGTGTTCTATGCATGTCGCGAGTTGTCTTAATCCCACACGTGGGTAAGTACTGTTGATTCCTCCCACGGTTTAATAAAGTGGCCACGATGGGAAGATTTTGAAGGTTTAGATATGTTCGGCACGTCGTGAGTTGTCTTAATCCCACACTTCCTTACAGCGTTTTCACGTGGTTGATTCCTCCCACGGTTTAAAGGAGAGGCACCATGGGGAAATTTTTGAAGGACCAATTTATTTTTTAAAATTAGTTTTGGATTTTGGAGTTTTAGTGTTTGGAATTGATTTGTAGTAGTTTTATTTGTGTTTAAATTTCTGGAGGCGTCACTCATAAGCCTGTAGTGTAGGAGGATACAACCAATATGAAAGCAAGTCTCATCACCAATTCTAGCCTTTGGAGTTTTGGTGTTTGGAGTAGATTTGTAGTAGTCTCACAAGTGTTCTATTTGCAAAAAAAATAACTTTTAAATGTCTATTTCTCCCACTATTTCAAAATATTATTACAAGCCTATTGTATATTGATAATTTTTGTTAAGTATGGTTGATTCCTCCCACGGTTTGAAGGAGTTCCATAGGAAGATTTTGAAGGATCAGAAAAGTTAAGACAATTAATTATTTATTTTTTTGAAAAATCATGGAAAATTAGTTTATTTGCCAAAAAAAAACATTTAAATGTTTATTTTTCTTACCTTTTCAAAAAATCGTTACAAGCCTATTGTGTATACATCACTTTTTTTTCCCAGTGAGTTATTGTGTATAGATCACTTAATTAAAAAAAAAATATTTAGCAAAATGATTCCACATGGGTGCAGAAATTGAATTTGAATAAAGCCTTTTGTACTTGAACTGTCAATTTCAAATTCCAATATTTTTACTTTGCTCCATGCCCATTGGATGGTAAAATTTGTGATGTAAATAATAATTGATTTTACTTGATTTCCATTACAGGTTGATTTTATTCCATGCTAATGACTAGTAAATACAAAAAAATTGGGATGGGATGAGCTTAATAGTTGATTTTGTTTCATTTCAAAAGAATATTTTTATATCTTTATTATAAATTTCAAAATATTCCTAAAATTGTATGAGCAATGTCATTGTTTCACTTTGTTCCTAACTATTAGATTTCCAAAATATTTTGAGATCTACATTAACTCAAATCCTGCATACATAGGATCTATGATAACACAAAATTACCCATTTTTTCATAATATTGTTTTTAACACACTTCTCTATGTAATTACATAGATATTGAAATATTAGATATCTGAATATGTTTAAATGCATAAATAAATACCATATTTAATTTAAATTTGTGAAAGTACATTTTCTCAATCCTTATATTGAAAGGAAGATGAGGTTATCAACCCATCCTTTCATGGACAAAAGTGTTTTCTTTACCATTTCCAAATTTAGTGTTCATCTTCTCAATAGTAAAAATGATCTCTCATCTTCTCAATAGTAAAAATGAAATGCCAAAACACCCTTAGCCATCCTGATTGTGTTGAAAATGAAGGGCCAGGACACCTTTACCTATCAAGGAGTGGGCCACCACCAATGTCATTGAGACATTCCCTTAAGTAGAAAATATTTCAACAAAGGTCAACCAACATATATATGATCAACCAAGGCCACACATATATATATATATATATAATTAGGATTTAAAATCAGTCCTTCATTGTTATTGTGGTAATTCATATGTGTACCATCTAAGCTTTTGCTGACCTCCTCGTCGTAGACAGCGATATATCCTTTAGTGTTGCAGTATACGAATAAAAGTTAAGAATGGGGTTAAATACGTGTTCGAATTTATTAGTTTGTATACAATCCACTAAAGCATTGGTGTGGTCACTATGCACGAGAGTTGTTTTTTAATCTATTATATTATATTTATTGTACGTAATATGGGATTATTATTATTTTCAGTTGTTATATAGAAATGATAAAATATTGGTTTATTAGTTATTAATGAAAGATATTATCTACATTCATGTTTTTCAAAATTTGTTTCATTAATTTTGGGATTTAGTTTTTTACCTTTCTTTTCTTTAAACTATTAGTTCTTGTATTAATTTTAGTCATAAATATATATGTTATTGATTTATTAGTCATTATATTAATTATCATTGTACATCACAAGCCATGGTCATATTAGTTAATTTTAATCTCCATATAATTCACAATAATCGTAAATCATTTGTACAATTCTTCAATTCAAAAATCTATATGATTTTGAAGTTTTATATCAAATAGTCATGTGATTATGCAAGTGTGTGTCTAGAAATTATTAAATTGAAAAGCACATGGAGTTAGTAAGAACAGAAAAATGGTAGTCAAGATAAATAAGATATACAAAGTTATAAGGAATAAATTTTCTTAAATATTACCTTGTTGCCATTGAAAAGAAATGAGGAAAATTAAGGGAAATGATGATCAACTAAGAAATATAAAATAAAATTAGTTTGGAAAACATAGACAATGCATTGCAAAATATAATTAAAAAGGAGGAACTAGGGGAAAATGAGATAAATATACGAAGTAACAAAAAAGTTATTAAGTTCAAAAAGATAGTGGAAAAATTAGACATACTCTTATTTTTACCAATCTCAAGTCAAGAAATATAAAAGCCATATATCTTAGGAAGTACAACTAACTCAATATTTCAAGATAGAGATTACCAAAAAAAATAAAAAGAAGTTATTGAAATATGATATAAAGATCATAGAGGAGACAACATCTAGATCAACAAAACGGAAGGTATTTTGATTTGAATTTCTTATCTCGAAAAAATGAAAAACAATGTCAAATTTTAATAATTTAGAAGGAGAGGCTTATGATTAGATCTTATGGTGGTATTGGAAATTGAATGCTCTATCTTTCTAGAAGAAAAACTTCTCTACTCCATTATTGAAAAGGTTTCATAAAGATGAAAAAGATGATGTTTACACCAAGTTCACTCATTTAAGGAACAAATGAATATAAATGGCTATACACATGAATAAGAGGTTTTTGCAATAAGAAAATATGATTTATTAGATAAGTAATTGTTAAAATGTATATTAGTGGAATGAATGATTAGATCTACGGTGAAATAAAAGTATAGAGGCACAAAACTATTGAATAGGCCAAACAATCACAAGATAATTTGAATAGAAAAATAAGGTAAAAATGACATCATTTATAGGGTTAGCAATATCAAACAAGCATTTTAATTAAATCCAAGTAAATACTCCAAAAATAGGGGAATAGGTACATGTTACCCTACTTAGGGGGGATGAAAACCAATAACATCAACATATAGAAAAAAGAATGGGTAAACATGTGTAGATATTGTGGAGACAAGTGGTCACTAAGGCATAAATGTATCTATCAAAAACTACATAATTGTGAAGAAAAGGATGGATCAAACACATCCAATAGTAATTAAAATGAAGAAAAATGGAGGGAAATAATGACACCAATGTATAGTTTGAAGAAGCAATGGCCAAGATATATCTAGTTGCAATAACAAGTGTTGGAGAGGTAAATCCCCTCTACGGATAGAGGCGATCCCTACTAGCCCAGCAAGGGTCTAGCAACAATCAGTCAATGCTACTACGCATATTCCTAATTGCAATTAAACAAGAGGTAAAGAGCACCTACTTGGATTCCAACGCTGTCGTTTGACGAAGAGATGCCGCCTTCGCTCCTTCGCTTTGGCTGGTCACGATCCTTCGCGATCTCCGCGAATAGATACCTGCACACACGAAGAGGAAACAAACACAAGCGTGAAATCTAGTAAAAGCAACCATACATCAGTCAGAAAAGATGTAATTCACATTTAATCATTACATAGACAAATGAGAATGGAACAATAATAGCATTCATCTATTATTAATCAAACAGAGGAGAGTACAACCAAATGTTCTGACGTCGGTAACCTTCTCAGGAGGGGCCGGTCAGCAAGTGTCTCAAGCATTCACCTTTGGAAATGATTCTCCCAAGACAAGCAACTCTCTCTCTCACACAAGCAACACAAAACAACCTTCCCTAAGCAATCAATCACTTCCACACCTAGCACACCAAATACCTATAGTAGCAGCAATCTGAGCACTATAAGCTCTATACAATCCAAGCTATTCCAAAAACTAGCTGCTCATGGTAATGGTGGAAGTTTATATAGGAGAAGGAGCCTCCTAAAAGGGTGGAAGGATGAGCTTATCCTCAAGGGAAGTGGTTGCAAAGGGTCGAACAGACATGCCATAGAAGGGAGTCGATACTCACAAAGCCAACAACCAAGCCTGGAGTTATCTGGAAGGCTGGCTGTTGGAACAAATTCGCCCAAACAGGATCAGCGCGGATTATAAGGTAACTGACGCGCTGACGCCGCGCCTCAATAACTAGGAAAGTCATGTCAGCGCGACCCAATACAAAGGAGAGGTGCGCTGGCTCAAGAAATGCGACCAGCGCGGAAAAGTGATGTGCTTCCGCGCTGGCAGCACACTGAATACACTACGAGCCGCCAGTCATCGCGGATATTTTAGAAACAGACGCGCTGATGAGGAAAACTTTGGAAAAATGGGTTTTTGGCCAGTTCAGAAGGCATGAACTTGATCATTGTGAATTCTTGACAGAGTAAGGTGACTGACAGGGAGACAGTGACAAATTACTGTGTAATAGATGCCCCCTAAAGCATGAAGACCGAGAGAGTGGGAGGGGTGAAATGCTTTACAACACTCGCCGAACTGGAACACCACCAGGAAGGACCGAATATCTCTGATAATCAAGTACATGCAGTCTAGGCATGGGCGCAGCCATCCGAAAGACATGCGAAAAGGTCTGTGGAATGGACGCAGCCACCCAGCTAAAGAGACCAGAATAATGATAAGGTATGGTCGCAGCCATCCACGAAGACTCAGGTATGGGCGCAGCCATCCATCAATGAGTCATGTAATGATCATCCACAAAATCGCAACCTGGACCATAACAGACAGGGATCCAGGGTCTTGCGCTCCGTCCCGACCCGAACAAAGTACATGTCCAAGCATGTGAATACATGAGCTGAAGTCGAACATGCATGAACATCATCTGATTACCAGCCAATGATGAAAACTGTTAACAGAGGCGAGAGGTACCACCAATAATGACAATGGCCCTCAAGGTACTATAGGTACAAGCTGCGGCGTGTGAATCAATGAGCTGGTGTCGAACACCCGCAGAATCATCCGATCGGAGGCCAATGATGAAAACCTCGCGTCGAACACGAAGAACCTGCCATTGAGGCATGCAGGCTCTAAGGCACCTGAAGGGAGTCTCTAAGTCACCTTCCCGGATAATGAGCTGAAGTCGACAGGAAGTGACCTTGATCGAAGGTGGGCCATAATGTTTCCCACATCATCGACACGAGACAGAGGTAACATGATTTGTGTGAGATAGCAGATGAGGTTGTATTATTGCAGAGGTCAACTTCTCTTGAACATATCGGCGGCACTATAGCGGATTTGGCAGTATTTGACATCAAATGAGCAGAGGGTATGGTGACGATGGCAATGAGCAGATGAGAGGCCAAATAGGATAACCCAAACCCACGGAGGCTAGTGAAAAAATAAGATGAGATGGTCCCACCCAGACACGAAGCAGAGGAGTGCCATGTTCAAGAGCGACATACTGCCGACACGACTATGATTACAGTTCCATTTTCCCCGCCATTCCTGGCAGGTACCCCGATTATTTTTGGATGACAAGCTTGACGGGGATAGCATATGCTTGAAGAGTGTCATTTCGACAATGCCCGATGTCATCAAGTGTTTAACGAGCCTGACAAAGGAAAAACTCGGCGTCTTTTCTTGTTTAGAGAGTCTGAAAAGACAGCGGAAAAGGAGACTCCAGGGGGGTCCTTTTTCGTACAGTTGTGTCTCTCGAGCCCGAAAAAGTATAAAACTATGCTCGAAAAAGATAGTGCCTTCGACCCGAAAAAGTAAAAAAGTGGTCGGAAACACGTCGTTTTAGAGCCAATAACGAGTGCGAAACGACAAACACCCGGCAATCTTTTTAAGTTACACGGTCGGAAAAAGAGCTTAAAACGACCGCCTCTCGTTCCCTTTAACGAGCTGAAAGGAAGCTCGGCCATCTTTTCTCGTTTCATGTTGGAAAAGAGCTCAAAGACGACATTTTTGGAACCAAGTGATTTTAGGACCATTATAACTTCACCGACTCTGAGGACCTGCACAATAAAAATACCCGCATAAATCCGTTCGACATGTTTAAAAAACATATTGAAACATGTATAAGACACTGACAGAAGTGCTAAATCCATGGTAAAAGCATGATAAAACCCACATTTGTAAAATCTATAGCTAATTAAGCCATTTTTACTATAAATAGAAGGGTAAATAGTCATTTTTACCATTGTTACCATATTGAGCCTTTGAGAACGTTGTGAAGCTGTGAAGTTGACGGAGCAAATTCTTCCTCGTGCGGACACCATTCATCGAACGGCTTGCTCCAGGTAGGTTCCTCTTGCCATGCGCTCTCTTTTGAGTCCCTTTTTGAGCATTTTGATGGTGGGATTGGCCCAATTGGGCAATTTTTTGAGTCATGGGTGCGCTCTCGGTCAGTGCGGGTTTCCCGCTCGGGACCGCGCTGACCGATTTAACATTACACGTACCAACTTTGCGGTCAGCGCGGAAAACCCGTGTTCTTCCACGCTGACCTGAAGAAAATACAAAGCGCTGCCATGGTCATCGCGGCTGTTTTAAAAACAGCCGCGCTGGCGCCGTGAAATTTTGTTTTTTAAGTTTTGAACGTAAAAATCTTATCAGCCAGCACTCTAATTATTTTTAATGCTCATGCAGGACGCAATGGCCTTTCAGTGGCAAGAGAGGGCCCATGATGTTGAGGACATAGCCGCTTTTGCAAGTGCGGATTGCCGAAATGCCATGCGGGCATGCAGATTCATGAAATTCTTCCTTACTCCACGTCTGAGAGCTCAACATGACCTACTTGAGTTCCTGATCAGGGCATGGAACCCGATAGATGGCAAGTTTACCATCCGAGGCAAAGATATTGAGTTCGATCATATGGACATTTATTTTTTGACTGGATTGTCACGCTGGTATGGATTTCCGCAACGATCCTGATATGGTACTGCCCGCGGGAGATCGTTGGGATGATGGAGGTATGACACTTGATTTTTGAGTTTTTTAATGTTTTTGATTTTTTATGTACATGTCTTGATAAATGTCACGGTGCGCAGATGTGGGACCTGTTAGACCCATCGGCCTAGCCCCAGAGGCACGGAGAGAGGGGCAAGGAGCTGGAGCCCTGGCCTTAGTCCCTCTAGGAGTTGATACTTCAGAGGCGATAGCTCACATCCTTGAGGGTTTGTTGGAGGGTGTGCCAGACTACCAGGGAGTCGAGGAGGTTCCCATAGAGCACCAGATCCACACAGTGGGGGTGGCACCTAGGGTGCACCGCTTGTTGAGGCGGGTGGCAAGAGCAGCTGTGTGCTATAGAGAGTACAACCCAGCACAGTAGTCGCCTAGGTTTCCTTTTGATGTTTTGAGAAACATATGTGTCGAATGTATGGAGAACAGTGACTCTTATTTTTGACACATACACTTATTTTTGAGCGCCTCAGTGCGCCACACGATATATATATATATATACATACCGATTTTTGGATGGATCTTGTTACATGTGATGATGTTTCGTTTATGTTATGCAAGTGTTCAGTACAAATGTGATCTTATGTATGAATTGCACAACACATGACCCATATATTTTAATGTTTTTAATGCAAGTTTAAAAGCACACACGCACGCATGCAAACTATGCTTGAGAAAATATCTTATTTACATATGTTTTACTCTACTATGCTTTCTATGTCTTCTTGTATGATGTTTATCTATTTCGCAAATGTCTGTCTAACACATGATTTGCCAATGCATCAGTCAACGTGTTTAATCGTCTCGGAATATGTTGATATGTGATATAGTCAAAATTCCTTTCTAACAATCTGACACATAGATACAACCTTAGGATACGTTGGTCTCTGACGGAATATCGCCCGTTGAGTTGATGAACGACAAGCTGGGAGTCCAGGTTTACCATCATTGCACAAATGCCGAGATCAACTGCTTCGGCTAGTAGCTCAATTACGGCACTGTATTCGGCAACATTATTAGTGGTACGACCGAGGCAGACTCCTTGAAGATCTAGCAACTCTCCGTGAGGATCATAGATCGGCCACGCCGCAGAGGACAAATTGCAGGTACTACGGCAGGCGCCATCAGCGAAACCAACATAAGGTGCACTAGACATCTGCACAAGAAGAAGAAAACACAATAAGAGGCAAACACGTCTTCACACCAAAGCAAAACATGAAATCATGCACACAAAACACACTAAACACGCGTATGTACACACTGAGTGCACGAAGTCATGCATAATATTTCTTCAGATACAGCCCGTTGCGGGGCTTGTCAAGAGGATTTCCTTCGTAATCAATCAACTCATATGCGCCCTTTTGTAAAACTCTTTTCATGATATAGGGACCTAGCCACATGGATTCGAGTTTTCCTGCCCCCAGCTTATCTTTAGCTTGATCGTAGAGCAGTACTAGATCTCCCTCAACGAAGGAACGAGGATGAATGTTCTGGTCAAAGTGAGCTTTGACTCTCTTCTTTTGCGCTTCGATAGCCAGAGAAGCTAAACGACGAGTCTCGTCTAACCGTTCTAGGTACAGAAGCCGTTCCTCCACCGGAGTGGTGTTGGGAAGCAACTCGACAGCTAATTTCAACGAAGGAATCTCACATTCGACGGGAAGGGTGGCCTCCAGTCCATAAACCAACTGAAACAGAGTGAAACTGGTGGCGTCCTTCACAGAAGTCCGATAGGCCCACAAGGCTGGGAACAGCGTCAGATGCCAATTAGACTTGTGCGTATTGACGGTGCGTTGAAGCATGGTGATCAAAACTTTGTTCACTGCCTCAACTTGTCCGTTGGATTGTGGATAGTACGGTGTCGAACTATCTTGACACAAGCCTAGTTGGGTCGTTAGTTCCGTCATCATGTGATTACGGAAATGCTTTCCGTGATCCGTGACAATAGCCTGAGGGACTCCGAAACGAGTAATGACATGATTGAATAAAAACTGCGCCGCTGTGTAACCGTCCTCGTTTAATGTAGGCATCGCTTCGGCCCACTTGGTGAAATAATCCACAGCAACGATGATGTACCCATGCCCCCCGACCGAACGAGGGTTACAAGACGTGTAATCAATGCCCCATTTGGCAAATGGACCTACGGTGACAACAGGGTGCAGTGGTGCAACAGGTGCACGCATCTTCCGGTGGTAAACCTGGCATTCATGACATGCACGTACAGCAAGGATGCAATCCTTGAAGATGGAAGGCCAGAAATAACCAGCACGGAGGATCTTCTGGGCGGTAGCATATCCGGACATATGGTCGCCACAAGTGCCAGAGTGGCAGTCATTCAACACCCGCTCAGCCTCCTCGAGAGTCAAGCAACGGTGGAGAACAGAATCAATGCCGAGGCGGTACAGGGTATCGCCCAAAATGCGATAGGGTTGAGCTTGGTGACGAATTCACCGTCGAGAATCTTTCGATACATTTGGACGGAAAGAAGACGTCTGTAAATATACGATAATGTCCCCGTACCACGGGTCGAGGGTGCTGATGAGAAACAATGTTTCATCCGGGATATGCTCCTCCAAACGAGATGGTGTAGAGTGAGATGGTAAGGAACAGAGCAGTTCAGCAAAGACCATAGATTTCTTAGACTTGGCCGTAGTGAATTCCAAGTCGAACTCTTGGAGGATTACAATCCACTTCGAGTATTTGCCCCCCAGCAGCTGACGCGACAAAATGTATGTCATGGGGTTGCAATCAGAGATCACGGTCGTTGTGCGCAACAGGATATAATGCCGGAATCGTTGGACGGCGCAGACAGCTGCCAATGCCAACTTCTCGACATATGCGTAGTGAGTTTCCGTATCCAGAAGGTTGCAGCTAAGATAATAGATAACGTGCTCGGTGCCGGCATCATCGTCCTGCACTAGAACCATGCCGATGGTGGTGTCAGCGGCAGCAAGATAGAGAGTGTAATCACGGTGGTAATTCGAAGGTCTTAAGAGCGGAGCTGAGACAAGAAGGTCTTTAAGGCGCTCGAAAGATTCCTGGGCGATAGCATCCCAATGAAAGGGTGTGTCTCGCTTTAACAACCGTGTGAAACCCTTAGCCACCTCGGCATAATTCGGAATGAAACGTCTAAGAAAATTAGCTTTGCCCTGCAAGCTCTGCAATTGCTGCAAAGAGGCAGGGGGAGGAAGATTCAAAATGGCCTCGACTTTGAGGGGATCCAGACGGATGCCTTCCCGGGAGACGATGAACCCGAGTAGTCGGCCAGATTCTACGCAGAAGACACACTTATGCGGATTGAGTCGAATATGGTAGTGTCGACAGCGGAGAAAGATTTCGCGTAGATGAGATGGATGGTCTTGACGTTTAGCTGAATGAGCTGGAAGGTCATCCAGGTAAGGCTGTACGATGTGTCAGATATCATGAAAAGCATACGACATCGCACGCTGGAAAGTGGCACCGGCATTTTGGAGACCGAAAGGTAGCTTCTTATAAGCGAAGGTGCCCCAAGGACAAATGAAAGCTTTCTTATGCTGGTCTGCAGGGGCTATGTTGATCTGGTTATAACCAGAGAAGCCGTCCATAAACGAATAAATCTCACTTCCTGCGCAGTCATCAATAAGCTGATCAATAAAAGGCGTAGGAAAGTTGTCTTTTGGACAGGCACGATTAATATCACGGTAGTCAACACAGACCCGGATAGTGCCCTGCTTTTTGTTCACAGGGACTATATTGGATACCCACTCCGTGAGGGGAATGGCATAGATGAAACCAGCTCGAAGAAGCTTTTCGACTTCGGCCTTGATGGCTGCAGCCTTTCGAGGGTGCACTGGACGTAAGCGCTGACGAATAGGCTTAGCGCCTGGATAAGTAGGTATTTCGTGCACCACAATACTAGGGTCGATGCCGGGCATTTCCTCGTAAGACCATGCGAAGAAATCACGAAATTCACGAAATAAAGCGGTATAAAGTTGAACTTCCTCAGGAGTGCACGTGACTCCAATAAAAATATTCTCGACAATCCCTGGTTTGACAGAGATGTCGATAGGCTGGGTCTGCATGATGTTACCCATATTGCCTTCCGAAGACACTTGATATAGCTGAACAGGTGTTTGGAGAGGCGGAGATGGGACACATGAAGCAAACCGCTCAAGACAAGCGACCATTTCCGAATGCGGAGGGAGAAACGAAGAACGATGGTGGTGATCTAACCAAGGGAGTTCTTCGAGAGACATAGTCTCTATGATGGCCTCATCGGAGGGAAATGATTCCTTCAGGGGATCCGAAGTGGCCTCATCTCCCAACCAAGGGAAGTGATCATATGAATCGGGAACACTGCTTAGAAAAGCAGGTTCAGGAGGGGGAGCTGACGCAGCTACAATCTCGATGTAGTTGAGTTCGGCAGGACTCAACAGCATCATATCACCCCAAGAGTCTTCCTGATTCAAGGGAGGAAGAACCCATGGATCAGAACGCACTGAAATCATGTTGACAGGGGCGAGATTCAGAGGTGGGAGGGGAAAGACTCCCATTAAGGAGGGATCTTTGAATAGTCCAGCACCCACACTCACTAATGACTTGGAGGTATGCTCCACGAACGGCACATTTCCTTCAGAAGAGGAAGCGAAAAAGGACAGCTGGTCCACCGTGACGATTCTTCCTTGGTGGGGGAAGCGGATGACACGGAACAAGGAGGAAGCCACAGCTTGCATGGCGTATGTCCAGCTTCGTCCAAGGAGGAGGTTGTAAGTGAGATTAGCGTCAACAACTTCAACCTCTACTTCTACAGTTTTCCCTTCTAAAGAGATAGGCAATCGTGGGAGGATACCATATGGACGAGATTCTCTTCCATCGAAATCTTCCAGGGTCGTAGGAGACTGGCTCAGAGCAGGAGAACCAATAGCCTTCCAGCAAGCAACTGACATGATGCAGGTTGAGGCACCTTCATCAATGACTGTACGATGGATCGTTTTGCCGTTGATGAGGACCTGTATAAGGAAAGCCACCTGATGAGGCAGTCTCTGTGTGAAACCCTCGTGATCAAAAGAAATTAAATCCGAATCTGCCGGGTCGATGCCACCAATTGCTGATAGCAAGGACTTCCTCTGGGAGGGGCAGCTCTGGAGGACTTCTAACGCGGACATAGCAGATGGAGCCTGAGCTAAGTCCTCAACAATGCTATAGTGCTGGGCAGCACGAGCATTGGGGTTATAAGATGACTTCCTGAGTACACCTTTAGGAGGGGGTCGGGGAATCGTCTCAGTGCTGGGCCGTTCGATGTGAAGGGGACCAGAACTGGATGGAGGAGCGCTGGAGGGAACCTCCGGCTCTTTCCCGGCTGGAGATGGATAATCTTTCGCTCGAGTTGAAACATGGATGGGAATCGTTCCAGCCATGAACACTTGAGAACCAAACGAGGAAGAGGATTGAGAGGGATCTGCCACCTGATGCGTCTGCTGGGAAGGGAAAGGCTCTTTTAGCACAGCAGGAGGCCCTGGAGCACCTTTCAAAAGTCGACTAACCTCAGACCGCCTTGGGCAATCCTTGGTATAGTGATCCTCATCGCAGATGAGACAAGGATACTTAGGTTTCCGCTTAGCTCCTTCCTCGGAGGGAGGTTTAGGAGGGCTCTGCTTGGGCTGTCCAGATTTATCTTTAGCTTTCCCTTTCTTTTTGCCTTTCGAGGATTTATCCGCCGCGGTGGACTGGACGGCGTTTACCTCGAAGGTAGTCCCAGGAATTGATTGGCCCTGAGAAGCATTTTCGTTAGAGGCGTTCTGTTTCTGCTTCCCAGGGTTCGCGGCCGATTTCTTAGATGACGAATTCACAGAACCAATGACTCCATCAACAGAAGGCTTTGGTGGAGCTTTGGGCTGTCCAGGCCTCGGGGCATCTGGCAAATACTCATACAAAGTACCCGACTGAGAGTACACTAAGTCGAGGTACTGAGCTCGCGCGCTTGCTTGCTTTTCAGTTACACACGCTCCCATTGCGATGTCTTTTGCAATCTTAGGGACAAAGGAAGTCATGAACCAGTCGGTCAGGAGTTGATCAGGAATCCAGAATTTAATCAAGCGACGACGCCTTCTCCATTCATGTATATGATCAGAGATGTGCGTAGCCGTATCCTGTTTGAGAGACGTGAGAAGATGAGTCCCAGTCTCGTACCGAATGGGTAACTGAAAATGAGTCAAAAAGGCCATAGCCAACGAGTTGAAATCTTGAAACATGCCGCGATTGAGTTCGATGTACCACTTAGCAGCTGAACCAGTGAGAGTCCTCTGAAAGAGGCGAAGCCGGATAGAATCATCAAGCCATGAGTTGGATGAACACCAAAGGTGATAAGTCATTACATGGGCCTGAGGGTCTTCACCAGCTTTGCCGTCAAACTTTGGACAATCACCTGGTATTTTGGTTGGAACCGGTGGCCAATATGGATTATGCAAAATGGGATCATTTGTTAACTTGGACACATCAGGCAGTTCCAACGTTGCTAAGAATGGTAACTGCGGGTTAAAGGACATTTGTGGCTGCGGATTCGAGGCGACATTAGGGTTCCAACCGGATGGTGGTTTCCCCCACGAACTCTGTCCGGACGGACCTGGCCCAAAAGGGCCTGGTGCGTAAGAACTTTGTCCCGATGGACCTGGCCCAAAAGGGCCTGGCGCATAGGGAGCTTGTCCGTAGGGGTTCTGTCCATACGGATTCTGGCCATATGCGGACGGCTGTCCCTGTGTCTGCCCCCCAGCTCCCCATGTATTAGCAGCTTGTCCCACAGGTGCACCATATTGATAATTTTGATAAGGAGTGACCTGTGGCTGTTGATAATTTTGATAAGGAGTAAACTGATTTTGCCCCTGGGGTTGTTGGTAGCCATATGGTTGTTGGGCCCCATACTGAGCCTGATAGGGAGGCTGCGTCTGGTAAGAAGGTTGATAACCCGTTTGAGTTTGAGGCCCAGAGTAATGTCCTTGAACCGGCTGGGGTTGAATCATCTGTCCTGAAGGTTGACTTGGTTGGATTTGAGATGGACCTGGTTGGCCAGCAGGATGGACTTGCTGGGTACCAGGTTGTCCGTGTGCCACCAAGGGTTGTCCTTGCGGAACGGATGACTGAGCTGGCTGGATAGCTGGTTGACGCTGAGGTTGGCCAGCTTGTCCAGATGGACGATTAGGGCGGACAGCGGGTTGACCTTGCTGCATAGAAGGTTGGCCCGTTTGCCCCCCAGGGTGAACAGACTGAGCAGAGGGCTGGGCTTGCTGTATAGCGGGCTGCCCCCCTTGGTGCATAGGCTGAGCAGTGGGTTGGCCTTGCTGTATAGCAGGCTGCCCCCCTTGCCCAGAAGGATTCATGGATTGAGCAGTAGGTTGACCCTGCTGAACGTAGGGCTGCCCACCCTGCCCAGAAAGATGACCAGACTGGGCAGTAGGTTGGCCCTGCTGTAAGTAGGGTTGCCCTCCCTGCCCAAGAGGATATCCCTGCTGGACTGCTGGTTGATTTTGAGGATTATAAACTGACCCAGTTTGTCCAGATGGGTACCCTTGCTGGAAACCGGGTTAGCCTTGTTGGATGTAAGGCTGCCCTGGTTGCCCAGTTGGGTAACCTTGCTGGGTACCAGGTTGCCCCGGATATCCAGTAGGTTGACTCTGATATGAATACGACGGACCTCCAACGGCCGAGGGTTGTCCCTGGTAGGGTTGTCCCTGTGGGCCCCCAGATTGTCCTGGGTAAGGCGGGCCATAAAGTGGTTGCCCTTGAGGGGTTTGCACATAAGGCGGCTGGCCTTGATTGGGTGGTCCCTGGGGCTGTCCGGGAGGATTCCGGCGCCCATGAAAAACATGAGTAGCGGGATCATATGTAACGTCCAACGGTTCCTGGTTCTCCTCGAAAGGACGACGAGGTAGGGACGAAACGTTCTCGAGGTACTCGCCGTTCGCATCATAATAAAAGAGTGGACCTTGGTAATCTGGATCCACAATAGGCTGCCCGTGGGCATCATACGGCCCTGCTCCTGGAATGCCACCAGGAAAGGGCCCAGCTTCAGGGTTTACAGATGAGGATGCTGGTACAGCACTGATGACCGGAGTCGAGTGTGCTACACAAACGGTTGGATTGGTGGGAACTGAGGTAACGGGCGTGTTAAGCCCTGAAGTAAGAGGTGTATTAAGAGGTCGCGAAACAAAGGGCCCGGTGGTGGCAATAAGACTAGGATCCCATATAGTCGTAGAAGTAGTTCTAGCGGCTATCCTATCCCTCATTGATTGATATCGTGGAGGGAGTGGAGAGGAAGCCAGGATCGGAGTCTCAATGTCCGTCACCATGGGTGTCTCACCTGTGCTGGAAGCTGTCTCATCCATGGGGGAAGTAGACATTGGAGACGACATACCGAGAGGAGTACGAGGGGTACGAGGGGTATAATCGATGTTAGGCTCTGAGATAGGATTCCAATCTTCTATGTAATCTTCGTCGCCTGGGGCACGTACGTTGATAGGCTGGATACTCGGAACAATGGGAAGAGTACCGCTTACAACTGGTACCTCTGGAGCAACAGAAGATGGAGAACCTTGATCACTTGGACCGGGAGTTGACGGGTCAGCCAGGATGACAAGACCCCTTAGAAAACCTAAAGCAAGCTAACGACCAAGACCCTACTCAAAACTAACGCACACAAGATCTAATCAGGTGATGTTATCATGGCCGAATTAATTTTAAGACACAAGAACCAAACTTGACCTTTTCATGTTTCAAGAGTCGAGAAAAGGACGAAAAGATGACTCCAGTCTCCTTCGAATATTTAATGAGCACGAAGTGACAAGACGCTCACAGGCACCTTTTCATTTAGGGAGTCCGAAAAGGATCAAAAGTGACTGCTCTGGAGACTCTAGGTATAAGGTTTACCAAGCGACCCGTAAAACTGCTTATACACCTCAGCAATCGTATGAGAGCCAAGGACTTTCCGTACTGCAGTCAATCTTCCCGAATGCTGTGTTCGGTGCGTTACGGTTCACAAGGCGGCAGACTCGGCTTCCTATGGATAAAGGATAAAAGCCTAGTGGGGTCTCCCTATATACGCGATGGTACGTGGGAGCGCAGTCCGTGTTAGACCACTATCGAGTCACAGAAGGAGGAATCACCCAACCATAATGTGAAACAACAGTGACTATGTTTAAAGACGCCGGAACACGTCTCTAACCTAGACCTCTAGATGTTTGTGTTTAGTTCCAATGTGTTTTTAGATTCATTCGGTTTATTTTATAGTTGATCTTGAAATTAAGTTTCGATTTCAGGTCCTATCGTATGTTCTCTCACAATTACCTAGATGCAAACTACATGCCAAAGAATACCGTTTTGTTCGATGAATTCTAGCTATGAAAGGGTAAAGAGATTTTTAATCAAACAAAACGAATACAAGCAATCAAACAACCTAATGCAGCTAAAGGCAAGGAAAGGAAACTTTTTCTTTTGAAAATGCAAATCAACGAAATGTTCTTTTCCTTTTCAATTCTCAAAAGCAAAGCTACTAGTTTGATTTTCTTTCAATGGCACAAAGCATCTAAATGAATTTGGAGGAACCGGAACACCAAGCAAATCACTCAATGAAAGCACACAAAGCTCCCAAAACATCCAACAAAGGCTTCCAAATCAAAAGGAAGAATTAAGTTCCGCACGAGCTATGTGATCTAAGCTCGGCAAGACAAGCAAGGATTCAAACAAGGAGGAAGCGAGAACCGCTCGGAAACACAACCAAAAACACTTCAACAATCACTGAACAAGTGCAACAACAAATCTGAAGTTGGCTGGTCAACCAAGAAAACAAGATCCCTACGGAAGGCTTGATACGCACACGGCCACTAGATGCCCTAGGGCTAGAATGCGAAATCAAAGGAAAAAGGCAAACACCCGGAGGATAAGAGTCCCAACCAGTCAATTAAAGATTCAACACAAACCAGCAACTGTAAAAGTGATGGCGGAAATACAAACCAAGCAGCGAAAGCAAAGAGGAAGGTATTTGCAAAACCGAAAAATGAGCAAAAAACGAAACCTTGTGGAGCAAGACTTCGCAAACAAGCAGCTCAGAGTTGAGGTAATGAAAAACAAGTCACAAACCAAGTGGAGAGAAGAGGGGAAAGCTAAAGCAACAAGTTCAGGAGGCTAATCTGGACAAAAATGAATTCTACAGGATCAGCGCGGGTAGCCTTCAGCAATTCGGCGCTGAAAAGAGGAGGCCTGTAGCAACTTTGCGACGTCAGCGCGGAAGTACACGGATAAAGGGCGCTGTCTCAAAAAAACGAGGTCAGCGCGACTGTTAATCACACAAGCGCGATGACAGGAAGAACAAAGAAGCAGGTGTGCGACGTTAGTGCGAAAGCACACGGATAAAGCGCGCTGTCTCTAAAAACGAGGTCAGCGCGACTATTAATCGTGCAGGCGCGATGACAAGGATAACAAAGAAACAGGGGTGCGACGTCAGCGCGTCTGTTCTGAATTAAACCACGACGAAGGTGAAAACTAGTAGAATCAAGGCATAAAACTCCCAAACCAAAGGTAGAAAGTCTTTTAACAATCAAGACACTTCCCAGATGGACCCAGGAAGGCTACAAGCAGAAAAAACAATCCCCAAAACTCAAAAAGAGAGAAAAATCAAATTCAAGCACAAAGAGTGGACACAAGAGACAAAAAAGGCTGATCCCCAGCGGAGTCGCCAAATTGTTGGAGAGGTAAATTCCCTCTACAGATAGAGGCGATCCCTACTAGCCCAGCAAGGGTCTAGCAACAATCAGTCAATGCTACTACGCATATTCCTAATTGCAATTAAACAAGAGGTAAAGAGCACCTACTTGGATTCCAACGCTGTCGTTTGACGAAGAGATGCCGCCTTTGCTCCTTCGCTTTCGCTGGTCACGATCCTCTACGATCTCCGCGAATAGATACCTGCACACACGAAGAGGAAACAAACACAAGCGTGAAATCTAGTAAAAGCAACCATACATCAGTCAGAAAAGATGTAATTCACATTTAATCATTGCATAGACAAATGAGAATGGAACAATAATAGCAGTCATCTATTATTAATCAAACAGAGGAGAGTACAACCAAATGTTCTGACGTCGGTAACCTTCTCAGGAGGGGCCGGTCAGCAAGTGTCTCAAGCATTCACCTTTGGAAATGATTCTCCCAAGACAAGCAACTCTCTCTCTCACACAAGCAACACAAAACAACCTTCCCTAAGCAATCAATCACTTCCACACCTAGCACACCAAATACCTATAGTAGCAGCAATCTGAGCACTATAAGCTCTATACAATCCAAGCTATTCCAAAAACTAGCTGCTCATGGTAATGGTGGAAGTTTATATAGGAGAAGGAGCCTCCTAAAAGGGTGGAAGGATGAGCTTATCCTCAAGGGAAGTGGTTGCAAAGGGTCGAACAGACATGCCATAGAAGGGAGTCGATACTCACAAAGCCAACAACCAAGCCTGGAGTTATCTGGAAGGCTAGCTGTTGGAACAAATTCGCCCAAACAGGATCAGCGCAGATTATAAGGTAACTGACGCGCTGACGCCGCGCCTCAATAACTAGGAAAGTCATGTCAGCACGACCCAATACAAAGGAGAGGTGCGCTGGCTCAAGAAATGTGACCAGCGCGGAAAAGTGATGTGCTTCCGCGCTGGCAGCGCACTGAATACACTACGAGCCACCAGTCATCGCGGATATTTTAGAAACAGACGCGCTGATGAGGAAAACTTTGGAAAAATGGGTTTTTGGCCAGTTCAGAAGGCATGAACTTGATCATTGTGAATTCTTGACATAGTAAGGTGACTGACAGGGAGACAGTGACAAATTACTGTGTAACAACAAGCATCACAAAACCACAAACATTGACACTAAGAGAGTATTTGAAAAAGTATAATGTCAACAAACCTATAGACATAGGGAGCACCCATAACTTCATAGATATAAAATGTTGTGAAAAACTTAAATTTATTCAAATACCTAGTTGCAGATATATAATAATTGTTATGGTAATAAATGGAAAAAGATATTGATTGTCTTAGGAAGTTTCACAAGGTTAAGCTACAAATACAAGATTACATGTTAGAACCTAGGTTCTACATAGTACCCTTGGGAGGAGTAGACATTTTCATGGGAATTCAATAGATAGAAAAATTAGGTATATAACAACATGTTCTCATGAACTATGTAAATGTAATTATATCCAAGGATTATTGGGAGTTGTAACATGGATACCTCATCAATTTTAAGATTGAAACAAAAAAATTATAAATGATGAAGTGTATTTTGTCTATTAATGATAATTTTCAAAACAATTGACTAAAGGGTGAAACACCCATATTGACCATGATACCATGAGTGGGAATTGGAGAGGGGGTTGTGAGAATTAAGTTTTCCTATAATAGTTAGAAAAGAAAAACCCACCAAAGCTTTGTGTCCATCTTTAAATTTAAAAATATTTTCTTGGTTTTCCTCCTAGCCCAAAAATTGTCAATGAATAACATACTAAAGCAACCATGTGCTACCATTATGGAGGTTAGATAGTGGTTGAAGAGTTCTTTCAAAATTCAATGGTCAATATGGAAAAGTAGCATCTCAATTTTCATGAATTGACCCATGAGTGGTGTGGGAGAGTGGGGGAAGTTCAATGGAACAATCACTCATATTCATTTAGAATCCCACAAATCGTAAGGGGTACATGAGTGCCTAAAGAAGTGAATTTGCAACTTTATATTTACTAGTATCAAGTGACCAAAGATGAATTTCGGTACCCAAATTCCTCAAGAAAGTGTCATTTATGAGTGAAAAGTATGCTAGTGCTTAAGAAGACCCATTTCTACTTACTAAATTATTGTAGATGTTATCGCCTAAAAAGTGACCACCTAGCCAATTTTCACTAGGTTAATCGAAATACAACATGTGGTATGGGTTTTACACATTAAAACCCACTTTCACAACAACAAATAATTTAGTGAACCATTCTTCTAAGTTATTTGTATTTAATTAATTTACCCACATGAAATAACCTAGAAACTTATTTAATTTCATGTTATTTTCATATTTACCCATTTATTTGAAAATAATTAAAAATATTTTCACCCACATTTTTTTTTTTCATAGGAATAATTAAATAAATCATTAATTATTGGTTATTCCTTAATTATTTCAAAATTCTCTTAGAAATAATTTATTAGATCATTATTTATTAATTATTCTTAATGCATTTGACGATTTCACCTAGAAATAATTAAACCCAATTTTGTTTATTAACAATTTCACACACTTATATTAATTAACTCAACTAATCATTATTTTTTAAGTTAGTTAGCCAAATAAATATTATTGAACATTTGTTCAATCATTTACTCTCCCAAGAATATTTAAATACCCACAACAGACAAATCTTGATTTGGTCCAACAAATATTTTATCATTTGACCATATCATAACTAATATAGCATTTTATTATAAAACGAGAGATTTTTCCCAACTCTTTACACTAAGACCATATTCATTGTCATCATTCTGATCTCATGACTTCTAACTCTCCATTTAAGTTCTATACCTACATTCTTAACCATAATTCTTCTTAGTACATACCAGAAAGAGGAAAGCCTTCAACCACAAGAAAGGGAACAAATAACCCGAGGAGATTGTGGTGACCCGTGTTTGCCCTTATTTCCTCCATAGGTGTAATTAATTTGTTTATTTATGACATAAAATGTCTCTTTCCATTGGATACAAATTATGTGATGTTATCTATATTTTTTGGGTTGATGAAAATTCATTTTTCTATTGGTGATTGATGTAGGATAACAACAAAAGAATATATTCAAACTCTAATTATAACTATTTTAACGTTCCATGTATAGATCTACAAAAATTAACAATTTATTAGAAAACAATGTTTCATGTACAAAATTTGTCAAAGGAAACAAAACACATTTAAAACCATAAACCCAAATGAATAAGATTTTTATTATAAAACACATGTAGAATAATATGTAATGATAGAGGTTTCTATGTTCGCCTCCATGGGAGGGTTCTTTGCTCCCTTTCATGTGGCTAAATGTTTTCCTCTTTTTGGTATGTAGTGGGTAGAACTATGTTTAAGAATGTTAAGGTAGAACACAAATGGAGAGTTCAAAAGTCATGAGATCAAAATGATGACAATGAAAATGGTCATAGTCTAAAGAGTGAAGAAAAAACTTTCTTTTTTGTAATAAAATTCTATATTAATGTTGATGTTATAACATATTTCATCACTCCTATAGACCATATTCTCGTATATGGCTTGGGTAGATCCCTTTCACCTTGTAGACGTATCCTTATTTCAAAAATGTGTTTTTCAAAATCCATACATGACTCTTCCCACTATAAAAACATTTACATACACGGTTCCTATGAAAATTACCCACATACACATTTTTTAAATTTAAATATATATATAAAGAATCTATTTTTCGAGCGTGGTTTATGGGTTTTACCAAAAGACCACCTAAAGGAGCCCATGGCCTAACTAAATTAATTGGTTTGATGTGGTATATATACAACCCATGGGTAGGCCTAATTCATTCCTAATGAGAGGTATCCATACTATACCCAAGTTTCCCTAGATCAAGTCTGCATTTTTCTCATTCCTCCTACACTCCCAATCTCTAGGAAACTCTTGTTTTCTTGCAGAGAAGCTCAACCTTCTTATCTGACATCTTCTTGCATATATTGGAGAGGAAGTCTTCAATGGCTCAAGCTAGATGGATCCAGAGGAAGCTTTCCTCGGTGCCCTTGGTTAGGATTAGGTTGTATCTTCACCTATTCTTGTAGCTTTTAGTTAATAAAGAGACTCATTTCCTATTTCCAAACTGCATTGTTATCTTATGAATGTTAATTTGTGATAATGCTTATGATGATCTAATATACATATATGTACATGTATTTTGAATTTGGTGATCTGTTTGTGTCTATGTAATATTTTTGCAGGTCTGAACATCTTGGAAGAAAGTTTAGGGTTTGGACCCTTCTGGTTCTACTTCAAATGTAGGACCTTGGGGTACATCTCCAATCCATACTTTTGTGAATTCAAGTGCTTGATTTGATTGTAGGAGTTTTCTTGTTACCTTTTTATTTCACTCTATTGGGGCTCTCAAATCTATCCCTTGGGAACTTTTCCATTCAACAAAATTAGTGACTCCACTACGGAAATACTTGTAAAGTATTTCTTAAATGGTTGTTCAGATTGATATGAGTATTTTTTCTATTGTTTTATTGTTTTGTCTATCTCCTGACATCTTGTTTCATAAGATTTGTCAACCAAACATTTTAGATTTGGGATTTTTTTCTATTTTTTCCCTAGTTTTCTATCTATACATAGTTTTTATTCAGAACAATTGTGTATATATGAAGTTGTATTGTTTACAACTTGTGTATATGAAGATTTTATGTATAAACAATGCATAAGTATGTAGGCTTTCTTCTGGACAGTTGTGTATGTTTCTAAAAAGTGAGAATTTCAATTGGATGAGTATATTCAAAGCCTGAATATTTTTGCGCCAGGTCTTGTATGGTTGTTGAGGATTGAGAATCTTGGTGTCAATAGTTTTTTCTTGGTATCCTTCATTTGTGTGAGAAAAAACTTGTCTCAACCTAATGTTTTTAATTTCTGAAGCCTGTGAAGAGTGGAATTGGGTTCCATATATTCTATTTGAAGTATCTTGTTGTTTTTGTTCTTAGGAACAACTTTATATATATATATATATATATATATATATATATATATATATATATATATATATATATATATATATGTGTGTGTGTGTGTTCATTAAGATTGTTTGTAGCCCATATATATCTTTTGCTTCTTCATATGACCTAAATTTTGATCTTTTTGCATTATTCTCCTTTTTTTCTTGAAAGGGTTGAAGATTCTTCTTGAAGATCTAGGTTCTCATTTACTTGAGGCCTTTTTGATATTTTAAACCTCTTACATCTTTCTTTGCCAATTTTTTGAGTGTTTCATGCTCTTATTTGCATTAGTATTTTAAACTCCTTGTATTTGGAATCCTAGACTTGGTAAACTTGAGTATTTTTCATTCATTTGGTTTTGAGATCCTTTGTTTGCTTCATTTCTTGAAGATTTGTGTTCATTCAATAAAGAAAAAACAAAATTATTTGTGTATCATTTTTCTTTTGTTTTCATTTCATTAGTTTGAAGTCTTTTGGTTTTGTCAATGTGAGAGTTTTTGTGGTGAATTCAAACATTCCTTTTGTTTAGGAGTCTGATTGGAATTGAAGTGTTTTTTTTCATTTGCTTGTTTGGTTTTCCATAGTATTGCTTTTCATGGTTTCTTACCTTAAGATTTGTAGTTGAATATTGCATTGCATATCAGTGTTTATTAAGCTTAAGTGCAGTAGAACAATCATTTAGTTTTTTTTTTATTGATTTTGAATGTTCTAGTGCTTATTAAAAATAATAAAAATGTATTTCTTAAGTAGGTTCTCATAGAACCTTATAGAAATTGCTTTCATCGAAAAAAGAAGAGTTTCATTTGCATGTAGCCTAGGTTTTCAAATTGGTTTATTTTGTGTCAAATCATCACAAGTTACACTTCCATATCCTTTGACCTAAACAACCGAACACGGGGGCTTCACTGGGGGAGAAATATTATACCATGTGCCTTCACATTGGGGGATATATATTGTGAAAAAAATGATATAATATATTGAGCAAATATTAGGGGGTAAATGGTCTTTATATTGGCAAGTATAAAAAATTGAGCTCAAAGTTAATGAAAAACTATAAAGGGGTATAAAAAAGATTAATAACAAAATGGGTACCTACAATATCTAGTGAAAGAAGGGGTATTTTAAATTTGGAAGGTGTATTAGGTTCGTATTGGTAGGAGGTTAAATAATATGGTTTTAGAGGTATTTTCCAATGTGTAGTAAAATTAGGGGTATTTTTTAGTATGCCATGAACACATGTGATATGTCACAGGTTCATTGAGTGAAGGCCTTGTGTAAAAAACATTAAAATGAATGCTTAACTAAAATCAACTAGACTTTTATTTTGGCATAGAAACACCAACTAGTTTAGGGCATATTTAGGGCCTGGGAATAGGTGTGTGGAAAGTAAACTCTCCAAGGCCACTCAAACTAAATTATAGAAGTTGATTAAATACTGGATGTCAAGTATTGTATAGGTTGTCAGGAAAATCTCCTATCACATGGGAGTTAAGCTCTAGGTCATGCAACGATAAGGAAAGAGAGATACCCCTTCTCGTACTTGTCTAATCACACACTCACGATTATTCTTGGCCCTCAGCTTTTGATTACGAATTGGTAACCTTAGTTTCTTTTCCTTGGGACCACATAGGTGATTGTGGGGGGGGGGGGGTGTTCCCTTGGTACTTGAGACATGTTGTATCACTTTGATAGTACTTTTGGAAAGTGCCCCGCGAATTGAGGGTACTTGCACCAACAAAGGATATTATCTGGTGGTTAGCATAATTGTTTCTCATACCTTTAATAGTGGGACTTGGGCCCTCATCATCCAAATCTTACCTTCGGAAGGCCCCTTTATCTACTTTATCGTATTTTGGTGTTCGGTCCTAATCACCTAGAGCATAAATACTTGAAGTTATTTTACTTGTCTATATATTTAGAACTTTTTAGTGAGTGCTATGTGCTCCTAGCCTTCCTTACGTGATTTTAGTCTTTTGATTTTATTTTATTCATAATAGGTGGTTGATTGACTAGTTTTTCGATCTAGGAGACTTCGTGGGTTTTCACTTGTGAGTGTCGAGCATTCACCTAGAAGACGTAGGAGAAATTTTGTTGGTTCTTTTGAGCCAGTCCACGCTAACACAATAGAGACAAATCCTTCAATAAGGGTTTCTATTCCAAGGGAAGAACTTGTGCATAATTTGGGTATGACTAATGTTCCTAAGGATACTAACCAAGGGACTGCTTCAAAAGGGGATCCTTGTGCTTTTCCTTTCTTTGGAAATGTTTGTGCTCCCTTTTTTTTTCTCAATTAGACTAATTCTATTAAGAAAAATATGGTACAAGAGGATACATTCATGAGAAACAGAAAACCGGCAACCGGAAATGATAGGACTATCAACCTCGGTTCTGGAGAAGGTGTAAAACAAACAAGGAGCTACAACATGAGGCTGGGAGCCAGAAGAAACATTGACTTCTACCCTGAGAGGGTAGAGGCCTCAACACGAATCTTTTTCCCTTTCCCTTTTTTGACTTCGACCCAACCATTTTGGGGTGGATGAGCCATAACAATTTGAAGATTGGGGCTCTCCTCAGGGGAGCCCTCCTTTTCTGAATCAGAGGACGCGGACAAATGGGCGCGTTTCTGAGCAGTGGCTGTGTCGGAGGAAGGCACCAGACCATCAGTGGAAGGAACCATGAAGTTAGGGACCTGATTCTGTTCTTCATCACTATCTTCATCTTCAGAGCTGGAGGAATCCGAATCCACAACTAGAGGTGGAGAGCAAGGCGCCCATCGTTTGGATTTGGGCTTGGAGACGTTGGCCTTATTCTTTTTTGCCGGACGAGATGGGCAGGTGTTCTGCAAATGCCCAGATTGGTGGCAATGGCGGCAACGAAATGCGGTATTCTCGTAATCCAATGTCTGGGTCCAGACAAAGTCATTTATCTTGAGACTGATCTGTTCTGGAAGTACTTTGCTTAAGTCTAACTCCACACATATTCTTGCATATGAGTAGAGACCTTTGGATTCCCGCCATAAATCTCCGCTAATGAAGGTACCCAAGGTATTTCCTATAGCTCTAAAGACACGAGTATTCCATAGGTGGGCCGGTAAGTTTGGAAGCCTGATCCATACAGGGGTCTTGGTAATGACAGCAGTAGCTGGATCAAAATCAGGGAACCAAGGAGTCATGAAGAGCCCTACAGTTCCCATGAACCAAGGACCCTCTTCTAAGGCCTTTTCATAATGCTTACTGTTATCAAATAGAACAATGAAGTACCGTTTTGAAAAAAAAAAGATCTTACAATGATGTGTCCAGTTTGCATGGATCTATGCATAGAGGTCCTGAGATCGCGGCCACAGTCCATTAAATCTGCAAATGATGGCTCTTTCTGCAAGTTCTTGAAGTTGGGTTGCCAGATCTTCATGGGCGAGTTCAGCAAAAGGAACTTCTTCAATCTTATCAACCAAGAAGGCCTTAGATTTAAGGGCTTCCGGGGGGTTTGGGGATCTCAGAGTGGACTGCATCTTTGTATGAGAAGGGCCGAGCAGATGATGATTGTCCCGCTGCACCTCCTCTCAGACGAAGGGTTACCACCACAGAACTGTTCCTGGAAATGCTATAAGAAGAGAGGGGAAGAGGGTCTTCAAGTTGTTTACCTTGAAAGAGAAGTCGTTGAAGTCTTGATGGGATCCCCATCCTGCGTTCTAGATTCAGTTTGAGTTCTTGCACCAGATCTGAAGGTCTGACCCATTGCATGATGGTTCTGCCTGTAGGCTGAGAAATTTGGATCTGAAAGGGATCAGAGATGAGCCTTGACCCCTTGCCAGGGCTTCTTGTGCTTCCAAGATAGATCTGTCGTGGCTATTTCCCATCCGGGGAGTCGGACTTGCAAGATCCTGGCCGATCTGTTTGTTGAGAAATTTCTTGACATCTCGTTCAGGCATTTCGTCAAACAGTTCGCATGTGATTTCAACATCGCCGGCAGAAGGAAGCGCTGGGTGATTTTTCTTGAAAACCGGAGAAAGCCACTTAACGGCGCCCTGAGTGATCAGACGGGAGGCCGAATCGACGATCCTCGAGAACCAGGTAATGCCGCTCCCTCTGTTATCAGCGGCAGCCACTGCCGCTTTAACAGCGGCGGGTGCATGGCGTCCAAGCTGCGGGCGCTCATATGGGGAGCTGTTCCTGCGGCCCAAGCGGGAGGTGCGATGCTTGCCGCCTGCGCCACCGCCTTTGAATGGCCGTCGATCCTCCTCCTTCGCCATGTGACCCTGAGAACTGTAGTCGGATGGATCCTTTCGGGGGTTCGAACGATCCAGCTTTCAATTCCGGAAATGTTTGTGCTCCCTTGATGGCCACCTCAAACATTATTGGATTGAATGTTGGACTACCAGTTTGGCTATGGTCCACTCTAAATGTTCTTGAAGCTTCTCAGATAAACACTTTATTTCAATGGAATCAAATGGATTTTAATTGTTCATCATATTTTCTAAAGAAATTTGGGCTTCCTTTTTCTCCTCCATCTCGTAAAACTAAACTTAAAAGGAGGAGAAAGATGAGTAATAAGCAGAAGAACAATTCTCTCCATGAATCATCACCAACCTTTGCAAATCATGCTGGGGGCATAAGTCTAGTCACTACTAGTCATATTGGTAATGAGTCACAAACCTTAGTAAGTCATGTTAGTGGTGACTCACCAGCCTTTGTGAGTCATGCTGGTGACACGAGTCTCATCTCTCCTGGAAAAGGGTCACTAACCTCTATAAGTCATATTGGAGACTAGTCACTAACCACTACAAGTCATGTTGGAGACTTACCATCGGCCACTCCTATTCATGTTGGGGTCAATGATGTTGATAAGATACCTAAGCATAGAATATTTAAACCTAATTTCCCTTATAGGATTTGTAAGGGAGATTATATTACTTGTTTGTGCCTAATATTTAAGTGGTATAAAGTTTGTGGTCCAATTCTAAAGGTTCTTCTACTTCTTAACCTCTTATGGTTTCTCAAATTTCTATTCAACCATTAGTTAATGAAGCAGTTGAGCCAATGTAATATTTGGCTGATCCCACTACTCTTTTGGGGGGTGAAATGTGTACTGACCAAATATTCTTAATTTCTAGCTCAAAATATTCTAGACTAGGGGGCATGTCGATTTCTTCGAGTGTACCCCCTCCAAGTTTTAGGAGTGTTTCCATTGAATGGGATAATCTTGTTGAGTCTTAACTTCCTTCTTATGCACCTTTTCAAATAAGGGTTAGAGTTAATTCCACAAATGTATATCAATATATAGTGGATGAAGGAAACTCTATAAGTATTATATCATCCTTGGCTTGGAAATATTTGGGTTCTCCGAAGTTGCTAGCAAATGATAGTTAGTTTCTTGCCTATGATAGAAGACTTGGTGAATATTTGGGTGTTCTTCCTCAATTTATTATCACATTAGGTGGGAATACTGTATTAGTTTAAATGGTGGTGTTTGATGGCCCTTTAGAATTTAATATGCTCCTTGGGCATCATTATGTCTATGTTATGAATGGTGTGTTGTATACATTCTTTTGAGTGATGTATTTTCCTTACAATAGAAGCATTGTCAGTATAGATCAACTTATATCTAACAATCACCAACCCTTGGTATGTTCCAGGTTTTCAAGTAGACTCTACCACACCACAAGTGAATTTTTTGGAATTATATCCTCAATGTTCAATTTCTGATGAGAATGGTCCTTTTAACTCTTATTTTCTTTCTTGGGACTTGGTCCTAGTAGTTTATCGAGTGATTTCTTCAATGGGGGCATGGGAACCCTTGCTTCCCCCTATTTATCCTTCTGGTTATTATGATTTCTTGGATGATGAGTTTCTCTCACAAGAGGATCTCTTTGCAGCCATGACTATGATTAATCGATCCTATTCTCTTCCAGAACTTGAATCTATGGGTTTTAGCTACCAAAGGTGTCCTTGGTTTGAGTCTTGCAAGGGCTTGTCATGAAGAACTATTATGCATAAGTTGTAAGGTTATGTGGTTCCTTTTACCATATTGTACATATATGGCATGAATTTTCAAGTTTTGTTTTCTATAACACAAGTTTTTACCTTAATTTTATATATGGGATGTATTAACTTATTTCCCAGAATTCCTAATTATGTATACAAAATTTTGAAGAGATCTGCTTTGGGTACTTTCATGGTTGATTTTCTCTGCTAAGTATTGGATCTATAAACTAGCATATAGGTTAGGTTTTCCACTTGCATTATGCATTATTAGCTTCCTTTTCCATTTTGGTCGTAGGATTGACCTCACTAAGTTGTGACATGGAACCTTCTTGTTGTTTGGAAGTGTTATAACTTGTGTGGTAGAGCCTACCTTATCATTGACACTCTAGATAATACCTTGTTGACACTTGCAACCCATGTTATATTTTTGTTCATAGGCTTAGGAGTCCTCTTTCGTTCCATCATTAATTTCCATTGAAGACTCATTCTTCTTCCTCACTCTTATTTTTACTTTATATCGTAGAGTCTTTGATATGTTGAGTTGTATTGTTATATTACACATTGACCACTTGCACCAGTTTGGCCTTAAGCTAGCTCTGTTTTACTCCCTTATAAGCCACTCTCTTCCATTACCTTTCTACAAGATCAAATGATGCATTCATTAGCCTTTATGACTTGACACCTTTAACCTTGGAGGGAACATTCCCCAAGTGTCAATGAATTGCATTTGTAACCTTGAATTGAGCATACAGATGTTCTAAACCCAAGAACTATTTCACTTGCCTTTGACACTTGTGCCCTCCACTATAATATAGGAATTATTTTATTAATTTTAAAACTTTATAACATGAAAAAGAAAAAAAGTTAAAATATTCCAAAAAAAAGAGAGGGAACAGGAAGAGATTCTTTGATCACTTTGGATAAAGAGTCAGTTGTGTCACCCTTTAACTATGAACTTGTTTTTACCTATCATACCATCTTATAGTTGTGTCAAATGGAACTATTTTTCATCCCTAGTATAGGGAAGGATGGGTGTAATCTTGGTGTTCCAAAGGAAAGACCAAAAGGGAGAGCCTAAGTCCCATAGACATAAAAGAGAGCCAAAAATTTGGAGGTTGAAATCACAGGGAAGGCCGAAAATCGAAGGGAGAACTGAAATTTTGGAGGCTGAAATACAGAGGCGAAAATGCCAAGCTGAAATGCCGAAAATTGGAGGTTGAAATCAAAGGGAGAACTAAAATTTCAGAGGCCGAAATGACAAAAGGAAATGTCAAAATTCGGAGGCCAAAATGAGAAAGGAAGGTTGACCATTAGGATTCGATATCAAAACATTGAAGCAGAAGGAATATTGAGATATCATATGTAAGAACAAATGGGCCACAACATTTAATTAAAAGGGACCTGAAACGGCATGATGGAGCAAGGAATATCGGAGCAAGTAGTCAGAAGGGCCACTATATTGTAATATCGAAAGGTTGGAACTTAGAGAAGAATGGTATCGAAATATCATATTTTCATACTTCCTTAAAAATTGATATTCTTAAAAAGCCTCGAGATTGCCGAGAAAAGGAAATACAAAGAAAATCGTTGAAAACTCAAGGACCTAAGAATCTATTTCTCTCTCCTCCGAAGAATACAAACAACATTAGATAATTTACTCCAAGAAACTGATGAGGCAGATGATGTTAGTGTGATGTGGTCATATGATGGACATGTGGCATTCAGTTTCGACGTTTTAGAGGTCATAATGGGGTAAATTTGGGTGACATGTGTCACCACTAGGGAGGTGCCACATGGAGATAATGACATCAGTGTGCCATCATTTAGGAGGTTGGAATTTCAGAGGAATGAGATTTCATAACCCCTGTTTAGATTTTTTTTTAAAAAGTTCCAATAAAATGAAGGGGGTTCCGCTGTTAAGTGGCATTTAGTCATGGGAGCTCAGAATACCAAGGGCATAGAAAGGGCAGAGTACGTAGGTACTATTTAGAATATCGGAGGTTGGAGTTTTTGGAACCCCTTTGAAATTTCATTTTTGAAAAGGCCTCGATGGGAAGGGCTTCCAATGCAAACTGGCACATGGTCATGAGAGATCCGAAGAACCTAGAGCGGAGAGAATATTTGGCACCTAAGTGCTACAAAACATGTTGAGAGGTGAATATTGGAACTACTATGCAATTTCTTTTTTAAAAAGTTATGATGAGAGGGGATTATGATGTGTTGTTGGAATTCGGTTTCAAGGGCCCAAAGGATCAAGGGTGTAGACCAAGGTCAAGCACCCAAGTGTTATGGAGCTCATCGGAAGAGGGATACATCATAACTTTGTTTTAATTTTAATTTTGAAGAACTTTTGATGTGTTGATGGCTCATGGTTGTGGGATATTTAAAGGAACCAAGGGTGGAAGAGAAAATAGAAAGGGAGATAATCCCCTAAAATGAGCCCAAAGGTTTTATCACCCAAGCATTGATCCTACATTCACAACACCTAGGCCACATGGATGCAGTGGCCACAACACAAAAGGTAAGATAACATGTATAACACCTAGCGGATTAGTTCACACGAGTACAACGGTTGTTATAACAAGTTTTATGTGAAAGGTCTATTT
Source organism: Pinus tabuliformis (assembly GCA_031772625.1). Lineage (NCBI taxonomy): Eukaryota > Viridiplantae > Streptophyta > Pinopsida > Pinales > Pinaceae > Pinus > Pinus tabuliformis. The sequence goes on along the minus strand of CM062815.1, from coordinate 641,005,516 downwards.
GATGTCTGGGAGAGTAGTATACATGGGCGAGATAACGTTAACAACATATACAACACATTTTAATCAACATATGTATTACAACAAGTGAATTAGTTCAAGTGTTACACACAGGTTAAAGCAACATGCATTACAAGTGTTAAAGATTAGTCTTACAACAGTTACAATACATGTGTGAAAATGTGCTGGCCTGTGAGCAAGCTTCTGAATTAAGAGAAAGTTCCAAGATACATTGTTACACCATACATCACTAACCCCATGTGTGGAGCATTGGAGCCGCTACTTACTCCTCCTAGAAAATATTACAGATTCTCAAGGCTATGTGGGAGGACCTGAGGTGAAAATTACTTTGCATCTATAAATGAGGAGGTATTTATAGCCAAGGGTGAAACTGACCCTTGTGGCTATTCAACTACCCTCATGACTGTTTGACTTCCATGACTCTTGATACAACAAGTGGGTCTCTTGGAATTCCATGCTACATTACATTGGTTAATAGTATGGCCTACAATAGAGATGAGGTTGACATGACTCATGACATGACTCGACATGGAAGTGATGGTACATCCATGCTACTATTGGTGTGCATGTCGAGCTGTAGTGTTGTTGGTGATGGATGTCCTCATGGTCTACCACAGTTTCACCTCTGCATGGCAACATGCGTGAAGTATTTGCTGGTCGTTGGGTCTACTTGATGTTGCATTTGCTTGTTTCTCCTTGCTTGTATGTTGGAAGGTTTGACAGGTTTGTTTGTTCGCAAAAAGTGCATGTTCGTCCATCCATCCGTCCGTGAACAAAATTTTCATATTTTTCTCATCCTTCCGTCTACGAACACATCTTTGCATGATCATCCATTCACAAGCACATCTCTTTGCATGCATCATTTGTTCGTTCATCGGTGAACTTGCCCTTTTGCATGTGCTCCCTTTTTTCATCCCATCCATCATTGTGCCATGTTTGTTTGTGTACCTATACCTACAGTAACTCATGACAAGATGACATCAAATCCAAAAACCTCCTAGTCTACCATGATGCATGATTGTTTCAGATGCAGGTGACCAGGAGAGGACACAAGGTTGTGAGATGGGATGGAGGCTTTGGGCACTGCTGATGAAAACTGTGTAGGAGACACTAGGTGATGAAGATGGGAAATCCTGATCGACAATGACTGTCCATGCGGTTTGGCTCAGCTGAAGGAAAAAATGTGCAGCTTTTGAGAGGAATAGTTTGGGTTAGGAAAGGCTGGGCAGGCAAAATCTGCGCAATTTTTGAAGTGAGTGGGCAGCAGGAGACTGGTAGCAAAAACTATGAAATTCCTGAGGGGAACTGGCCGTCTACTCTTGGGAGCGACTGGTATGGATCTATAACTTGTATGGGCACAATTTCATCCACCTGTGCATGTTGCGCCCCCTACTATACTTGTTCCTATCGTAACTCATTCTCTCACCTGTGCAGCTCCTGTTCTTCCTCGATTTGCTACTCCAGCTCATGCAACTCTTTCTACGTTCCTTTCTCTTCCTTCATGTGATCTTCGTGTTGCACCATCACCTCATATCCTCAATCTCCAAAGCTTCTTTCATCATGAGTGGATCTTATTTTAACTTGCAGCTTGGCTCTGCCTCTATGTTGTCAACAACCTTCCTCTTGCATTCGTCGCATGCAGGCATGCTACCTTCTACTACTGTTGATGGTGCTACTCGTTGTGATGTCGTTTCCATTCATGTTGATATCCTTATCCATGAACAACTTGATGTCTTCATAGATAGGCAAGTTCATAAACACTTGATCAACTTCATCCCCAGTTGCGCTCTGCACGGTGTCTTCGTCTTTGCACTCTTGGAAGCCATTGTACCTGTGCTACTGAGAGCCAGATGAACACCTATGATACCTGGAGACATAGCAACACTCATGGTAGGAAATGTGTCAGTCAAAAACAAAAACGAACTTGAGAACTGACCTGCAACATACCTATGCGACTGATCATGAAGGTTGCACAATTTCTGCCGGGAGGTGGGGGGACTAACTGCCAAAACTGCGCAAGGCATACTTTGGGCTATCAGGGGGTTGATTGACTACTGGAACTACACAATGCATAGTCCAGCTTGGCCTGCTGAGGACTGAAACTGTGCAATGCACAATTTCAGTCAGTAGTGACATGCAACCAACAAACTGCATTACGTAGTTTCTGGGGCTAGCAGGACACTACCTCTAAGAATTGTGCAATGCAAGCTTGGAGGTTAGTACTGGGACAAAATTGCACAATTTCTGGAGGGAAGGCAGAGCCTTCATTTCCAGAAATGTGTAGTGCTAGCCAGGCAAGGCACGGTCCAGGCCAAGGTAGCCTAGACCGGTCGACGGGTGAATGAAAACATGATAAGTTTGAATGCATGATGAGATGAGTGAAAATAAGAGTGAATGATCATACATGCAAAAAACAAGTGCAGGATTTAGAAAATGGGAAATCATGCATGTGTGTGAAGCAAGTCGCCGCAATGGCGACCACCAGTGCAAAAACAATGTCATGCATGCGACAACAGTGAGATGCGAACGAAAACTGAAACGGTGCTTCTCCAAGCTAACATACATTAAAATGATAGCAAGCACTCACTGAAATCAAGAAGATAGCACTCACACAAAGCCAAACACAAAAAGCAACAAAAACGCTGCGCAAGACATAAAAAGCGGGCTTTCCCAGAAAAAAATGAGCAAAATGTGTCGATGGCTCCTAGATGCAATGTGGGATGTCAAATTTTTATGGTAGATGTGAGGAATGAGCTCTGCAATGTCCAATTGATGAGGTTTGATAAGATCGAGGTTATGACGCGCATGCCATAAATCTAGGAAAAGCAACACTTGACGAGAGGTTTCTGAAATGATCCTTGCATGTAACCTCCAGCTGCTAAAAATAGATCCCTGAATCAAGGGATGCCTTTGCATGTTTCCTTGGGAGAAGCAGTCCATGCATGAAAATCATTTTTTCTTGGTCCTAGAGGGAACCGATCAACCTGAAGGCACATGCATCAGTCTACGAACTTGAATGAAAATCTAGCAGTTTCTGGGCCGAGTAGAGATGGTTGTCCTAGAGTGATTGCGTAATTTCTGAGAGGAAATTGTGAATGTCTCCCAGGATTGTGCAGTTTATGGGCTGAGAAGCTATCCTAAGCCAGACCTCACAATTTTCTTAAGGAAGCCTTTCTAACTGTATCTCACAATTTCTGAGCCGAACAGGCTGTCCTCGATCAGACCTTGCATTTTTCTCAAGGAAGTTTGTCTGACTGTATCTCGCAATTTCTAAGCCAAGTAGGCTACTTGTCTGGATTTGCACAATTTCTGTAAGTTGCTGGGCTGGTTGTCCTAGATGAATTGCACAATTTCTAGCAGCAACAGATGACTGTTGCCCAAAATTTCGCAATTTCTGGGCTAAGCTACTATCTTGGGATGAATTGCGTAATTTTTGAGAGGAAGACTGTCAGGAAGAATTACACAATTCTGGAGCCTAGCTGGGTGTCCAGCTGGGTTTGTGCAATTTTTGGAGGGAAGGCTAGTTCCCCTCTAGAATTTCACAATTCCCAGAAGGAGATTCTTAACCAACAACTGATACTAAGTCTGAAAGAAGAACGTGAAGGGGGCGAAACAAAATTGCATGCAAAGGTTGACAAGACTCTATGAAACAGTTGAAGTTGATGTGCTTGATAGGGAAATACATGCTGTTGAGGATGGTGGGTAGGGAGGATTCAAAACGAAGCTAAGGAAAAATTTTGGAGGGTGGTTGCGGTCATTACAACACTTGGCGACAAACTGGTAGAACTCCAGCTCTTTGAATGGACCTTGTTCATGGAAATAAAGTTTAACACCTTCGGAAGTATTGTTTAGTTCTTTGGTCATCTTCATTTCCATAATTGCTTGTCTATAAGATGTAGCATCTACCAAGCTCTTGGTCGGTTGACAAAAATTCCAAGCCAAGCCAACATATTTGTTTCGATTGAGGTTGAGGGGTATATTGGTGCACAAGTAGTATAGTCGTAAGAGTCTTAGTTTCATCTCTGCTGTTGCTCCACTGCCAAAAGGCCTAAAAAGTAACCGATAGAGTCACGCAGGAACACAAGCATGGTTCTGCTGCCAGCAAGCTTGGTCAGTACCCCCGCAGGGTTACTTGCATCACCTCTCTGTGCGAGAAGCCTTTCTCTTCTTTCACCTTATTCATTTTTCAATTTATTTTTTTCATAACTGTGCATAACACTTATTCATTTCAAAGATGAAAGAGGGATCTTGACTTAATGAGAGCAGAAGAGGTTGTTCCTTCAAAGGATAATTTTATTATATACCTCTAATGTGCCTGTTAAGGTTTTCTCCCTCACCTTACTCTACTTGATTGAGCTTCTAAAGTTTAACCCAAAACAACTGACTAGAGTAGGTGACACTAGTTAGCATGCAGGTGTTGTGTTTTCACCAAGGTTCACTTTGAACAGTACGTATTTTCCATTGACGTATCACAGACTAAAGATAACAAGTTCTTACATAAGAGAGCAGACAACAGATAACCAAATGTTGATAGTTTTACAAGTCCTCTTGTACCTTACACAACTTGTTTCAAGAGTCGCACACGGTTTCATGCGAAACTAACCTACGAGTGCAAAAAAAGAAAAAAATAGAAAATAAAGCATAGGCATAATTAAATGCAAAAGCAAAGCAAGTAAGAAAACAAGGAGGAAAAAAAGCAAACATGCGAGGTAAGTAAGCAAACAAGCGTGCAAGAAAATAACCAAAAAAAGAAAGAAGAAAACATGCATGCAAGAAACTAACTCAAAAATCAAACACTACTCCCACTCCTAAGCTAACCGTGCATTGGCTTGATCACATGAATTGATACTTCCAATGTTGCCACTGGTGCATTGGTTGACTAATGTTGGTGAAGGCATGGTCTGCAAGAAACCCGATTGTGCAAACCAACAAATAAGAAAGATACAACAATGAAGACAAACACACTCCGAGATCACAAGCATCCATAGAAAAAAATGAGTGGAAGTGCCTGACATACAGTCCACGGACATACCACAATGTTGTGTGACACAACGTATATATGTTAATCATACGTACAATCTTGACTGTGACATGAAATCACACGTGAGGAAGATAGACCAATTACGTTGTGCAAGTGTGCTTGCTGAGTAAGATTCCTCCAATGCATAAGTGATGGGATCATGTAGTTCGAGTTGAGGAAGTGAAATATGAGTGTTGGATTATTCTTCAATGCATACAGATGAGTGATGAGGAGCCTCAAGTGTTTGAACAATTTCCTAATCAGAAGTGAAACCAACCTCAAGACAACAAGGGTTTGACATAACCATCAGCTCGGGCTGAAGTGCCTCGACAGTCTTGGGGGTTTCGACTTCATTGACAGATGGATCATCGTAGACCAATGTCTTAGAGAGAATAATAACGAGTGAATCGACATCATGATCAGATAATGAGGTAAAGAGATCATGACAACCAAGATCAAAACATTCAAGATGTTTTTCGGCATCCTCATGATTGAATGAATTGCACAGTGGGGTATATGAGAAGCAAGAATGTTCATCCTCTGCGTTTCTGGAAAGTATAGATGAAAAATCAAGTGGATTTTCAAATAATGATTGGTCTTCTTTGTTGTCAAATGATACACTGACATTTGGTGTGTCTAGTGAATGATCAACAATGGGTGCTTTTGCGGACAGAGATATACATGAAAAATCTGGGATGGCAGGATCACCAAGGAGATTAGGAAAAAACAAAGGAGGTATGGATAGACAGGGATGGTCCTCTACTATCAGTGGATGTTCAAGCTCCTAGTCATACTCTTCATGAATTCCAACGCATGTTGGTTGTGCAACACCAACTCTGTCGATAGATCGATCCTCTTTCAAAACAGGTGTAGAGTCTAAAATAGAAGAACACAAGATAGTCTCATCTAGAGGATTATCCCAGTTCAAAGATGAAGGTTGAGGTACAAAATACTTGTGACGAGGTATGGGGCTCACAACCAAGTCTGCATGAAAATCGAAAGGAGCGATGTCGAGAGGATATGACGGTTCAACAACTGTGTGTGCATGTTGTCCCACATCACTTTGTGGTGGTGGAGTTATTTGATGAGGGGATGACAGACAATAACTTTTGACATCGACCGTGTTCGTCTGTGATTGTGCAGCTCCATCACCGAAGTATGTTGAGCTTGGGATTGACAGATTGGATAAGGCAGTATTCAAATCTGTCAATGAGATACTAAAATTTCATCTGACTTTTCGAGGCTTCAAACATGAATAGATCGAAGCACTTCAAAAACTCCATAGGTGATTCATGTGGGGCCTTTCATTGCTTTAATTTTTTTATCAAGTACTTCAAGATCCAAATGATGAAAAACTCTGAAAACTATTTGAATGAGTGCACGGAGTTATGAGGTAGTGTGCCACACCATTACAATGGGTGGTTGCGAAGTGTGTGTGAGAGCAGCGAACAAACCTATGTTTCATTAAAATATTCCATGCCCTTCATGAGTACATGGAAGTCATCTAAGTGCTCAGGCCAAGCCACTTTGCCTTCACCATCATACGTGATTCATGACAAGTGATCCCAAAACTCCCTCTCGATGTCAAAGATATGTCCGTTGGACATATATTTCAGAGGGAGAACTATAAAAAATTCCATGATAGATGTGTGAAGACTCAAAACAGATGATGAGGCTTCAAATTGTCATCTATCCCTCCTTCTAGTGCCAGAAATGTTGATGGTGTTGGACCCGTCAACATTCACGAGATCACCCCATAATGAAGTCCCAACTAGACCTCATGCCGTTTGGTGTGGGAGTCCCATCCGGTACGATGGCCCGATAGCCATTATCTTAAAGATTTTCCTCAACTCTTGCCTGTCAGCACAGGAGAGTGGTTTGCTTTTTCTTGCGAGAAGTGAGGTTTCCGTGCCTAGTGATTGTAAGTGTCTCTTGTGTCAATGGTTCTTTCACTATAGAGGGAGAGGGTGGGAGTGAGTCCCAAGCCAGTTGGGAGTAGCACCAACTCTACTAGGAACACACAACGTAATAAACGTGCATAGGTTTCGGCAGACAAGTCCACACAGATGCGACAGTCACAACACACAAGGGAAGATAACATGTATAACACCTAGTGGATTAGTTTGCGTGAGTACAACAATTGTTATAACAAGTTTTATGTGAAAGGTCTGTCTGATGTCCAGGAGATTAATCTACATGGGCGAGACAATGTTAACATCATATACAACACATTTTCATTACCAGATATGTATTACAACAAGTGAATTAGCTCAAGTGTTAAACAAAGGTTAAAGCAACATGCATTACAATTGTTAAATATTAGTCTTATAACAGTTACAATACATGTGTGAAAATTTGCTAGCCTGTGAGAAAGCTTTTGAATTAAATGAAAGTTCCAAGACATATCGTTACACCATACATCACTAATCCCGTGTGCAAAGCATTGGATCCACTACTTACTTGTCCTAGAAAATATTATAGACTCTCAAGGCTATGTGGGAGGAGCTGAGGTGAAAATTCCTTTACATGTACAAATGAGAGGGTATTTATAGCCAAGGGTGAAAGTGACCCTTGTGGTTGTTCGACTACCCTCATCATTTTTTGACTTCCATGACTCTTCATACAACAAGTGGGTCTCTTAGACTTCCACATTACATTACATTGGTTGATAGTATAGCCTACAATAGAGATGTGGATTACATGACTCGACATGACAGTGTTGGTACATTTGTGCTGCTGCTGGTGTGCATGTCAAGTTGTAGTGTTGCTGGTGATGGATGTCCTCATGGTGTGCCATAGATTCACCTTCACATGGCAACATGTAGGGAGTCTTCGATGGTCATTGGGTTCACTTGATGTTTCATTCGCACTTTTCTCCTTGTTTGTATGTTGGAAGGCTTGACAGGTTCGTCCATTTGCGAAAAGTGCATGTTTATTCGTCTGTCCATCCGTGAACACATTTTGCATGTTTTCTCATCCATTTTTCTGCGAACACATATTTTCATGATCATCCATTCAAGAGAAAATCTCTTTGAATGCATATTTTTCTCATCTGTTGATGAACTTGTCCTTTTGCATGTGCTCCCTTCGTTCATTCCATCCTTCGTCGCATCATGTTTGTTCGTGTACCTGTACCTGCAGACAATCATGACGAGATGACATCAAATCCAAAAACCTCCTAGTCTACCATGATGCGTGATCATTTCAGATGTAGGTGACAGGGAGAGGAGACAAGGTTGTGAGCTAGGATGGATGCTCTGGGCACTGCTGATGAAAACTACATAGGAGTCATTGCATGATGAAGATGGGAAATCCAGATTGACAGTGACTGTTCGCGAGGTTTGGCTTAGCTAAAGGAAAAAACTACACAGTTTTTTAGAGGAATAGTCTGGCCTGTGGAAAGGCTGGGTAGGAAAGATCTACACAATTTCCATAACGAGCGGGCAATAGGAGAGTCACAACAAAAACTGTGCAATTCCTAAGGGGAACTGGTTGTCCACTTCGGGAGCTACTCGGATGGATCTATAACTTATACAGGCACAGTGTTATCCATTTGTGCATGTTGCGCCCCCTGTTGTACCTATTCCTAGCTCAATGCATTCTATCGTCTATTCAACTCTTATTCCTCCTCAAGTTGGTGCTCCAGCACATGCAACTCCTTCTCTGTTCCTTTCTCTGCCTTCAAGCGATCTTCATGTCGCACCGTCACCTCATAGCCTCAATATGCAAAGCTTCTTTCATCATGAGTGGATCTGCTTTGAACTTGCAGCTTGGCTCTACCTCTATGCTGTCAACAACCTTCCTCTTGCATTCATTGCATGCAGGCATGCTGCCATTTGTTGTTGCTGATGGCGATGCTTGCTGTGATGCCATTGCCATTCATCTTGATATCCTTTTCCATTAACAACTTGATGTCTTCATAGATAGGAAAGTTCATAAACACTTGATCGACTACATCCCTAGTTGCCCTGTTGGCTTAGTGGGGCCTGACCCAGGGTTAGAAGTGATTTAGCCAAGAAAATCTCGTTACTACTGGCCCTTTTGGTAACAGTCTGCATAGCGCGGACTGAGGTCTCACCCGAAGTAGTATGGGAGGGTGCTAGAACTGGGTTTCTGCACCTTGGGGATGTCTGAGATGAGGTGATTGGTACGCGGTCCAACCTTCACACTTACTGTGCTATGCGCACCTGCGAGTACCCCGTGCCCTGTGATACTATCTTCGCTCAGTTCTAGCTGCAGAGAAACCCATGTTATTTACCCAAGTCTCCCTTAGCTGATTACTTAGATTAAATTCACACATAAGCATTCATGCGAGTATTCATCAAGTGTGTGCAGTAAATAAACAGAGTAAAAGTAATGTATAACATCAACATAAAGATTCCAAAATAGATGCATAGAATAAACTTTTCTTTATTATCTTTCAATCCCAAGTACAAACCTGACTCCGCCTTGTGCACTTAGCTACAGGGGTCCGCGCACTCAGTTGCGGACTCTACTAGGCCTCTGCACACTCAGCTGTTGTGCCTCTTCCTACCATTACAACCCAGTACACTTTAGAATCCACTCTAGGCTCTAACCATGCCTTCGCTATTCTATCTATTCTCTACTCCTCTTAGCTTAGCTCTACACTTAGAGCCTTGCTCTATTTATACAATCCCATGGTTCACAGACCATGGGTAGGCTGACATATCTTTACATTAAATTACAATTCTTAGGGCAGACAACCCTATGAATCGATTATACAATTTGTGCTCTACGCTTGTACTTAGCGGAGTTCTACACCATCTTTGACCAAAACTTGGGCTTTAAGCTCCAAAACCTGCTGCAGGGGATCCCATGCCCAATAGGCCCCCAACACAATCATCGTGACTCATCCTGAGTCACTCTGCTAGTGCGGAAATCTTGGCATGGGGCCCCTCCAACTGTGCCTGTGCTACGCGAAGGTCTGCAGCGCGTGGTTCTATCGTTTGCTAGATCTGCTCCATTTCTGCTTCTAAATCATTTGTGTTCGACTCAAGTTTCTTCTTTGGTACTAGCTTCTAGTGCTTGTGTTTATAGTCCTGCGCCCCTGTCCGGCTCCTCGGGTCATGAAGACTGTGCTTCAGTTGGTTAGTCAAATAGCTGGCCCACCCATGTAGGGCTTTAGGCGACTGCCGTTTACTTTTCCTGGGAAGGGTTCTCCGTTAAGTTTGACTAGCTGGACTGTGCCTCTGTTTGTGACCTCTTTTACCACATATGGTCCCAACCAGCGTAGTCTGAATTTTTCAGGAAATTTTTCGAACTTGTTGTCATATAGTAGCACTAAATTGTTTACCTTGAAGGTGCACAACTTGATATGGTGGATCATGCCAGGATTTTTCACGCTGCTTTTGTACCTGCTGGTGAAATCCAGCTAGAACTTGTTCTTCCTCGAGTTCTTCTAATTGTGCAAGCCTTTCTTCTAGAGATTCTTGGTCTGTCATGCCTGTGAGTGCTTCTATTTGCAGACTAGGCATGATGTATTCCATCAGCATGACTGCTTACGTACCATAGACTAATCAGAATGGTGTCTATCCTGTCAATTTCTTGCATGTTGTCCTGCATGCCCATAACACAGCGGGTATGCGCAAGTGCCAGTCGTCTTACTGCGTGTTACATATTTTGGTCAATGTAGCCTCCAGGATTTTATTGAATGCTTCTACTATTCCATTAGCCTGTGGGTGGTATGGTGTACTTTTATAGTGATAAACCTGGAACTCTTCTGTGAGCACGCTGATGATTTCATTCAAGAAATGTTTTCCGCGATTGCTCATTAAGATTTTTGGGTAGCCAAATCGTGTCAACATTTTTTCGAACAAACTTTGCAATCGTGGCAGTTGTGCAGTCCTTGACCGGTTGTGCTTTCGCCCATCGTGTTAGGTACTCCTTCGTAGTGATGATGTATGGTGCACCCGTATTTCCTTGAGGTTTGATTGGGCCCACAAACTCAAATCCCCATTTCTCAAATGGCTACAGTGTCATTCAAGGATTTAGTGGCATCTCGTCCCTTCGTGATGGTTTTCCTGACCTTTGACATATATTGTAGGCCTTACAATGCGCTTTCGAATCCTAGTGCACGGTCGGCCTCCATAACCCTGTGCAAATAATCTTTTGTGAAGTCATGCATCCTACATAGTGTCCTCCTACAACAACCCCATGTGCTTCTATGAGAATCTGACCTCATTCAAATTCAGGTATGTATCTTCACAATATCTCATCGTTGCCCATCTTTTAGAGGTGCCCTGCGATGACAGAAAAGTTCGTCGTGCACACTACCAATTCCTTCTTCTATTGGATTGAGTACTCCTTCAGCGCAGTCCCTGTTGTTAGAAAATGGATTATATCTTCGAAGTGTCTATTCATGATGCGTACTGCAAAATGTTGTGCATCAGGTAGTCCCTCCTCCAAATTTGTTGGTTCCTTGCCCGTGTCAATACATGACAAGTGGTCTCGTCCTAGGTTTAAGTGTCTCAGCTTGGGTATGACCTCAAAATCATATTCTTGGAATAGTAGGAGCCATTTTCATATGCGGCCCCCCAACACAGGCTTGTTCACCAAGTATTTCAACGCGGAATGGTCGATATACATCTTAAAATGTCCTCCAAGTAAATAGTGTCAGTATTTTTGGATCTCGTACACCATTGCCAACCCCTTCTGTTCGGTGGTAGAGTAGTTACTTTTTGTTTTGGATAATCTTTGACTCGCAAATGTGATTGGGTGATCCACACCCTCAGCACCCTCCTGTGTGAGTACGGCTCCCAACACGATACACAAGGCATCAACATGTACGTGAAATTCCACGTCCCATTTTGGGAAGACCAAAATTGATGTGGAGGCCAATTTCCCCTTTAGGACATCCAAACTCTTCATGAAATCATCATTCCAGTAGTATTTCACATGTTTTTTCAATAGCTTTTCTATCAGTGCAGTTATTTGGGCATAACTCTTGATAAACTTCCTATAGTAGCCAGTGTGCCCCAAAGTAGCGCGTAACTATTTGACACTGCGTGGTGCTTCCAGATTCAGAATAACATCAATCTTCATAGGGTCCACCATCAGGCCTTGTTTGTAGACCAAATGGCCTAGCAAGTTGCCAAAGGGAATAAGGAAGGTGCACTTTTTAAGGTTCAGCGCAATCTAGTGTCGGTGGCAAGTATCTAGCATCAACCATAAGCTCGCTACATGATGCTTAACTAATCCAAAGACAATCCAATTGTCTAGATAGACCTCCAAGAACTTGTGGATGTATTCTTTGAATGCTTCCAACATTATGCGCAAGAATATCGTTGGTGCATTCTCCAGTCCAAACAACATAACAGTGTATTGAAAGCAACCCCATTCTATTGTGAAGGTTGCTTTTCTCCTATCTTCCAGTGCGATCTTAATCTGATGGTACCATGAGAAGCCATTCATAAATGAGTAAGCTTCCTGACTACCAACATTCTCCAATACTTCATTTGTGAATGGTGTCGGGAATGGATCATGAACACAGGCATCATTGAGCTTCCTAAGGTCCATGCATATTCTTATTTTTCCTTTCTGTTTTTCTCCTGCACTACCATAGGACTCACCCAATTAGATTCTTCCACTGGTTCGATAATTCCCACTGTGAGCATTTTATCTAATTCATTGTGGACCTTTTCTTTATACTTTAGATTCAAGTGGTAAGGTTGCTGCTTAACTAGCTTTGCGTCTTGTTTTAGAGTGATCATCATCATCCCTAAGTCACCAATGATCCCTTTTAAGTTTGTGATTTTGGTCGGGAACAAGTCTTGGTATTCGCAGAGTAACTCAGTGACCTTATCTACCATAGCATCATCCCAACAGTCCCCAAGCATCGCATACTTCGGCTCCGCTTCTGTGCCAATGTTTACCTTCTTTGTTTTTTGTAGTGCAGTGATGTCGGGATCCTCAATTGATAGTTCTTGAACCTCCTAACAGCCTTCAGTTTCTGGAATTTCAATATTTCAAGGGTCGTCATCATCCTCCTCCACCTACATGTTATAACATTCTAGAGTGCTGCTTAACTAGGTTGCCCATACTAGTTGCAGCATTTCCAATGGCTCCTGTGGTATTTTGAAGATGGCGGCTTTTACTGCTTGCAGCGCATCGTCAATAGTATCCGTCCATCGGTCTTCAAAGGTGAATGTTAACAAAAATCGCTCACGCAAGACATCCCATTTTCCCATACCATGTCAGAGTTCTGTCTCAGTATACCAGTTCATGGGTATTATATCCAAGGTATGGTAGAATAAGTGTACCCATTAGGGCTGTGGTTCTTCCCCATAGACCTTGGTCCATTTCGCGAGGTGTGTGCGTGGGTCATCTCTTCCATCGTATTTCTCTTCTAGCCATAGCTACAGTTTTCCAAATCATATGCACATCATCCTTTTGCATCCGCACCAGTCGTCGAAATTTCCTTGATGTGTACCCCACCATTATGCAGGTGTTGCACACAGTACCCACTTCAATGCATCGAACCGTTGTTGTTCTGGTACTGCACTTTCAAATTTTCTCAGGAATGCATCCACTGTTGTCAATCCATCATATGTTGGCATCTCTCTTTCTTCCATTGTCATGCAGCGCAGTGATCTAACCATCATGTTGCAATTCAGCGTTGTCATTTCGTGCAACTGATTCTGCTAGCGCTCTACTTCTTCGTCTGAATCCATAGTGCAGGAGCTTTCGTGCTCCGATGAGATCCTCCCATCTGCAGTCAGATTCACCCAATCCTAGTCTCGCGCAGTTATCTTGTAAATACAATCAAGCTCAGCTTCGCTTTCATTGTCGTGCACTGGTTCAATGTAGTGCGCTCCTTCGGCTGGGTCCAGTGGGACAACTATGCGTAGTGACTTTTTCTCGAAGATCATTTTGCGCTTCTTCAATTTGATGACTCCATTCATATCGGTGGCCAAGTCTATTCCTAACAATGTGGGATAGGGATTTCTATCAGCGATAATCTCCATTACTTCAAAATCCGCATGCGCGCTTGTACTTTCAATATCAATTGTTGCCCCTTGCAACCTCACCATTAGCAAAATCTTCTGTTGGTTCACCATTCGTAATTGAATAGGGGACCACTGTAATGTGGGCATACCCATGCATTCCCATGTTTTCTTTGGTAATACATTCATGTCCAAACCCAAATCTAGGATTACTTGATCCATTTCATACTCCCCAATCTATGCATTCAACCTCATTTCCCTTCCAGTGCATAATGCATGCTTCCCAAATTTCTGGATAATGCGCGGTTCCCCTGCTCCGCGCACTTGGTGATCAGTTCCTATAGTCCTTTAACCACATTTTTGTCGCGTAGCAGTTTCATGCATGTCTCTAGAAAGGTAGTGAGCATTGAAGGATCCATTCCTAGCTCTGGTTGATCCTTATTACCTGAAGTGAAGGCCTCCACAAAGCTCTTCTTAGCTTCCATGAATGTCTCCTTTTCTTGTTCTAAGTCAACCTCGAGTTCCTTTGCAGGAGCCTTGCGAACCCGTGTACTTTCCTTTGGCTACTTCCCTGTATCTTCTCCCATGGCCATACTGCTTCTGAGCATCATGTTTACATTCAGGTCCTCTTCACGCAGCTTAGACCTCATCATTTGTATATTCTGAGTTGGGGGAGGCTGGAATACCCCTTTTTCGCCCATCTTTGTGATGAATGTAGGATAGTCTATTGCTTCATGATCAAACTGAGCATAATACGAACAAGATATCCTCGTCGGGTTGGTACAATCATAGGCATCGTGCCCCGGTCCTCTGCAATTGTAACAAATTAACTATCCACGACCCCTTCCTAGTCCCATACCACCTCATCCTCGACCTCACCCCTGAAATCCAGCATGCGCCATCCCCGAATCTGGGTCGAGGGCTCGTGTTTTGATCTGCATCCTATAGGCTAGGGTCCGGTCCATCATTAGCTCGTAATTGTGGCAAGTGCACTCATCATGGCCTACCAACCTGCAGAAATTACAAAACAATTGCTGGGGTGTCTGTGTATACTTCTGCAGAAAATGAAAATTATCCATCATGTGTTTCCCTCCTATTTGACAGATCGTGCACGATAAAGCGGGTGCCGCACTCGGCCTTACCTGTGCCTTCGGTCTCAACGACATTAACCCTCCTCCTACCAAGTAGTTCACGAACACTAGACAATGATCCTTGTCATGGCCCTAGCCTTTGCATTTTATGCACCATACTTCCTCGCGCGCCTCTGGCTGCAGTGCTCTATCCTACTTCAAGCTTTGCATTTCCAAACATAGATTTTGTAGTTGCACGTGGATTTGTTGAACTCCAAACCCAGGGTCTTGTATCGGGGTCTCATGTAATCTCATCGCCATTTCCAATGCTTCGGCCTGGGTAGAAAGTTTTTGTTGTGATAGCACTGTGCTCAAGTGCGGTGCTAGAGATGCTATAAACCATGCACGATGCTGTGCATCTGTCAACATCATATTGACTTCGCAAATCGTACTCTTCAGCCCTTGATCCACATCCCAGGGAGTCTCACCTGGGAGCATCATGATCTCTTTAAACCCAATGATTGATTGTTTTTATGACTTTGGTCTGCTAAATTCCATGTTCAGTGCATTTTGGATCTCTGCTATCCCAGTGTTTGGGTGGTCGTTAGAATTTTTGATGTACATGTTAATGCACGATCCTGCATTGCACTCACAAATGTAGCCTTCTTAATATTGTCATCCGCGACACCTTTTGCTTCCCATACTGCTCTTAAGATGAACCAGAATGGGTCTGAATCCTCATTCCCTACTCCTCTAAATACTGGTAGTTTGATCGTGCTCGACATACTAAACTATGGAGGTGGTGGAGGTGGAGTAGGTGGAGATGGAGGTGAGGGAGGTGAGGTGGGAGGCAGTGTGGGTGGAGATGGTAACTACGGAATCCACTACCTTATCAAACTGACCACGCTTCTCAGAGAAACCTTCACGAGCTCATCCTCGCTCTCCCAGCAGGGTGAAATTAAGGGACTGTTTTCTAATTCTTCGTTACTTTCGCTTCTGTAGCTATTTCTACTCCGTATAGTCCCAAACATTAATTTATTTGTATAACCTGCTTTTCACATAACAACATCTTAATCCAAGTATTAAAAGATTTAATATACTTACCTCGTGGTCCCTTGAGAAAACGTCGCTCTGCCTCATTGTAACTGATGGTTGTGTCCACCATGAACTCAGTGATAAATCCTCCTATTATTCGGTCGAGCCAATGGTCCATAGCTCGCACTATCTTATCCTCTAAGGCTTCTAGTCTGCACATTAGTTCCAAAGTCCACACTATTGGTTTATCGAGCCTACACCTTACTTGGTTGTCTGCTAGCTCCGTGATCCACTCGTATAGCTCAGAAGGAAAGGATGCAAAGAAAATCTCGTGGATTTCCATATACACATAGTGTTCCAACCAATTTTTCTCAGATACTTTCGGAGTTTTGTTTCCCTGTGTCGTGAACTTGTGAATTTTCTTATCCAACCACTCTTCAATTTCCTTCTTTGTTGGGTTCCAGTGGCATGACATTAGACATCCCTTATGTAGATCCCAGTCCGAGCAACAGAACCATTTGTTGGATTAGTGGGGCCTGACCTAGGCTCAAAAGTGATTTAGCTAAGCAAATCCCAGTACTACTGGCCCTTTCGGAAACAGTCAGTAGAGTGCAGACTGAGGTCTCACTTGAAGTAGTATGGGAGGGTGCTAGAACTAGGTTTCTACACCCTGGGGATGTCTGAGATGAGGTGATTGGTACACAGTCCAACCTTCGCACTTACTGCGCTACGCGCACTTGTGGGTACCCTATGCCTTGTGATACTGTCTTCATGTAGTTCTAGCAGTAGCGCGACCCGTGTTATTTAACCAAGTCTTCCTTAATTAGTCTCTTTTAGCTGATTACTTAGATTAAATTCACATATAAGAATTCATATGAGTATTCATCAAGTGCACGCAATAAATAAATAGAGTAAAAGTAATGTATAACATCAACATAAAGATTCTAGAACAGATGCACAAAATAAACTTCTCTTTATTATCTTTCAATCCCAAGTACAAACTCGACTCCGTCCTACGCACTTAGCTATAGGGGTCCGCACACTCAACTGTGGACTCTACTAGGCCTCTACACACTCATCTGCAGAGCCTCTTCCTACCACTACAACCCAGTACACTTCAGATTCCACTCTAGGCTCTAACCATGCCTTCGCTATTCTATCTATTCTCTACTCCACCTAGCTTAGCTCTACACTTAGAGCCTTGCTCTATTTATACAATCCCATGGTCTGCGGACCATGGGTAGGCTGACACATCTTTACATTAAATTACAATTCTTAGGGTGGACAACCCTATGACTTGATTATACAATTCGTGCTTCGCACCCATAATTCGCGGAGTTCTACACCATCTTTGACCAAGTTTTGGGCTTTAAGCCACAAAACCTGTTGCGAGGAATCCCATGCCCAACATGCCCTCTGAATGGTGTCTTCAACTCTGCTCTCCTAGAAGCCATTGTACCTATGCTCTTGAGAGGTAAGAAAACGCCTGCAATACCTGTAGACATAGAAAAACTCATGGCAGGCAATCTATCAGTCGAAAACCAAAACAAACTTGAAAACTAACTTGCAACATACTTGTGTGACTGATCATGATGGTTGCGCAATTTCTGCTGGGAGGTTGGCAGACTGACTTCCAAAACTACACAAGGCATAGTCCGAGTTGTCAGGAGGCTGACTGACTACTGGAACTATGCAATGCACAGTCTAGCCTGGCCTGATGAGGACTAAAACTACGCAATGTACAATTTCAGTCAGTAGTGACATGCAACCAGCAAAGAACATTATGCAGTTTCTGGGGCCAGTAGGACACGACCTCAAATAATTGCACAATGCAAGTCTGGATGTCAGTGTCAGGCCAAAATTGCGTAATTTGCGTAATTTTTTGAGGGAAGGTAGAGCCTTCCCTTCCGAAAATGCGTAGTGCTAGTCGAGCAAGGCATGGTCTGGGCCAAGGTAGCCCAGACCGGCCGACAAGTGATTGAAAACATGAGAAGTCTAAATGAATGATGAGATGAGTGCAAACAAGAGTGAATGATCACACATGCAAATAGAAAGTGCAGGATTCAGAAAATGGGAAAGCATGCATGTGTGTGAAGCAAGTCGTTGCAACAATGACTGCTCGTGAAAAATCAGTTTCATGCATGTGACAACAGTGAGATGTGAACGAAAACTAAAACGATGCTTCTCCCAGCTAACATACATTAAAACCACTGCAAGTGGTCACTAAAATCAAGCAAACAACAATCACACAAAGTGAAACCCAAAAAGCGACAAAAACGCCACGTAAGACATGAAAAGCAAGCTTACCAAAAAATAGTTGAGCAGAATGTGCTGCCGACTCCTAGATGTAATGTGGGATGTCATAGCTACAAGGTCGATGTGAGGAATGAGCTTTGCAGCGTCCGATTGATGAGATTTGACAAGATCGAGGTTATGACGTGCATGACACAAATCTAGGAAAAGTGACACTTGATGGAAGGTTTTTGCAATGATCCTTGCATGTAACCTCCAGCTGCTAAAAATAGATCCATGAAACAAGGGATGCCTTTGCATGCTGCCTTGGGAGAAGTAGTCCATGCATGCAAATCAATTTTTCTTGGTCCTAGAGGGAATCGGTCAACCTGAAGGCACATGCATCGATCTGCGAGCCTGGGATGAAAATATGTGCAGTTTCTGGGCTAAGTAGAGATGGATGTCCCAAAGGGATTGTGCAATTTCTGAGAGGAATAGGTTACTATCTCCTAGGATTGTGCAATTTCTAGGCTGAGCAGCTGTCCTGGGTCAGACCTCACAATTTTCTCAAGGAAGCTTATCTAACTGTATCCCACAATTTTTGAGCCAAGCAGGCTGTCTTGGGTCAGACCTCGCAATTTTCTCAAGGAAGTATGTTTGACTATATCTCTCAATTTCTGAGTCGAGCAGGCTTCCTAGCTGGATTTGCACGATTTCTTCTAGTTGTTGAGCTAGTTGTCCTAGAGGGATTATGCAATTTGTAGGAGCAGTAGATGACTGTTGCCTAGAATTGCACAACTTCTAGGATGAGCAGCTGTCCTGGAATGAATTGTGCAATTTTTGAGAGGAATAATGTTAGGAATAATTGCACAATTCTGGAGCCCAACTGGGTGTCTAGTTGGGTTTGCGCAATTTCTGGAGGGAAGGTTGGTTCCCCTCCATAATTGTGCAATTCCCAGAGGGAGATACTCAACCAACAACTGATGCTAAGTCCGAAAGAAACTTGTGGAGAGGATGAAACAAACTTGCATGCACAGGCTAACAAGACTCTATGAAACAACTAAAGCTAATGTTCTTGATAGTGCAAGACATGCTGTTGAGGATGGTCGGTAGGGAGGCTCCAAAACGAAGCTAAGGAAAAATTTTGGAGGGTGGTTGTAGTTGCTACAATAGGAACCTGATCTACTAATTAAGGGCTTTTGGTGGGAAATATTCCTCCTTTCAAGGGGAATGCTTCCCAATAATTTTATATAAGTACCAAGTCTAATTTTCCTCTAGGGTTGGATTTTTCGTAGTCTTCTTATGTAGAGAACTCATATTTTTGGAGCTCCATTGTCATTTCTTGCAGGGATGCAATTTTATTGATGGAATTAATGAAGATTGGTGCCATGTTCAGCTTCTAAGTCTTGGTCTCCTCCTTAAGACTTTGAGTTTCCTTAGGCTTGACCATCCTAGGAGCTTCAGATCCCTTTTGTATCATTTACTTTTCTTCCTTTCACCTCTTATTCACATGCATCTCTTATTCTTGTTTTCTTCTATTTTTGCGTCTAGTATTGATGATTTCTTGTTGTAATAATGGGTTAAATGGTTGAAGTAAGTTATTTTTAGGATAAAAATCATCATTTCATCCTTGGAACAACTTTTGAAGGTCATAATAATCATTGAGTTACTTGGATTAGTTTGCTTATTACCAAATCTAGATTTCTGGAAGTCCTTTGTGGCAAATAAAAGTAAATTTTTGCTATTTTTTAGAGCATTATAACGATCTTCAATGAATATGATTCCACTTTAATTAGATCAAAAAAACATTCTATTTAATAACAAAAATTACCCCATTGCATTTTCACCTTATTAGGTTAGGCATTTTATAGATTTACTAGCTCACTAGTTCTCGAATTTCTAGATTTTAGATTAGTAATTTTAAGCTATTTTTTAGCATGGGTTACTAGAGGTATTTTTGAGTGATTACACTTGGAATGGGGACCTAAGACATCCTATCCAATAACAAAATTTTTCCCATCCAATTGGGATTTGATTTTCTTGGTCATTCTGTGAATTATAGTTTCCTGTAGTAAATATGCAGTTTCCTGTCGTAACTACAGGATCTCCTATAGCATCCTTCCAACATGTATATACTTGCAAATATTTGCTCAAGAATATTGTTTATTATCCCTTAGGGTTGAATCAATACCCCTAGATTCTAAATCAATGATTAGAGAATAGTAAATACCACTTATGACTTGCCTATTTACAGATGCAAAACATTTCAACGATTTGGGCTAATGGACAGATTTATGAAATGGTTAATAGAATGATGATTGCCACATCCAATGAACTCTGTTAATGGACCTAAACTCTTTGAAATTTAATTATTGAAATTTAATTCTTGATATTCTCTTTATGCAATTAGAATAGGTTTCTTTCCTTGTATTTTCTTTTTTGCAATAGGTTAAGGTTTCCATTTTGAGCATTTCATTTTCTGCAATTAGTTTAGGATCCGATTTTATTAAATTCACTCCATTACATCATGATATCAAAGGAAGGACACATTGTATGCTGCACCTATAGTGTTGATACATCTTATGTTTGTACGAACCCCAGGTTGATAATTAAATTTGGTAGCCTTGGGAGTTGCAACATTCTTGTTACAATATCGAGGCTCATCACATATGAACCCATATAATACCCATGAAATAACAAGGAGAAATAACCTCATATTAATGAATGCAATAGCCAACAAGGTTTGCGACTTCCACGAACCACCTGACCATAGACATGGCTGAGCCAAATCTCTCTTTAGTTAGTCACCCCTGTGACATATTCCAAGCACGAATGTGGTATCTCATTGAACAATCCACCAAAACCAAACCAGGGCTTCCAGAAGCCAAACCACCTCCACCCATCAAACAATGATTGAACCTCATGGTCAAACATCACAAAGCATCACGATATTGGTCTCTACCTAAGCCTTCCGGCACTCCAAAACATTTGTTGCAACAAAGGCTTCCCGGACTAGTAACTCAAACCACAGTTGTCTCCGAGCTCCAGAGCGTTTGGTCAACCAAGGCTCCAAGACTAGTAACTCAACCCACCAAGGGCTCCAGAGTGTTTTTCCAACGAAGGCTCCAGGACTAGTAACTCAACCCACAACTAAAGCAACATGAGAACTAACCAAAAAACAAAAACAAAATGAACCCACAACACTATGGTTATCCAGGGAATCTTCCATGTCAATAACAGATCATAACCAAGAAACCACATACATATCCCATGCATGCCCAAAATAGTGAGGAAATCATACATCCAACTCGATACCTACAAGAAAAACCAATTTTAGTTGATGATCCTGATGTCCTCTTGTGCTTTCTTGCTCTTCCTTTTCCTTCTTGCTCCAAGAATCCAAGTATTCCACACCCTCCAAGAGTGCTCAAAGAAAAATATAAATGTCCAAGAGAGAGAGAGAGAGAGAGAGAATAGAATGAGAGCTCAAAAATTCAAGTAACAAAAAGTTAACATTGACCAAACCGTACCATTGATCCTCATAAGTCTTTTTATTAATGAGGCTTATATTTTCTTCAATTTCCATTATTTTCCTTCATTTTCCTTCTCACATGCAACATGTGACCTTTAACCTTCCATTTCTCCTAATTTCCATTATTTTCATAAATAAATGTGCCAAAAATTCCATTTTACCTTTCCAAAGCTTTTGCCAATTTTGTTAGCCATAATAAACTAATGAACACCCACACTAGGATTTCTTTCCCACAATTCAACTTGGAATATGTGTCACATGACCTTGTTTTTTCCCCTTTATTAGCTTTTACATGGAATTTTAACCAAGGTTGTTACAAGAAGGAAAACACCAACATTTAGCTCACCATGGCCTCATTAAATTGATAGTGGTAGATTCTCTGAGCCACCTGAGGATCATTGTCATATGGAACAAATTTGTGGATATAGATAGGGATAGTTTCATAGAAACACAAGCTCTCACACCAGGAGAAACTCCAACTTCTAGTGTTAGAGGAAGAGAAATAAAAACAGAGGAAGAAGAAAGAGAAAAGACATAGGAGGAAGAGGAAGCAAGAACAGAAGAAGAAGAAAGAAAAACAAAGGAAAAACATAGGCAATAGTGACAGAGAAATGAGAAGCAGAGATGAAAGGAGAAGAAATAATAAGCCCTGAAGAGACTTCTCCACCACAAAGAGTAGAATACACTAAACAAGAAGTTGCTGCAACCTTAGCTACATTAGGCACTCCTGTCAAGCCCAAGAGGAAGCAATCAAGACCAATTCAAATGTATTTCAGAACCAAGAAGAGCACTAGAATTAGATAAGGGAAGCCACAAACTCCTACAAGGGTTCCTATAATTACTGATGAGTCACCAAGAAAAAAGAAAGAAATAGGATACAGTGAAGGAAAAATTGAGGTCACTCCTCCTAAAACCAAAACCAAGTCACCCATAGCACCTATGAGTAGGCCTACCACTAGGTTTGTCACCTTCAAGAAGCGAAGGACACAATATTCCTTTGAGGAAGAGGAAAAAGAGAAGATATAAGAGGATTGGGGTTTGCTATAGGAGAGGCAAAGATCGGTACAGGAGGGGCAGAGTTTTCTACAGGCGGGACATGGGAAGTTACAGGAGCATAGGAAATATTCACAAGAGGAAGCCACCACCTCAAATATTATTGGAAAAGACCCACAAGGCCTCTAGGAACTTATCCCACAACCTAGCTTGACCTCCTACTACAAATTCATTGAAGGAGGAAGGATTATCCCTAAAAAAATTACAATCCTAGCCCTTTATGAGCTGGAGATAGAGAGAGGTAGAACCCACAAGTGGATGAAAATTGCTAAATCTAAGAAGGTAGAGGATGTAGACCTCATGGAAGAAAATGTCATTGCAATGAAAAAACAGTTAAGTGAGTTGGGGATGAGAGAGTCTATGATGAAGGAGAAACTACAGGAAGAAAACATGACGTTGAGAGAGAGGTTGCAAGAGCAAGAAACACAACTTGCCACCATGGAAAGTCTCTACATGGAAGAACTACATTGCAGACAACCATCAAAGCCTTATGCCCTTTTTCTCAGAGAACAATGACTACAGTTCCAAATCAAAACTTTGGCAAAATATGGATCTCTTCCCTTTTAGGAATACAAGCAGTTCATTGAATTTTGTAGCGAAACTAACATGGAAGATAGAACAAATTAGTTGAATTTTACATGCAAAATATCACTTTGACAAATATGAATTTTTGGGATCCCAATTCAAGGTTGGGAGATATGCAGCTAATGGCTTTAGCATCCTGTATGACTCATGAGGAGACAAGAGTTGAGGAAGTGAAAAGGGAAATAACAAAGGAGGAAAAAGAAACACTGTATATCCAGGCAGAGCTAGTAAGCCCAAAGGATGTCATTAGAATCATGGACTCATCTCCAATGATGTTGCTTTAGCACCAAAATACATTGCTACCTAGGAGCAAGCCATTCTACACTTTGAAGACACATTCAAGATGTTGGGAATAGAAATTATGCAAGATTTCTAGAGGAGATGACATGCCTTAACCCAGATTCTATAGATCATAGAATATCACTCTCCTGAAGGGCTAAGGAATGCCTTGGAGAGAGCACCATTATACAAGAGGATATTGCAGAGGATAAAAATTAGGTGGATAGGACTCAAGCTCATTCCACCCTTGCTGATAGGATTACAAGAAGGAAGAGATGAAGAAAGAGAGTAGAAGGAATGGAGAGAGATAGAGAGGAATGCATTTTTTTTACCCCCAAGAGGGCACACCATCTGAAGAGCCTTGGGATGTCAAGGAGGCCACCAGGGCCATGAAAGAGTTGCACATGTATGACTGGGTTGGTCAAAGGATTAGTAACACCTTCAACAGGGGGATGATGATGAATCCCATTAATAGGTACATTTTGAATATCAATATGCCATCCTCCAGCCTTAAAACTATAATTCTCTTACATTAATTCACATTTTCTTTTATATTATGTTTAGTAAGAGGAGTAAAAGGTGTTTTTCATAGTATGTTTCCTATTGTGGTTTAATTGCAAAAAAATGAAGCATTTTTTAGGCTATTACTATGTAGGGGCTTGATGGAGACAACTAGGAGAGAATATATGGGGTTTTTCCACCTCCTTAACTCCCTAAACTCAGCTTGGGATAATCATATCCTCTCTCACCAGTTCGAGTTCATTGGTAGTCGAGTGACTTCTAGTCCAAGTGAAGATCAAGAGGAACAAGATCCACCATTTTCGAGATCAAGGAGGGAACCATTCTTACTTTCAACGAAGATTCTTCAACTACCCTTTTATATAAATAAGCTAGAAGAAGAGCTCATTAAGATTCAAATTTTTTGTTCAACTAGGTGTATCTATTAAGCTTCAAGCTTGACATTGTTGTTTTCCGCTTTTATGTGATGTATTAGACCTACACTTTTTGATAATGAGAAGTAGGATTTTAAGTTGCATATGAGTTAGTTTCATAGGGATGAGACTCTTTGGTTTAGGCCCAACCCAGAGGCTTTGGTCCCTCTTCTTGTACTTATGTTTCTTCTTGATTCCAAGCGGTTCATAGTTTCTTGTATTTCAGTAGAGATTAACCTATAAAATCCTATGGTTGCAACCTTTACATCACCTCTATTGTGGGAGAATGAGTGGAAGGACTCAGAACCATAGCCCAAAAATATTGTGTTTATGATTTCTTGGATATAGATTAGTGTCAGTTGTCATATTTTGCATTTTCTTTCTATAGTTTAGAAGTCAGTTTAGTGATTAGATCAGTGGTATTGCATGTTATTTAAATTGAACTCATATTTTCCTTCATAAGTTCTTTCATTTTGTTAATGATAAATGGATGCATGCATGTGATTGATTGCAGTGATGGTTGACATGTGAGGAAGGTCACCTTCACCACTTCCATCCTAAGTTGTTTCATCTTTTCCTTCCACTTCCAAACTCTACCCCAAAACCCTATTTTGTAGGCCATTCTTCTTAGGACATCAAGAGCACTCATCCTAGTGAAATACAGGCCTCCGAGATGTCTTGAGCTTTCCTAGGGCTCAAAACAACCTCCCTCCATTTTCTTCAACTTCAATCCACCTCTCCATATCCTAAATAGAGTGTTTCCATCTTCAAAATACACTAAAATGCCCTCATCTAGCATTACAAACCTTCTTGTAGCATTACAGGCCTCCTATAGCAATTGCCTATAGAAAAACCGTAACAACATTTTTCTGTTGGAAATAATACTGAGAGGGGGGGGGGGTGAATTAGTATTAGAAAATCAATAAAACTTTTTCACTTCATACTCTAATTCATATACACTACTTCATTTAACGGAACCCGCGTGTATACGCAACTGTGATTAATGAAACCAACATATATCCAATAAACTTATGATTCAATTAATCCTTTATATTTTGATCTTTAATTAGTGCATCAAAACTTCATTAACCATATAAACAGTGAACAGGAGCAGTAAAAATATAATAGAAAATCACACACATGAACACAAGATGTAAGGTGGAAACCTAATGTGGGTGAAAACCACCTGCTGCAATCATCTCTATCTTCTTTTAATAAGAAACATATTTTTGCAATTTTTGTACTGGTGCAGACTTATACCACTACACAAGATTCTACCTGCAGAAAACTACAACCTTCTCTCATTCTCCAGCATCTCCTGGAAGGGAGCTACAACCCCCTAGCTCTTGTACTAGTTGTTGTGATTACTAGTACGTAAGTGCAGGTCTACAGAAGGCTATAACCTTCTCTTTTCTTCCAGGGACCACGTTTTAGTAATTTTCAAACTGGATCCATCAATAACATCAATCAATCATCAAATATATCTGCATCAGTCAATCTCCTTTGCACCAACTGAATCAACCAATCACTTCTTAGAATGTTGTAACCAGAATACAAAAACAGTAACCAGAACCCATGCTATAACCCAGAACACTGCAACATCAAACAGAAGTAGCTAAAGCTTATTTTATTAGGTATACACTATTGCAACGCGTTGAATCTTATGCAGTTTACTCAAGGAGAACTTTCATATACGCCCTTTTGATATGTAGACCCAGCGTGTATACGCGCCTTTGCTAAAGTGAACCTGTGTATAGATTTGTAAATGATGATTTAAACTTTACAACAACTTCAAACATTCGTTATAACCAGATCATCATATTTACAGATTATAACATGTGCCATTTATTCAGACAAGAAATTGAAACCACACAAAGATACTTCTCTTCAAGGCTTAAGATTTTGACCCCTCAATAGAACTTATCCTTCATTAAGTGCTCAAGTTCCTCCTTGATTCAGCTCCAGCAGTGCACCATAACCCAATAACCAGTATTCTAGATCTTGCTTTTCATTAGATATTCAATTCATGAGTGCCTTTGCCTAATGTTCTTCTCCTCCTTTTATAGTCCTAGGCCTTACTCAATACCATGGACCAAAACCACTTAGAACCAATACCGTGGACCGAATACCTGGGGTCAACACTTTGGATCAAATACCATGGATCAATACTGAAATACCATGGACCAAATTTTAGTTTTCCAACATGTACGCACCTTTCCTTCCGTGAAAGTGTGTGTATATGCATATGCGCCTTTTGTTCAATGAACCTACGTGTATACGCGGGTTGGTCAAGGTGAACTTGCATATACCTTTATTTCTTCGTTCTATGTGGCCTGAACTGTGATTTTTCATTTGAGAGAGTTTCCATCAAGTACAACACCTGTATCACCTATATCATAATGCCAACAATCTCCCCCTTTGGACTTGATGGCAACAAAAACACTTATCACTCTCCCCTTTTGTCATCAAGGGAAAAGGGTCATGCTCCCCCTACGTACCTGCTGAAATTTCTGATATGATGAAGTGCTGATTGAGATCCTATGATCAAGTCCATGCTCCCCCTGAGCATAAGCAAGGTCTACAAAAAGATAACATGACTCTATACATACATCACCAAAGACCTTCCTATCACCAAAGAATCATACATACATCCATCTCCCAACCAAGTGGGGATATACCAAGTTTGACTCATCCACCCAACCAAGTGGGGATATACCAATTGATTATTCATGTCAAACAAGAACATTACATCATCCATCCCATGCATAGTGGGGTAACAAAATATGACCTTTACATTGAAAGATATACATGACATATAAAATAGAGACCAAACATCTAAAACAAGACTATGATAGTTATCAACAACTATCATCAGCAGCATCTGTTAATCACCATCTAGACCAGCAACCATGAGCTCCCCTTGAACCTGTTCCACCTGAATAAAAAACAACTGTGAATTTGTACCAAGACCTTCTAAGATAATGCCAACAATGCATTACTTATAAGAATATGCTCCCCCTGAATCTGTGCCAAAAGATCACTGTCAGACCCATATCAAACTCCTTTCATCCACTGTTTGTCTTCAAACCAACATATACGCGATTGTATCCATAGAAACTGGTGTATATACACGGGTACGCTTCATGAAACTCGCGTACAACCACTTTTCTCTGAAATAGATTTTAACATCAAGATGTTGCATCGACTACTCCTAACTTCTATCTAAGATATTCAAATGTCTCTCTGGGTAGTGGTTTGGTGAATATATCAGCAACCTGTTCTTTGGAGGGAACATACTCCAATTTGGCCTTTTGTTCAAGCACTTTTTCACGTAGAAAATGATATTTGATGGGTATTTGCTTGGTCTTGGAATGCATGAGTGGATTCTTTGAAATATTGATTTCACTTGTATTATCACATAGAATGGAGATGGGTGGAGTACATGTGATTTGAATGTCTTGCAATGTTTGCATCATCCATAGGAGTTGCGTGCAGCAAGATGCAACAACCACATATTCTGCTTCAGCTGTAGATAATGGAATTGAAATTTGTTTCTTGCTAAACCAAGACACTAATCTGGAACCCATATAGAATGCACCATCACTAGTGCTTTTTCTGTCATCCACGCTTCTTGCCCAATCTTCATTTGTATATGCATGAAGTGTAAGATTTGTATCCCTAGGATACCATAAACCAAAATTCTAAGTTCCTTGAAGATATTTGAAGATCCTTTTGACTGCTTGAAGGTGTGATTCCTTTGGATTTTCTTGGAATCTTCCAACTATTCCTACTGCATGCATGATGTCTAGTTAGGTACCTGTTAGATAAAGCAAACTACCAATCATGGATCTGTAGGTTGGTTGATGTACTGCTGCTGATTCATCATTTGAGCTGAGACTGCATCCTGTTACCATGGGGGTACATACTGGTTTAGAATCTTCCATGTTGTATTTTTTCAAGATCTGCTTGAGATACTTGGTTTGTGACAGAAAAATACAATCTTTCTTTTGTTGAACTTGTAGACCAAGAAAATATGTGAGCTCACTAAGCAAGGACATTTCAAATTCTTCCTGCATTACCAAGGCAAAGTTTTGACTCATGGCTTCTTCATTGCTACCAAAAATGATATCATCAACATACACCACAAGTATTAACAATTTATTATTGTCAATCTTTATATATAGATTGCTATCAGATGAACCTTGTTGATGGAGATATTTGTCAAGTCAGTAATACCATGCCCTTGGAGCTTGTTTTAGAACATAGAGAGCCTTTCTGAGTATGCATACAAGTTTTGGATCATTTCCAAGGGTGAATCCATCTGGTTGCTCAATATATACTTCTTCTTCTAAGTCCCCATTAAGAAAAGCATATTTTACATCCATTTGGTATACTTTGAACTTCTGAAAACTAGAAAGAGCAAGGAACATTCTTATGGCTTCAAGTCTTGCAATAGGTGCAAAAGTTTCTTCAAAATCTATACCTTCTTGTTGAGCATACCCTTTACAAACAAGTCTGGCCTTGTTTCTAATAACTTCTCCATTTTCATTCAGCTTGTTTTTGAATATCCATTTGGTTCCTATGATATTCTTATCATGAGGTCTAGGAACTAATTCCCAAGTATTATTCTTTTCAATTTGCTCAAGCTCTTCATTCATGGCCTTGACTCAACATTCATCTTTTCATGCTTCATTAACATTTTGAGGTTCGATGGAGGAAAGTAATGCAAGATAGCTTGAGGATTCTGTAATAGTTCTTCCTATCTACACACCTGCCTCTTTCTATCCCAAAATTTGAGTCTCTGGATGATTTTTCTGGACATACCTGGATGGAGTCTTTTCTTCTACCATTATCTGTTCTTCTGGTGTTTCACTGGTTTCTTCTTCAGAATTAATCTGATTTGATGTGGAAGGATAATCCTAATCTTCTTCATAATCTTTCGTTTTTACCTGCTTTGGATTTTTGCCTGCTTCTTCAATCACAACATCAATACTTTCAACAATTTTCCCAAGTCTTTTATTATGACACTTATATCCTTTACTTTGGGAAGAGTAACCAAGGAGAATTCCTTCATCTGCTCTAGGTTCAAACTTGCCAAGGTTTTCATCAGTCCTTTTGATGTAGCATTTTCTTCCAAAAACTTTGAAGTATTTTATAGTAGGAGTCTTACCATACCAAAGTTCATGAGGAGTTTGAGTGTTGTTTACCCGAATGTTTGTTTTGTTGAGAAAAGTGATGGCATTGAATGCAGCTTCACCCCAAAAGGTTGTGGGAGTTCCAGAATCATTTAGCATAGCTCGAGCCATTTGTTGAACAGTTCTATTCATCCTTTCTACCACTCCATTTTGCTGAGGTGTCCTTGTGGTGGATAATTCCCTTTTTATTCCATGTTCTTCACAAAAGTCGAAGAATTCATTCGAGGTAAATTCTCCTCCTCGATCAAATCTAAGACATTTGATTTTTTGATATGATTCATTTTCAACTAAAGCTTTGAAGGATTTGAACTTTTCAAATGCTTCATCTTTATGCTTTAGAAGTCCTATCCAACACATTCTTGAAAAATCGTCAATGAACAATATAAAATATTCTTCTCCACAAGGTGACTTTTTCCTTGATGGTCACATAAATCAGTATGAACAAGTTCAAGAGGCTTACTAGCTGATCTTTCCTTTTCAGGAAAATGTGCTCTGATTTGCTTACCAAATTGACATTATTTTCATATTGTATTTTCTAGAATGCGGATATCCGAAAGATCACGAGCCACCTGGTATCTGCATGCTTTTCTTATTTGAGGGAAGCTTAGATGCCCTAGTCTTCCGTCGCATAGCCAGTGTTCATCATTTTTTCTTAGATAGCACTGTTCTTGTCCTCCCTTGAGTATGTACAAGTTGTTTGGAGTTCTTACACCTTTGATCACTATTTGTCCTATATCAATCTCACGAACAACACATCCATTTGATCGAAATACTACTTCATTTCCTTGATCACACATTTGAATGACACTTAATAGGTTATGCTTAAGACGATCAACATACATAACATTTCCAGCTTTAACCTTTTCTTTTAAGAGAACAGATCCTTCACCTTTTATGACAGCAGGAGTATCATTTCCAAAACAGACCTTCTTTTCCTTTTCTAAGGCGTTATATGACTGAAGTTTTTCTTTATCACCCGTCATGTGTTTTGAGCATCCACTGTCGATGTACCACTGATTTTCTTGTCCTTCTGCATACAAGGCTATACCACATCTCTTTTTTTGCAGTTCTTTCTTTCTCCATGTTTTGGGACCTAATGAAGTTTGCTCCTTCTGAGATGTTTGTCGAAATTTACTCCTGCATTCAGAATCTTCATGACCGAAGTTGTTATAGATAGAGCATTCTATTTCATTTTCAAGAGCAGAAAAATTATTGTAGGTCCTTTTCATGATCCTAGTCACATTCCTTTGATTTCGTGCTTCTCTAGTCATGATGGTCTTGTAAGCAACACATTGAGTAGCTTTGTGTCCAAAGTTACGACATGAAAAACATTGACCATTAAAGAAATTCCTGTGATTATCGAACCTACCGACCTGGTGATTGTTGTTTTCATTGACATTCATTCTTGAAGCAAATTGAGTATGATTTACCTGAGGTTGGTTGTAGCTTTTGTTCATCCTTGAAGTAGATTGAACTTGATTTACCTGGTGATCTGCTTTATGCCTTTGCTGACGATTGTCAAACTGTTCACTTCTCCTTGCTGCATCAAGATAGCTTTTGGAGGTTGATGGATTTTATGCTTGAGAATGCTACACTTTGATAATTTCATCTAAATTTTCTGATCCTTTAGCAAATCTAAGATTGAGAGCTTTTATTTTCTCAATATCTTTTCTTAGACCCACAATTTCACATTCTAATTTTTCATTGTGTTTTTCCCTTTCAGTAAGTTGGAATGTCAGAGTATCTATAATCATATTCTTTTCTTCTAAACAAATTTTAAGTTTAGAAATTTCTTCATAAAGACCATCTTCATCTAAAGCATCCAAGAAATCATCATCTTCAAAAGCCATCAGAAGTCTATAGTCATTACCATGTTCATCTTCATCACTATTTGATAAACCATCGCTATCTTCATGCGTATAATAGCTCTTCTTACTTACATTCTATTTTCTATTCCATTTTGTTGATTCCTTACCTTTATCAAGCTTATCTTTATGAGGACATTTGGCCACATAATGACCGACTCTTCCACAAGCAAAGCATTTGAAAGGTAGCTTACCTCTGAATCTTCCAGAACCTCGTTGAAGGTTCTTGACAAAGTTTGCTTCTTCCTCTCCTTCTGAAATATGTCCTGATTCATTGAGTTCTTCTCTTCTTGAAGCTTTCAATGCGACTTCTCTCATATCTAATGGATCCCCTTTTCTCATTTCGAAAGCAGTTAGGATTTCGTGCAATTGTGTCATAGTAATACTCTGAAGATTCTACTTTTCCTCTATGGCAGAAACTTTTGATTCAAACTTAGAAGACAAGGATCTTAAAACCTTTTCAACTACAGTAACTTCTTTTATCTCTTCACCCAAGTTTTTCATGCAATTAACAATCTCATCTATACGTAAGAAGTAATTAGTTATACTTTCATCATTGTGCATTTTAAGAGTTTCATATTGAATTCTGAGAGATTGTAGTTTTGTACATTTTACCTGATCGTCTCCTTCATAGCTTAGAATGATCTTGTCCCATATTTCTTTGGTGGTTTTGAGCTGCATAACCTTGACAAATTCTAATTGTGACAGACTCCCCAATAATGTATTGACAGCCTTGGCATTTGTTTCATACTGCTTTTTACCTGCCGTATCTGTAGGAATTGTTGATGGAAATGTGTATCCTCCTTCCACAATTTCCCAAACATCTGTTCCAAGAGATTGAAGATAGGTTGTGGTTCTTACCTTCTAATAGATGAAGTTTCTCCCATCAAAGATTGGTGGTCTAATGGATCCCTCTCTTTCATACATACTCATGATGATAGATCTTCCTTCAAGCGATCAAGCTTCTTCTGAAAGACCTGCTTTGATACCAATTGTTGGAAATAATACTTGGGGGGGGGGGGGGTGAATCAATATTAGAAAATCAATAAAACTTTTTCATTTCATACTCTGATTCATATACGTTATTTCAGTTAATGGAACTCGCATGTATACACAACTGTGATTAATGAAACCAACGCATATCGAGTAAACTTATGATTCAGTTAATCCATTATATTTTGATCTTTAATCAGTGCATCAGAATTTCATTAACCATATAAACAGTGAATAGGAGCAGTAAAAATAGAACAGACAATCACACACATGAACACAAGATATAAGATGGAAACCCAATGTGGGTGAAAACCACTTGCTGCAATCGTCTCTATCTTCTTTTAATAAGAAACATCTTTTTACAATTTTTGTACTGGTGCAGACTTATACCAGTACACATGCTCCTACCTGTAGAAGGCTACAACCTTCTCTCGTTCTCTTGCTTCTCCTGGAAGGGAGCTACAACCCCCTAGCTCTTGTACTGGCTGTCGTGATTACTAGTACATAGGTGCAGGCCTAAAGAATGCTACAACCTTCTCTTTTCTTCCAAGGATCACATTTCATTAATTTTCAGACTGGATCCATCAATAACATCAATCAATCATCAAATATATCTACATCAATCAATCTCCTTTGCATCAACTGAATCAACCAATCACTTCTCAGAATGTTGTAACCAAAATACAGAAATAGTAACCAGAACCCATGCTATAACCTAGAACACTGCAACAACAAATAGAAGTAGCTAAAGCTTATTTTATTAGGTATACGCTACTGTAATGCATTGAACTTGCGTACATATGTAGTTTACTCAAGGAGAACCTACGTATACGCCCTTTTGATATGTAGACCCAGTGTGTATACGCGCCTTTGCTAAAGTGAACCTGCGTACAGATCTGTAAATGATGATTTAAACTTTACAACAACTTCAGACATCAGTTATACCCAAATCATCATATTTACAGATTATAACATGTGCCATTTATTCAGATAAGAAATCAAAACCACACAAAGATACTTCTCTTCAAGCCTTAAGATTTTGACCCCTCAATAGAACTTATCCTTCATCAAGCACTCAGGTTCCTCCTTGATTTAGCTCCAGCAATGCACCATAACCCAATAACTACTATTCTGGATCTTCCTCTTCATTAGATATTCAATTCATGAGTGCCTTTGCCAAATGTTCTTCTCCTCCTTTTATAGTCCTAGGCCTTACTCAATACCATGGACCAAAACCACTTAGAACCAATACCGTGGACCGAATACCTGGGGTCAACACTTCGGATCAAATACCATGGATCAATACCGAAATACCATGGATCAAATACCATGGACAAAATTTAAGTTTTCCAACATGTACGTGCCTTTCCTTCCGTGAAAGTGCATGTGTATGCATACGCGCCTTTTGTTCAATGAACCTACATGTATATGTGGGTTGGTCAAGGTGAACCTACGTATACCTGTCTTTCTTCATTCTATGTGGCCTGAACTGTGATTTGTCATTTGAGAGAGTTGCCATCAAGTACAACACCTGTATCACATGTATCATAATGCCAAAATTTTCTTCATCGGTTTTGATCCCCACTGCAACTTTGACTTATCATAGATGCATAATGAACCCAATATATGATATTATGATCAGGGAAAGCTCCTAGGCCACTCCAAACCTTCCATTTCGTCATTGGAAAAATAGAGAAGAGTAAGTTTTTCTATCATGCAAGTAGGTTACTAATTTATAAAAAAGTATGAACAAGGTAGATGGTAAATGAAATTTGGATTGGAAGTTTGATGAATTATGCAAGATAAATTAACTTCCTTTCTGCACGTAAATGAGGTAATTTGATGAATTCTACAAGATAACATAGCTTTATTTCTACAAGTAGACTAGCCTTTGTCATTTCATGAATTTATTAGTTAGCATTTACAAGTTGAATCAATGGAATTTCTATTTTCATAGCTAGAAGAAATTTCCAATTGTACCTTTATCAACAAGCTTTCATTCTAATTCAGTAAGAGGAAGGCCCTTGGAGCACTTTTTGATCTAATTTCATAACTGAGGGTGGAATGAGTGGAATCCTATTTGTTGTGCATATATCATTGTCACCTTGAATTTTGTACGAACCCCGGGTTGATAATTTGAGTTGAGGAGCCCTTGGGAATTGCAACATTCTTGGTGCAATACCAGGGCTTACCACAATAGTCAGTGATCAGATATTATAATCGAAATAATTCAAAATATACTCCAACTATGACCAGACAAATTCCCTCTGATATTGCTCCTACGAGTATTTCTGAGGTTAATTTCATTCAATCCATGAAATGAAAATCTCAGCAATATGGAAGTCAGAAATAGGGTAAAGGTAAGAATAAACAGGAAAACCCCCCATAGGATAAGAAGAAGAATTAGTCCCCTGATGAGAAGCATAAGCCTTGTTACCCTTGTCTTATCTGTAATGATGAGAATTTTCCTAAGGATTTTCCACACCAGGCAGAAATCAACTGATTTTTGGAAGTTGCATCTAGTGCACTTGTCGTGTTGACTGAACCTTTCCCTAAGAAGGAGGTGAAAACGGTTGCACAAGATCTATCTCCCTCTTCTCAAAAAATTGTTTTCATGTTTCAAAAATATGTCTTGGTGGGCTACCAAGAAATTTTTTTCAGTAATATGAATCCATCAACTAGAAAGGCTATAGATCAACCTTCTAGTTTTTCTCCACCAATATATAGTCCTCTCCAAATCAAGAAAATTGCTTTTGAGCTGAAAATCAAACGTCCCCAAAGGGGTGATTCACAAATCATAATTTAACCCCCATGTGAGAGTTGCACAAAATTATAATATAGTTGAATATTTTTTCCAAGCTTCTTCAGCTATGCCTACTCTCGATGTTTTCCATAACTTTCCCACTCAAAAAAGTTGTTATTAGCACCTATTGGAGGAGTAGATCCCTGAGATTTGAGTCTCATTTGTTTAATCAAAACAATTAAATACCTGGACTTCCACCCGAACTTGCACTTATAATTCATGTTGTGGTTAGAGGAAAAAATGTATTTTGCACCATTGTGGAAAAGGTGCCTCTATCTTCATCATGTCAATGTCATGCTGGAAAACTTTAGGTTCTCCTTCCCTTACTAAGTCACCGATGAGACTCACAGCCTTTGATGGAAGAGGATTTAAGCCATAGATAATTATCAATTCCTTTCTAGTGGAATTAGGTGGTAAAATTATTTGAGTAGAGGTCGAAGTCATTGATGGACCTTTAGATTAAAACCTCTTACTAAGACAAAATTGGGTTTATGCTATGGCATTTGTATTCTCATCCTATTCCGGGATTATTTATTCCCCTCACTAAGGGGGAATTATATCCATTGATCAACTTTCTGTTTTCGGCATTAATTCCCAGACTAATAGAAATATCCCTCTTCTGGGAAATACCCCACTACCTTTTGAAAATGTTGGGGGAGCATTATTAAAAGACTCATCCTTGATGGGAAATTTTGTGATTTCTATCCCTAACATTCCCTCTACTATTTATTTGGTCAACGTGATTTCTTTTAGTACTATTCCATATGATCCTTGGATAGTGCCTGACAGTTCCAACATTGACTCTTTCGACAACCGTATGCCAATCAATCCTGTTGAGTTAGCTTATGAGGATATTCACCTGGCTTGTTTAGCGAATTCTGAAAATGACAAATTAGTGAATTTGGTTAATGATTCCTCTCAAGATTTAGGTTTAGTTTCACAGTCTAATCCTTTCAACAACACCTTTCTTATCGAAGAAAGCATCATGGAGATCGTGATGTTAGATGAGAAACCCTAGGATGATACTCATCTTCGTCCATATTTCTTACCTCGACCTAACACTCTTGAGAGTAATTTTGAAAACATTTTCTTCCCCAAATTTACTGAGGAACCTTAGAACTACATATCCATCCATGAGGCGAATTCTGAGAAAAACCTGAAAAATATTGAAGAAACTATTCCTTTCAACATT
This sequence comes from Pinus tabuliformis, assembly GCA_031772625.1. Taxonomy (NCBI): domain Eukaryota; kingdom Viridiplantae; phylum Streptophyta; class Pinopsida; order Pinales; family Pinaceae; genus Pinus; species Pinus tabuliformis. The sequence continues at coordinate 640,968,749 of CM062815.1, read as the reverse complement.
TCAGTTAAGCCTGAAGTTATTGAAAGTGTCCATATTAGTGCATCTTGTTCTGCTGATGAGATTAATACTTATAATGACATTTTTCAATAATTTTGAGATGTGTTTACTTAGAAATACGAATATATGTGAGGGATTTATCCCAATATTATGGTGCATGAAATTTAGATGCATCCAAATGCCAAGCCAGTTAGACAACGTTTACATCTGTTTCACCCTAAGAAAGTTTCTATGATAAAAGTGGAAGTTGAAACTATTTTGTGTGATAGTTTTATTTCCTATTCCTTTAACCATTTGGGTCTTAAATAGTATTCCTGTAATGAAGAAACAAGGTACGATTTGAGTTTTCATCAATTATTTTTATATTAACCAAGCTTGTCCCAAGGACAAATACCCAACCCCTTTCATCGATCAAATTGTTGATGATTGTGTCAGAAGTGAAATTTTCTCATTTATAGATGGCTTCTTCAGTTACAATCATACCAACATACTCCCATTTGACTAGCATAATATTGCTTTCATTTTCCCCTAGGGTACATTTTCCTATCGCAAACTTCCTTTCGATCTTATGAAAACTAGTGCAAATTTCCAATGGGTAATGTCCAATGGGAAATGAATTATGCATTTCATGATATTAAGCATATCATGCAGTCATACCTTAATGGTTTTTGTACCTACTCTAAGAGTCATCATGACCATCCAGTGCATCTAAGAGTAATCTTCCTACACTGCTAACACTATAATATCTAGTTAAAATCACACAAATGTGTTTTATGTGTTCAATCTGGTTGACTTCTGGTATCCAAACAAGGAATCCACATTGATACCCTAAAATTCTACGCTATCCATGATTTTCTAGCCCCATCTTCTCTTGTTCAATTACAAATCCTACAAGGGAAGGCTAACTTTCTATGAAGATTCCTCCCTAACTATGCAGAGCTTACTAAATGATTTACTCATTTGTTGAAGAAGGGGGTTCCCTTTCATTGGGATGATACCCCTCGAAAGGGTTTTTATGCCTTGAAAGGTGTATTATCCCAAGAATCGTTATTATATCCCCCAGATTATCATGTATACTACTTCTTGTATCTTTTTGTCATTATTACCACTATCACTATGGTATTGGTACAAGAATATGATTTAGGAGATGAACATCATATTTATTACTTGAGTTGTAATCTAACCGATACTAAATCCAAGTACTCCCATGTTGAAAAGTTAGCTTTGGAATCTTTCCAAGTTGTTTAGAGATTTCGCCACTATATGCTGGTTCACAAGACTCTTTTGGTTCCTGATTGCAACCCTATGACCTATATACTATCGCATCAATTTCTAAGGGGGAAATACTTGAAGTGGATCGTTATCCTCCAAGAGTTCTATTTGGAGTTTATCAAATCCAATTCTAAGAAATCTTTAGTATTTTCCAAATTAATATGCGACCTTCCCTCCTCTACATCAGAATCAACAACTGGCTTGATCCCCAATGAAACATTATTGTCGATTGACTCTATTGATCCTTGGTATGGACATATCATCATCTATCTTTAGACCCAAACTTTCTAGCTTGACACTATTGTCTTGAGGGGATCATACCCAGGTTTAGAGTTAGCTGTGTTAACCAACAAATCCTCTACCACCGACCCTTTGGGCAATGACCTTCTTGTGCAGACCATAATCTCACCCGAGGAGATATTGGAGGATTCTAGAACCAATTTTCTGCATCCAGAGGGGCTATATAGTGTGGCTATAAGTTCTCTTTCATTTTAGGGCTTAATCTGACCTTCATGAACTATTAACCTTATTGTTATAGTCGTAGAGAATTTTCCTACTTAACAGTCTTGTGAGCTACGTGTAAGTAGTCTAACATGCATTATTCATCAGATAAAATAGTATTTGAACCTTCGTGATGCAATTACAGAAGAAATGTAAAAAAGTGAACCATAATCAGGCTAAAACATAGAAACTAAGTGAACATAAGAAAATGCACAGGTCTACTTCAAATTCTTCTTTATTAGCTCAAGTTTTCATAGATAAAATCTTTCTGCCCCTATGCACACAACTGCAAAGGCTTATGCACATAGCTGCAAACTTACCAAGGTATCCACGCATACAACTGCAAGAGCCTTTCCCTTCGCCTGAATATAGAAAGATATCCAAAATAGATTCACAACATTACATTTGTCAATGCCTTAGACTTGCTAAGACATCCCTTTATGTATCCTTTACCCTTACAATACCATGGCCTATAAGCCATGGGTGGAGCTCAAAATATTCTAAATAATCCCATCCCATTACAAAATAAGGGGCTTTGACCCTGTTAGTTCCAGTCTTCGTAGCCTGTCACCTAGGATCAAAATGGGTTCTTACTATGTCTGGTTTTAAGAGATATTTTGCACATGAGTTTCAATGAAAATCATATCCTAAGTATGTTCATCAGAAGAAGCTCAGAAATATATTTCCAATGGTATATTTCACACTCGAAACCAGTTCTTGGATCAGAAGATATGGTCGAAATGAATGATTGATTCTTGGTTATGCATGTTTTGAGGTCATTTGCTGCACACAGGGACAACTTTACTACAAAATCAGTTTCTGAAGTAATGGAAATGAATTTTACAAAAGTGAAAGAGCTTTTTGTCAATCACATACCAAATAAAAAAAACCTCCTTCATTTTATGCACAGGTGTTACTATGTGGGAGATATGCAGTGATATTTGAAGCCTAAATTAAACAAAAACAAATTTTGCATTTGTTTTACTGTTTTAGTCATTGTAGTGCGGTGCCATTTTACAATAGATGGAAAGTAATTTTGAGAAACCCAAGGATTTTTTGGTCAAAAATGAGCCATATAACAAAAACCTCTTTCCGTTTATTCACAGGTGTCGTGAATTGGAATATTTGACTAAATCTTTACAGCCTATTTTTATAGATTTAAATATTTAACGATTTCTTGTTTTAGATATTATTTTGTGGCACAAATTCCGAGAAACTGGAAACGAATTTCCAAAATTGGAGAGAGTTTTTTCCTCAAAAATGACCTTATCTACAAAAACCTCTTTCTTTTTTGTAATAGGTGTTATGGTTCAATAGATACAAGTTCATCTTTAACCCCTATTTTCAGAAAGTCTGTCCAAATTTAATGTAACTGCTTCTATATTTAAGGAGATGATTGAGCTCAACTCCCTTAGTACAGAGATGAGCTAATTGTATATATTTTATGAATTTCAGTGTATAGGGTTCAAATTTTTCAATAGAGGAAATCTTCTTTGGACTATGTAAAACCTTTTTTGAATATTATTTTTAATGGAGCAGTTTCTGCCCTTTAGATTTGGGATCCATCACAATGTTTAATGTGCATAATGTTTTTGTTGTAAATTCATTTCCATGATTTATTTTTTCTACTAATTCTTGTTACAACATTATCTAAGAGAAGTGGTAGGAATCCATCCATGCAAGATGCTCCTATGACAATGATTTTGTTGTTAAATGTAGTGGTTATTTTTGTAGAATCCATCCTCTGTTAGATGCTCTGTTGAGTAACCCGGTGTTTCTTTTTCTTCTAATGCTGCCACTGTAGATCCATCCATTGATTGATGCCTGTAGGGCAGTGGGATTTCTCCTATTTCCTCCTCTCATTTGCATCTTTTACCTGGCTGAACATTGCGCTTACTTTGCCCCAAGTTTTCCAGCAAAAACTAGCCTTGATTCCATAGCCCAATGATCCCTTCTCTTGTTGTTTTCAATCCACAACTTTCAATCAAATCCCTGTACTTCATAGCTAGCCTAAGATTCACTTATTGCAGCCATGTTTTGTTGGAAAAGAGAGAGCCCTCTCTATTCTGGTAGGGCTAGATGCCAGATCGAAGCTTGGTCTGTGTTTACCTCAGAATTGCCTCTTCTCAGCCTTGAGGTTCATTCTGAGTGCTAAAATATTGGTGTCGTTGCTTGGGAGCGAGGTGACAGATCTTCTCCGGGAAAAATCGTTCAAGTTGCAGATCTTGTTACTGATGGTAGACGACGATCAAACACATACAAAGGCTGAAACATTCACTTGGTGACTCCAACTCAATCCAAAGATTCTAACACTCACTGATCCATTCATGTACTAAAATAAGATGGTAGGGTATGTGGCAAACCCTCTGTGTTGTGAAGTTTTGAAATCAGTTAGTGGATATTGAAATAGATGAGGTATTTTTCATTATTGTGCTTCAATGTTTGAGATTTCCGAAGTTTCCTCTTAACAATAAAATTGGTTTCTTTGAGTTAGTGGTTGAAAATTTGAGAAGGAGATTGAGTATATAGATGTTCAAATTAAGTCGTATGAATTTTGAGATCCCAAAAGGTTCTTGGAAACTCTCCCTCCTTCAAAACAAGAAACAATAGGGCTGCCCATAGATGTTTGCATTGACAGTTTGCAACTGGAAGCATATGTTGAGGAGTTAGGGCAACATACATGGTCTAGTTTCTATGATCCTGTTGTTGCATATATGGAGTATTTTTTTAGTTTGAGTGACAAACCAGATTGTTTTTTACACAACCAGACTCATTTTGTGCATGTATGGCTGTCAGCATTTCCAATTGTCTCCTGGTTCAAGACTCCCTAGCATCATTGTTGCCATAGTTGCTTGATTGGTTAATTTGGCATTAAAAAATCACTTGGTCTAGTGATTTGTAGCAAAGGAGGGTAGGTTTGTACATAAATTCCCAAACCAACATTTCAGTTTTCGGAATTTGTTTTAGTTTCCTAATGTACAGGTTGCAGTATGTGTGTTTTTTTGGTTGGTATAAGTTGTTCAGGTTTGCAGCTATTTGTGACCATATTGCCCAGTGGATAAGGCACTTGGTCTATGATTTTCTTGACACCACCAAGGAGATGCCATCCCCAATAAGGCCAATGTTAGTTCCAGTCTTTGCAGCCTGTCACCAGGGATCAAAATGGGCTCTTACTATGTCTAGTTTTCAGAGATTTTTTGCACATGAGTTTCAGTGAAAATCATATCCTAAGTATGTTCATCAGAAGCATCTTGAAAATATCTTTCCAATGGTATATTGCACGCCCAAAACTGGTTCCTGGATCAAAAGATATGATTGAAATGAATGATTGATTCTTGGTTATGCATGTTTTGAGGTCATTTGCTACACACGGGGAAAACTTTACTAAAAAATCAGTTTCTGAAGTAATGGACATGAATTTTACAAAAGTGAAAGAGGTTTTTTTCCATCACATACCCAATAACAAAATCCTCCTTCCGTTTATTTATAGGTGGTACTATGTGGGAGATATATGGTGATATTTGAAGCCTACATTAAAACAAAACAAATTTTGCATTTATTTTACTGTTTTAGTCATTGTAGTGCGGCACCATTTTACAATTGATGGAAAGTAATTTTGAGAAACCCAAGGAGGTTTTTGTCAACCATGAGCCATAAAACAAAATCCTCTTCCAGTTTATTCACAGGTGTCGTGAATTGGAATATTTGACTAGATCTTTACAGCCTATTTTTACAGATTTAAATATTTAATGATTTCCTGTTTTAGAGATTATTTTGTGGCACAGATTTCGAGCAACTGGAAACTAATTTCTAACATTTGAGATAGGTTCTTTTCAAAAATGAAATTATCTACAAAAACCTCTTTCATTTTTGTAACAGGTGTTATGGTTCAAGAAGTACGAGTTCATCATTGACCCATATTTTCAGAAATTCGGTCCAAATTTAATGTAACTGATTCTATCTTGAGGGAGATGGTTGAGCTCAATTCCCTTAGTACAGGGATGAGCTAATTGTATATATTTTATGAATTATAGAGTGTAAAGGGTTTGAATTTTTTAGCAGATGAAAGATGCTTTGGATTGTGTAAAGCTTTTTCTGAATATTATTTTTAATGGAGCAGTTTCTTCCCTTTTAGATTTGGGATCCATCACGGTGTTTAATGTGCAGCATGTTTTTCTTGTAAATTCATTTCCATGCTTTGTTTTTCTGCTAATTTTGTTATAGAATTTTCTAAGGTAAGTGGTAGGAATCCATCCATGCAAGATTCTCCTATCACAATGATTTTGTTGTTAAATGTAGTGGTTATCTTTGCAGAATCCATCCTCTGTTAGATGCTCTGTTGAGTAACCTGATGTTTCTTTTTCTTCTAACGCTACCACTGTAGATCCATCCCCTGAATGATGCCTACATGGCAGTGGCTTTCTCCTCTTTCCTTCTCTCAATTACATCTTTTATCTAGCTGAACATTGCATTTATTTTGCCCCAAGTTTGCCAGCAGAAACTAGCATCGATTCCATAGCCCAATGATCCCTTCCCCTGCTGTTTTTGACCCACAAATTTCAATAAAATCCCCATACTTCATAGCTAGCCTAAGATTCACTTATTGCAGCCAAGTTTTGTTGGCAAAGAGAGAGCCCTCTCTAGTCTGGCAGGGCTAGATGCTAGATCGAAAGCTTGGTCTGTGGTTAACTCGAAATTGCCTCTTCTCAGCCTTGAGGTTCATTATGAGTGCTAACATATTGGTGCTGTTGCCGAGGACGAGGTGACAGATCTTCTCTAGGAAATATCATTCAAGTTTTAGATCTAATTACTGATGGTGGACAACAGTCAAACACATATGAAGGTTGAAATCATTCACCTAGTGACTCCATTGTTCATGATCCTGAGCTTCAAAGTTCAGAATGACTTCACTGCCAAAGAATCCAGATTTCAGAGCATTGATGGTAATCACCAATGAAAAGGTGTGTGGAAGATCCTTTATTTGGGGAAACATTACTAACTTTAAGGAATGAGTTAGCAAAATTTCAGATTGATCAGAGTTTCTCAACATCAGTAGTTCATTGTTTGACATCTAGCCGACTCACACCTGAAGGTAAAAATTGCTTTCTTGGTTTAGTTGCTGAAAGGTTAGAAAATGAAATTGAAATATTGGATGTTCAAATTTAATCATATGATTTCCAAGATCTTAAGCAGTTCTTGGAAACTCTCCCTCCTCCCAAAGAAGAAAAGGTAAAGCTGCCCTTGGATGGTTGGATTGAAGGATGTTTTGATTTACAGCAAGGATGTGACAATCTCCAGCCGAGAGAATATGTTAATGCATTGGGGCAACATATAGAATCTGGTTTTTATGTTCCTATAGCAGCATATATGGAATATTTTCTTAAGTTGAATGAAAAACCAGATTTCCTTTTACAGAGCTAGAGGTATTATGTGTATATATTGCTAGTAGAATTTCCAATTATGTTCTGGTTCAAACACCATCAAAAAACCACATCATTACAACAACTTCTTGATTGGTTCATTTTACACTTTAGTATCACTTGATTCAGTGATTTTGCAGTAGAATAGTGTAGGATAATTGTGTAATAAGCTTGCTGGACAGACATCCTTCAACAACTAGTTTACAGTTTGCAATGTGTGATTTTCAGTGTTCGGTTTGGTTGTAAGTTTTTGACCGTATTGGCCCAACGGATGAGGCATTTGGTATACGGTGTTCTTGACACCTCCAAGTAGTTGCCATCCCCAATAAGGCCATTGTTAGTTCCAGTCTTTGCAGCCTGTCACTAGGGATCAAAATGGGCTCTTACTATGTCTCGTTCTCAGAGATGTTTTGCACATGAGTTTTAGTGAAAATCATATCCTAAATATGTTCATTAGAGGAAGCTCGGAAAGAGCTTTCCAACGGTATATTTCACACCCAAAACTACTTCCCAGATGAGAAGATATGATCGAAATGAATGATTGATTCTTGGTTATGCATGTTTTGAGGTCATTTGCTGCACACAGGGACAAGTTTACTACAAAATCAGTTTCTGAAGTAAGGGATGGTGGGCCCTAGTATTGTAGCAATAATGCTACAACTCCTGGAACTCCCTTCTTTAATTTTATCAACCCGGTAGTTCGTAACAAACTTGGAAGCGACAGTGCTGTATGCACAAGTACTAGCTCTTGTCGTAGCTCTCACTTGGTCAGCTGGCACAAGTCTGCTAGGAGCTTAAGCCAACTTCTATGAGCTCTTAGAAGAATCTTTTTAATTGATGGATGAAATCTAACTCGAAGGAAGCTAATCTAATTGCGAAAAGAAACTGAAAGCCAAAAATAAACGCAAACCCTAGCAAACCCTAATTCTACCAGCTAGTCCTACCGATGCAAAGGAGAGCATGCAAACTACCGAAAGAGATTCCATTACTTCTAAGAAGGTAAAATGCATGTGTCTAAGTTATCGCTATCTGAAGAAAACATATTTTTGTATTTTTGTTTAAGTTATTAGAATTATCATGCATGTGCTTTTAACTGGCTTTTCACTGTGCAGGGGTGGATCAAGGAGGAGAAATGCTTGGAAAAGGTTGGGAAGACTCAGAGAGGGTCTAAGGGATCCCTATCATCCTTTCAGAGAGTTTCACAAAGTCAGGATGCCATGCAACCGTGTTTATGAACTTCTACAGGAAGTCTGCAGGGGTTTCTACAGGAAGTTCTGTAATTCTTCTACAGGATGTTTCGTGATTGGGTTTTTGACTGATAGGTGAGTGGGAGAGAATGCATGAATGGGTAGGGAGGTAGGGTAGGGGCCTGGAATGACGCAATGACTGAGGGATGAGGCGATGAGAGGGTGTGGAAGTCTAGCTTGCATCAAAGAAGGTTTAGGCAATGGAAACGCAAGAAGGTAGGGTTACGTGGCAAAAGAGCAGATGGGAGATGAGGAAACAGACTTGGTGATGGAGGAGCTGATCTGGATGAGGCTCAGATGAACGAGGAGGTGATGAAGGTGCCCTGCATAGTGTTTACCTGATCAAACCAACTACGTCTTGCATACAATCAAAATATTAGATGATCTATCTAACAGTTTAATGAGATCAGTGAACAACAACCTTATTCATGACAAGAATCACGTACAGCATGTGAACAAAACATTATCAAAGAGATATAAACGCATGACTAAATCCTACCAATCCATCCTAAACATAAAAAGCTACTTCAACCATCAAAAGCAACCTAAGTAACAAAGCACGAATTAAATCTAAAGAGCAGACTTTATTTTAAGAATGCAGCGAACACATAAAGATAAACAAAGGAGGTACTGGGCGCTTGAGATGGGCCCAACCCCAAGAGCTACAGCCTCCTAAGAGAAATTTAGAGCTGGTGCAAAGCTGGATTCATCTTTATTGATCAAGAAATGAAGAGTTACATCAAAACTGTCCACAAGGAGAGCTTGAGAATGAGCTGAAAGCAAAGCTAATCTATTGCATACAAATCGAATTACAAACTATCTAACTATTGGCTACAAAATGACTAACCACTAGCTACTATCTTCTGGCTAACTAGCTAACATCCACTGGCTAACAAAATGACTAACTGGCTAACCAAAATGAGGTCCTAAGCCTTCTTGTTTATACAATTTGAGGACCCAACAGTCCCCCTAAAATTTAGGGACTTGGCTGCCCAAGACTTGTAGTTAACAGCAGTCCTACTTGACTTGCTTGGCTGCCCTTGTGCTCATTGATTTGGTGGCCTTTGAACTCCGAGCTGATGGTGGAGAATTCGAGGTAAGGGCCCATAAATGAGGGGGACACCTTCCTACAAATCCTCTAGCTTGTTCTCCCACGAATTTGGCTGCCAAGTGCTCATTAAGACCTTCAATTTTGTCTCCAAGTGGACCAAAAAGGCTACACAAAGCACCCATTAGACTTGTTGGCATAATGACTAACCAAATTCACTCTATTAACATAAAAATAATCAAAAACATGCAATAAACCAATGAGAATGGTGGATTAAGTCAAATTAGGAGGTTGAATGAGCCCAAATAATTATCCATTTTTGGGGCTCATCATCACCCCCTACTGAAAGTGTTGCTCATCCTCTGAGCAACCAATCTCTCTCCTCATCTTTGATAGCCCTGGTGGCTTCCTTAGCTAAAATCTCGACCGATTTCTCCTTCTGCTACCCTTTCTCCAAACTTCCTGTAGAAACAGTTCTCTGTCTTCCTGTAGAAACAGTCCTGTAGCTGAGTTCTGGCTTCCTGTAGAAACAGACAGCACCACTATATCCTGCTCGGCTGTGGGTGATTTTCCTTTCAGCTTGGCTGTGGCTATCCTAGACTCAAGCCTGTAATATCCCATCCCGGGGTAAAGCACAAACCATTTCGGGATAGAGCACATAGCCACAATCAAAACTACTCAAGAATCTGTTAAGTGGGGAACGATAAAACCTCATCTTGCTGCAATCAGCCCATACTGTAATTCCTTGGCCCTATTTGCAAGACTTGTCAGCTTCAGTGTTTTACTCTCTGTAGATATGTGAGGAACTGTTGTCATTAGCCAGCCTTATTGCATCTAGAAGTAGTAGGTTCTGGTTATTGTATATCCTCCCCTCATCCATTCTATCAACGGCTTTGAGTCCTCAAAGAATCACATATCGTCCACCTGCCTCTCCTTTGCGACTGCCAAAAGAACAAAGATGGCCCTGACCTCTTTCCAGTTATTCGTGTCAATTAGATGATGAACAAAGTTCAAATCCTTGCTTAAAACTTGAGCAATGGCAACAGTCCCTATTGTTGCTTCCACCTCAGAAATGACTCTCCACCAATTTTCGAGCCAACCCTTATAAGCATTCTCATTGTAGCTCCTATTTTCCTTTAACCTGGCACCAATACTTGATGCTTGGGCTTAATAGCATGACCACAGACAACCGTATTAACTCTCAATCAGTAAGGCAGCTCTCTGATAATGTCCCCTTAGAATATGATAGACCAAGCCATCTGCCACCAAAGACAGGTACCAATCTTCATAACTTTTCGACTGACAGCTACACCTTGTTTGAGTCCATCTGTTCATTTTTCACTGCAGCGCACAGGACCTTGCAATCATTTTCAACTGAGAAAATATCTTACAGGCTCAGATACAAAATTGGCAGTCAATTGTTTCATTTATGGCTCTGCATGTGTTTCAAGGAAAATAAGAACTATAGACACTGCTGAATTCATTTATGTTATCAACATTCTACTGCTCTGTTTTGAATTCATGATCATATTGCAGAGATGGCATCTTTCCTCAACAATTAATTCTCCCCATGTTCCATATTGGTCTAGGATAAATTCAAATTATTTTGAAGAAAATCTCATACAACTCCTAAGAGATGAAAGAACCTACGAAAGGTATTCTTACTCTTTGATTTCCATATCGTTCAATGAAGCAGGGGCTTTCTCCAAGAAGGATAAACTTTCATCAATATTCTTCAATGCAAGCCTATCTATAACTAAGAACTTCACTGGTCATTTTTCCCTCTACTATTTTGGATAACTTTGAATGGTATGTATCAACTGAATCACTTCAAAATATACAGCTCTGTCCCATAATCAATTCCCTGGTGAAGACTCACCAATGAAGAAGTAGAACATTTCAAGTCAGAAAATAATGTTCTATCTGGAAAAACTTTGTAATCTCGAGCTCTTTTCCTTGCTTTCATTCAAGTGCTTCTTGTGCTCAAGACTTCACGCTCTATCCCTGTTTAGTCTGTCCAAACTCTGCCGCGGAGAAGCAATCCATTTGTTCCTGGGCTGTAGTTGTTTTGCAACAACCTTGACTTCAACTAAACAATAGGCTTTCTTCAAGCTTCAAACTGGATGAGCGGGAGAATTTTGAACAGGCCAAAAAAATCAGCGAAGGATGGTAGGTTAACTGATTGTGGGAGAAGAGGATGCATCTTCAGTTGAACAGGTTGCAAGTGCAAGTTGAATAACAGTCCATGAATTTCAGCTGAGCGCTCATTAATTTCTGCGTGATTTTTGGTGGAGTGAGGCGGCAAAGACGTGTGCTGGCCCATGAACTGCAGTGGTATTGTGAACTGCATGTTCTACTTATTAACTGTATGCTTTCTTCTTGATCCGCTGCACTGGAGTTCAAGCAGCTGACACTAACTGTTTTTTAAATTTCCACGTGAGTCAACTGTCCACGTGCACTGCGTGACTTCCGGCTGAGTTCTAGAGAAGAAAATCAGCTTAACCTTGATAATTCGAGGCTTAATCCCACCATTCCATTAATTCATGCAGTTTTTAAATTAAATTTATGCAATAGAAGAATGAGTTTCAGTCACATACCTCGAAGTTGAATGGCTGCTGTGAGCTGTTGTGGCCTGTCATTGCTGCATGCATTGGTTTTTCTGACTGCATGTGGCTTGGCTGCTAATTTTTGGTTGTTTTCCTTGTGCAGATGTCCTCTAGCCAGATGCATGCTGCAGGAGTCCATTTCCACGCTCAGATCTGCACGTTCAAGCTGCTGCTGTTGCATTGTCACAGAACCAGAACTTGTTTTTGCCATTTCTCCCAAACGGTAAAGCAGATCGATCTGAAACTTGCTGAGCATGTTTCTATCATCATGATTCACCTCCCATAGCAAAATCGTGATCAATGGATGCACGGATTTCGAGAAAAATGGAAAATGGCTGAAGATTTCAGAGATCGATTTCTCGGAAACCGTGCATCGGAATCGGCTGAAACTGCTTGGGTAGGCTACTATCACCCATGTGCATCTCCCCATGAAACAAGTTTTAAAACGGATGCACGGATATGGAGAAAATGCAAAAATGGCTGATGGTGATGGAGGCTGATTTCTTGGGAACCGTGCACCGGAATTGGCTGAAACTGCTCAAGCGTGTTGCCATCACCCTTGTACAATTCCCCATAAAACGGTTTGTCAAATGGATGCATGGTTTTCAAGTTATGGCAAAAACAAATTTTGTTCTATGTGTTTTTGCTTCAAGGCACTTTGCATTTTTGTTGCATGGTATGAAAAAATGAATTTTGGCTGTGATGCAGGTATGGAGATGATGGAGGAGGAGTTGGAAGATTGCATGAGGACTTCTGAACCCTTGAGGAAGCTACCATGTTCGCCAAACCACTTTTTGAAATCCATGTCTAGTTTCCCACAATTTCTACAGGAAGTTCCTGTAGAAGCACAATGAGAAGCACAATGAGGTGGAAAAAATGATGGAGAAAGGCAAGGGATGGACACACAAGTGCTTGTAGGCCTAATCAACAGATTCCCACCATCAGATTCCATTTTAGACTTGAATTTGGTTCGTCCAAAGGTTCTACAGGATGTTTCCTGTAGAAATACAGAGCTTCCTGTAGAAGGCACAAGAAAAATTCCTTTAACCTTGATTTGAGTGCTCCTCCTGTCATGAAACGTCCTTCTTGCAACGTGCAATTAGCCAATGGAATTAGTTTTATTTTTCTTTTTCTTTTTCTCTTTTGTTTTTTTTTTTTTTGAAAAACAACTAGGGCGCCTCATGGAGGTTTTCACCCTAATTGCCTGCCTTGGGTGCCTCCAAGGGAGGTTTTCACCCAAAGATCTTATTGCCTTTTTATTTTCTCTTCTTTCCAACCCATTGACCGCTTCATGGAGGTTTTCAATCAATGAGCCAATCTAAGGCGCCTCCGAGGAGGTTTTCACCTTAGATTTTTATTTTTTCATCTTATTTTCATTTTTTCTCTTTTTTTTTTTCTACCCTACCCTACTTGAAAAACAAAATTCCTTTCAAGTATAAGAATACTTCCAATGAAGCCATGTGCACATTGAGATTAGAGATAAAATGATGTGGCGGCTTGAAATGCATGCTTTGATAGCTATCCCGATCTCAGAGACCAAATGATTTGACTTTGAAGGGATCAAACATAGCTGATGAAGAGAGTACTGCTGCAACTTAGTGACTGTCTGGAACCATATCTCAATATAGCTCTGATATCCTTGGTTCTTTTGCTGATCTGGATCATTCTTCATGTCACCTTCTATCATGACCTTCTGATCTTCCTCTTTTTGTTGATCTTTCTCTTGAGTACATGGAGGATTTGATGATAACCATGAGGGAACTCTCTCGATCTCTGATTTAGATCTCTTCTCTTCATCAAGTGCAGCCCATGGTTCTTTGATCTCCTCTTTTGAATCTTGTTTTTCCGGATGTGGTCCTTCAATGCTTTCAAGATAATCTCTTTTTTGCAAGGCTCTTCCTGAGCTTTGGTGAACATCATTGAGCTCAAAAGGAGTCATTTGCACATGTTGTGCCTCAGCTTTGCAATTTGGTTGAGCTGCTCCATTGCATGGTTTTGGAAATGGTGCTACGGGTAGCTGAGTGGAGGGGTGTAATTGAGATGGAGGTGGATGGCATTGTGGTTGGGCAGGCATTTGGGGTTGCCTTGGTGGAGGAGGAGGCGATGGTTGTGGATGAGCAGGTGGTGGAGGAAACGAAGTGGGAGGAGTGTTGTACTGGGGCCTCCACCCCTGATGAGGTGCATTCCACTGAGGCTGTGGCTAAGCATAAGAGTGAAATGAATGAGCAACTGGTTGGGCATAATATGGATCTATGAAGGAACAAGGAGGATATGACCAAGGAGGAGGTGTAGACCAGGAAGGATGAGCAGGGGGACCCCAAGAAGGCATGAAAGTGGCTTGATAGGGGTCATAATAGGTCTCGGGTGTCCCTCGCAGTTCCTACTGGTAAGATCTAGGTCCATGCGGCCAACTTTGGTTCATATAATAGAGTGATTCAGTGGCTCCTTTGGCTCTCTGATATGCAGCTTTGATTCTGGGTAAGGAAGGGCACTGATCTGTAGGATGGTATTCTTCACATACAAAACACACTTCTATGGAGTACAACGGACATTCGTTCCTAGGATGCTTTCTAGTGCACCTAGGACAAAAAATGGCCAAAGCCCTCTTGGATTCTTCTTGCTTCTTTTGGATCCGCAAGGTATCCAGTTGCATGGCAAGAAACTGCCTCATATCACTCTTGAAATCTTCTAGCTAATTTGCAAATTCGTGTTGGGACAAGGTACCGCTCCCAACATTCCTGCTTGTAGCCATTTGCTCCAGAGGAATGGTTTCTTCTTCTTCTTCCCTAGAGGTTCTTTAAATATGCCTTGATGTCCACCCAGGGGTTCTTCTTAGTCACAGCCATCGAAGAAGAGAGACGATTGGCTGTGTGAAGCAAAGGGGGGTGTTATGAAAATATTTTTCTAACTTATCTCTACTCCTACAAGGCATGAAAGGAAATATTTTTGGTTGATTTTTGCTTTTTTCTACTTCTACATGCAAAACTGAAATAGATTGAACTGCAACTAACTATCTTGCTAAAATGAAAATGCGGAATTGAAATGAAAGCAGGAAATGACTAATCTATTTTGCTCAAATGAAATTGCAAGAATGAAATGCTAGTCTACGCTTGCGGAATTGAAATGCTAATCTACGCTTGCAGAAATGAAATTGCGGAATTGAAATGCTAATCTATGAAAGCGAGAAATTCTAATCTATGAAAGCGGGAAATGCTAATCTACTTTTGCATAAATGAAATTGCATAATGGAAATGAAATAAACTACTTAGAAGAAGATTGTAGTGGAAAATAGAAGAAAAGGGACAATCACCAATACTCTGACGCTTCCCCGGCAACGGTGCCAAAAAGATGGTGGGCCCCAGTATTGTAGCAATAATGCTACAACTCCTGGAACTCCCTTCTTTAATTTTATCAACCCGATAGTTCGTAACAAACTTGGAAGCGACGGTGCTGTATGCACAAGTACTAGCTCTTGCCGCAGCTCTCACTTGGTCAGCTGGCACAAGTCCGCTAGGAGCTTAAGCCAACTTCTATGAGCTCTTAGAAGAAGCTTTTTAATTGATGGATGAAAGCTAACTCGAAGGAAGCTAATCTAATTGCGAAAAGAAACTGAAAGCCAAAAACAAACGCAAAGCCTAGCAAACCCTAATTCTACCAGCTATTCCTACCGATGCAAAGGAGAGCATGCAAACTACCGAAAGAGATGCCATTACTTCTAAGAAGGTAAAATGCACGTGTCTAAGTTATCGCTATCTGAAGAAAACATCTTTTTGTATTTTTGTTTAAGTTATTAGAATTATCGTGCATGTGCTTTTAACTGGGTTTTCACTGTGCAGGGGTGGATCAAGGAGGAGAATTGCTTGCAAAAGGTTGGGAAGACTCGGAGAGGGTCTAAGGGATCCCTATCATCCTTTCAGAGAGTTTCACAAAGTCAGGATGCCATGCAACCGTGTTTATGAACTTCTACAGGAAGTCTGCAGGGGTTTCTACAGGAAGTTCTGTAATTCTTCTACAGGATGTTTCGTGATTGGGTTTTTGACTGATAGGTGAGTGGGAGAGAATGCATGAATGAGTAGGGAGGTAGGGTAGGGGCCTGGAATGACCCAATGACTGAGGGATGAGGCGATGAGAGGGTGTGGAAGTCTAGCTTGCATCAAAGAAGGTTTAGGCAATGGAAAGGCAAGAAGGTAGGGTTATGTGGCAAAAGAGCAGATGGGAGATGAGGAAACAGACTTGGTGATGGAGGAGCTGATCTGGACGAGGCTCAGATGAACGAGGAGGTGATGAAGGTGCCCTGCATAGTGTTTACCTGATCAAACCAACTACGTCTTGCATACAATCAAAATATTAGATGATCTATCTAACAGTTTAATGAGATCAGTGAACAGCAACCTTATTCATGATAAGAATCACGTACAACATGTGAAAAAAACATTATCAAAGAGATATAAACGCATGACTAACTCCTACCAATCCATCCTAAACATAAAAAGCTACTTCAACCATCAAAAGCAACCTAAGTAACAAAGCACGAATTAAATCTAAAGAGCAGACTTTATTTTAAGAATGCAGCGAACACATAAAGATAAACAAAGGAGGTACTGGGTGCTTGAGATGGGCCCAACCCCAAGAGCTACAGCCTCCTAAGAGAAATTTAGAGCTGGTGCAAAGCTGGATTCATCTTTATTGATCAAGAAATGAAGAGTTACATCAAAACTGTCCACAAGGAGAGCTTGAGAATGAGCTGAAAGCAAAGCTAATCTATTGCATACAAATCGAATTACAAACTAGCTAACTATTGGCTACAAAATGACTAACCACTAGCTACTATCTACTGGCTAACTAGCTAACATCCTCTGGCTAACAAAATGACTAACTGGCTAACCAAAATGAGGTCCTAAGCCTTCTTATTTATACAATTTGAGGACCCAACAGTCCCCCTAAAATTTAGGGACTTGGCTGCCCAAGACTTGTAGTTAACAGCAGTCCTACTTGACTTGCTTGGCTGCCCTTGTGCTCATTGATTTGGTGGCCTTTGAACTCCGAGCTGATGGTGGAGAATTCGAGGTAAGGGCCCATAAATGAGGGGGACACCTTCCTACAAATCCTCTAGCTTGTTCTCCCACGAATTTGGCTGCCAAGTGCTCATTAAGACCTTCAATTTTGTCTCCAAGTGGACCAAAAAGGTTACACAAAGCACCCATTAGACTTGTTGGCATAATGACTAACCAAATTCACTCTATTAACAAAAAAATAATCAAAAACATGCAATAAACCAATGAGAATGGTGGATTAAGTCAAATTAGGAGGTTGAATGAGCCCAAATAATTATCCATTTTTGGGGCTCATCAACGGACATGAATTTTACGAAAGTGAAAGAGATTTTTTTCAATCACATAGCCAATAACAAAAACCTCCTTCATTTTATGCGCAGGTGTTACTATGTGGGAGATATGCAGTGATATTTGAAGCCTACATTAAAACAAAACAAATTTTGCATTTGATTGTTAGAGATTTCAGCAAAATCACATAGAGAATCATTTGTCGACACGTTTCAAACCAACTAGTGTGATTCATCATCAGGACAAGTTGAGGAACAAATCTGAGTGATCCGTTAAATAGAGTATGCAGGTCCTTCAATGGCTATATAAACAGCTATATGAACAGGCAACAGTTAAAAAGTCCTTTAACAGTTATAATATATAAACATAAATATCTATATATATATATATATATAAATATATATTTATTATTTTTATTATTTTAGTTATTATTATTATTTAATTAATTAATTAATAATAATAACTAAAATAATAAAAATAATAAATATATATTTATATATATATTTATGTTTATATATTATAACCGTTAAAGGACTTTTTAACTGTTGCCTGTTCATATAGCCATTTATATAGCCGTTGAAGGACCTGCATACTCTATTTAACGGATCGCTCAGATTTGTTCCTCAACTTGTCCTGATGATGAACCACACTAGTTGGTTCGAAACAAGTCGACAAATGATTCTCTATGTGATTTTGCTGAAATCTCTAACAATCAAGTATGGATCACATAAGTCTAAACTCTTTAATAAAATTTTCATTTGTTTTACTGTTTTAGTCATTATAGTGTGGCACCATTCTGTAACATATGGAAAGTAATTTTGAGAAACAAAAGGGGGTTTTTATCAACCACAAGCCATATAACAAAAAATTCTTCCAGTTTATTCACAGGTATCGTGAATTGGAATATTTGACTAGATCTTTATAGCCTATTTTTAAAGATTTAAATATTTAATGATTTTTTGTTTTAGATATTATTTTGTGGCATAGATTCTGAGAAACAGGAAATGAATTTCCAAAATTTGAGACAGGTTTTTCTCAAAAATGACCTTATCTACAAAAAACTCTTTCAGTTTTGTAATGGGTGCTATGGTTCAAGAGATACAAGTTCATCATTGACCCCTATTTTCAGAAATTTGGTCCAAATTTAATGTAACTGATTCTATCTTGAGGGAGATGGTTGAGGTCAACTCCCTTAGTAAAGGGATGAGCTAATTGTATACATTTTATGAATTCCAGAGTGTAAAGGGTTCAAATTTTTTAGCGTAGGAAAGCTGCTTTGGATTGTGTAAAGCTTTTTCTGAATACTATTTTTAATGGAGCAGTTTCTGCCCTTTTAGATTTGGGATCCATCACGGTGTTTAATGTGCAACATGTTTTTCTTGTAAAGTCATTTCCATGCTTTTTTTTTTGCTAATTTCATTACAAAATTTTCTAAGGGAAGTGGTAGGAATCCATCCATGCAAGATGCTCCTATCACAATGATTTTGTTGTTAAATGTAGTGGTTATCTTTGCATAATCCATCCTCTGTTAGATGCTCTTTTGAGTAACCCGGTGTTTCTTTTTCTTCTAACTCTGCCACTGTAGATCCATCCCCTGATTGATTCCTACAGGATGATGGGTTTTCTCCTCTTTCCTTCTCTCATTTACATCTTTTATCTAGCTGAACATTGTGTTTATTTTGCCCCAAGTTTGCTAGTAGAAACTACCCTCAATTCCATAGCCTAATGATCCTTTCTCCTGCTGTTTTCAACCCACAACTTTCAATCAAATCCCTGTACTTCATAGCTAGCCTAAGATTCACTTATTGCAGCCATGTTTTGTTGGCAAAGAGAGAGCCCTCTCTGGTCTGGTAGGGCTAGATGCCAAATTGAAAGCTTGGTCTGTGGTTACCTCAAAATTTCCTCTTCTTAGCCTTGAGGTACATTTTGAGTGCTAATAGACTCGTTTTAAAGCCCCTTTGACTCTTAGAAATATGTACTAATCACACTCCGCTCCTCAAAATGTAAAGACTTTACATGGCTTAGACAAAACTAGACCTAGGGGACCCCTACCCAACAAGCCTCCAACACAAAGATGTGACTTGTCCTCGAGTCACTCAGCATGTGGGTCCTCGATCTTTTCTTTGATGCCACTATATGTAGACTTCAATGGATGAAGTGTCTTTGTGCATTGCACTGCAGTCTGTCGAGCTTCTTCTACGAGCATCTTTGTTGTCGGTCCTTTTATTGGTAGACCAATTGTTCTTTGTGTCTGTTGCATGCTCTTTAATTTACTTTCCACTATTTGTGAGAGCCAGCAGGCCTCTTCTTCCCAAGGATATGTCCATGCAGAGATTATATGTTCTTTCCTCTGCAACTCATCAATTTATCCTTACATAAGTGTTCCTTCCTGAAGACAGGAAAGCCGTTGAACAAGTGCTAAGGTATGTGTTGTGGCTTTCAACTCATCAAACTATAGTTGTTTTTCTCTGATTTCTACCTCAACTTTCTGCACGTGTGTCCTCTTGTAGTGAGGCCCATATTTCCATTGTATCCTCAAAATGTTGACCACAGTCCTTGATTGCAGTGGCTATCTTTTCCATATCAGCTTTTATTGCAGCTTCACGCTGCTCTCGAACTTCAGGTGCTGTTGTAGGTTGCAACTTCATTTGGAGTTTTGTAATCTGCATCTCCATCTCAAATCTGACTTTGCCCACCTCTGCCTTTGGCTCCTTAACCACTGCTGCCAACTTCTGAAGCTTTTCTATTGAGGCTGCCTCCACTAGGATCTAGAGCTCTAGAAGCTCACTGCAAACTTTGGTTATAGCCTCTTCTAGTTGCTGGCTACGTGAAACTACCTTGTCGCGATCCTGGATCACTTTATTATTTTCTTCAAACATCTATTGGTTTTCATTTTTCATTTCTTTTATGACCCAGAGAGCTCGCTTCTTCTGTATATTTAGTTCGTAAAAGACTCCCTGGTGTAAATCATGCAATCCCTAAATGGAGAACGCTGCAAGGTTGAAACTTAGATTTTTCCAGTACTCAGCATGCTCCTAGCCTTCAACTCTATCAGAATGGAAAATGCCCCCTGGTAGTTGCATTGCTTAGAGCTTAGATGTGATTTCTGTAGTGGTACTAAATTTTGGCATGCTTGCTTAACCCACACTCGCTTGAATCACGCTCACCTGAACTTCCAGCTTCTTGAGGCACTCTTGGACCTCTATAAACACTTCTTTGTACTGGTCCTCAATTTTTCACTAGAAGCCCTCCATCATAGCCCAAACTATGTCTCCTATCTCATCGATGTCCCCCTTAGTGACAACCAGCAGATCTGTCAAATTTCTTCTTCTTTTGTGTGCCTCCAGGACTTTGTTTCTTTTGTCATTTCACTATAAATGGGGAATCAAAGTCCCTTGTGTCCATAAAAGGGTCTTCACCACCATGATCTCCCTCATCGGTGGTTGGTTCCTCCTATTCAACTTTGCGCTCTCATTCATGCACACTGTTCTTCTCAAGGTCAATTGTGACCTTCTTAGGCACCTTCTTCTTTGTCGCTAGCTTTCCAGTCTATGCACCTCCAGTGGATTTCCTTGTCTTACTTGTGCCTACCTTCTTTGGATCCTCTACAATGGGAGTAAACCAATTACTAGACCACTTTCCTATTATGGGCAGGATGTGCTCCTCAATAACTAATAATGGTATCTCATACCATACCGCCTCCAAATCTTTCTTCGCGCGGATATACACATGGTGAAAATCTTCTTTAAAGTCGAAAATGCTACAATATTCTTGAAATAAACTTGGTGATAGTTAAGGCTTTTGGTTGATCACCATGTGTAGATCCATCTCAAATAAGACCCAGAACAATTTTTTCTCTGTAACTCGGGTTGGTTCCATAGATTCCCACAACTAGGCATACTTCACAGCCTCGCACACATCAGGGTCCATAGTGGGGAACTGTGGCTTGTCCGATGTTCTCCATGTTAGTTGAATTAAGAGAAATAACCACGTGTAGTGGAATTTCTTCCCATCTTCTTGCACTTCTCGACAGTCATCCAAATCCATGACATAAATACCCTGCCTAGTTAAACTAGATCCCCTTGTTGCATTGCACAGCTAAAGAGACAATTGGGGCTGGGACTTCACCCGCTCGAGACTTCCTCATGATATTACCAGCTAAAATGTGCACGGAAAAATGCACAGTCTCATCATTAATAGAGCTAATGGCATACCCCCGAGATTTCTTAACTAAGCCAAAGTCATTCTTCATCTGATCAACCAACTTTTTGCTAGGTCCCTATACTACTAGTGTAACCCCTTATTTTTATTAGTACAATCCCTAGGACTTTAAAGGATAACACTCAACATGGGGTTCATCTTTCTAGGATACAAAGGATGCTTATTAGTAGGATAGGGACTTTAAAGGATAACATTCAACATGAGGCTCGTCTTTGGGAACTTGATTCATTGGAGAAGGAATTCAGGTGGGCAATAAAAATTGAAAGTGAAATTATGGAAACAAGGCCTGCCACCTATTCATGATCATGATCATGCTATTCATTTGATTCCAGGAAGTTTTCCTCCAAACATCAGGCCTTATAGATATCAATATGCCGAAAAGAGTGTGAAGTCATTCAAAAATTGCAGAAGATCCCAGTTCAAATAGTATTGCGAGAACTTGACAAGGAAGAAAAAATCATATTGGAACTTGAAGTAGTCACAGAACCGAGAAATCGACGGCTATGAAATATATTAATTTCAGAGTATCTCATCAAGTGGAAGGACTTACTCGTTGAAGATTCCACATGGGAGGACAAGAATTTATATAGAAGCATCAAGAACTACTCAAGCGTTGAGGACACCACTTTTTTAAGGAGAGGGGCATGTTAGGTCCCTATACTACTAGTGTAACCCCTTATTGTTATTAGTACAATCCCCTTATTATATTGTTGTGCCCATGTGGTCCCCATATTTTTATTATTGTGCCCCATAGAAGCCCATTATTGTTATTATTATGCCCTTACATTATTATTGTTATGTCGGCTCTAATTATATTATGACCCCTTAGACTCCTATATATAAAAATGAGGTCTTGTCATTTGTATCATCCAAGAATCATTCATTTGTGTAATGTAAAGGAGGTTGCCCCCTTGAACATTGGTCTATCTTTTCTATCTTTTTGTGAGCTGGTTTCATAACACTTTTTCTCCTGAGACTTCCTGACAAATGTGCTGTCGGGGTTCACTCGTTGGCAAGGCAGTGCAATAATCCTTCAAATTAACATATCATCAATTAGGATTAGTGTCCCCAGCCATATACACCCATCATGAACTAATGATAACAGTTGGCACACACAAATTTTATTTATGTTCTTTGAAAGTGTGGAATATAGAGCATATTCAACAACCCAGTGCACTGAAGGCCTACCACCCATTTCATCAGCTCAACCCTTGTCAGTCTAGCTTCCTTATAGTAAAAATATTGCAAATACTTGTTGGGCTCAAATTGGGAATACTTTCTTTGATCATTCGAATCCCAATCTTCCATGTGCAGTTGTGTCACCCTTGCCAGTAAGTACCCCTCACTTTGTACATCCTTTGGTAATAGGGGTGTAAATACCTTAAATTTTATAGCGTTTGGGTCCTTTATCACCTTTGAGGTTGGCTTCTGCGACAAAATATAGGGTGGAAACCTATAGATTGGTTCCACCTCGTCTGTGCTAATACCCTCTATTCTTCTAACCACTTCTTCCTCATCCAAATCTTCAGTCTCCATGGGTTGCTTCAACTTATCCATTCTCCCCTTAAACCATTTTTCTATGTGGATTTTCCATGGTGATTTCCTAACTAGAGGCTTTTGTGGCTTCTTCTACTTCTTGGCTACTGCTCCTACAGTGGCAGTAGGCTTTGTCCTCGGTTGTCTTGGTGCAATGGCATGTAATGGCAGTGTATCGATCATAATGGATCCTATCCCTTTCCTAAGAAACTCTTGCTAAATCTCCTCCCAACTCCAACTAGACATCCAGGAAAATGCTCATCTGACACTTATGTGAAAAATCACACTTCCAATTATCAACAAGAAAAGTATCCAAATGTGGACCGGGGTGCCATACTTATAACCCTTTTTCAAATTCAAACTTCTCGATCTCCTTCAAATCCTCCTCATAAATGAAAATTCGGTGGCAAATTTTCCCAGATATGCTCCTTAAATGTGTTTCCCCCACTCCTTGTAATGACATTTTACTTTTCAAATCAACTATAGCAACCCCAATGGTCATATTATGGACAAACTACATCAGACCTTTCCCTACAGTGCAATTACCCTTTCTTCATCGCAACTTCCTCCATTTGTGCCATCCTTCTAAATACCGCGTATCCCTCCTGCGACGACAAAGTCCTCCTTTGGCAGAGTACTTTATAATCCCATGCTTCCTTCCAACTACCCATAGCACTAAGACTTTCCTTCATCCATATAGTTAATGCATAGTCTTAGGGACATAATCGTCTTTTAAATCTTCAACCTATTACCATTTACTAGTCTAAAAAATATTTTCCCATTCAGCTTTGCTAGCTGAACTGCACCACCATATGAGACATCCTTAATAGCATATGGTCCTATCCAATGCATCTTTAACTTACCAGGGAACTACGCGAACTTACTATCATACAACAAAACCAAGTATCCACTCTTAAAAGTTCACTACTTAATATGTTGATTGTACCATGCCTTTTCCCAGGCTTTCTGTACTTGTTGGTTAAATCCTGCAAGAAAGTGATCTTCTTCTAACATGAGCAGTTGTTCCAATACTTCTTCCATAATATTGATCTCCACAATATTTGTGACTGCTGTGATTCTAAGAGTTGGTACTATATTTTCCGTAGCATTATAGCTTCCTATCCATACACTAGTATAAACAGAGTCTGCGCTATCAACTTCTTGCAAGTAGTCTTGTATGCCCATAAAACTGCTAGTATATGCACATCCTAGTCATTCTTGTTGACATTGCACACTTTAGTTAGAGTGTTCTTCAAAATTTTGTTGAAAACCTCAACCGTGCCATTCACCTAAGGATGATAAGGCGTGTTTTTATGATGATGTACCTGAAACTCCTCTGTTAGTGCTTCAATCATGTTGTTTATGAAGTGCGATACACTGTCACTCATTAGGATCTTTGGTCACCCAAACTGCGAGAATATATACACAAATATGAAGTGTGCAGTAGTGTAAGCACTACAATCCTTTATCGGTTGTACCTCAGCCCACCTAGTCAAATAATCTGTCACAGTAATAATGTATCACGCATGAGTCTTCTTGTCTGATAGATTGATTGGCCCAACAAAATCAATCACCCACTTATCAAAATCCTACAAAGTAACTTGTGGATTCAACGACAATTCATCTCTTATCATTGGTCTTATGCTCCTCTCAAAAACATTGCAAGAATTACAATGTTGTTTAGAATTCTTGTGCACTATGGCCCACCATAGTCTTGCTCTCAAAATATTTTGCAAGATGGATTCTCTTGTGTAGTTTCCTCCTGCGACACCACCATGTGCTTCTACCAAAATAATATGTCTTTCATGCTTAGGGAGATATTTCTGCAATATCTCATCAAGGAACATTTTAAACAAATGCCCAGCAATCAGAGAAAAATCCATAGTTCAGACTAGTAGTTCCTTCTTCTACTGCATTGTATACTCTGCAATGGGCTACTCCGGTAGTCAAAAATTAAATAATATCTTCAAAATTCTCATCATCAACCCTTACTACAAATATTTGCGCAACCAAAAATCCTTCTTCAATGTTGGTCAGTTCTTCATTGGTCTCAATCCTGGATAGATGATCTGACCCAGTGTTTGATCATCCTGGCTTGACTATTACTTCAAAATCATATTCTTGGAACAACAAGAGCCACCTGTAGATCTTCTCCCCCAAGACAGGATTGTTCACCAAGTATTTTAGCACAGAGTGGTTCGTGAACATCTTGGAGTGCGCACCTTCAAGTAATGCTTGAAATTCTGTAGCATGTACACCATAGCCAAGCCCTCTCGCTCTATCATGGAATAATTCCTTTCCACCTTAGACAATTTACGACTCAGAAATGCAATGGGGTGATCAAGATCCCCCTCTCTTGGCTGCACTAAGACAACTCCCAAAGCTATGCATGATGCATCCACATGAATGTGGAACTCCATCTTCCAGTCGGGAAACACTAGGATTGATGAAGTGACCATTTTCTCCTTTAAGATGTCAAGTCTCTTTTGACACTCATCGTCCCGAATAAAGGTGGCATCTTCTTTTAGTAATTTATCCATCGGTGCAGTGATCCGTGTGTAAGCCTTAATGAATTTTTGATAATGTCCAGTGTGTCCAAAAGTTTCACGTAGATTCTTCACATTCTTTGGTAGATAAAAATTGATAATAACAATGATTTTTGCAACATCCAGCATATCCCCTACTTGCAAACGACATGCCCCAGTAAAATTCCATAAGGTCTTCAACCCAAATGACATGACTATATATTGAAAGGATCCCCATTCAATAGCAAAAGTGGTCTTATTGCTATCTTCCAGTGCCATCTTAATCTGATGGTACCCTAAAAACCCATCTATAAAGGAGTAGGCCTCCTGTCCTCCTACATTTTCAAAACTTCATTTGTGAACGGAATTGGGAATGGGTCATGCACGCATGAGTCATTTAGTTTCCTTAAAGCGACACAGATCCTTAGTTCTCCCTTAGTATTTTTCTCTTGCACTACCATTGGTCTCACCCATTTAGATTCTTCTCTAGGTTTGATTATGCTAGCTACAATCATCTTCTCAAGTTCCACCTTCACCTTCTCTTTGTATTTCGGGTTGAGCCTATATGTTCGTTGTTTTCCAAGTTTTTCATCTAGATTCAAAGTGATGTTCATTTAGCCCCCTACAATGTCGTTTAACTTCGTGGAATTTGTTGGAAACAACTCCTGATTCTCATGTAGTAATTTGACGACCTTTCCTACAATATCCTCATCCCAGTAATCTCCTATGCACATGAACTTATGCTACGCCTCTGAGCCTATATTGACCTTCTTCATCTTAACACGCTATGTTATGTCGGGTACTTCAACATCTCGTATTGCCACTTCACATTGTCCTTCTGACTTAGGAATAATAATGTTGCATAGATCTTCCTCACACTCCTCAGTGGTCATATTATAACATTCCAGTGTGTGCTGCAAGTGCGCATTCCAGTTGGGCTTTACCCAAGTCGTTGGATCATTAGGTGTCCAGAAAATTGTTGCTCTATATTCTTCAAGGGCATCATCTATACAATGAAAACCATCCTGAAAGCTAAAGGTCAATATAAAACTTTCCTTCTTGTCATTCCAATTAGTGGTGCCATGGTCCAACTCTATTTCAAGATACCATTACATCCAACTTGTGAACAAATACATGTATCCATTCCAGTCGAGGTTCTTTTCCCCATGCATCAGTCCAACGAGACAAGTGATCATGGATACCATCCTTAACATTGTAATTTTTTGTGATCCTTGTGTTTACATGACCAAACCTGAGCCTCATCAACCATCAACACTGTTACACTAAAAAATGTCACCATGGCTATTTACAGTTAGTATGACTCTATCAACAGTCATGCTATCCTCCTGGGCAAGTCTTATGCCTCTGCTCTCCATGTCAAACTCCAAAAAGAGAGAAAGTCTTTGTAAATGTGTTTATCTCTGGGTACGCAGATTCTCTCGGCCTTACCTGCGTATACGCACCTAATGTTCACAAAAACTGCGTACTTGTACGCTCTGTATGTAAAGGGGCAGGTGCGTACCCCTGTAAAGGTCAAAAGGTGCAAGTTTCACTCCAAAAAAGTTACTTGTGGTCATTTCTAGAGGCTTCTAGAAGTATGTTTGACGTGTATGAAGCTTCTCCAGATGGTTCATGTATCCCTACCAAAGAGGAACTTATCCCATCAATAAGGGAGCTATCCCATCCAAAGAGGGGATTATCCCATTGATGGTGGACCTGAATAACTTCCTCTAGAGCACTATAAATACAGGCATTGGGCCAGAAGGAGGAGAGGTTGAAAGCTAAACATTTCTAAGGGTAGATGCTGCTGGAATTAGGACTCCCATTTAGAAGCTTGTGAGGAGAGATTACCATCTTTTCTTGTTCTATTTGGAAGTGGGTGAGCTTTGTCAAAGTAAAGGAGAACTCTTGATGGACCCTGGGAGGGACTTGCACAACACCAAGGCTCAGGTTGTAATTGTTCCTTTTGTTTCCTATTAATGCAAATGAGTCCATTCTTCTCAATAACTTGTTATTTATGAGTTGTTTCATGTACTCCTTGGTCTATATGTTAAATATGTTTTATTTTATGAGATTATCAGGTGCTATTTAATCGTTTGATTGTTAGTGAATGCAGGTTTCAAAGTGAAGGAGGAGCTCATCCGGATCGGCGAGGCTGGACTGCTACAACAGCGTTGGACTACAGGTAGGATCTAAACACTTGATTTCTCGTATGGTAAATGCATGTTTAGAGAAGGATTGCTCTTGTTTGTCTTGTTTGTCACTAGAGAGTCTTAGGCTCCTAGGGAGGTTGGTTGTGTCCGCACTATCAACTCTTTCCGCCTGACAAAATGGCGACCATACTGGGGACTCCATTGATGTGAAAGTTTTTTCCTTTGTATGCAACTTTGATCTGAGAAAAGTCATTTATTTTCTGGTTTTTGGCTCTGTGAATTTGTATTTGGGTGGGTTAGCTTAGGGTTAGATTGAATTTAGTTTTTCTTGGTTTTTCCAGTAGTATGCACCCTCTGAGTATTGCACAGTGCGTACCTGTACGCACTGTTGCTGTGTGCACAGAGCGGGCCCGCACCTATCTTAACAGGTTTCCTGCGTACCCTGCTAAAAATTAAGAAATTTCCATTTTTTACATTTTTCCTCTTAGATTTTGCTTTTTCTTAGTTTTTACTGCCCAGATCCATTAGTCTCCTGTCAAAGATCTTCACCTGAACTTGTTTCGATAGCATTGAGTGTTTTAGTGGATTTCATAGAAATTTAAGCCCTAGGGTTTGATTTTTGAGTAGGTCCTGTAGTGACTTTGGCGGTAGAAGTTGTCAAGCCTTAGATCTCTCTGGTTTTGTCAGCCTTCTTAGGAGTCGGACCTGTCATAAAGTCTACCTGTGAGAGCAACTTACCTTTGAGTTGTCTCTTTGGCAAATTTCGAAGTGCTTGTTGATTGAGTATTGAATTCCATTTTACAAAAAGAACGAAAAGATTTGAGTTTTGTTTTGACTGGTTTTTTGATTCTGCATTAGCTGGTCCTTGGCTTGATTGTGGTCAAGTAAAACAACCTAGAATCATCCTTGTAGGCTTTTGCCTCGTTAGGTTTGCTTTAGAGTAAATTTCCTTTTGATTTGCTTGTAAGTCAATTTTTCATAGATTTTATAGATTTTGAGATTGATTTTCGTTAAAATAGATTTACATGCTTTATTAAATAAGAAAAATACAAAAACATCTCCTTTGAAAAGTTTTGTTTCAAGTAGCTTTGGAGTATTTTGAAAGAAAAAGAATTTTTCGTGCACGTAAGGAGTGGTCATGTTTGTATGCTTGGAAAGATAAAGAGAATTGTTTCTTTGATTGTCTTTACTAAGAAAGTTGTTTTCTATAAAATTTTCATTTTCCAACTCTCTTAGTTAGGAGTTTCATTGAAAGAGAAAAGTAGCGTAAATCATCTTAGGTGCATCTTTGTAGTGGTTTGAGTCGAGTCTACACACCATTGGTTTCATTTCCGCTACCTTTTGTCTTTAAGAAAAACCATAAAATTAACGCTTAAAGTAAAATCAACGTAGTAACTTTTATTTACTAGGGCTCTGAAACACCAATTTAGATCAGGCTAGTGTCTTGGAGTAGGAGAGTAATTAACTCTCCAAGACAAAAAAACCAAACAAGTAGCTTATCTTGTGATAGAATAAATCCAATTGTCTCATTTGTACTCTGGGAAAGCTCCTCTTAAAGGAGAAGCACGAGCTCGTGTCCGAACCAGTGAGGGGATCAATCCTCCCTCGTTGGGAACGACGCCAGACACGCACGTATTACAAACGGTAAACCTCGGATTAACCATTGTCGAGGAGCCAGGGGTCACTTGTCGGTAAACCTTGGATTATTGTCAAGGAACCGGCAAGGGGATTGAGCTTGATACTCTGCCCTTGCGTGCTGTCGGAGTGTAGACTGTTCCCCCAGGTGCATTTGTTGCGGTTGGTAACCTTAGTGACCATTATCTTTAGAATTCTACTGAGGTGACGGTGGAGGGAAGATCCCACTGTACCTGGAGCAGACGTCGGCTAGACTCACTTGGATTTTCCGGGGGGTTCACTTCACTCGAGACAGTTAAAGTGGAGGAACTTGTGCCGGTCTATTCATTAAGCAGGTTGCCGGGGTAACTGTTCCACCCGCCACTTCTGTACTGGATCCGACGATGTTGGGTTTCATCTCCAACTAGCGTTTTCGGTCTGGAAGGCTACTGTTTGTGCTTGGTTTGATGCCCTAGATTCTTTAGGTGTATGATTCAAATTTGTTTGGTTCTTTAGAGACTTTAGGTGGTTTGATTTGAGATTTTACTTTGTTTTTGTGTGTAGTAGTTAAAATTTTTTAGATGTGGCGGAATTACCGAGACAGTCCCGTAGACTTCGGGGCAAGTCACCTGAGATTGTTACCGGAACTAATTTGTTGAGGAAACTCCGTAGATCACGGGGTGGACCTCCTGAAGACGTCCCGGGTCAGTATGAAGGATTGAAGGTCCTTGTAACGCCTCCTAGTGGCAGTAGAGTAGGTTCACCTGAAGAAGGAGAGTCTTCCTTGGTAGTCCATCCAGATTACCAAAGTCTAGAGACAGGTTATAATCCCGACGCTGTTACAGTTTCCGAGCTTGCTGGTAGCTTTTCATCTACTAGTGATATAGGTGAAGAACCTGAAATATCTGAACCTGTTACTCCAACTTCTAGTGTTCCAGATTCACCAAGAGTAGAACGAGTTATCACCGAAAATCTTCCTACTGGTTTGATTGCTATTGAAGAACTTGCTCTAGAGGAAGAAATAGGCGTCTCTAACCTTGAAGATCAACCTACTATTGATCTAAGGGAGCGTGAATCTATCTTCTACAGTCCTCCTAGAAGTACTACTTGGTACCTTTCGTTAACAAATTATTTAGACAACTCAGGGATAGGTTTTTCTACACCTCGTACTCCTTTTCCACCTGGAGGTATTTATACTTCTGTAAATATGTCTGGTCAGTCGTCCGTGTTCACTCAATCTCCTGAATCTTTCTTACACGGCGGTCCTTCTGTTCCCACCAGGTATCAGTCACTTTCTGGTACCTTTGCGGGGGCATCTCCTCAACCCATTGATCATGGGTTATTAGCTGGAAACAATGGTAATAAACCGTTGGCTGTAGGAGACATTTACATGATGTCAGGTTCAGTTCCCGTTTCTCAACCTCAAGGTGGCCAATTACCACCTGGGGGGCAGCCTCAATTAACGTCTGGGGGGCAACCTCAAGGTACACAAATTGTGTCCGGGGGGCAGCCTCAAGGTCAGTATGTACCTATGGTGCAATACATGCCTCAAGGTCAACCCCAGCCTCAATATGTACCCCAGGGTCAACCTCAGTATCAATATTTACCTCAAGGGTATCAACCTCAAGGTCAAGGTCAACCCCAGTATCAATATTTACCCCAAGGTTATCAACCTCAAGGTCAATACTCGAGTCAAGGTTATCAACCACCTCAAGGTCAGTCATATGTTCAAGGTATGGGAACTGTACCTTTCAGTTATCCATCCTATCCTCAATCTGGTTATGGATCCAAGTATCCTCAACTTGTTACGGGTCAATACCCTGGAATGATAGTGTGGGATCCATCACAAGGTCAACAGGTGTTGCAGCCAAGTATACAGTTGGTACCTCAAACTAGACAACCCGTAGTTTCTGGTCCACCCCAGCAAACGCAACCTGTCCAGTCAAATGTTCAAACTTCTGTAACTTCGGTAGTTACTCAGCCGCCAATTGCACCTAGTACTCCATCTCAAACGGTTGCTGCAACTACCGCAACATCTGCCGCACTTACTTCTGGAGTATCGACAGCTCCGGTTTCTACTGTCTCTGTAACCACTCCTCAGACATCTTTACCGTTGTCTGGATCTACGATTCAAACCACGGTCCAGATGCCTATAGGTCAGCCTGGTATAAGTACGGTTGTCACTACTCAACCTCAATTTGTTCATCAACCGTACCAGGGACAGTACCAATATGGGCAAGCTGTCCAGCAGCCGGTTTACCAGTATCAACCGTATCCTGGGTACACTTATCAACAACCTCAACAACCCCAGTACGGTCCGGTTAATCCTGGTTTTCCAGGAGGATATAATATCCCTAATGCGATTCCTGTTCCTAGTTATCCTAGATATCCTCCTCCTGGGACTGGTCTTGTGACCCAGAGTTTTAGAGATCCTAACCGGCAATTACCGTTTATCGCAACTTTGGATTTACCAGACTTGACGCGTCTAACGAACGATCCAATTCAATATCTTCCGTTCTGGCCGCCAATGCCAAATAAGTTGCCCAATGATATACCCAAGTTCGAAGGTAAGTCTGGAGAGGATCCGTCCAATCATGTGATGACTTACCACCTCTGGTGTGCTTCAAATTCTATCTCGGATGATTCAATCCGCTTATGTCTTTTCCAGCGTACACTCATTGGTCTCGCGGCCAAGTGGTACATTGAGTTGCCACGGGCTTCTTTTTACAATTTTAGCCAGTTAGCTACCTTGTTCTTAACTCACTTTCAGTTGCCGGTCAGATACGATAATAGCACGGAGTTATTAACTTCACTAAAACAATCGATGTCCGCGTATATTTCTGATCACATTCATGAGTGGAGACGTCGAAGAAGGTTAGTGAAAGTTTTTATTCCGGACCAAATCTTAGCTGAATGGTTTGTTAAATCATTATTATCGAAGATTACTGAAGATGTAGCTAAGGCCGGAGTAGTTACTGAGGAGCAAGTCATTGCTCAGGCGCAGTACCTTGACTTAGTTTATACTCAGTCAGGTATGTTACACGAGAAGATCCCAGATCTTCCAAAATCGAATCAAATCGCTGCTGCTCCTTCGGGATCTCATGCCGCTGATGGTATGATTGGTATAGTGAACACAAAGAGAAAGAAGAAATCTTCCAAGAATTCTACTACTCCTATAATCACCTTGCCTGATTCCTCGATAGGAGAGTCTTCTCCTGAACTTTCCGTCGATATTCACGCTGTAGAGTCATCTATGGCCAAATCAAAAAACGGTGGAAAGAAGAAAGGAAAGAAGAAGGCTAAAGCAGACAAGGCTCTGAAGGATAAAACAAAAAAGTCGGAAACCAATGACGAAAAGCGCAAACCTCGATATCCTTGTCTTATTTGTGAAGAGGATCATTTCACAAGAGATTGCCCTCATCGGGCCGAGGTTGTGAAAATAGTCAAAGGTTCTCCCACTCCTGCTGTGTTAAAAGATCCATTTCCAAAGTAGGAGAGTAAGATGATAGGTTCTTCCTCGACTGCCAGTGAAGAACCCATTTTGATGATGTCTCATGTGAGGATTGCGACTCGGTCGCAAGATTATGGTAGTAAGAATCCTGTTGATGGTAAGGAAGCAGAATCTTCTCATTCTAATCCATCAACCTCAGCTCCTGGTTCCGATCCATTACAGATCGAAAAACCTAACCTGGACTTAGTAATCAAACTACCCGCCAAGGGTGTTCTTCGAAGGTCTGCTTTCAATCCACATGCAAGAGCGGCCCAGAATTACAACATTGTTGAGGACTTAGCTATTTCACCCTCAACAATGTCGGCTTTAGAAGTGCTGCAATTATGCCCAGCACAACGAAAATTACTTTTGTCGGCTATCGGAGCTGTTGATGTTCAGGACCCGAATCTGATAATCTTCGATCTAGAAAATAGTACACCGCGCCTTCCCCATCAAATGGCTTTCCAGATTCCAGTGATAGTAAAAAACAGGCCTATTCATCGGACTGTAATTGATGAGGGAGATTCTACGTGTATTATGTCGATTTAGTGTTGGAGATCGCTTGGTTCTCCTTCGCTGAACCAATCCCCGACCATCCTTAAGGCCTTTGATGGCCGTGGGTTCCGTCCGTTTGGTATTCTATAGGAATTGCCTATAGGGGTAGAAGGTAAAACCGTTAGTCTGGATGTGGAGGTGGTTGATGCCCCTCTAGACTGCAACCTTCTTTTGGGTCGAAGTTGGTCATATGCTATGACAGCGGTTGTTTCATCGGTCTTCAGAGTAATAAAGTTTCCACATAACGGTAAGATCGTGACAATTGATCAGCTGACATACTTTTCATCCGACCCAGCCTCTTCAGAGAGTATTCAGCATGTCGGTAAGACGACAATCCCTTATAGGGACGTTGGCGTAGGTTTAGTTAAAGATTCCGGTTTACTGGGAACTTTTCCTTTCCCTCCAATCAACGCAGACCCTTCATTTGCATCAATTCATATGATTACATCAGACACCATTATTTACGATGATCCTTGGATTGTCCCATCTGAATCTGAGATAGACTCATTCGGTGATGCTATGCCTTTGAGTCCATATGAAATTGCTTATGAAGCCATCATGTCTTTTACCGACTCGCGTTCAACCCAAATCGACCAAATGAATGTGGTCAGTGAAGAATCACTTTTCACATCAACCTCAGAACGGATAGCGTTTCCCGAAGTCGTGTCATCTGACGAGCAACTTCGCGAAATCCTAAGTGTAGACAATCTACCATGGGAAGATCTCCATCATAGATCTTCGTTTTTACCTGCGGATGATGCTTTTGAAAACGATTTTTCATCTATTTTTACCACTGAATATGTCAAATACGCTCAGAATCCAACGAAACATCCTGATTCAGAGTTGAATTTAGGGAATATTTCTCGCACTATTCCCATTGACATTTCAGTGAAGCCTGGAATTGAGGAAAACATTCATATAGGTGCCTCATGTACAGAAGATGAAATTCAAACTTACAAGGCCCTATTCCAAGAATTCCGCGATGTGTTCACCTGGTCTTATGAGGAAATGCCAGGAATCGATCCTGCCATTGTTGTTCATGAAATAAAGACCTACCCGGATGCTAAACCCGTCCGGCAACGGTTGCGTCAGATTCACCCTCGAAAAGCGGCTGCGATTAAAGCAGAAGTCGAGAAGCTGTTGAAAGCAGGTTTCATTTATCCAATCCCGTTAACGGATTGGGTATCGAATATTGTTCCGGTTAACAAGAAACAAGGAACAATAAGAATATGTATCGACTATAGGGATATAAATCGAGCTTGTCCAAAAGACAACTATCCTACGCCTTATATCGATCAAATCATTGATGATTGTGCCGGAAGTGAAATGTTTTCCTTTATGGATGGTTTTTCGGGCTATAATCAAATCAATATTCTACCTGCCGATCAACCAAAAACGGCATTCATTTGTCCATGGGGGACATTTGCTTACTGCAAATTACCTTTTGGGCTTAAGAATGTCGGAGCCACTTTTCAACGGGCGATGTCTTACGCATTTCATGACATCAAGCACATTTTGCAACCGTACCTCGATGATTTGTCTGCTCATTCTTTACATCGAGCTGATCACCTTGTCCACTTACGAGCAATCTTTATGAGGTGTAGGCATTATCGTATTCGGTTGAATCCCCACAAGTGTGTATTCTGTATAGAAACGGGTCGATTGCTGGGATTTGTTGTTTCAAAAGCCGGCATTTGCGTCGATCCCTCGAAGGTCGAAGCTATCATCAAATTGCCTCCTCCTTCGAGTTTGCGCCAACTCCAAAGTTTGCAAGGGAAAGCAAACTTTTTACGCCAATTCATTCCAAACTACGCCGAGGTCACTAAAGGTTTTACACGGTTGTTGAAACAGAATGCTCAATTCTTTTGGGACAAGATTGCCCAACAATATTTTGATGCACTTAAGCACGCGTTGACCCATGCACCATTGTTGCATCCTCCCAACTACAACCAGGACTACTTCTTATACCTCGCAGCTTCGCATTCCACTATTGGAATGGTGTTAGTCCAAGAAGATGAATTGGGAACGGAACATGTGATATATTATCTTAGTAGGACATTAAACCCAACTGAGCTAAAATATTCGCATGTGGAGAAATTGGCCCTGGCAGCCGTTCAAGCTGTCCAGCGTTTTCATCACTACATTCTTCTCCGTAAAACTACAGTAATTTCGGATTGCAACCCTATGATTTATATTTTGACTAAACAACTGCTAGGGGGCAAGTACTCTAAATGGATCATTATCCTGCAAGAGTTCGACTTGGAGTTCGAGAAGTCCAAGTCTAAGAAATCCTTAGTTTTCGCGGAATTGATGTGTGATTTCCCGCATGCTGACACAGAAACTGTGGCAGAGGAGTCCGTTGCGGATGAATCTTTGTTTCTTATCAGTACTTTAGATCCGTGGTATGGGGATATAATCATCTATCTCCAAACCCAAACCTTTCGGCCTGAAGCTTCAAAGTCGGAGCGTCGAAAAATTCGGTTTCAATCCCAACAATACAGAATTATTGGAGATACACTTTATCGCCGGGGGGCAGACTTAGTTTTTCGACGTTGTTTAACTGACGAAGAGGCTAAGAGGGTTTTGAATGATTGTCACTCTAGAGCATGTGGCGGTCATATGTCTAGGTATGCCACAGCTCAGAAGCTGTTGCGCGCTGGCTATTTCTGGCCGTCCATGTTTAAAGATTGTATCATTGCGGTCCGAAAATGCCACAACTGTCAAGTGTTTGATCGCAAGATGCGCGCACCACCTGTTCCTCTCCATCCTATAATTGCCGTTGGTCCTTTCACCAAATGGGGTATCGATTTTATTACTTGTAACCCTCACTCGGCCGGGGGGCATGCGTATATCATCCTCGCGGTTGATTATTTTACTAAATGGGCCAAGGCGATGCCTACATTCGACGCAAGCAGCAAAACAGCTGTAGTTTTCGTATTCAATCACATTATAACTAGGTTTGGTGTCCCGCAAGCAATCATCACTGACCATGGGAGCCATTTTCGAAACATCATGATGACTGAGCTTACAAGCCAGCTTGGTTTACGCCACGATAGCTCTACTCCTTATTATCCACAAGCCAACGGTTTGGTTGAGTCTATCAACAAAGTTCTGGTTATCATGATCCGAGGAATCATTGGTATTCATCGGTCGAATTGGCACAACATGTTATTTTCAGCGCTATGGGCATACCGAACTTCAGTGAAAACTTCAATAGGGTTCACTCCTTTCCAACTAGTTTATGGCTTGGAAGCTGTGTTACCAATTGAATGCGAAATCCCATCACTTCAAATGGCTGTCGAATTACTCCCAACTACTTCCGAAGAGGAGAAACCTTTATTATACTTAGCTCAATTAGATGAGACTCGACGTGACGCTGCATTGGCAATCGAGACTCACGCGAAGCGAATGAAAGCTCAGTATGATAGAAATGTGACCCCTCGAAGTTTTTCGGAGGGAGACCTAGTGCTATTATATGATCAAGCTAACAACAAGCTAGGTGCTGGAAAATTCATTCCTATGTGGCATGGACCCTACATTGTAAAGCGAAAGCTAGCAAAAGGGGCCTATGAGCTAGTAGATTTTGATGGGGACTCTTTGGGTAAACCCAGAAATGGACTTTACCTAAAGAGGTATTATGCTTAAGTGATGGGTATGGAGAATTTTTAGTTAGCTTAGGTTTTCTTTCTAGCTAGTATGTTTGTTAGTTTAGATAGTGTGCTTAGATTAGAAAGTGTGTTTTTCGTCGTTATTCTAGCTTATCTTGGTTTTACTCTTGATATTGCAGATGTCGACGCCTCTCCAAACGTACATTAGATTTGCCGATGGTGCTTGTCGTAGTACACGGAATATCTCTTCCGCAGCTTAGGTTATCCATTCGCCCTCTGACGAGTTAGTTTCTATGCATGGGGTGAGCCTCGGTCAAACGACGAACAACATTTCAGAATACAGTGCAGTGGTTGAATTATTGTCTGAATCTATTTCATTTGGAATTCGACGTTTGATAGTGAGGTTAGATTCTGAACTCGTTGTATTACAGCTTAATAGAGTATATGCCATTAGAAATCCTGTGTTATTAAGGTTGTTTTTGAGAGTGCGTCTCTTGGAACGTGAATTTGATTACATTGAATATCAGCATATTCCAAGGTCTTTAAATACATTAGCAGATGCAATTGCTTCTCGAATGTTAGACAGACATTTACGATAATCATACAAGTAAATTTAAAAACATTTCATCACATATGTTAAACAAGATAAGCCGGTAATAATGATATATATATATATAGATAGGAGTGTGTCAAAAATATACATCGTCTTCGATCATAGGTTGAAAAACACCTTATGATCAGCAAAATGATAAGTACAAAAAACCAAAAATGTCATATATGTCTACAAAAGTGACTAGCCAATCACTAGTGGTGCTCTCTATACGAGACCACTGCCCGTGCTACCCTACACAGGAACCTCCTAAAAGGTCCTGGGACTGCGACCACATAGCGCTGAAGTCGAATAGGAATGTCATCTATGGTGGTCTCTGGTATACCCGCCGTCAGACACTCTAGATCCTGTTCCAGCTCGGCTAAGGTCTCTGCGGCCGCATCCTGTGGGGCTGGTGCTGGTACAGCTGGTACTCTCCTCTCAAAAGCCCGGAGGTTGGCCAGACGCCGTGGACCTACATCTGCATTTTGAAAATTTGTGTTGTCAGTTTTGAGGCGATATATATAAAAACAAAAAAAAAATACATAATTTAAAAACTTGTGAAGAATGAAATACCTCTGTCGTCCCACTGTTCTCCCTGTGGAAGAACCATGTCCGGATCATTCCGAAAATCCATTCTGGCATAAGGAAAATCCTGAATAGCAAAGACCTGGCTCTCTAGCCAGTGAAAGTAACCATCAGGAAATCGAACAACTGTCGCGCCCTCATCAGGATGTCGAGCCATTACCGCAACCCATCTCGTCAACTTAGGCTCCCGATGAGCCCCAACTGGAACAGTAAGATGCTGGGGGATCAGCATTGGAACTCTCTCTAAGGCAAAGCTCACAACTAAAGGCCCATATACAAAGGTCTTCAGTTGTCCATTCTTTGCCCTGGTTAGTTGGCCCTTCATATTGGCCAACACAGCATCGCACCAGTTGAAAATGGTGCCTCGGTAGCAATCTATCGCCATCCGCATTTGGGACCCGGTGGCAATGTGCAAGGCGGCTGCGCTGCAGAGTCTAGTAACAGTAAACGCTATCACCATAAGTTCGGGCAGGGATATGTACTTGATTTTTATCCCTTTCTCCTGGTTCTGATTGTTGCACCACTCTAGCCGGAGGCTAGCAAGGGATTGGCCACCCGGCCTAGTCCCGGACAGAGTTAGTTGCTCGCCCCTATTTGGCAAGCCAGAGAGAAAATATATGTCGGAGGGCTCTATCTCGAGCTGGTTCTCTCCGATGTAGAAGCATTGATCCCGAATGTTCCACCTTTCAACCAGCCACTCAAGGAATGACACCTGGCCCCTCATGCCAGGTATGGCCCAGTATTTGTACAGTCTGCATGCTTTTAACGCATCAATTGAAGGTTGATGACCAATTGCGACCAAATCAACATCCTCGTGTTCTCTTTCTCTCCAATCTAGCATGGTGAATGCCCTACACACCAAAAAACAATAGTTAGAATTCATTTGAAAAAATTTGGTTGGTTGAATTTGGAGTTTGGGGTTTCAAAATGCGTGTTTCACGGGGTACGCACCCCGCGTTCAGAACACAGAGCGGTGGTACGCAGCTAGTCTGAAGGCGGGCTGCGTACCCCGACCTTTTTCCTATATACAAAAAAGGTCGGGGGACGCAAGTCGCCCATGGGGCACCTGCGTACCCCGAGAAACATATCCTAAAACCCTAAACCCCCTAAAAAATCAAACTAAAACCTAAAAATGAATTTTAAATGGATGAAATTGAAGAGGAGGATGTTGTGGAATACCTGAAAGAGACGGTGCTCGATTCTGACGGTCAGATTCTCCGCAATGTCCACAGGAACTTTTCTTGTCAAAAGCCCTTTTCTCAAGCTCAACAGTAAAATGGTAAAAATGACATGGCAAAAAGTCTTTTTATAGGTTTTTTGGATGAATGAATGCTAAGTTTGTTTATTTTTCACCATGGAAAGATGTTTTTCAATGTATTTTTACCCATCTTAAACAGGTATGAGTAATGTGTCGTTTTTGTACAGGACAAAAGGACTTTAGAGTAAAATCATCATTTTTCACGAACCAAAACATCAGAGTCATATTTTAAGCTCTTTTCTGACTCCTAAAATATGAAAAGATTGCCGAGCGTTTCTTTTACACTCGTTAAAACGGAATTAGAAGACGGTCCCCTTATAGCCCTTTTCTGACCGTAAAAACAGGAAAAGATTGCCGGGTTTTTGTCGTTTCAAACTCGATACGGAAATAAAACGACGTGTCCTTGATCGCTTTTTACTTTTCAGGTCAGTGGCACTAATCATGAAAGTACTCCTTGGTCGCAAGATCAAGCGGTTCTCCCAGGTATTATTTTACACTTTTTCGGGCTTGGGGGACACAAATTTATGAAAAAGTTCAACCTGGAGTCTTCTTAAGTTTTTCAGACTCTCTAAAATTGAAAAACGTTGAGTTTCTCCTATACTGGGCTCGTTAAAATTTCACAGTAAAGGACCTGTTCAATTACAAACAGGAACGAACCACTCCTTCCTAGGGTTCGAATCAAAACTAGGTTGGACTCATCCAAAGGATGAGCTTATAATCAAGCATATGTTATCCTCCTCAAGATTGTTAAAAATAAAGAGGTACTTGCCAGAAATGGTGGGGGAAAAGAGAGAAGAATGAACCGATTTGTCATCCTTTGTTACAGAAGAACCTTATCACCGCTCTTGAACACGACACTTTCCGTTCACCTGGGTTGGGAAATCCTTTGCCTTAAAAGTTGATCAAACCACTTTGAAAGTCTTCAACCGTTTCCGGGTATTAACTTTGGGTCAATCATCACCAAACCATCTGTTGTGTCATTATGTGTTCAAGAGGTCTCTGCAAATAAACCATTCATATGCAAAATACTTGTCATCCATTTGACCATCCCTGAGTCAGTCCTTACAGCAACATTTCTTCAACTTGAATAATGATTTCGTGTTGTGGGCTTGCCTGCAACGGGTCGCTTTCTATCGACATCAGCACATTATCTAGAGAGATGACTTAGAAATCGTCAGTACCTTGAAGTCTGCATGCATCAATGGCAGGTTTCTCGCCTTTGACGACAGTTTACATCATTGACTTTCGATCAGAGGACTCCGTGACGTGTTCGACATCAATTCATTCATTCACATTTCATGGATTGTACTGGGTACTTTGAGAACCATTGACATCACTGGTGGTCTCTCTCACACTTGTTAACGGTTTACATCATTGACTGGTAATCAAGTGGTTTCTACCATGCTCGACATCAACTCATTTATTCGCATGGCTAGAATCGTACCAATTCGGGAAGTATAAATGAAGACCCTGGATCTAGTTCCCACCATCCAGGTTGCGAGGAGTTTTGTATTCATTATATAGTAGACCAATTATAAACAGATGGCTGCGCCCATACTGTGTCTACGCAAGTCTATGATTATGATGTACTGCAAGATCATTCCTGTATCAGAGTAGTTAGTCTGTTAGTTAAAGTTTTGATATGAGTATGGGAATGCCTACCTCAGCGATGATATAATCTTATACATGTATTTTGTGTTGAAAATTGCAAGTTCTGACCAGGCTCTCCACAAGATAATCCTTGAAATGATAAAGCGCTTCACCCTTCCTAGATAATACAAAACCCTAATCTACTACTGGCTTCGCACTTTAGGGGGCAATCTGTTACACTAAAAAATGTCACCATGGCTATTTACAGTTAGTATGACTCTATCAACAGTCATGCTATCCTCCTGGGCAAGTCTTATGCCTCTGCTCTCCATGTCAAACTCCAAAAAGAGAGAAAGTCTTTGTAAATGTGTTTATCTCTGGGTACGCAGATTCTCTTAGCCTTACCTGCGTATACGCACCTAATGTTCACAAAAACTGCGTACTTGTACGCTCTGTATGTAAAGGGGCAGGTGCGTACCCCTGTAAAGGTCAAAAGGCGCAAGTTTCACTCCAAAAAAGTTACTTGTGGTCATTTGTAGAGGCTTCTAGAAGTATGTTTGACGTGTATGAAGCGCCTCCAGATGGTTCATGTATCCCTACCAAAGAGGAACTTATCCCATCAATAAGGGAGCTATCCCATCCAAAGAGGGGATTATCCC
The DNA here is from genome assembly GCA_031772625.1 of Pinus tabuliformis. Classification (NCBI taxonomy): domain Eukaryota; kingdom Viridiplantae; phylum Streptophyta; class Pinopsida; order Pinales; family Pinaceae; genus Pinus; species Pinus tabuliformis. The sequence continues at coordinate 640,926,930 of CM062815.1, read as the reverse complement.
ATTGATGGTGGACCTGAATAACTTCCTCTAGAGCACTATAAATACAGGCATTGGGCCAGAAGGAGGAGAGGTTGAAAGCTAAACATTTCTAAGGGTAGATGCTGCTGGAATTAGGACTCCCATTTAGAAGCTTGTGAGGAGAGATTACCATCTTTGCTTGTTCTATTTGGAAGTGGGTGAGCTTTGTCAAAGTAAATGAGAACTCTTGATGGACCCTGGGAGGGACTTGCACAACACCAAGGCTCAGGTTGTAATTGTTCCTTTTGTTTCCTATTAATGCAAATGAGTCCATTCTTCTCAATAACTTGTTATTTATGAGTTGTTTCATGTACTCCTTGGTCTATATGTTAAATATGTTTTATTTTATGAGATTATCAGGTGCTATTTAATCGTTTGATTGTTAGTGAATGCAGGTTTCGAAGTGAAGGAGGAGCTCATCCGGATCGGCGAGGCTGGACTGCTACAACAGCGTTGGACTACAGGTAGGATCTAAACACTTGATTTCTCATATGGTAAATGCATGTTTAGAGAAGCATTTCTCTTGTTTGTCTTGTTTGTCACTAGAGAGTCTTAGGCTCCTAGGGAGGTTGGTTGTGTCTGCACTATCGACTCTTTCCGCCTGACAAACACTCCATCCAATTTCCTATATTATCCTTACGTGTTCCCCACCAGCACATAGGCATTGCCCTCAAAGCTATATCCAAGGCCTGGAATAGTTGTTCTTCTAGTACATTCCTTTCAAATTCATCTAGAAATAAACTAACATTACCTAACCCATCATAATATGGAAAATTACATACCTCGGTTGATATGCAGCGAAGATATTTTTTCAATCTATTAGAGTGTAGAGTAGAAACTTCATGCAATTGGTTCTTCTAGTTCTCCAATTCTTCATCCGGTTTTGAATGACATGAATTATCCTACTTCTAGCTTATCCTTCCATCTGCAGTGAGGTCGATCCAATCCTCATCTCACGAAGTTAACTTGTAGATGTGGTTAATATATTCATCACCATATTCTTCACAAACAGGTTCTATATATCGCGCTCCTTCAGAGGGATCTAAAGGAACAATGACCCTGGTACTGTTCTTTTCAAATACCATACTTCTCCTTTTTAGATTGATTATGGCATCTAATCAAAAGCCCAATCAATTCTGAGTAAATCCATATATGTATTTTTGTCTTCCATAATATCAATGACTTCAAAATCTACCATCATGCTTGCTCCTTCAATGTCCATGACAACACCTTACAATCGACCCATCAGGATAATCTTATACTAATTGTCCATGCATAGCTGAATCAGTGACCATTGTAGCTTTGGTTGCCCCATCTGCTCCCAAGTCTGCTTCGATAATAAATTCACATCCGATTCAAAGTCCAGAATTATTTGATCCATTTCAAATTCTCCAATTTGCATAGTTAATCGAATTTCCCCCCCAGTTCTCTTCTTATTTTTGTTTTCCTTGTTTGCTACACGTTGTTCAGGCTGTATCTTTTCCCTGGCGTGGTTTTCAATCGGTTTTTTCAACCCTTCCCCACTTTTCTATTCCCTTATCAACTTCATACATGTTTGTAGAAAGGACTTTAGAATAGTTGAATTAGGGTTCTCCATCACAGTAACTAGTTCAGAAGTGTTCTTCCTTGGTACTAGTTGCATCTACATCCTTGATGTCGAAGCTCCCAGGTCCATGAAACATTTCTTTGCCTCCATGAAGGTTTCCTTCTCCTTCTACAGATCAAACCTAGTACTCTTCTCTCATACCTTCCTAACCCATGTACATGCCACATGATTTTTACCCTTTGTGTTATTTTCTCCTCTAGCTGCACCACTTCGTGTCACAATATTAATGCTTGGAGCATCTTCACATGGTACATATCTCATCATTTGTAAATTCTTCATAGGATTTTGATTCTTCTTTTCGTACATCTTAGGCATTAAAATAGGGAAATCCTCTATCACATGGTCAAACTGTCTACAATATTGAGAGGAAGGGTGAGTGGGGTTCTGATAATCCCACACAAAATGTCTAGCTTTGCCATAGTTATAGCATATGATCTGACACCTGCCTCATCCAACGCCCCCTCCTCAACCACGTCCTTGACGTTGAAATCCTCTGATGGCCGTAGGTGAACCATGATCTTCCTAAGCATGACCTTCATCTCACATACTAAATGTCGAATTTCGATCCATCATTAAATAATAACTACGATAATCCTTCTTGTCATGTCGTACTGATCAATAGAAGTTACAATATAATTGTCTTGGAGACTGTAGATATTTCTATAACAAATAATAGTGATCAGTCGGGTGTTGGCCTACAACTTGGAAAATACTCCACCAGACACCTGGTCCAGCACTTGGTCGAGCACTAGGCTCTGGCTTCAGAGGATTGGGACCTTTGGCAACCACATAATCGTGATAAACATGGCACTGGTCCTTATAGTGTCCTTCCACCTTACACTTTCTACACCAAACTTTGGAGTGCATCTCAGACCGAGCTTCCTTTCCTTCCTTCAAATCATGCAGCTCCATATGTAAGCTTGCTAACTGGGATTATATATTCTAAACCCCTATATGAGTATCTTTTACTGGTGAGGTTTCTAACTTCATCGTGAATTCCAATGCTTCCACTTGCATCCTAATATTTTGTTTCGATAGTGGTAATCTGAGGTGTGGAAATAGCGTGGCTATGTAGCACTCTTTGTGTTGTTCATTAGAGATATATAAGTTGACTTATCCCAACAATCATTTTAACCTCTGATCTACATTTCAGGTAGTCTCATTGACTGCTTTCTTAATTTCTTTTATATCTATAATGCATTGTAACTGCAACTTGGGCTTCTTAAACTCCGCGTTTAGTGTGTTCCTTTTCGCAGCTAGTGAAGTAGCTGGATTTTTTGTACTGTACTTGATATACCATGAAAACACTCTACCTTGCAACATTGTGACAAGATGTGCTTTCTTAATATCGTCATCATTGATCTATTTTTCTTTCCACATAACTTCCGTGACAAACCAGAATTGATCAGGATCCTCTAATCCATGTCCCCTAAAAATAGACATCTTCACCACATAGCCATGTTGAATAGTGGTGGTGGAGGTGGAGGCAGAGGTGGAGGTGGAGGCAGAGGTGGAGGTGGAGGTGTAGGTGTATGAGGGGGAGTGGACAGATGTGGAATGCCAGAAGTGCCTTGAGTTTCTGATTGCACCGTACCTCTAGGTGTACTAGGGTTTCTCCTTTCTTCTTTGCTTTCTGATTCACCCAATAATGGACTGTACTCACCCTCAATAAATTTGTCATGGTCTAATCTGAATCTTTTTCTGCTTCATGTAGATCCATTCTGGCTTCTTTTAAACATCAATATATAGGCATAATACCCTTTTCACATAACAACATATTAATCCAGATCTTCAAAGAATTCAGATACTTACCTTGTGTATCTTTAAAAATTAATGCTCTCTTCATTGTAGGATACTATTGTGTCAATTGCAAATTTAGTAATAGAGCCTATGAGAATATTATCAATCTAGTAGTCAATAGCCCTTGTGACCATATTTTCAGTCTCCTTAAGTCACTTAATCATCTCTAGGGTCCAAAAAATAGGATCGACGTGTTTCCAACAAGGCTCGTTGCATCTAACTTTGAAATCCAATCGTGTATCTTGCTAGCGAAAAATGCGAAAAAGATCTAATATTGTTCCGTATAGATATACCTTTGTAACCACCTTTTTGTCGACTAGCATAGATTTCTCCTTTTTGTTGCTACAAATTCGTGAAACTCCTGATCTACCCAATCTTGGACCTCTTTTCTAGTCAGTCGCCACATCACACATCCCATAGATAGATCCTGGTCTAGGCAATGGAACCATTTTTTGGATTGAGGGGCTCAGACCTAGGTTCAAAGTTAGATGTGCTAACCAACAAACCCTATACCACTGGTCCTTTCATTAAAGGCTTTCTTGCATAGACTGCAGTCACACCCGAGGTGATATTAGGGGATGCTAGAACTAGGTTTCTGCATCTAGAGGGGCTATGTAGTGTGGCTATAAGTTTTCTTTCAGTTTGGGGCTTAATACAACCTTCGCGAATTGTTAACCTTATTGTTATAGTCATAGATAACTTTCCTACTTAACAATCTTGTTAGTTGTGTGTAACTAGTCTAACATGCATTCATCATATAAAACAATATTTGAACCTTCTTGATGCAATTATAGAACAAATGTACAAAAGCAAACCATAATTAGGCTGAAACATAAAAAACTATGTGAACATATGAAAATACATAGGTCTGTCTCAAATTATGTTTTATTAGCTCAAGTCTTCACAGATACAATATTTCTGACCATGTGCACACAACTACAGGGTCCTACGCACATAGTTGTAGACTTAACAAGGTCTCCACACACACAACTGTAGGGGCCCGCGCACACAGTGACATACTTAACAAGGTCTCCACACACACAACTGTATGGGCTTGTGCACACAGTTGCAGACTTACCGACGTCTCCATGCACATAGCTACAGGAGCCTTCCCCTTCACTTCAATACAAAAAGATATCCAAAACAAATTCACAACATTACATTCATCACTACCTTAGACTTGCTAAGGCATCCATTTATATATCCTTTACCCTTACAATACCATGGCCCACAAACCATGGGCGGAGCTCAAAATATTCTAAATAATCCCATCCCACTACCAAATAAGGGGCTTTGACCCACCCTAAAGCTCCTTTTACTCTTAGAACTTTGCGATAATCACACTCTGCTCCTCAAAATGCAAAGACTTTAAATGACTTAGACAAAACTTGGACTTAGGGGACCCCTACCCAATAGACACTACTCATTTTGATCAATGTCAAATTCAATACCAGGCTCACCAATACATCATAATTGGTGACACTCTTTACCACCATGTTGTTGATTCAATTTTTTGATGATGTCTTACCCATGAGGGGGTCGCGAAAGCTTGGAATGATTATCATGTTGGAGTGTGTGGTAGAAATATGTCTCCTTATGCTACCTCCGATAAAATTTTATGTGTTGGTCACTTTTGGCTGACTATGTTTAGATATTACATCTTATCAGTCCAAAAGTGTCACGCATGTCAGATCCATAACTACAAATCTCGTGCTCCACTTACTCCTATGCATCTAATTGGAATTGTTGGACCCTTTTCCAAATTGGTATTGAATTCATGACCCGTAACCTTCGCTCATTCAGGGACATGGTTCACTAATTTTTTTTGTAAATTATTTTACTAAATGGGGCAAAGCGATGCATACATATGAAAATAGTGGAAAAACTACTGCATTTTTTATTTTCAATCATGTTATTGCCAGATTTGGTGTGTCGCAAGCTAGAGTCATATACCATGGTAAAATTTTTTGCAATTACATGATCATTGATGTCTAAAATAACTTCCAAGTTGTGATTATAGCATGATAGCTCATCTCCCTACTGTCCATAGACCAACAGTCAAGTGGAAGCCATTAATAAGGTTTTCAAAACAATGCTTCAATGCATAATAGGGATTCATAAAAGGAATTGGCCTACTGTTATTTTTTCCACCTTGTGGGCATATCATATGTGTATCCAGACTGTGACTAGATTCACACCCTTTCATCTGGTGTATGGTATCGAAGTTTTTCTTCCAATTCAGTGTGAAATTATGTTCTTATAGCTAGTCGTTGAGCTTATTCCCGCAATCTCTTCCAAAGAACAACACTTTTTGTTCTTAGCTTAGCAAGATGAGACTCAACATGATGTTGCAATGGCTAATAAGGCTCATAAAAGTATTATAAAATCATAATATGAGCAAAAAGTTAAACCTCATACCTTCTCGGAAGGTGATCTTGTCATTTCGTATGACTAGGACGCTGATAAATTAGGATCTGAGAAACTCGAACCAATGTGGTTAGGTCCATATATAGTCAAGCATGTTCTTACAAAAGGGGCCTATAAGCTTGTTGAATTTGACAGAATTCCCTTGGTGCAACCCCAAAATGGATTGTACCTCAAAAGATACTATGCTTAGATTCTTTCTACATAGTCACTTTGTACATACTGTATAAGTTTGCTAGTGTGTTGGTAGTGTGTATTCTTGAGAGTTTTCCATCGCTTCTTCTTATCTTGGATGACATTTGATTTGCATATGTCATCCTTCCCTCAACCATATGTTGGTTATGCTGATAGTGCTAGTCGTAGTATCCGGAACCTTTCCTCTGCAGCGTGGGCAATCTATGCTCCCAATGACAAGTTAGCGAGTTTGTAAGGAATTTGCATCGGTTGCTCACTAATAATATCTTTGAGTATAACTCAGTGATCAAAATTTTATTTAATTCCATTTCATGGGGTATTTGTTATTTAGTCATCAAAATTGATTCACAACTCGTGGTGCTACATCTAAATAAATTTTATTCAATAAGAAGTCAAACTATGATGCACATGTTTTTAAGGGTTCACCTCTTAGAAAGACATTTTGATTACATTCAGTATCAACATGTTCCTAGGAGTATAAATATATTAAGAGATGCATTATCCAATCATGTATTAGACATACATTTGCGACACATGTAATAATATAGTCATTGCCATATATTGTGCAAGAAAGTAGAATAAGTAGAAATAATTCTTAGATAGAAAACTATATATAATGTTTTGTTTTACAAAATCTATGTCTGAGACACATATGGCCCATGACCTATAATATAAAAATACATGTAGACAAAAATATGGCTCAAAATCCTCCTAGGTGACTAATCCTGATGATGCTCACAATAACATATGATTGTGTTGGAAACTTTGTGCAACAATCAACTAATATTAGTCAACACTCCTATAGTGTACCATTGTAAATTCATAAGAATCTCATTCATCCATGTCTCTAGCACACTGAGGGTCAAACCCTTGACATGATGCTGGAACTCGGTATTTATCACCATTGTGTCATGATCGACCATCTCTTCCTTTGCCCCTGCAGCTCCAACCTATACAAGATGTGGTTTTTTCCCATGATGAATATGTGACATTCCTAATGGTTGTGAAGGTCTAATATCTGCATGTAAAACTGATAATTGGTCTCTAATACATAAGAATAAAAAAACAATTGTAAAATAAAAAATACCAAAAATATTCAAAATGATTTTTTTTTCACTTGCATTGTTCCATTTCTCTCCTTTGGGTAAAATGACCTCTCAATCTCCATGTAAATAAGCTTTGACATATGGGTAATTCTCAATTATAATTAATTACTCTCGCATCCAATAAAATTATGTAGGAGTGAATGTCATCATAAGTGTTCCTTCATGTCATGTCATCAAATCTACCCATCACCTCATATGAGGCTCCCTAGGTCCTGGAAGTTCATGGGTTACCCATTGAGGTCGTAGCAATGGAACTCTCTGTAAGAAATTGATACCATGATAGAGCCATATCCAAATTTATTCAATTGTCTACTATTTTCTCTATTGATTTGTTCCTTTAAATTAACTAAAACCCCTTCACACCAGTTGAATATTGTGGGTGACAAGTATTCAAATGCATACTGCATTTGGTTCTTGGTAGCTAAGTGTAAAGTAGCACTTCTAGCCAATCAAGTAATAAAAAAAGGATTTTCCTAAGGGGAATTTGAACGATATCCATTATCTCAATTTTCCCATCCTTGGTCACTTTAGAGTGAGGTCAAAAATGAACAACAATATAATCCTTCACTATGTCTCCACCTATCCTAAATCTAGATAATGAAATGGGAGCTCCTCTCTATGACAACCCTTTCAAAAAGTATATGTATTCAACATCTATTATGACAATGTGTACTCCAATCCTAAAGTATTATCCCTGTGTGTCCCAACATCTTACCAAATATTCCAGTAACTCTAACTGGGCCCTCATGCCTATAATCATAAAATACTTCAGAAGACCATAATTCCTCAAAGCTTATGCAGTTTTTGTATCATTGGCAGCAACCATGTCTTGAGCCTCATGCTCTCTTTCTCTCCAAGTTAAATCCATTTCAATCCTATAAATGTCTGAAAAATAATATGGAAAAACATATAGAATCAACAATTAGAAAATGTTTGGGAGAAAAATCACTTAAAATCAAATTTATAAAACCCTTGTAGCACCCATCGCACTTTCTATTCTTGAACAGAGCGACCAATCACACTCACCCTCAATAGTGAGTGTGATAGGTTGCTTTCATCATTATTACATTTGATGACTCATCGGACCTCCTATTATAGGAGTGTTATGGGTTGAGGGTGACTTTTTAGACCTAAAAACTAAAAAGCATTCATGAAAAATGCATGAGAGAAGAAATGGAAACCATGAAAATAACAAAAAAGGATAGATCTCTTGCCTGGAATTGAGAGTACTTGAAATGGTCCACCGAATTGGCCACAATAAACTACTAAATATTGAAGGTAAAAAACTGCTAAGAGCTCACTTAAATAGGTAAAATGAAAATGGTATGAAATGAAATTACTTTTTTCACCTTTATGGTCAAAATAACTCATTATTTTAATACTTTTAAATGTTTTTTGACCTAATTTTACCATATATCATATATTTGTAATGTTTTTTGGTGCTCTAAGTAGGTTTAATGATAATTTATGGATGAAATGCAGGTTATGAGTCAAATAAAAGTCATTTTGATGAATGAGTATACTTTTATCGCTTTTACGGGCTCATTAAACCTACAAAAAAGGAACCCCTTGGAGTCCTCTTTCATCTCTTTTCAGACTCCGAAAACATGAACTTATTGCCAAACACTCATCTTTTTGAATTTGTTAAAGTAAATGAAAAGGCATTTTCCTGGTATTTGTTTAACCCTTTTTCAGACTGGTTAGATAATTTATGAAAAATGAATACTTTAGTCGCACATGGCTAAAAGGTTCTTCTTGGTATTGTTTAACGTCTTTTCGGGACCAAGGGACAAATTTACGAAAAGTAAAATCTTGGAGTTTTATTTTTTACCTCTTTTTCAAACTCTCTGAAATTGAAAAAGGATTCGAGTTACACCTTCACTAGATTCATAAAACTATTAAACAACATTGGGCTCATCAAGCATGATGGGACCGAACCATTCCTTATTAGGGTTCATTAAAAATACTCAAAAGGATTCATTTGAAGGATGAACTTATATATCAAGCATATGTTATCGTTGGACTCAAACTTGTCAAAAATAAAGAGGTATTGGCTAGAAATGGTTGGGAAATCAGGAAAACAAGGCATTATACCTATTAATGGTAGAAAGTCACTCTTGAATAGGACACTCTTTCACTTCATTTATGTGACTACTTTGGGTTGGGGAATATGCTTGCCTCTCTATTGATTACACCTTAATTATGGGTATTTGAGTTAATGCTACCAACTCCATATCAATGTTGTTGATATCTTCAAGAAAAAATCCACCCATCAGTTGACATTTGCTATAATACCTTAATCCTCACTTCATGTCTACCACTTCTAAACCAACTCTACATCATTACATTCTGTCTTAAATCTTGATACTCATTTAGTGTCGTTGATGGGGGATACATCAAGGCCCTCCTGCGATGGGTCACTTCCTATCGAAATCAACACATTATCCAAGAAGTTGACTTAGAAACTCTCTTTAATTCATTGGAGCTTGCATACCTCAATGAAAATTTTCCTTTCTTTTAGCAATAGGTTCTCACCATTGTCCTTTGACTGGAATATTTTGCGTGGTGCTCAACTTCAACTAATGTATTTGCACCACATAGATTGTACTATAGTAGCTTGAGAACCATTATCATTATCAGTGGTTCCTCTCACATTTTTTTAACAACTTACATCATTGGTTGGTAATCAGATTGTGTCTACCATGTTTGACTCCAACTCATTTATTTAAATGTTTAGACTCGTACTATTGGGTGATGAGGTAGAATACCCTAGATCTAGTTTCATCCAACCAGGCTGTGATTTTATGATTCATACAATATTAGAAAGTATGATGGCTATGATCATTCAAAAAGTCATCCAAGCATGGTTCCACCACCTATCATCAATGGACGTGACTTTGATTATTGTACATGTAAATTGGCTTATATTTTGAGTATGGGTATGCCTACCTCAGTGATGATATCATGACGATTATATATTGTAATAGATGATGATCTCAACCAATATATTCTTTATCCAGACTTGTCACAAGGTAAAGAACTTTAGTCTTCAACCACTACTTATGAATTTGTACTTTACGGGGGAATTTGTTATAGGTCAATTTTTCACATCTAATCAAATGGCCTAGAAACTATATTAATCAACATTCAACGACACTTTGCACTCATCCCCTTCAAATCCTAGAACATATTCTCTCCAAAAAATCCAAGAATTATGGGTTTAATAACTTAAAAACCTCATTTTTGGACCCATTTCACTTTCCCTTCGAGAAATCGGCATTGTTGCATGTTGTACACTGAGAAATTTCACTGACCAATGCATGTATCCTTTGTTGCAAGTGCGATGGCTTCTAGAATTAAGTAAAAAATAAAAAATAAAATTGAATCTTCTCTTTCTAGAAGCTTCCAAGTTGGTTTTAACCATTTACTATTGATTAAGATCTTGAACTCCTATGCTTTGGGTTTTATCTCTTATCCTTATAGCTTATCCTCCCTCATATGTCGATCTATGTCCTAGATTGGTATATCTCAAACCACCCCATTTATCCTATAAATTTAATCCCTCCCATGGAGTCTGGGTTGGCTTTTGGAGATTCTTAATTATGTCCTCATGTTGTTTCTTTGTGCCTAAGGATCCATTATCCATCCATGCACTTGAGTTGTGATTATAGGCTTGCTTTGTGGAAAAGGAAGGATAAATAGTTGGGAGATGTATACATGGTCAAGATTTGTAAAGGGTTGTAATCTCTCCTAATTTCATTAATACAAAAATGCTTTGTTTTCCTATACTTATGTATCATTAATGCATATGTATTACAATTCCTTATTGACTCATTGTTAACATATGTTAGTACATTTTATTTGTATGTTGTAGTTCTCTTTCTTGTTTTAGTTGTTTTATAGGTCCTATTTGTAGCATTTGGAATTGGAGCTAAAGTTTGCAAGCAAGGAGAAGAGTAGAGCTTGTGTTGGATTCCAAGTAAGCCTTTCCTCCATGTTCTAATTTCTCCAAGGAAATCACAAGTCTTTTTGTTCCTGTTGTTTCTAGGTCAATCCACTAGATCTAGGGAGCTCACATATGTCCACAGAAGAGAATTATCCATCAAAAATCAACTTGACATGTTATATGGGAATATGGTGCAACACTTATGAATATAAGCAATATTACATAAAAGGGTTGCATTAAACAAAGCTCTGAGGATTGGTAGGTGCTTGCATAACACGGGGTTATATGTATGAACACGTATACAATAAAACTTCAAAAAATAATTGTATTCAATATATAAGATGTGATATCCCTTAGATTAATGTTTTTCTTATTGTAAAGAAATGTGCATAGGATTACTTTAATTTAAGTATGATACATTGATAGACATTTAATTATCAAAAACATAGTTGATAATTACCATATGTAAAGTTGTGAGTATGTTTTGATTTTACAATAAAAATGAAAAGAAAAAATGGGAAATTAATGGTGTTATAGGCCATCTTGTCACATCTGGTCAATAGGCCTTCAAACGGGACCAATTCACATCCTTCAACATATTTTCATCATCCCTACACAAAGCCCTTAGCATGACTCTACTAAATCCCTGAGTTTCTACTCCTGACTTTTAAGTTTCTAAGCTTTTAAGGCCCAACGTATCCTAGCCCTTTAGGGACCAGCGTTGACCATCAGGTTGACTCTTTATACACTTGTGTTGATCACCAATAGATTTCTGAGACTTCAGGGTGTGTTGATTCTATAAATTCAAGAAAAATAAAAAAAATCTTGAAGCTTCCTCTTCTAGAATCTTCCTAAGGTTGTTTCAACCATTTTCCTTGGATATGAGTCTTGAATCTTATCATATCCTACCTTGAAGTTTTCACCTCTTATCCTTTGAGCTCATCCTTCCATCTCAAGTGGATGTCAAGCCTATAACGGTAAATGGATAAGAATTCATGAACTACCTCCCTCATCCATATATTTATAGCCATCCATGGGGAAGGGGTTGGCTTTTGGAGATTGATTCTACCCTCATGTTATTTCTTTGAGAGTCATTATTCCATGCATTAGGGCAACATAGAGGCATACTTTATGGCAAGAAAATGACAAGTCAACCTGGGAAGATATTCTACAAGATCAACTCCTATTTTTGGTTGTAACTCTCTCCATTTCTATTAATACAAAGAGTAGATTGTTTTCCTATATATGATGTTATGATTTCACATATTTCAATACCATGTTGATCTATTGAATGAAGTGATTAGATTATGCTACATAGATGTCGTAGATATTTGGCTTGTCTTGTTTGATTGCATAGGTTATAATTATAGAAATCAAAGCTAGGATTGGAGCATACAAGATGACGAAGGAGCGAAGCTTGCGATGAATTCCATGTAGGCCTCATCCCATCATTAAATTACTTTAAGGAATACATTGTGCCCTTTTCTTTTTGATGTTCTAGGTCAAGGGAAGACACTTTTGTCTGCAGTCATAGATTTCATATAACAAATGGTGTTGGGATAAGGTCCCTAGGGTCAATTTTGTATTATCTTTTGTAGTGAATGTAAAGTCTCCATGAAATGTGGAAGCAGAGCGTGAAGCTAGTAGGAGTCAAAGGGGCTTTAGTCCCTTAGTTGGGTAGGTGATAGAGTTGTTTTGAGACCTGCCCATGGTCCACTGGCCATGGTATTGTAAAGAAAAGGCTATAGAAAGTTGAGTCATAGCGAGTCTTGGACATAACTTTTTGTGAAGAATCATTGTAAGGGAAAAGTGTTAAGGCAAGAAAGGTTTGCTTCCTTTACTTACACGAAAGGGGAAGGTTCCTGCAGCTAAGTGCACGAAGACCTTTGTAAGTCCGTAGGCTGAGTGCTCGGACCCCTGCAGCTGAGTGTGCAGGGATAAGAAGTCTATATCTGAACGTTTCTATATAGTAAATACTATTTTGAGCCGAAATTGAAGCATCTATGTCCTTTTATTTACTTCTACAAATTTTATGTATCTTCGCTCTGTAATCTATTCAATATGAATTGATGCTTATTTACTGCACAGAACTAATAGATCTGTAATATTTATGCATGATAAGTATAACTAAGTACCTTCGCGAAAATATGGAAGTCATTTAGATATATTTTCCGTATTTATTTGTCGAAAGGATTAGATCTGCACGAAGCTAGATCTAAGCAGCAAGGGTATTAAGAAACCATCACACAGACCTCTCTATGTGGAAACCTAGTTCTAGCATCCCCCAATATTGCTTCGGGTGAGACTGCATCCTACACTATGCAGGTTGTTTTTTAGAGGGCTAGCAGTTAGGGTTTTGTTGATTGGCATAATTGAATTCAAACCTGGGTCAGGCCCCATCAAGCCAACAAATGATTTTGTTGCCGAGACCTGGATCTATCTGAGGAATGTGTGATGTCGAATAAGTGGTTCCCTACTGAGAAAGAAATAAAAAATTGATTCGATCAGAAGATAAACACGTTTGTAGCTCAGGAGAATAGAAACCCATAGTTGTCTAAGGAATAGTGGTTGAATAGATGCATATACATAGATGAAACTGAAGCCTTTTTCTGTTTCTTCCCCTGCAAATTACATGAGAGGCTTTCTAGATTAGCAGACAGTCAGGGTATGTGGAGAATTGATGGACCTATTTGTTACATAGTATTTTGTCACGCCTCCTACACTTCTCTGTGACATATCCTGAAGTGCTTGAAACCTGATCATTATATAGTATACTCATCAATGTATATAGCTCAGATCCCTCCTTTAGCTTTTCTTGGAAAATATCTCGAGCTTTCCCTTGAAGAAATAGCTCATGAAAACCTAACATTAGAATCATCACCCTTATGAAGCTCAAAACTGTGATGATCACCTATTGCACCTTGTTAAGCTAGTGATGGCATTACTCTATTCTCTCTCATACTCGATGGTCTCAAAAAGGAAGTTTCCCAAAGAGGATGAGAAGCTTTGTGATCTAGAAGCTTCTAGAGTGGTGAGCTGGAGGTGGTTTTGCATAGATGAGGTCGAATCCTCTTAATTTTACCTCTTGGTCTCATCCCTATGAACTACCTCCTTAAGATGTGGGCCTAATCCTATCTTTGGAGGAGGTCTGACTCCCTCTCCCAGCCTATAAATTTTTCCTCTACCATTCCCAAATGGTTGATCTATGTCCATTTGCACCCCTATGCTGAGCTTATGCTTAGAGGTTATTCATTAGAGTTGGAGAAGGAGGTTTGGAGAGTTTCATTGCTTGGAATTGGATTACCACTCAAGGAGAGCTTTTCAAGATCAAGGCTATGGTTGTAAGCTTCCCCTTTATTCTTTAAATAATAATACAACTGTTGGTTCATCTTTGCAATATATATGTTCATGTATGTATTTGTTTGGCATTCCTTGATTAGCTCAATAGATTATTATTGGATTTTCTATTGGTTTTGGCATGATTTGTTATCTCTTGGTTGTTTTTGCAGGTACATAAGCACTGAAAGAAGCAGGAACAAGACCTTGACACAAGTAGTTTGAGGATTTCAACGAAGAAAATCGGATTAACATCAGACCAAGTTAGGCCTTCTCTCTTGTTCTATTTTTCAATCATAATCTAGGAAGATGTCTAGTTGATTGTCCTCTCAAGTTGCTAGACCCACTCATTGAGCTAGAGGGATTGTCTCTGTCCATAGAGAGGATTACCCTTGTCAACAAAATGGTGACTCCACTGGGGAGACTATGACCCTTTCCTTCCTTTCCTTCACATTGTCTTTTGACAAGTTTGGTCAACCATTGATTTTTAGACTTCATTGCTTGCTTGCAGTCAATGTCATTACCTGGTAGATGTCTGAAGATTGTTAACTTGAGCTGTTTTTGAAAATTTTAGATTTCTTTCTCCTTTTCCTCAACCATCATGGATATGAACTTGACAGCTGTGATGATATCATTGGTTTTTTAGTTACAACAACGATGATCACTAACTTATTGCGATGATTGTAGAAAACTTAGAAATTTAAGGTTTTCTCTTTGATTTTTAGTTTCAGTTGTCTTGTCCTTGTGATTTACTAGTGTGTTTTTTCATTGACTCTCTCATGGTCTACTTGCAATTGCCTTTTGACTTGGCTTGAGTGTTAATGAAGTTTGATTAGCCATTTAGGGTTCTAGATCTTCTAGGTCAACCTTAGTACACTCGTCAATATTCCAATTGGAGATCAGAGATTGATTGCTTGCGTTTAAAAGTCTTTGTGTGTTTATACGTGCTTGCAGATTACTTTTGGTTCTTGTGACTTAAGTTGTTTTCATTAGAAGATATAGTGAAATTTTCTTAAGCTTAATTCGACAAGAAATAAATTACAAATCGATTGTCTCTTTGGAATCAAAAGAAAGTGTTTTCTTTGAAGTTGTTTATGTTTCGAACTGAAAGTGAAAGTGCTATTCTTTTCCTAGTTTTTGGAACATTTTTCATTGCATTCGAATCATTGATGTGAAAGTGATTTTCATACTTATTGATTTGCTTGCATTCTCTTTCCCTTTGCACTAGATTACGTTTGTTACATTTCGAAAAAAAGAGAAAAAAATCATCATTATATCTTAGAGTTTTCCTTTAAGATTTGTTTTGGCATTGCATTTTCTTATCATGTGAAAGATTAGATTTCATATTTTTCATTTAGCATTCAAAGATGGTCATAGATGCATATTGCATTTGGTTTGATGCATGATTTGAGTAATTTTCTTCCCTACATAGCTAGCCTTCATTGAATTGAAAGATTTCATTTCATCATCTAGTTTTCATTTTAGGAAGAAAAAACATTGTTAAGGCCTTGACATTGAGACATAATTACAAGATCAACTTTAAAATCTATCAATTAATATAAGGAGAATTTGAAACATTAATGATCATATCTAGTGGTCTAGGTTAGAGATGTGTTCCAATGTCTTTAAAACTTAGCAGCTGTCGTTAGCTTCGGCATTAGACAGCGCTAGCATAGACTTGTGCTCCCTATACCGTCGCGTATATAAAGGGAGACCCCTCTAGGTTGCAATCCTTTATCCATAGGAAGCCGAGTCTACCTCCCTGTAAATGTGATACACCAAACACAACATTCAGGGAGATTACCTGCATGTACATCAAGTCCTTGGCCAATTTATTGGTTAAGGTGTATATTGCAGTTCACGGTTACTTGGTACTCCTTTTACCTAGATTCACCTGAGCAGTCATTTGATATTTTTTGACTCTTTAAATTTAAAGAAATCATCGAGCAACTTGTCCTTTCATGCTCGCAAAACCATTGAAAGTGACTAGAGTCACATTTTCGCCCTTTTATTGACTCTTTAAAAATGAAAAGGAAATGTTTTTGTTTCTAAAATATAACTTCCCACGGTAAATATGTCATCCCAACTATTTTCTTCTTAGAAAAAATTCAGTAATTCCCTATTAATTTCAAGACTGTTAAATCCTTAATCAAGTTTTTCCCTTTCCCTTTTGTTGTTGATGGAAAGCCATTGTGGCTAAACAATTGAGTCCATCTCATAGTTCCCCTTCATTATCTGATGCTGAAGGGTCCTCCCAAGGAGTTCATTTGGAACTTCCTCAGTCACTTGAGGCTCAAGGTGTTGAACTTGGAATTTTTCTAAGTATCCAACCTTTGTCTTCTCACCTGCCTTCATTAGATTCATGGTGTTATAGACATTTTTGGGCACTGCAACCCCAAGCATAAATTTCCATAAACCAAGGGCTCCTAATTCCCTAAAGGTGTTGTTCCAACCCCTAAAAGTACAAGGTCAACCGATTACAGCATCTCCCAGAAGTTCTCCATGAAAAACTACTCAGAACTGGTCAAAACTGGACCATTTCACCTGCTCCATAGGAAAAGTGCGTTCCATCTCACCTAAATACACACAGTAGGTGAGTTGCATTTCAAAAAGCCCTTCTATGGGGTGCGATGGGCGAGAAGGGACAAATGGCAGGGTCAATCCGCAAGGTGGAGAAGCATGGAATCTTCGAGAAACTTCTCCTGTGACACTTGCCTCTCTGAATTCGACCAGGGATGAGTAAGAGATCATCAATCTCCAAGTGGAATCAAGAACTATCAGAGGGAAGACACTAATCAAATCTCAAGCTGACTCACCTCCCTTGTAGACATCTATATATGGATCCCTCATCCCAGAGATCCAGAGGCTAGAATTTTGCATCTTGTAAGGAATTGTTGTTGGTTTCTTGAGACAACATCATAGTGTTCGGTGATCTAAGCTTTTCATGAGGTGAAGAAGGGCTTACTTGCTGAGAGGATGATGCTGGGTCAGAACAATCAGTTGTAATTCTCTTGGCTCTTTCTTGATTATCAATAAAACTATTCAAGTTTTCCTCCATACACTTGTGTGATTGATGTTTTATGCATTTGTGTGGTTAATATACATCTGATCCTATATTGATTATGATAATAGATCTATGTTCTCGTATAATGTTATGTTGCTTTGATTCTACAGGTACTCTGTGAAGCTGGGTACGAAAGCAAGTAGCAAAGGACTATCAGAAGAGAGAGGAATCGAGCAAGGAACCAAGCGCAAGACAGAGGTTGGTCTCCTTTATTCTTCTCTCATCTATCTTTCATAAAGGAAAACAAAAGTAGTTTTAGTTTGTTTGTTTCTAAGGTAGCTACTAGCCTTAGTGGGATTAGCAGTTCTGCATAGACACTATTCCCGGTAACAAAATGGCGACTCCACTGGGGAGCGAGTAGATTGTTTGTTCATCTACATTTGTTTACTTTATAAACTTACAGACGGAGCCTGAAGTCAAGCCAGCTAGCCTTCGAACTGCATTTGCTATGCAAGTGCAAAGTAGATCAACGCTGCTTCAGTCAATCTCTGGGTTTTGTTTATGAATTAAACAATTGATTTACAAGCTTTCTAATTGCCCTCGTGGTGGCTCTAGTAACCTCCTTAGATCTACCCCTATGATTGATTTACTGATTACCACTTGCTTGGCCTAAATCCCTAAAGTGAACTACAAACTGTGACCCGGAATCCAATCAAAGTCTCGTACCTGGTCCAGCACACTGTCTGTTCTTTGAACTTCAAATGCAGCGCACTTCCTGAGTGTAGTAGGTGCATTGCATTTCAGTTTCACTGTGTTACAGGTGCGCTGATCAGACAAGGCCTTGTTCCTAAAATTTTGGTTTATGTGTTCACTATTTTCAGATCTATTCAGGAGTTTTGCTGCCTGTAGTCAGTATACCTCTGTTTGAAACCCCTTTCCTTGCTGTTATTCTGCCTCCATTGTGCAAAGAAATGTAAATGTTTTTATGTATTTTTTGAGTCATTTTCAGTTCTCCTTTACAAAGAAGTAGCATAACTGTACTATCGTTTCTTGATTTGAAAGTGTCGCAAGTGTCGTTTTCAGTCATAGAAGAGAGTCTGATTGCTCTTGATAGTTGATTACCCTGTTACTATTGTATTTGATCTGAATTAGTAGTTTTTCTAGTGTCGAAAGTAAGTTTTCAATTCCAAATCGCAAAGTGTTGTCATTGTCCTCATTTTGTTTTGAAAAGAAGCTTGCTAGTAATTGTCGCTTTGAAAAATAATTTAGATTTGCGCATTAGATTTCTTTTTATCATTTACACATTAAGAAGGCTGAAAACAAATACATGCACGAGCATTTGCATTTAGACTATTTTTTGGTTGGATTTAGGACAATGCATATAGTGTGTGCTCTTTGCTCTTTGTTGAAAGAATGCCATCTCTCTTTCCTTAGTAGCTAGGATTTTCATTTGCAAAAAGAAGATTAAACAACTGTTTATCATCTTAGATTGCATTTTAGGAATTGTACATCTACATCACGCGGTGAACCTAAAAGGAAAATTTCTTAAGCAAGATCAACCATAAAATAAATTTAATGAATCTAAAAATGCTTTGGAACCTAACGCACAACATCTAGAAGTCTAGGCTAGAGACGTATTCCGGCGTCGTAAAGCCTGGTAACTATTGTTTCCACTGTTGGTTGGGTGATTCCTCCACTTTGAGACGATAAGTGCCTGTACGGACTTGTGCTCCCACGTACCGTCGAGTATATTTTGGGAGACCACAATAGGCTTAATCCTTTATCCATAGGAAGCCGTGTCTGCCGCCCTATCGATCGCAATGCACTGAACACAGCATTCGGGAAGATTGACTGCCGTACCGTAAAAAGTATTCTGCAATTTTGCGATTGGTTTGGTAATCCCTCTGTCTAGATTTCTAGAGCAGTCCCTTTCGTTCCTTTTCAGAATCCTTAACGGAAAAGGTCCATCTGAGCACTTGTCACTTCAGGCTCATTAAAAATCAAAGGCGACTAGAGTCATCTTTTGTTTTTTCTCGACTCTTAAAAATTGAAAAAAAAAGTTGTGTCAAAGCGTCTAAAATTTATTTTAAACGGAATAATTATCACCTTTCCTACGTTGGTCTTAGGTTGCGGAAAATGGAGTCCACCAACCAAGGAGTTCCCCTTGGAGGAAATCCTAGCCCCTTCTCCTCTTGGGGATATGTTGGTGCACCCCATATGGCCACATTGTCGCTTCCAGGACTGACAATTGGTTTGCCTGTATGGCTCTTCTCAACCTCCGTCGTTCAGAACACCGCGATTCCTGAACAATTGAGTCAGCAACTAAACAACACCAGAGTTACCCCCCAACCCTCTACTTCGCCTAATTATTCCTCTCCTCCTTCCTCTTCGCTTGATGAAGCTGGTAAAGCCAAAAATCAAGTACCTGAGAAGAAGAAGGAGAAGAAGAAAGAGAAGAAGAAGAAGGAGCCAAAGGCGAAAAGGGGTAACCAAGCATCGTCTAGCGAAAATCCACACACTGCACCGACCAGGCCTAAATCACCATGTGTCATTTGCAAAGAAGACCACTATCATCGAGATTGTCCTTGCATCCCTCGGATCTTAAGGGACTGTTCTCCTCATTTGCACAACCCGGTGTCGTCAACCTCTGATGATCATGTTGAAAATACACCGTCAACTAGTGAAAGTGAAGCCCCTGGACAAAAAGGAAAATGTAAATTTCCTTGTAAACTGTGTGAAGGCGATCACGCCGTCCACCGTTGTCCCTTCTTATATGAGGCTAAAAGAGTTTTGGACGATCGTCCGGTTTCACTGTTATGGCTCACTCCTGGATATAAGAAACTCTTGCTGAGTCCGTCACTACTTGAAAATCTGACTGACACGCCCTTGTGATCGGCCAAAGTATCTGTCATTAAAGAAAAACCATTTGAATCCATACTAGATGAAAGTCAAAAGGTCGAGGCGACATTTGACCCGGTCTTGCCTTTAGATGATCAATCTTCAGATGATGTAGTCACCGAAGAGAACAAGAACGACACCGTTCAAATTCTCTTCATAAACACAGACTCTGATGAAAATGGGGGCAGTCTACCCGTTCCTTTACTGTAGGAAGGAAGTTCTTCAGAGTCATACCCGGCCGTCTATTCGGTCCCACCTCCAAGAAACTTGGTTGTTTCCTTTGACTGGAATCTACTAGGCAGACCCCGTTTACCGGCTAGTGTACAATTCTGAATCATCATTCAAGTATATAGAATGGTCATGGCCGGTACCATCATAGATGAAGGGGCTTCTGTGAGTATCCTTTCCTCAACTGCTTTGAAAGCACTTGGTTCGCCATTGCTTTTGCCTGAAATTAGAAATCTAACAGGCTTTGACAAAGGAACCAATCGACCGTTAGGGATCCTTCCCAATGTGCCCATAACATTGAGAGGGAAAACCGTTCACATGAATGTAATGGTAGTCCAAGGACCCCTGGATTATAATCTACTCCTTGGATGAGACTATATTTATTGCATGGGAGCCATTATCTCCTCACTCTTTAGAGTAATGTGTTTTCTGCACGAAGGAAGAGTGGTCAAGCTCGTAGACCAGCTTTCGTTCCCCGGTTCACACATAGCAAATAGTCATATACCATCCCTGAATGGTCTTTTCACGCAAGGAATGTCTCATTAATCCCCAGTCCGTCCTCTTGATCAACGCGAGTGATTCAGAAGGTATGACTGAAACCCAGGGGGCATGCACCCTAGTCTGCTTCGGCAGGAGAACTTCAGGTATAGGGTAGATTTCCACGAGGGATATATGACTAGTCTGACACACCCATCCGTTTAGGAAATGGGATTAGACTGGAATAATATTCCCTCGTCAAAGTTATGTGAGTGGAGGCGTCTGCGCCATTCACCTTTGTCTATTTCGGTCGACATTGCTGAAGAAGTGTTTTGTTTGTAACACAGATAGAACAATCTTTGGTAACCTGAAAGAGGTAGGCCTTTCCTGATAAAACAAATGTTTTGTCTGCAAATTGAGGGGTAACCTCGAAACTCTATTTCACTATACTTGGGGGCATGCAAACCTTTTGGCATGCAAGCGAAGAGCGACCATTTATTTTTTAAATTTGTATGTCCTCTAACCCTTTAAACTCGCAGGATTGGTCGTTTCCTAACTTGCATAAAGAAAAGATCTAGAGCAAAGCTTTGTAAGGTGCAAGCTCCACAAAAATGGAATCTTAGATGAGACATTCTTATTATACGACTGGATCGAGCAGTTTTATTGTGGAATTTAAGCTCGTTAAAAAATAAACATAAGCCATGAGCAAGTGTTCCCCCCAGCGCTTAAGCTCATTAAAAAATGAACCAATTTCCGGTAAATAACCATCGTGAATGTATTACTTCAGCCTTTAAAGCCTTGGTCATGTTCTCATCATCACCTCCACTCTGTATTGGCCGAACATTCACCTCCACTTGATTGTTTACCCCTTTTGAGGAATAGCTGCGAAGAGTGATCTTGTTAGCCATCCTTGTGACACTGCCGTGATTGGAAAATTCCAAACCTTACCTGGAATTAGCTGCTACCCGAATTTATCACTCGTTCCTCAAAGACGAGTCTCCTTTAAGCTCTTTTCAACTGACTCATAAAATATGAAAAGATTTCCGAGCCATTGGCCTCTCCAGCTCGTTAAAGTGACTGGAAGTGCTATCCCTCCTTTAGATTTTAATCTTTTTGGACCTGAGGGATTATTACACAAAAAGATCGAGCGCTTGTCTTGTTCGGCTCGTTAAAAGTACCGAAAATTCATCCCTTCTGTATTATTTTATACTTTTTCGGACTGAAGGGATTAAATGACGAAAAATTATTTTTGGAGTTTCCTTTACTTTCCTTTTCAGACTCTCCATAGCGACAAACTTGTCCATAATAGACAAGAATGAGTTTGCCCGAAGGGAAAATTATAGAACAAGCATATGTTATCCTCCTCAAGCTTGACAAAAATAAAGAGGTACTGGTCAGCAATGACTGGGGAAAAATTGGGAAGAAAACTTGAAGAAACTTTGTTGGTAGCAAGTCGCTCTTGAACATGACACTTTCACTCCGCATCCTAGTCGGGATGGGTTGTTCCATTCACTGGTCATATCACCATGGTTCCATCACACCATCCACATTTGGGGTTAATGCTACCAATCCATCATGTCAGTGTCACCGATATGTTCAAGAGGAGTTGCTCAGAGAATTCACCTGTGTCTCACCCACTATAATACATTTTTGCTCCATCCTTTCATGACCACCACCCTGAACCATATATCACCAGATTTTTTTCACCTCCATTAAAATCATTTGCTCCGTTCTGTGTTATTGATGTGGGATTCATTAATGCCCTCCTATGATGGATCGCTTCTTGTCGACATGAGCTCATTATCCAAGAAGTCGATCTAGGAACAACCCTTTCAGTACTTTGAAGCTTGCATGCCTCAATGGCAAGTTTCTCACTTCCGGCGACAGGTTTACATCAATGGCCTTTGACCAGAAGATTTTACGTGGTGTTCGACGCCAAGTCCCTTATTCACACCACATGAATTGTACTACAGTACCTTGAGGATCATTATCATTGGCGGTGATTCCTCTCGCACTTGTTAAGAACTTACATCATTGGTTGGTAATCAGGCGATGTCTTTCCATGTTCGACTCCAAAACATCTCTCACATGGATCAACTTGTACTTTGAGTGAAGATCGAACGAGATTGAAGACCCTGGATCTAGTTTCATCCATCTGGGCTGTGATATATATTCAGGAAAATAAAGACATCAAATGTGCATCATTGCTGCATAGATAATCATCCAATCTAAGGGATGATGGCTCTACCAGAATCATCAGTCTACACTCAGACGATTGTCTGTCTCATGTACATGAAAAATGAATTTATAAATCTGAGCATGGGAATGCCCGCCTCAGCTAGATCATGAAAAAGTTCTGAAGATAATGTATTGTATTGTATCTTATTATAGGTCTCCTTCCAACTTCAAAGAACTTCGGATCCTCATGATAAAGCATTTCACTCGACATCAAAAGATTAACAACCTCATGCTTTAGCGGGCAACTGTTATAGACATTTTTGGGCACTGCAACCCCAAGCATAAATGTCCATAAACCAAGGGCTCCTAAGTCCCTAAAGGTGTTGTTCCAACCCCTAAAATAACAAGGTCAATTGATTACAACATCTCCCAGAAGTTCTCCATGAAAAACTACTCAGAACTGGTCAAAATTGGACCATTTCACCTACTCCATAGGTAAAGTGCGTTGCATCCCACCTAAATACACATAGTAGGTGCATTGCATTTCAAAAATCCCTTCTATGGGGTGCGATGGGTGAGAAGGGACAAATGGCAGGGTCAATCTGCAAGGTGGAGAAGCATGGAATCTTCCAGAAACTTCTCCTATGACACTTGCCTCCCTGAATTCGACCAGGGATGAGTAAGAGATCATCAATCTCCAAGTGGAATCAAGAACTATCAAAGGGAAGACACCAGTCAAATCTCAAGCTGACTCACCTCCCTTGTAGACATCTATATATGGATCCCTCATCCCAAAGATCCAGAGGCTAGAATTTTGCATCTTGTAAGGGATTGCTGTTGGTTTCTTGAGACAACATCATAGTGTTGGGTGATCTAAGCTTTTCATGAGGTGAAGAAGGGCTTACTTGCTGAGAGGATGATGCTGGGTCAGAACAATCGGTTGTAATTCTCTTGGCTCTTTCTTGATTATCAATAAAACTATTCAAGTTTTCCTCCATACACTTGTGTGATTGATGTTTTATGCATTTGTGTGGTTAATATACATCTGATCCTGTATTGCTTATGATAATAGATCTATGTTCTCGTATAGTGTTATGTTGCTTTGATTCTATAGGTACTCTGTGAAGCTGGGTACGAAAGCAAGTAGCAAAGGACTATTAGAAGAGAGAGGAATCAAGCAAGGAACCAAGCACAAGACAGAGGCTGGTCTCCTTTATTCTTCTCTCATCTATCTTTCATAAAGGAAAACGAAAGTAGTTTTAGCTTTTTTGTTTCTAAGGTAGCTACCAGCCTTAGTCGGATTGGCAGTTCTGCATAGACACTATTCCTGATAACACCTGGTCACCACAATAATCTGATCTAGATTCCTCTGATAATCCCATTTAGACACTTGAGAGTCTGCAGACTCCAAAAATTCTACAAAGACTGGTTGTCTATCCACCGAACCCATTGTTCGATCTTGTTGTGATATCTCCACAGTGTCAATACAGTTCATATGACTGACCTGGTATTCCTTTGGAGTTATCTCCTCAGACATCTCTGGTTCCTCATCGCTAGTTTTTTCCATCTATGGAGTCAAAAGGTGAGATCCCAGTGTCCTCTTTAGGTCATTTGGAAGTTTTCGCTACCCACACTCCTCACATAGATGATGAGTAGGGATATGGGTTCCCTCCAGAAGGCTTCCCTTTCATGAGAAGAGTCTCGTATCTCTCTTATCTTGAGTTTAGTGAGCCCATATTTCTGCATGGTTATACCTCTCTAGCTGAATTGGTTTCAGGCACTCTTAGTGCCTTGTCATTATATCATAACCTCATCTGGTCTTCTGGTGTTATGCCTCCATCAATTCCATTCATTCAGAACATGACCTCTTTACCGATTGTACAAACTAAAGTCACTTCAGTTCTAGTTCAACCTACCATTTTGCCTCAACGCGTCTCATTGTTTTGACCGAATCTCCCTGTTCAACCAACTATTTCAGGTCAGGTCTCAGTAAGTTCTATCCCTCCAGCAAGTTGATAGACTATGCCACTGCTTGGGGGGCAAGATTCGAATATCCCCATTATGTCTGGAAAAACTAGTGTGATTGGATTACAAACTCACATGGTTGAAATGAATCAAACCTTTCACGACACTATTCCTAATCTTGTTGATCCATCTAGGTCAGGTAACGTCCAATACCAATAGCCATATATGGCTCAGATCCCATTCCAACCAACTTATGTCCAATATGGTTCGAAAGCTATGGTAAATCCACCTTATATTCCTTAAGCTAGGCTTTATGTTCAACCTGGCCAATCCACTGTGCCTAGTGGATATGGAAAGATCCAATTCAAGAATTATTAATACCCCCTGTGTATAGTCTTAGGAGCTATCTAGATACCCTTTTAGTAGCAAGGACAACCTTCGCAGCAACAAGGGCAACATTCGCAGTAGCAGGGGAAATCTTTGCTGTAGCAAGGGTAAGCATTGTAGTAGCAATGACAACTGCTACAACGATAAGGGAAACATTTGCAATAGTCACAACAAACTTTGCATCTGCAGACACAGTTTGTTCGGAAATCCTCCCAACCTTTGTCCTTGCAAGGCCAACCTCTGTAGCCATAGGGCCAACCTTTACAATAGCAAAGCCAACCTTTGCAACAACAAATTCAACCTTGGTAGCAGCAAGCCTTATATGCGTATCAAAAAGGTCAACCTTTGCAAGGTCAAGGTCAACCCTTGCATCAATAGGTTCAAAACCCTTATGTCCAGGGTCGGGAGGTTCAATACCGTTATAACCCATATGCCACGTATAATGCTCATCAGCAACCTATGGGAGGGTAGTATCCAACCTACCTAGGATAGAATCCTCCTTATGGGTAAGGTAACCCTCAGTGGGGACAAAATCAGATTCCATATGGACAAAATCCACCACTATGGGTGAAAAATCCTTACCAACAACGATGTACTCCACAGTTTGGGTCTCCTCAAAGGCCATATATGCCATTTAACACACAATTGCCTTTCTTGGCTACATTGGAGTTGCTCGATGTTTCTAGGCTCACAAATGATCCCATTCTTCATTCGTCGTACTGGCCTCCAGTTCCATAAAAAATTCCAAGCAATTGCCCCAAATTTTAGGGAAAAGCAAAAGATGATCCACAAGCTCATGTGATGAAATATCACCTCTGGTGCTCCTCCAATTCGTACATCGATGATTCTATCCATCTTCTACTTTTCCAAAGGACTCTCACAGATGCTACTACCAAGGGGTACATCGAATTTCCTTGAGGTACCTATGGTGGCTTCAACTCTCTCTCTATGGATTTTCTCACTCATTTCTAGCTGCCAGTTCACTATGAAACTAGCACCCATTTACTTACGTCACTAAAGCAAGACATTGTGACCCAAATCTATGATCATATCCATGAATGGAGATGTTAGCGTTGCCTCATCAAGTTTGAGATTTTTGATTAGCTATTGATAGAATGGTTCAAAAAATCATTCGTTAGCAAAATTGTTAAGGACATAGCCATGGGTGGATGTGTTACTGAAGAGCAAGTTATCACTAGTGCTAAGTATTCAGACCTAGTTTATTCTCAATATGGCACATTGTATGAGATGTTACCTGATGCTCTGAGACCATCATCAGATCTGATAGCATCGAAGTCTCCAGATACACCACCTGTTGACGGTGTGATTAGTTCCGTATCTCAAACTCTTGTGAAAGCTTCTTCGAAGCAGAAATTGGTCTCGAACACTGGTTCCAATAATCCCTCTAAGAATTCATCTAGTCCTAGTAAAACCTCTGAGGTTCATGCTGTCCATTCTAACATAGTAGATATATCCTATAAAAGTAAAAAGAAAGGCAAAGGCAAGGCCAAAGTCAATGCCCCAAAACAGGACCCTCCTAAATATTCTGTTGATGACACTTCTCGAAGAAAGTCGAAATATCCTTGCCTCATCTATGAGAAGGATAATTACACTAAATATTGTCTCTGATGATCTAAAGTTAGTTGCTTGCTAAAAGGGACTCCAAATATTTTAAAAGAACCCTTTCCATCACAACAAACCCAATTGGTAGACCAGCCTCAGTCTTTTGCTTCCTCAGGTTCCCAAGTGTTTATGATGCAATTTTCATCTACTATATCGATCACTACTCGAACCAAGAACTATCAAGCTACATCTAAACATAACATAGAGAAAGAAACCCATGATGTTCCTTCTACTTCTACTCCATCCTCTTCTAGTCCACTCCATATCGAGCGCCCTAATAGTGAGTCCGTCATCTGACCACCCCCTAAAGGTGTTCTTCAGAATAAATCTTTCAATCTGAATGCCAGAGCTGCACAACATTACAATATTATTGAGGATTTAGCTTAGGTTCCTTCGACGATGTCTACCTTGGAGGTTCTTCAATCCTATCCAACACAATGGAAGCCACTGTTGTCTGCTATCAGTGTTATTGATCCTTCTGATTCGAGTTTGATTAATTTCGATCTAGAGAATCTGTTCAGTTATGGTATGTTCTATGCTTATAACAGTTTACTTCTTTTTCTTATTATATTCCACCGATTAGCAATCACATGTACATAAAGTAAAGTGCAGATAGAACATTAAACGATCGACAGAAAACAAGCCAAGACAAGAAACACAAGATGTGGCAGCGAGCCAGGGACAAACCCCACAATGTGTGGGGAAACCCTTTGATCAAATCTTCTTTTATCTTCAATAATTCAGCAGAGAGAAATAGTACAATAAATCTAATTCATATCAGCAGTAGCAAACCCTAGATCAGTGGCATCAGCATTAGCGGCTTCATTATCAAACTAGGGTAGACCATATCTCACAAACCGACAGTCAGATTGACTTCATTCCACCACCAAAAGTTTCAGCTTCCAGAGGAGGTTCAGATGAAACTACAGCGTAGTTCAGATGAGGAGATCTTCTAGGCCACGCAAGTCAATCTTTACTTCTGCAGTTGCAGCTTCAGTTTCAGCAGTTTCCGGCTTCAAACTAGGGTAGTCGATATCTTGCAAACCGTTCGTCGGATTGACTTCATTCCACCACCAAAAGTTGCGGCTTTCAAAGGAGGTTCAGATGAACCTACAGTGTAGTTCCAAAGAGGAGATATTCTAGGCCACGCAAGTCAATCTTTACTTCTGCAGTTGCAGCTTCAGTTTCAACAGTTTCCGGCTTCAAACTAGGGCAGTCGATATCTTGCAAACCGTTCGTCGGATTGACTTCATTCCACCACCAAACGTTGCAACTTTCAAAGGAGGTTCAGATGAACCTCCAGAGTAGTTCCAAAGAGGAGATATTCTAGGCCACGTAAGTCAATCTTTACTTCTGCAGTTGCAGCTTCAAATTCAACAGCTTCAGGCTTCACATGTGTGAGAGAGAGAGACCCATTTCAGCGCAGTAGAGAAGAGACTCATATCTGCGTAGTAGAGAGAGAGAGATGTGATGAGATGAGTGAGTCCAAATGAGGAAAAGTCCTCTTATATTTATACACAACGTTGGTGGGTGAATAGATGCGACTGTTGGGCTTCTGAGCCTACATGAGTTGTAGGTCGGCTTGATAATAATTCCATAATCAAAATAAATTCATATCTCCATGAATACTTATCGGAATTGGATGATCTTTATATCAATCTTACACCTCTCGACGAGAGGAATCTAATAAAAATATTATTAGCCATGAATAAGATGACCCACATGAAGTTTTTCCCTGGTTTCCAATTTTAACAGAATCATGTACCTCGTCTTCCTCATTTGATCACATTTTTGATCTAGGTCCTTATCAAAGGAAAGACAATTCATCGAATGATTATTGATGAAGGTGCCTCAACCTGCATCATATCAGTTTTGTGTTGGAAAGCCACTGGTTGTCCTCCTCTTAACCAATCTCTAAAAACTTTGGAAGCCTTTTATGGCAGAGGTTCATGACCGTACTATATTCTCACGAACTTACCAATTACGTTAGAAGGCAAGACTGTTGAATTAGAAGTAGAAGTTGTAGATGCCAATCTCAATTACAACCTTCTTCTCTAGAAAAGATGGACTCACGCCATGCTTTTTGTGGTGTCTTATTCTTTCTACATACTTCATTTTCCTCATGAAGGAAAAATAGTCATGGTTGATCAACTATATTTATTTTCTTCTGGTTTGTCCAATGGTAATGTTCCTTATATGGGAAATACTAAGATTCCTTACGAGAACATGGGCGTAGGTCTCTTCAAAGACTCTGCTTTAATGGGTACTTTTACTCTCCCACCTCTAAATGTTCATTTAGTCAATATGATCTTGGATTCCATGGATCCTTGAATTATCCCTTCCGAAGATCAAATTGACTCATTTGGCAATGCTATGCCTTTAAGTCAATTGGAGATAAATTATCAAGAAATTGTTTTAGCTTCGATGGCCGCTTAAGAAAGTCATACTGTCTTCAGTGTGAACCTAGACACTTATGTGCCATCCCCTTGGCTTGGTTCTTGGGATTCTCTCGATCCCTTGAATGATAAATTCCTCACTGATGAGAGTATCGTGGAGGTCATGTCTCTGGAGGAAGTTCCTTAGAACAGTGTACATCATCGTTCTTCCTTCCTCCCTCACCTTGATGAGATACCTTCCTGTCCTGAAGCCTCTGTTTCTCATCCTTTTACACCTCTATTTTAGGTACCTATTCTAGTACATGAAATTTAGTGAGAGGGTACTATGGGAAACATCGCTGCTATGATGCCTATTGACATTTCCATTAAACCGGGAATTGTTGAGAAAATCAATATAGGGGTTTCTTGTTCTCCAAATGAGATCAAGATCTATACTCAGCTTTTTAAAGAATTCTGAGACATTTTCGCCTGGTCATATGAGGAGATGACTCGTATTGATCCAACTATAGTAGTGCATGAGATCCTAAAATATCCTCGTTCTAAGCCTGTTTGACAACAACTTTGCCCTATGCACCCTCAGAAGGCTGGTGCTATCAAAGAAGAAGTAGAAAATATTTTGAAAGCAGGTTTCATTTATCCTATTCCATTGACGGATTAGGTATCCAATATCATCCCTGTTGCCAAAAAGTAGGGCATGATACCTGTTTGTGTTGATTACCATGATATTAATTGTGCATGTCCTAAAGACAATTATCCTACTCCCTTTATCGACTAGATCATCGACAAATGCGTAGGGAGAGAGATTTTTTCTTTCATGGATGGCTTTTCTGGCTATAACTAGATTAACATTTCATCTGCCGATCAGCATAAAACAAACTTTATCTGTCCTTACGGTACCTTCGCTTACAAAAAGCTTCCTTTTGGTATGAAGAATGCTGGTGCCACTTTTCAGCAAGAAATGTCCTATGCATTCCATGACGTTCAACATATTGTTGAGCCATACCTTGACGACTTGCCGGCTCATTCGGCTAAATGTCGTGACCATCCAGATCACTTAAGAGCTATATTTTTACAATGTCGACATTATAATATCTATCTCAATCCACACAAGTGTGTGTTTTGTGTCGATTACCACCAGATTTTAGGTTTTGTCGTGTCTCGTGAAGGGATCAGGATTCATCCTTTGAAAGTAAAATCCATAGTTAATCTACCATGTCCTTCATCACTACTGCAATTGTAGAGCTTGCAGGGAAAAGCTAATTTTCTCTGTTGATTTGTCCTAAATTACGCTGAACTTGCCAAAGGTTATACTCTCTTACTTAAGAAGGGGATACCTTTTATATGGGATGAAGTTACTCAAGAATCCTTTGAATCTTTAAAGAAATCCCTGATTAGTGCCCCTTTACTCCATCCCTCGATTACTGCCATGATTATTTCCTGTATTTGGTTGCAAATGATAACACCATTGCTATGGTGTTAGTTCAGGACGACGAAGTTGGAAACAAGCACATGGTTTATTATTTGAGCCAGAATCTTCTTAATACTGAGTCCCGCTATGCTCATGTCGAGAAGCTTGCTTTGGCGGCGGTTCATGTCGTCCAAATGTTTCGACACTATATCCATTTAAGGAAAACCACCGTAATTTTTATTGCAACCCCATGAAATATATACTGACTCGTCATTTGCTGGGGGGTAAATACTAAAAATGGATCATCATCCTATAGGAATTTGATTTTGAATTCACTGCTGCCAAATCAAAGAAATCACTCATCTTTTCTGAGTTAATCTATGCTCTTTTGTCTACAAGCAGACCAACTGATTTTACTGAGAAAATACCCAATGAAACACTATTTCTAATCATCACTCTTGATACATTGTATGGAGACATTATTGTTTATCTCCAAACCCAGACCTTCCAATCTGCGTTGCCTCAATTAGACCGACGCTGGATCTGGCATCAATCCCAACCCTATCGGATCCTTAGTGATACCTTATATCGGGTTGGTGTGGACTCTGTCCTTCACAAATGTCTCACCCTATAAGAAGTTGAGTCAGTCCTAAATGATTTCCAGTCTAGTTCCTGTGGTGGTCATATGTCTGGATATGCCACTGCTCAAAAGATCCTTTGTGCCGGTTATTTATGGCCTTCTATCTTCAAATATTGCATTCTAGCTGTTCAAAAATGCCATGAATGTCAAATTTTCAACTGCAGATAGCATGCCCCACCCATACCCCTACACTCCGTAGTTACTGTTGGCCCATTTTCCAAATGGGACATTGGTTTCATGAAATGTAACCCTCACTCAACCCAGGGGCATGGTTATATCGTCGTTGTCGTCAACTATTTTACAAAATGGGCCGAGGTGATGCCTACATACAATGTTGATCGTATTGCAGCCACACAGTTCCTTTTTAACCACATTATAACATGTTTCAGTGTCCCTCAAGCTATCTTGACTGACCATGGATCACATTTTCATCAAAACATAATGGCAGAGTTAACTGCTTAGTTGGGCCTTCTCCATGATAGCTCGACTCCATATTATCCACAGGCCAATGGCCAAGTTGAAGTAGTGAATAAGGTTTTGATTATTATGCTTCAGCGTACTGCTGGGAAGCACATAAAAGATTGGCATTTAACACTTTTCTCAGTTATTTGGGCTTACCAAACCTCTACTAAGACGATCACAGGATTCATTCCATTCGAGCTGGTGTACAATTTAGAGGCAACTCTTCCAATCGAATGTGAAATACCTTCACTTAAGCAAGCTATCAAACTTATTCCAAATACCTCACCTGAAGAGGAGCGGCTACTATATCTTGAGAGACTAGATGAGACTCGTCACATCACTGCGATGATTATCGAAGCTCAAAAGTTATGACTCAAAGCTCATTTTGACTAAACCATTTCTCCTCGCACTTTCGCAGAAGGCGACTTGGTCCCTTATGATCAAGACAATGATGGGTTGGGGGCAGGCAAGTTCGAACCTATGTGGAATGGACCCTACATTGTCAAATGTGTCTTACATAAAGGTGCCTATGAGTTATGTGATTATGAGGGGAATGGATTGTCACAACCCCATAATGGGTTGTATCTCAAAAAGTATTATGTGTGAAATTCATATGATAAATTTTGTACATTAGTGTGTTTATTCATTACTGTGAGTTTTGATATTTTGGTTTGTTTGTTTGCTTTGCAGACACATGTTTTTCTTCTTACCTTGTGTTCCACTCGATTTGCAAATGTCATCAGGTCATTACATTGGTTTTGCTAATGGTGCTTGTTGTAGCACACAGAACCTCTCTTTTGCAGCATGGGTACTCTATGACCCTAATGGCGAGCTGATTAACTTACAAGGTATCTGCCTTGGTCAAACAACCAATAATATTGCTAAGTATAGTGCAGTTATTGAACTCCTGTGAGAAGAAATTTCTCTTGGAATTAGGGATTTAGTTGTTAAGTTGGATTCAAAACTCATTGTGTTACAATCAAAAAATCATTATTTAGTAAGAAATCCATGAGTATTGCATATGTATCTATGTGTTAGATTGCTGGAAATGAATTTTGATTACATTACATATCAACATATTCCACGTAATTTAAGTACATTAACTAATGCATTAGCAAATTTTGTTCTTGATAGACATTTGCATCATTTGTAAAACTGAATCATGTTATGAACACATAAGTAGAAAACACACACACACACACACACATAGATATATCATGGCTGTCGGAGTGTTTACATCAAAATGTCAAAAAATAGAGTGTTCTGAGACGCTTGGCTTTCAAAGCCTATAAAATGTGTAAAAGACTAGAAGAACTATAAAATTGCGCGGTGCTCATGGTAGCACGTGACTGCTCTAATCACTCAGCCTAACAACCGATGCAGTATCGTAGAGACTCCAACTGTATGTCTCTGCTAACGCAGTGGAACATCGTTGATGGTGGCATAATCTAGAACCACTCGGGTGATTGCCTCTAGATTGCACTCCATATCGACTAAGGGGTCATCCCCTTCCTCGTAGTCTGTAGCCACTATCGGATGGGCAGCTCGCCGTGTTATTGGCGATATGCCTAGTGGTCTCTGTAGTCCCACATCTGCACATTTATAATAAGTTGAGTCTTAGATTACATTCTCATAAAAATCATAAAAACTTGAAAAACTTCAACAAAATGCTTAACCTTGTCAAAAAAATGGTGACTCTACTGGGGATAATCTCATGATGAAATAGATGTCCATTTCCTCTAGTTCCAGTTCCTTCCCTTTGATGATGAAGATCTCTTGATCTACATCTGAAAGGTTGATTAGATAGGGTAACAGCTCCACTCATGCCCTCAACCTTGTGGTCTAAAAGAATTTCAGCAGGCCACAATCCCTCAAAGCATTTATGCATGCCAGATATTGAGATTCTTGGTGATCCTCGGCCTCATGGCCTCTTTCTTTCCACTCTAGGACCATATTTCTACTACAAACAACATTTAAACACTTTTTAGTGCTTTTTCCATGGATAAAATTCAACATTTTTTGCTTTAAAATGAGTTTTTAATCTCCAAAAATCGCTCTCAGTGCCATCGCATCTATTTTTCAAAACAGTGTGATGGCATCATGCGAGCCTTTTGGCTTGAGCAAAACCATCATGGGTCCGATGACCATACCTGTGATGGTCACCGACGACCTAAATTTTAAAAATCCTCTTTTCTAGCTTAAAATTCAACATTCAAATTGCGTAAAAAGGTAATGAAATGTAGGAGAAGGTATGAGGCTCTTACCTATTGCAGATGAACCATGAAATGGTTCCCCGGATTGCCCACAGTAGCCACTGGAAATCAAGGAAATTAGGGCACAAAAACACTTTCAGAGCTCAGTTTGGTAAAATGGTAAAAAATGAAATTAGTTTTACCTATTCATATGTTTTGAAAGTCATTTTGTCAAATATTTTTGTAATATTTTAATATTTTCCCGATATCAGTGATGGGTGTGTTTCATGTGAAGTTATAGGTCCCTTCAGGGTGAACAATGATCATCATTGACCGATTCTGTGAGTTTTATTTTATCTTTTTTCAGACTCCTTAAATAAACGAAAAAGGAACCCGCTTGGAGTCATCTTTCAACTCTTTTTTGACTCTTGAAAATTGAAAATATTGTTGAGTTCTTGTCATTTCGAACTCGTTAAAGTAAATGAATCAACATCAGCTGAGTATAAGTTTACCCTTTTTTTGGGCTGAGACTGACTATTTACAAAAAATGTACATCTTGGTCAACATGGTCAAGAGGTTGCATCTGATATTATTTTCTATCTTTTCGGGTTCGAGGGACAAATTACAAAAAGGGACATGATGGAGTTTCTTTTTCAAACTCTCTAAACATGAAAAAGATACTGAGTTATTATTACATCGGGATCATTCAAATTTTGTGACAAAAGGCTTGTCACCGTGACGGGACTGAGCTTCTCCTTCCCAGGGCTGATCAAAATTACTAGGATGGATTCATTCGAAGAATGAACTTACATAAAAAGCATATGCTATCCCCTTCAAGCTTGTGATTAAAAATAATTGGGGTACTCACTAGAAATAGTGGGGGAAAATGAAGATGAGACATCCTTTGTATAGGCAACATGTCGCTCTTGAACATGAAACTCTTTTGTTGTCATGTCGGGTTTGGGATATCCTCACTCAATCACTTGTTCTCCCAGGTTTGGGTGATCCATTTTGCCTCTCATTTGACTATTCCTCACTGTCATCATGACCTTTAGTCCCATGTTGAGTCAGATGCTTCCACACTCAAGAGTCGTGTCACCAATATGTTCAAGAGAAGAGAAATCTAGAGTTATTTACCTATACATTGTTTGAGTCATTGTGACAATCTTGAATATCATTCCACTTTATTCCTTGTTTCATGTCAATGTTGGGGGATTCATCATTTCCCTCCTTCGACGAGTCACTTCCTATCGACTTTAGCTCACTATCCAGGAAAATGACTTAGGAACTTCCTTTCAGTACCTTAGAGTTGGCATGCCTTAATGGTTAGTTCTTCGCATCTGATGACAGGTATCCATTATTGGCTTTTGATCGGGTGATTCCATGAGTGTTAGAACTAAACTTCATTATCACATTCATAGATTATACTATTGTACCTTGAAGGCCATTGTCATTATTGGTGGTTTCCCTCGTACCTGTTAATGATCCACATCATTCGCCAGTAATCAAGTGGTTTTCTAGCATATTTGACTTCAACACATTTCTTCACATGATGGGATTCATACATTGATTGGGTCAAGATGGAGTGCAAGACCCTGATTCCTTTCTATTGTGGTTTAGTTTGCATGGAG
The DNA here is from genome assembly GCA_031772625.1 of Pinus tabuliformis. Lineage (NCBI taxonomy): Eukaryota > Viridiplantae > Streptophyta > Pinopsida > Pinales > Pinaceae > Pinus > Pinus tabuliformis. The sequence continues at coordinate 640,891,010 of CM062815.1, read as the reverse complement.
TTTTATGTTTTTCATGATTGTACACATGTTTCTACTATACATATGGTTGTGACCATACCATGAGACTTAATATTTACACTGATCCTTGTTATCTAGATGGTTGTGCCCATACCATGGATCTTTTTACATAGTCTTCATCATCCGAGTGGCTATGTCCATGTCATGGATTCATGTCTTGATATCAAATATGTATATGTATATGCATCCTTGATTTGCAAGTCTCCTGATAGTGTGTTTCCTCATCCTTGCCAAAAGCTCGTAAATCATTTTAATCATCATTCCTCGTTCTGCCTTCATGATTTAGGGGGAATCTGTTACATAATATTTTGTCACACCTCCTGCACTTCTCTATGACATACCGTTAAGTGCCTGAAACATGATCAGTATATAGTATACTCGTCAATGTATATAGCTTAGAGCCCTCCTTTAACTTTACTTAGCAAAAATTTGGATCCTTCCCTGAAGAAATAGATCATGAAACCCTAAAATGAGAATCATTGCCCTTATGAAGCTCAAACTGTGATGATCTCATGTTGCACCTTATTAAGCTAGTGATGGGATCACTCTGTTCTCTCTCATACTCGCGATGGTCGTGATCTAGAAGCTTCCAAAGCAGCAAGGTGGAGGTGGTTCGCATAGATGAGGTCGAATCCTCCTAATTTGACCTCTTGGTATCATCCCTATGAGGTACCTCCTTAAGATGTGGGCCTAATCCTATCTTTGAGGAGGTCTAACTCCCTCTCCTAGCCTGTAAATTTTTCCTCTACCATTCCCAAATGGTTGATCTATGTCCATGTGCATCCCTATGCTGAGCTTGTTCTTAGAGGTTATTCATTAGACTTGGAGAAGGAGGCTTGGAGAGTTTCTTAGCTTGGACTTGGATTACCACTCAAGGAGAGCCTTTCAAGATCAAGGCTATGGTTGTAAGATTCCTCTTTATCATTTAAATAATAATAGAACTACTGGTTCATCTTCCCAATATATATGTTCATGTATGTATTTGTTTGGCATTCCTTGATCAACTAAATAAATTATTATTGGATTTGCTATTGGTTTTGGCATGTTTTGTTGTCTCTTGGTTTTTTGTGCAGGTACATAAGCGTTGAAAGTAGTAGGAACAAGACCTTAACACAAGCAGTTCAAGGATTTCAACAAAGGAAATCAAATTAGCATCAAAGCAAGATAGGCCTTCTCTCTTGTTCTATTTTTCAATCATAATCTAGGAAGATGTCTAGTTGATTATCCTCTCAAGTTGCTAGACCCAGTCATTGGGCTAGAGGGATTGTCTCTATCCACATAGAGGACTAACATTTTCAACACTATTATGTGGAATCCAGAGCTAGTGAGGCGCTTGGAAGCTTCAAAAAATAACATCGCATGGGTTGTTGGTCAGTAGATTGATCGTATCATAGGTCTAGGATTCATCACTAAGCTTGCGATTGATACGAGCATTAGTTATAGTGAAGAAAAGCACAGGATCTTCAAGGGACCACGAGGTAAGTACTTAAGATATCTGAAAACTTAGATTAAGATGTTGTTGTTTGAAAAACGGGTTATGCCATTACCTTGATGTTTGGGACTATGTGTAGTGGAAAACCCTTTAGAAGGAATGGAGAATCTGGCTCTGAATATAGTCTGCTCTTGGGATCACTTCAAGCGACGACAAAAGAACTATTCTAAATACACCATGAAGTGCACTACAATTGGTAAGTCAGGGTATACCAAGGATACCTCATCCATCCACTCCAGCTTTGCCTCCATCTCCGACGCATACACCTACACCTTCACCTCCACCTCCACCTCCACCTCAACCATTTAACATGGAAAATGCAATGAAGTTGTTGATCTTTAAAGGGGTAGCGAGTGAAGACCCCAAGAAATTCTGTTTTGTTGCAAATGCTGTGTGGACAACGCAACAGATCACTGACGATAATCTAGAGAAAGCACACCTAGTCACAATGCTGCAAGATAGGGTGCTAACTTGATATATCAAGTTCTGTCAAGATAGACCTAGTGCGACGCTGGCAGAGACTCAACAAGCATTGAATAGTGAGTTTAAGATTCTTAAGTCTCATGCATAGTCTGTCACAAAGTTTAAGGAGATACATCAAAGGGTAAATGAAACCTCATGGGATTTCGATTAGATGCCAAAATGCCTGATTTGGTAGGCTAATATGAACATCAAGGATGATCAACACAGAGACTGGTACATTTCATTATTATTGCCTCACTTAAGATTACCATTATCACAACAGATGATAGGAGAAAAAGTAGAGGCTATGGATATCTTGCTGAGGTTGGAATCCTCACCAGTACAAGATATAAATGTTGGAGTACAATAGATTCAGTGGCAGCTGGAAAGTCTGCACATGGAGTTGCAGAGCTTGAAAACAAGAAAGGAAGCTCAACTAGAGGTGTGCGCTGAAGTTTGATGTATAAAATGCAAGGACAAGGGACATGATAAGGATACTTTCCCTGTTTATCATAATTACCCATGTTGTAGCTCTTAGAGACACCCTTGGATTGCTGACAGACCAATGACTAGGCACATCTAAATTGGTATGTCTCAAATGATTTACAGGAAACTAGAGACATCACTTATGTTTTATTTATATATATATATAGGAAATGCGCTGGTTCATTTATCCAAAGAAATAAAACATGAATTTTTGGTACTTCTTCACAAGTTCAGATCTCAAAAATATGCATGAAAATAGCAGAGGTCGAGTAGTTCAAGGCCTTACAACTTAATAATATTTTTCAGGCAGATGAGATAGGACAAATTGAAGGAGAAACCCATCACATAGAGAATAAGGCTTCACGACTTCTACACTTAACACACATAGCTTGAGGCATTAAGGATTTATATACTTATTTGAGTTACAAGCAGAAAAAATGGATAAAGAAGGAGTTGAATGCTATGATTCATGTGTTGCAGATTTAAAGATATGATTTCAATAGTCCAGATAGGTAGATGCATCAACAGTATTGAGACAATTGAATCTGTTATATAATTATAGGCACTTGAATTCACATATCAATACAAATAAATCTATGAGGAAGCTTGAAATATTTCTAGTAGCTATAATTGCATGAATACAGAGAAGAAATATGAACAGAAAATGGTTTTAATAGAGGTAACACATAATGTAATTCGTTAAGAGGGAATCACCACCATTCCCTTGATATTCTGAAAAATATATGTGTCACAAAGAGATACAGTCTGAAAATAGCATGTAGTGTTTTCTATAGAATTTCTAAACCTTTTCTAAGTCTTTTTTTCCAATATTTATCTCGAGAGGGGAGCAAGAACATTCATTACAACAAAATATCTCTAGTCTAGACTCAGTGGTTGGGTTGACTAGCTGTCTCAGTCATAAATGGCTATATGGCCCAAAATATTATAGAATTAAATGCCTCAGGAAAGGAGGTACATTATAGTACAACACATAAATAACCAGAAGATGCAAAATATATGAATATCTCCTTGACCATCCTATGATCATCTTTGTTGCAGGAGTTGCTCCACTTAAGCCATGGCTTCCCACACTGCTTCACCAACCTCTGTCTTTTATGCCTTTATTTCATTCGACACTGGCTCCCGGACCCGTGTCATAGTGGGCTTCTTCTAAATCAACCCATCCCATGCTTTGAATGCACCACATGTTCTTCTTAAAACCATAGTTGTCGACCCATCATGCCATTTAAACCTCTATCCTGCACTATTGGTGCCTTGATGTAGTATAATAATGAAGTCTCTAAGCTGCAAGATTTTTACCTCTAAAATAGGAGAAATGGGCACTTTCTGATTTTCCTCTTAGCCTCCCTTTATTAAAGCCCCTTGTGTTACTTTCCTCATATGACCGGGGGCTTGAACCGGGGGCTTAACCCTTTGGGTGCTAAGACTATCAACAGCTATGCAGGGGCCTTTTCCTTTCATAACTTGAATCGCCCTCAATGATGGCTCTTTACTGCATTGGCTAAAATCCAGATATGAAATTTTTATCAAATAGAACCTATGAAATATTACATCCGGGGGCCTTTTCCTTTGTTACTCAGAATCCAGCATCCTGGCGCTGAATTCACTTTTCCTTAAGTTTCTCCCCTAGGTAGCTACGATCATTGATATGTGGGACGACGTCATCATTTCCACGTGTCACCAGGGAATGCGCCTATAGGACCCCTGAAAACATCAAAACTACTTGACACTTGTCCTTCATACTACCACTTCATTAATGATATCAGTTGCCAAGTCATACATACGAGCCAATGGGATTGTGCCAAGTGGCCCCTTGGAGGAGAGATAGAGGGGGCCACCTGCCTTAGTTATACCATTGTTTTCCTTTGTAAATGAATCTCGGCCCTCCACGGCGATGTCACATCATATCAGTGATTCCCACTCCCCACGGAATTCCTTAAGGATGGCCCACCAGGTATTGCGGGGGGCATGTGGGACTTTGGGATGCAGGACTGTTGTGACTACAGGATTGTGGGGTGCCCAATCCTGATATGTTGTACCACCATGTGGAGGAGAGAGAAGGGGGAAGCCTAATCCTATTTTTGCATTAAATTCCTTTGTATTTGGTTTTCGGCCTTTCTCGGAACTTTTACATTGTATCGCAGAATCAGCCCCCACACAGTCTTTAAAGTGGCAACCCTTTGCTCCATCGATATGCCGATAATGCAAGATTTCCCCTCATTAATCACTAATGTGCCGATGCCACATGGAGGAGAGAGAAAGGGGGTTGCCTGAACTTGGTTTTGTTCCGCGTTTCCTTTGTTAACTCTTTTCGGCCTCCCCCGATGATGTTACACTACATCGAATAATTACACCCCCGCAAGGTTTCTAGAGTGGCAACCATTTGATCCGTTGGTATGCCGATAATGTGGGATGTGGGATTGCGGGATTTCCCCTCGCCGATCACCGATAATCCTATATTGCGAAACTGCGGAGGTGTCGATATGCGAGATTGCGATGTGCAGGGCTTATTATGTCTGGGGCCTCAATATGTGATATTTTCCCTCATACTTAGTCATTTTCTTGGTTTTCAAGGCTTTCCAAGTGTGATCTTCAACATGCTCTAACTTCTGATCCAGAAGTCTATTCTTGGACTTCTATATACTGTTGGAAATATGTTTCCAAACACTAGGCAATGGAGAGGGTCCAATTAAGCTCTAATATCTTCTATGGCCTAGGAAAGTGGCTCCAAACTTCACTGCTCTTGGGCAAACTTGACCAACTGAAACCCATAATGTAGTGAGTGACAACATTGGCTCCAACTTGGGACAGTGCCTTGCTAGCAAGGTATTGAGAACCGTTAGACCAATAGCTTTCTTTCCATTAGGCATGGAATCATTTCTAAAAGCTAAAAAAATTAACTGAACAACTGAAAACTAACCAAATGATTGTAAGATTCACTAACTGACTGGATTACATATCAGGAAACTTTTAAGAAAAACAAAAATTTTAGATAGCACATCACCAAAGTCTTAAGGCCTTCTCCTTGAGCTTCAAACTTGAATGATAGTTGTCCATACCTACTGAAAATATATTTATTAGGTGATCTCTTCTCTCCAATGCAGTCATTTAAACAACTGGCTACTTGATTGAGTTCTAGTCATACCTCTTATGAGCAGGCAAAAGAAGTAAGGGGGTGGCAACTCAAGATTCCACTGATTTTGAAAACCAACGTTCCAATGATACGATATCCACATCAGGGCACTGGACCTCATTCCATATTTCTTTAGAAATTCAACAATTAAAACCAACATGTACCTCCTAAAATCTTTGGACAAGAACTTTAATATGTGTTCCCAACTTGGTAATTGATGCTCAACTCTTTTAATCTCCTCCATGAACCTTCTAATCAAGTTACTGAGCTCCTTACATTAGAGAACTTTTGAGGTCTAAAATGGGCTTCCTAAGAAAAATGTACAACCAAAATAAAATTTATAAGAACCAATAAGATTCAAGATGATGATGTCAACCATGGGGGTTGATTCACCATTTTTTGGGTAGAAAAGTAAAAAGATTAAAAAATAATAAAATAATAAAACTATTTTTTAAACTTGTATTTTCAACTTATCTCCCTAAAGTTTTACTCAAATTTCAAATAAGAGTGCTCGTTGGATGCAAACTTTAATTCCTCTTCCAAGGAGTACCCATGTTGCATACTTTCGATGGATGTTGCTACATGAAAACTGAGAAATACATGAAAAACATTATTGCAATCACTTTTCTTCATGTATTTCTCATTTTTCATGTAGAAGGGTCCATCAAAAGTATGCAACATGGGTACTCCTTAGATGAGGAATAAAGTTATGCATCCAACGAGTGTTCCCGCTCAAAATTTGAGTAAACCCATAGGGAGATAAGATGAAAATATGAGCTCAAAAAGTAGTTTTTTATTTTTTCCCTCTAAAATTTCATGCCGTAATATAATATTATTTTTTATTTCCACTATTATTTTATAGTTTCCTTAGTAGGCCCATTTTATACCTCAAAATTCCCCTAATTCCTTCTTTTATAAATCATCTGATCTACTTAATAATCAGCTCGTAGCCTCCAAGCACAACCGAGCATTCGACATTCACATTCCTTATTGTCTGTAGCCCAAGGAGCACTGCTTCATGTTTCGATACATTGTGGGTCACCTCAAATTAGAGCTTGAATGAGATGGGTATTAGGCTACCCTCCAGAGATACCAACAATATTCCAGCTCCATTGCCCTCTTTTGAGTTTGCTTTGTCGAAGTACAGTTTCCATACTTTGTTTTCATTTAAGTGCTGGTATTCCAACCTCCTTGTCAGTTGTACTGATGCTTCTTCTAAGAGGTTCTCATCTTATTCTAAGAATAGGTAGGAGCGATCGCTTTCTTTTCCATGAGATGGGGAGTTTTCTGAGCCTTTATTTGGGGTCATGGTTTTTACAAACCTAGATTCTCTCTGCAACCTCCTTTTATCACCTCTAAAAGTGGGAATAGTGGCATAAGTCAAAACTAGCTTGATAGAGCCACCCACCTTGGAACCCTAAGATCTGGATAAGAGCATTCTGAAACGAGGAGGAATATCAACCACCACTATGTCCATTGCCACACTCTTCACAGGGATCTAAGCCAAGTTTACCACCAAATCATTTATCGTTCCTAAGCACTTGACTCTTTTGGGGTCAAAGGAGTACAGGTCCTTGTATGGTCTAGTGATCTCTAAGCCCAATTGTTTTATTACTGATAATGGCATGAGTTTGTGTGAGTCTCCTAAATCAAACATGAAATTATGCAACAAAAGTTCATGGATCACCAAAGTCACATAAAAAGGTGCAATAGAAGGATCCAACTCTTCCATATACAGCTTGAGAAAAACCATTGGCCTCTCCTCTTGAAGATTTAAAATGTCATGGCTTGGTGCTAGGGTGGATGGATGCATGAATTGAGAGAATTAAGCTTTATAAGTAGGCTTCTTTAGAAGCTCAGTTAGAGGAACAAGAATTTTTACCTTTACAAGCTCCTTTTTGAGAATGAATGTGGGTTGGGCATTTTATGTATCTTTTGGCTTTGTTCTTTCTCCCTTCCCGCTAGTAGTTTTAGGTAGAACAGGTGGATCCATTTCTATGTGCCTTTAGGACCATTTCTCTCCTTATTTCCAGATACTCTTATCTTGGGTGGGTCGAGATGGAGCTTACCTGTCCCCTAGTAAAGAGCTGTAGGAACCACTTAGGGAGCATCTTCCCCTTGTTGTTCTAGTTCTCTCCTCCTCTTCTTTAAAGATATTAGATTATACTTACATTGGGGTTGTATTTGTATGAACTCTGCAAACTTCTTGCAATAATAATCCATATCTTCCTCATCTGTTGTTGCTTCTCTATCATGATAGGCCTCCTGGTGAGCCATATTCTCATATTCTTCTTCGACAAAAGTAGAATACATGTTTCCCTGCATCTCTTGTGTATCCAATGATTGTTCGTTGAGACCATCTTCCAAGTATAAGGGATGAGAGATATGATCAAGTTGTTCCTTTATTTCCCTTGGAAGTATTTGCAGTGGAGGACTTCTATATTATTGGTTTTAGCCCTGGTTGTTGAATTGAGCATTCTGTCTAAAGAGGTTCTTGTTCTCAATTTCAAGATTTCCAACCTTTTATGATAAACCCCTGATGAGTTTGTCTATATCATCCCACTTCAAGTCTGATGATTCTCTATCTTGACCAGAGGAGGATGTCTCTTCTTTCCCTATTTTGGGTTTAGTAGGTTCTTTCTTTACCCTTGACTTCCTTGTCAAGGCCAGATTTTCTTCTACTTCGAGGGCATCGATCTGAAGTTAGTCGATAGTGAGGGACTTCCTTTCTCTCAGGGTAAAACCAATGTCGGACTCAAAGGCTCCCAAGAAAACCACATGAGGTGCAACTGGAGGAGGCTTTATGTTAGCTGGCAAGTTATTGCACTGCTTATTGAATCTTTTGATATATTCTGAAGTATCCTCCTTCGGTATTTTTTGTATGGAATTAAACTCAGTGAGGAGGTACTCATGATTCCTCTTTTATCCCCATTTATGGGTGAAAGCATTTTCCACCTCCTCTCGCGTAGTGATGGAGGCATTTTGTAGGCCTTTGAACCACTTTTTGCCCTCTCCATCAAGACTTTGTACGAAAAGTCTCATGACCACAACCAATTGTTCCATATTCAGGTTCTCAACAAAGGCACAAAAGGTTTCTATGTGTCTCTGTGTTGTGTTGTCATCTTCCCTATTGAATCTAGGTATAAGCTTAAGGTAATATTGGGGCATGAGACTTAAGGGTGAGGTAGATCAAGAGGTGCATACTTATTTATCAAAAATCCTGGAAGATCCATCTGGATTAGTGGAGGGGGATTAAAATTTTCTTGAGGAACTGGGGTCAAGAACACAATGTTTAGAGGTGAAAGAGGATATGTCAAGGCCTTAGGTGTAAGTCCTTAATAATGAGAAACAACAGGCTAAGAAATGGATGAGAGAAATTCAAGGGCTGGTGAGATGGTAGCACAGTCAGGGGGAGTTTTCTCTTTCCATATTTTCTTGGAAATTCATTTTTCAGGGTCAGATACAAATGGGGTTTTCTGCTGGGATGTATCTAAGCGAGAATGAGGCCTTTTAAAATATAGGATTATGAATGATAATGAGTGGGGCATGGAGTTTCCCAGGTGATATGAATGCAATCAAAACATAATTTGCTCACCTACACGAAGGGTGCTCAATCTATCGTATCCCAGGGGAAAAATCCTTCAATAAGCTCCTCGACAATGGTGCTAAAAGATGTTGTAGATCCTAGAGATAACCTTGGATTTCTTACAAGACTAGTGCCTGGGAAAATCTAAATTGATGTGTCTCAAATGATTTACAAGAAATAGGAGACATCACTTATATATATATATATATATATATATATATATATATATATATATATATATATATATATATATATATATATATATATATATATATATATATATATATATATATATATAGGAAATGGGTTGGTTAATTTGTCCAAAGAAATAAAACATGAATTTCTAGTACTTCTTCACAGGTTCAGATCTTAGAAATATGCATGAAAATAATAGAGGTTGAGTAGTTCAAGGGCTTACAACTTAATAAGATTTTTCAGAAGATGAGAGAGGAAAAATAGAAGGAGCAACTGATCACATAGAGCATAAGGCTTCACAACTTCTACACTTAACACATAGAGCTTGAGGCATTAAGGATTTCTATACTTATTTGAGTTACGTGCAGAAATAATGGATGAAGGAAGAGTTGAATGCTATTATTCATGTGTTTCCGATTTAAAGATATCATTCCAATAGTCCACACAAGTATATGCATCAACATTATTGAGACAAGTGAATCTTTGATATAATTATAGGCACTTGCATTCACATATCAATACAAATAAATCTACGAGTAAGGTTTAAATATTTCTAGCAGCTATACTTGCATGAATATAGAGAAGAAATATGAACACAAAATGGGTTTTAATAGAGGGAACACATACTGTAATTCTTGAAGAGGGAGTCACCACCATTCCCTTGATATTCTGAAAAAGATTTGTTTTACAAAGAGGAACGGTCTGAAAATACCATGTAGTGTTTTCTATAGAATTTCTAAACATTTTCTAAGTCTTTCTTTCCCCTATTTATCTAAAGGGGGGAGCATGAACATTCATTACATCAAAATATCTTAAGTTATGGTATGTTCTATGCTTATAAAAGTTTACTTCTTTTTCTTATTATATTCCACAGATTAGCAATCACATGTACATAAAGTAAAGTGCAGATAGAACATTAAACGATCGACAGAAAACAAACCAAGACAAGAGACACAAGATGTGGTGGCTATCCAGGGACAAACCCCACAATGTGTGGGGAAACCCTTTGATCAAATATTCTTTTATCTTCAATAATTCAACAGAGAGAAATAGTACAAGGAATCTAATTTATATCAGTAGTAGCAAACCCTAGATCAACAACACCAGCATTAGCGGCTTCATCATCAAAACTAGGGCAGTCGATATCTCACAAACCGACCGTCGGATCACCTTGATTCCACCACCAAAAGTTGCAGCCTTCAAAGGAGGTTCAGATGAACCTACAATGTATTTTATATGAGGAGATCCTTTGGTCCACATAGGTCAAACTTCACTTCTACAGTTACAGCATCAATTTCAGTAGCTTCCTTCAAACTAGAGCAATCAATATCTTGCAAACCGTTTGTCGGATCAACTTGATTCTACCACCAAAAGTTGTAGCCCTCAGAGGAGGTTCAGATGAACCTATAGTGTAGATCAAAAGAGGAGGTTTGATGGTCCACGTTGGTCAAATTTTGGATCTGCAGTTGCAGCTTCAGTTTCAACAACTACCAGCTTCACATGTGTGAGAGAGACCCTTTTCTGCGCAGCAGAGAAGAGAATATTTTCTGCACAGTAGAGAGAGAGAGATGTGATGAGATGAGTGAGTGAAAATGAGGAAAATTCCTCTTGTATTTATACACAATTGTTGATGTTTGAATAGATTTGATTTTTGGGCTTCTGAGCCTACATGAGTTGTAGGTCGGCTTGATAATAATTCCATAATCAAAATAAATTCATATCTCCATGAATACTTATCGGAATCGGATGATATTTAGGTCAATTGTACACCTCTCGATGAGAGGAATCTAATGAACATATTATCAGCCATGAATAAGATGACCCACATGAATTTTGGACCTAGTTACAAATTTTAACACTCCCTCTCAACTATGGAGAACTTCATTTGCAATCTGTCTGTCGGTCGCTACTATTCATCCATCAAATGCACTACCCTATACATCCTGACCCTTGTCCTGCTTTGCTCTATTCTGCATGTCCTGCTTTGTCTTGTTCTACCCTATACTGATCTGTACAACTCTGCTCTGTTATGCTCTTCTCTGCTTTTGTTTGAATTATGAAGAAGAAGAAATCATCGAGGATGTATCATACTGAGTCAAAGTCAGTCTCAGAGTATATACCACTAGTCCTAGACCAGTCTCAACCAACCCAAAGTCAGCATCATAGTGAGTACAACTCCTACCACTGGTCCCAGACCAATAACATCCTCCAATGACTCAAAGTCAATCTCAAAGTGCATACCACTAGTCCCACACCAGTAACAACCAACCCGAAGCCAGTGTCATAGAATGTACCACTCCTACCACTAGTCCTAGACCAACATCATTGATCCCAGATCAATGGAGGTCATCCTAGTGTAGGGAGTACAGTAGATACAACAATGTGTCCATTGATACTACTATGGTCCCTAACTTCATTTCCCTACTCATTGATCAGATGAGAGGTTCTTCCCATGAGTCCCAGACTGCATGGGTAGGATGTCTTGACAGGAGAACTTAATCGATCTCGTCCTCACAGGAGAACACATCAATATTGCTACAATCACCATGGAGAACACATCAATCTAGGTCACCATGGAGAACACATCAATCTAGGCCTCACAGGAGAACACATGAATCCTGCTACAATCGCCATGGAGAACACATGAATCCAAGCCTCACAGGAGAACACATCAATCTTGCTACAATCACCATCGAGAACACATCAATCCAGGGCTCATAGGAGAACACATCAATCCTACTACAATCACCATGGAGAACACATCAATGCAGGCCTCATAGGAGAACACATCAATCCTGATACAATGTCGCCACGGGGTGTACATGTAAACCACCAGGGGATAGTGAATCATGCTGTGGTCATATGCTGCTCCAAGAAGTACCCCGTACCCCGAGTAGAGCTCCTAGAGTTCAATGCATCATGCAAGACCCTCACCGAAGGGTCTTTGAACAACACCAAGTTGTTCTCAAAAAGTCAGGAATTTCACTTTTCCTAGGGGCTTTGCCCAAATGTTGGTGACCTATTCATCTATACCGATATGTTGGAGCCTTATAGCTCCCTCCTGCCCCATATATTGAGTATAGTGATACTTGATATCGATATGCTTGAAGCGATCATGAAATATGGGATTCTCTGACAAACGAATCCCACCCTGGTTGTCACATAGGATCACGGTGGTAACCAATGTAAATTCAAATAACTCACTGAAGAGATTTCGCAACCAGACTGCCTCACAGGAGGCCATTCTAGCAGCAATATATTCTGCTTCGGTGGTGCTGAAAACCACCGATTTCTGCTTCCTGCTCATCCAGGATATCAAAGCAGATCCCAAGGAGGAATAACACCTGAAAGTTCTCTTACAGTCCTCCACATTGCCTGCCCAATTAACATTAGTGAATCCAAGTAATCTCACATCTCTGGAAGTGTATCTTAACCCATAAGTGATTGTGCCATGAAGACATCTCAGAAGATTATTTTCATCAACCTAGTGAGGCTCAACCAAATATGAGCTCACAATACTGACTACAAAACGTATGTTCGGACGGAGGTTCACCAAGAACATCAATTCGAATGAGTTTATGAAACTCAGAGGCATTTCCCACATCTGGTCTGACATCACTATATAAATTCTAAAAGTTAAGATCCTCAAGGTAGTCATAGGCTTGCAGTCCATCATACTAAATCTTTCTAATATCTTTAAAACATATTTTCCTTGAGATAGAAAAATTTCCCCTAGCTTCTACACACCTGAAGTCCTAGGAAATAGTGCATCGGTCCTAGGTCCTTCATTTCAAATTCAGAAGCCAACTCCCTCTTACATTTGTGAATGAGAGGGTCTGCACTTGTTAGAAAGAGGTCGTCCACATACAGCACCAGTATGAGAGGTTTGTCATTTTCAACCTTAAAGTAAAGGTTAGGATTGGCTTCTCCTAGTGAATCCTAGCTTCATCAAGTAGTTATTGATCCTCTCATACCATGCTCGGGGCGCTTGCTTCAGCCCATAGAGATCTTTCTTCAACCTGCATACATGAGATTTTCGAACATAAATCTCAAATCCTTTGGGTCGCTCCACGTAGACCCCTTCTTTGATCGAACCATGCAAGAACGCAATCTTGACATCCATCTGATGTAGGTTCCATCCTTTTGAAGCAGCAAGGGCTATGATCGACTTTCCTTTGATTGCCATCACAGGGATTTTGATCATTGTCCCAATGTGAGTCCTTTCTATTAGGGAACTCCCTTGCATAGTGACCTGCTTTATCGTAGATGTAACATCGTCCTTTTCTTCCAACCTTAGCTCCAACCTTTCCTTTTGATTTAGACCCATAATTATTTATTTCCTTGGCATGAGAAGAAAAGGCAGTAGGAGGACCTTTAGGCATGGGCATTTGTTGCTCTTCTACCCTTGTTTCTTCTTGAATGCATCTAGCCATTAATTCCTCGAAACCAAGAATTATATTATTGTTCAGAAGAGTACTCCTGAACACGTACCATTCAGATGGTAATCCTCCAAGAGTCGTGAGTGCCAATTGTCTATCAGTAATAGTTTCCCCAATAGATAGGAGATCATTCTTGATCTCAGTGATTCTTAAGACGTATGCTTCCATACTCTCATCTTTACCCTTATTGATTTCCCTTAGCTTATTTCTATGAAACAAAACTTGATTTGCATCATTAACTTTAAATATACTCACTAGTCTATCATAGATTTCCTTGTAGGTTTCCAGTTCAGAGATGTAGGCCACCAAGTGCTTGTCGATAGAGTACCAGATGATCTTCATTGTTTTGAATTCACCATTTTTCCATTTGTTCCAGGAAGCGGTGGATGCATTTGATGGAGGCTCAACAATATTGCATCTTACATGGTCCAACACTCCTTGATCTTCTAGGGTTAGATCATAGACATCTTCGATCCGTGATAGTCAGGTTTCTCACGGAGCTTGTCTTTGGAAAGAAAGAGTGTTGAGGACCCCATAGTTCTTTTAGGATAGCCTTGCCAATCTTCTCTTTGGTGATTGCTCTTGCTCTTGCTCGGGCTTTGTCTTCACCTCAGCTTTGATACCATGTTAAGTTATGGTATGTTCTATGCTTATAACAGTTTACTTCTTTTTCTTATTACATTCCATAGATTAGCAATCACATGTACATAAAGTAAAATGTAGATAGAACATTAAACGATCAACAGAAAACAAGCCAAGACAAGAGACACAAGATGTGGCGGCTAACCAGGGACAAACCCCACAATGTATGGGGAAACCCTTTGATCAAATCTTCAATAATTCAGCAGAGAGAAATAGTACAATAAATATGATTTATATCATGAGTAGCAAACCCTAGTTCAGTAGCATCAACATTAGCGGCTTCATCATCAAAACTAGGGAAGTCGATATCTCACAAACCAACCGTCGAATCGCCTTGATTCCACCACCAAAAGTTGCAGTCTTTAGAGGAAGTTTAGATGAACCTACAACACAATTTAGATGAGGAGATATTCTGGTCCACATAGGTCCAACTTCACTTCTGCAGTTGCAACTTCAGTTTCAGCAGCTTCCTTCAAACTAGGGCAGTGGATATCTCGCAAACCGTCCGTCGGATCGACTTGATTCAACCACCAAAAGTTGCAGCCTTTAGAGGAGGTAAAAATTAACCTATAGTACAGATTAGAAGAGGAGGTTTGATGGTCCACGCTGGTCAAAGTTTGGATCTGCAGTTGCAGCTTCAGTTTCAGCGGCTTCCGGCTTCACATGTGTGAGAGAGAGACCCTTTTCTACGCAGTAGAGAAGAGACTCTTTTCTGGGTAGTGGAGAGAGAGAGAGAGAGATGTGATGAGATGAGTGAGTGAAAATGAGGAAAATCCCTCTTGTATTTATACACAACTGTTGATGTTTGAATAGATGTGACTGTTGGGCGTCTGAGCCTACATGAGTTATAGGTCGGCTTGATAATAATTCCATAATCAAAATAAATTCATATCTCCATGAATACTTATCGGAATCAGATGATATTTAGGTCAATCCTACACCTCTCAATGAGAGGTATCTAATGAACATATTATCAGCCATGAATAAGATGACCCACATGAAGTTTGGCCTTAGTTCCCAATTTTAACAAAATATCTCTAGTCTAGACTCAGTTATTGGGTCGACTAGTTGTCTGATCATAAATGGCTCTGTGGCCCAAAATATTACAAAATTAAATGCCTCAGGAAAGGAGGCACATTGCAGTACAACAAATAAATCACCATAAGATGCAAAATATACAAAGATATCCTTGTACATCCTGTGATCGTCTCTGTTGCAGGAGTTGTTCCACTTAAGGCATGACTTCCTACACTGTTTCACCAACCTCTATCTTTTATGCCTTTATTTCATTTGGCACTGGATCCCAGACCCATGTCATAGTGGGCTTCTTTTGGATCAACCCATCCCATGCTTTGAATGCACCACTTGTTCTTCTTAAAACCATAGCTTCCGACCCATCACGCCCTTTAAACCTTTGTCATGCACTGTTAGTGCCTTGATGTAGTGTAACAACGAAGTCTCTTAGCCACAGTTCTTTTACGTCTAAAATAGGAGAAACAGGCACTTTTTGATTTCCCACTTAGCCCCCCTTTATGATAGCCCCTTGTGTGACTTTCCTCATATGACCAGGGGCTGGAACCAAGGGCTTAGCCCTTTGGTTGCTAAGGCTATCAATAGTTTTGAAGGGGCCTTTTCCTTTTATAACTTGAATCGCCCTCAGTGATGCCACTTTACCGCATCAACTGAAATCTAGAAGTGAAATATTTATCAAATAGAACCTATGAAACATCTCATCGGGGTCTTTTCCTTTGTTACTTGAAATCCCGCATCTCGGCGCTAAATGCACTTTTCCTTAAGTTTCTCCCCTAGGAAGCTACGATTGTCGATATGCAAGATGATGTCATTGTTGCCACGTGTCACCCTATGAGTGGTGACACATGTCACTATAGAGTCTCCAAAATGTATTCAAAATATCATCCACTTTCACCTTTATCACCGCTATTTCACTCACATGTCTCAACTCCATGACCATATAACCTTTCATTAGCCTCCATTTTCATAATTATATGGGTTCCATTTGTGTTTTCCAAAAGTTAATGATTTCTAGTATTATAAGTGAATTAAATGGTTAAAACTTAGAAAAATGGCATATACTTGCTAATAATTAAAAGTGGCTTGAGCTTCATGACATGTGTAGGTCATTTGGAAGCTTCCAAGGCACCCTTATGTGGCTTCCAATTCTCAAATTCGAATTCTCTTCAAGATATGGAAGAATATTTGGATAAAGGTCAAAGAGGATATGTGTCTCATCATTAACTATTTAATTTGTAACTCTATGAGATTTTCTAGGGATCTAGAGAGAGAATAATGGACCTCGATTAATGAGGTAGCTTCTTATGTTTTTGTATAAATTGGAGAGCCTCCTCCTTTCAAAGGCATGTGTAAAGTTGAGGAAATTCTCATGTTTTGAATATAGAATTTGGATTTGGCACCATGCTCATGAGTGATGTTCACTTTGATTTGGTTATGCTTGCATTTGGAGCCTCTCAACTTTCCATCCCTCATGCTTTTGGATTGGAAACCTATAATGTGTGAGATTTATTGTTTTTCATATATTAATGTTTATTAGTTTAATAGATTAAGATTTATTTATTTCATATCTTTTCTTGTGTGAGAGGTTAAGAGTGATTGTCTTTATTTGTTCTCATATCTAGAGGTTAAGAATGATTGTTTTTGCTTTCATTTCATATCATGTGGTTTTGATTATTCATTTCATAGGATCCTGATTTGATAATGCATACATGATCCCTTAGAGTAGATCTCATTTGATGTAATTTCATTTCTGCAAGTGTGGTAGATTAAGATTTCAATTCCTACAAGTGTGGTAGATTAAGATTTCAATTCTGTGCATTGTACTATAAGTTCTTTTGAGTTGATTGTTGAATTAGCATAGGAGAATTTGGTTTGTCGTTATTTGGTTTCATGGTTAGGTTGATGTAAATTGAAATTTAATTTCTAGCATATACAATGCACACATGCTTCGCAAGTTTTACGAATCCCCTAGGTTGACAATTAAATGATAGGTAATTACTTTGCCTCAACATTTTGGCACCGTTATCAAGAAAGTGTGCATAGGAACTAGATTTCACTCTAGAGTTCATTTTTCAGTTTTTTCCGAGATGCATGATTAAAACATGTAGATGCATAAATCATTTAGCTACATATCAATTTTTTTTAAATAAAAAAAAACCTTCAATCACCTACGACCCCCACTATGTCACGTGGTGTAGTAAGAGCCAGATATCCACATCATGAATTCTTATTTTTGTAGGTAGAAGAGATGAAAAGGGAGGATGAAGAAATGGGTGGAGATCCTTTTGGATTTCCCATTCAAGAAACTGATGTTAATGTTCAAATGAAAAACATACCTCCATCCATACTTCCTAACTTCAAAGGTATGGGATCAGAAGACTCGGAAACTTTTCTTTCTGAATTTGAAATAATTTGTAGTTCTTATGGCTACTCATTACACATTCAAAAATTGAATTTTTTTCCAACAACAATGAAGGATAAATCTCTTAGATGGTTCATGACTTTAGGAACAAATTCTATAAGGACATGGGATGATATGAAAAGAGTATTTTTTGGAAAAATATAAAAATAATTACAAACACGATGACATTAGAAATGAAGCCTTTAAGATGAATCAAAAAGAGGATGAAAATCTAGAAGACCTAATGGAGATATTTACTTATAATATCAAAAGATCTAAAATGCATAATTTAGGATCAGGCATATTAAAAACTCTCCTGAAGGATGAATGGATTGATCTTCTTAACCTAGTGGGAAAATGAGATGTTTATCAATTGTCATTTCAAGAGATTTGTGAATTGTGTAATAACATATCAAGAGGAAAAGAAAAGTATGGAAGATCTCCTCAAGACCTAGTTATGGAAAGGGAAAGTAAGTTGACAATGGGATTGGTAACTAGAACTGAACTTAACAATTTGCTAAAAATTCTTGGTAATTTAAATGAACAAATTGAGATGCTAAGAATGCAAAACAAGAAAAAAGTTGAAAATGTTGCTTTGCATGAATGTCCACTTGATAACATTAAAATTTGTGCAGGATCACATACTACTAAATATTGCTCATCATTACTAGGGTTAAAGGCAGTTTACCAAAATGATAATGGAGTGAATCAAGCTCCAAGAGGACCATGACAGCCTCATCAACCCAATATAATGCAATATCCATGTGCACAATTTCAGGGTTATGCACAACAATCTCAAAGTAATTGGCAAACACCTTTGCCTTGGCAACCTTGGCCATCTCAATCCCTATCTCAAAACCAATCTTGGAAACAAGGTTGGGAAGAGCCTTGCAGAGGAAATCCACCATATACTCAATCTTTCCATCACTATCCTCAATACCAATATCAATGTTATCCATACCATTCACCTCCACCACAACATCAGTTTCACCCTCAGTTAATCTCAGTTCAACCTTTCCCATTACCTGCACAACCATTTCAAATCGCCAACAATAAAACACCTCAATCCGCTTACAATGTTGAGGTATTGAAAAATGATTCACCAATTGTCGTTGAAGAACAACAACTAGAAGAAGAAGATTTAGATAAGATCCAAGAATCATGGATGCCCATCAATAAAGAGCAGTTCTTGGAACCTAAGATTGAAAAGTTTCATGCATGCCTATCACCAAATTTAATGAATGGAGATACATATGTGAAGACTTGCATGACATGATAGAAGGAAGCCAAGGAAGACAAGATTATATTGAATCTTGGTTCAAGGCAGTCATTGGATCCCAATATTCCATTCTTCAATATCTTCTGACATCATCTCAATTAGACAATTGGTCTCTCATACACGAGTATGTATCAAAGAATATATTTCAAACCTGCATATGAGTATATCTATCATTTTGTTACACACATGGCTCCATTGGAAATATTTGTTTACTTAAAAATAAAAAAAAATTCAAGTAGATAAATTAGAAAAAATAAAATCAAACTTAATTGCATTTTTTTTAAGCTTGATTGCATTTTTTTTAGAATTTTAAATTTTTATATTATATTTATTTTCTTTCATTTTAATGATTTGAAACACATATATATAATAAAAAAGAAATGAATGAAGTGTTTCTTTTTAATTTTAGAACATATAAAAAAAAAAATTGTTAGATTTATTTATTTAAACAATTTTTTTATATAATAAAAAAAATATAAAACAAAACATTAATATATATATATATATATATATATATATATATAGATATATATAATAAAAACAAAATGGGATGTTACTTGAAGCACTTTGAGATGAGACATAAATCAAACTGAGCAAGATTAAAGGTTGACAAGGATATCTCTATGAAGAGAGACTGGTTTTGAAGATTGAAAGCACGACCCAAAAGCCTCTCATATACACCTTATGCTTCGTTGGAGTTTTTTTCTCTCTGCACCCACGACTACCCAGAGTGAAATTGGACAAAATTGGCTAACAAAATAGTGTTAATGCTAGCAACCCAAGTTTTTTTCCTGAGATATAGTACCAATTGCAATAGCACAAGCTTGTTCTCATGTGACTTGGGCTTGCAATTACCCAGAAAGGGGAGGAGAAAAAAATGCTGAGGGACTTCAAAGCTTCTTGGTGGAGCTCGATATCATCCTTCCTAGCCTAATTTTGGCAAACTTGCCCACTTGCACTCTAATTTATGTTGAGATTCTCCTGTTATTATCCCATGGAGCTGAGAACTTACCGTGGGAAAAGGAATGGTTTGCGAATGATGAAGGTTACAAAGGAAGTTGATTTGCACCAGAAATGATCCATAACAATCTCCAACAATTCTATTCTGGAATGCAGCCATTATTTTAATTTCAAGGCCCATCAAATTACCTGAGCATTTGCTAGAAATCCGTAGCATCTTAAAAACCTCATTTGTGAAACATGATTTCTAGCCAACTGAAAACAAATCTCAAAAAAATAAAACATGGATTTTTTTCATAACAGGGTCAATTATAATACCCATGAGTGATTTTCTGAAATTCATAACCGATTGTGAGATATTTGGGGTCCTCTAGAGCCCTATTTGGAAAATTGCGTGAGAAAAAAAACGATTTTTAATTAATGCACAGAGACAGTGGAGGCCATCAGATTCGATTTTCATGTGAATGAAAAGTATGGATCTAGGAGAAAAATGTGTAAAAGGGTAATCCAAGAAGCTGAATTGCTGATGAGGCAAATCAGATTTCAGTGATTGCGTATTGCATAACACCATTTTCCTAGTGGCAATTATTCGACAACTTGAGTTGCCTCAGATGCATGATCCCTTGACATCAATAGGAGTATCTAGAAAGATGGTCATTGTAATAAATTGATCTTCCTAGGAATTTGATGTTTTCAAATGGACCCTTCACATTTTCTACAGAAAATCAGATAGAGTAATTGTTTATCATGTGCATCATCCAACTATGCTTCCGTTACTGCTATGGGAATATTAGAATAATTTGGCATGAAAGAAGGTTATGTGCCAATTGATCTTACAAAAAAGGATGATGTTCAAGCACTAAATGATAGTGTGCATTTATTTGAGAAATATATGCAATATGCTTCAAAAGAGACAAATATTCCATGTGAAGGTATGGTACTAGTATCGGTAACTTTTTTTTTTATCACAACTTGTTAAGTTCTGATATCTTTATTTGTCTTCTATACTGTTCTAGGTGCCCCAAATCTAATTTTCCTTGATTTTGTGAATCACTCAAAACAAATTACATGAAAAATGTGTTATTTTTGAAATCACCTGCATGATTGAATTCCAAATCTCCACATGTATTTAAAAGTAAAAAGAACAAGAAGAGTGTTATAAGAAATTATCAAAGACCACAACCACTCAAGGGTATAGGAATATGAATGGCATATCTAGACATGATAATGGACATGGTAAACATATATCTTTATATATATATATATATATATATATATATATATATATATATATATATATATATATAATAAAATTGTTATATTTGCTAACTTTTTTGGAAGAGACACGGATCAATTTGAAGATTGGACTAGTTATTTGTTCATAAAAAAAATGCATAGCTGTGTGTACTTAACTGTCTGTTCAGGATTTTAACTACAGAAACTGTGCAATTCTGCAGTTGAACATCAATTCTGCAGCTAAACAACAATTCTGCAGTTGAGCCACAATTTTGTAGCTGAACAATAATTTTGCAGCTCTATATTTAATTCAATGATTTATTTTGTGACAACACATTCTAATAAAAATTCATGAGAAATATGCTATCTAATTTGCCTACTTCATCCTTCACATCAGCATCATGTTCCCATGCCACACTTAAGCATGACAATTTTCACATTTTCAAATCATCCTAACTTTCTCATATGACATCGCATTTCAATGATTCAAGCATCGTTGGGAAGATATCGATGAGATATAAACAATGAGAAAGCTATAACTAGAGTTTGAAATAATAAAGAATGAATAAATTGCTGAAAATACACAACAGGTAACCGGAGGCACTAGTTTCGAAAGAGATAAAGATTCATTTGATTTTCTTTCGTGAATTTGTTTTATTATTGCCAATTCTCAATTTTTTTGTGTAAATGTCATAAATAGAGAGATTAGTCACCTATATCTTTTGATAATATTACATTTCATTGCAGAAAAATTAATAAGTTTTTCCAAGTTCCAAGAAGGTAAATAGATGGACACAAACAAACAATGTCTCTCAAAGACCACATTTCTTTCAAAAGAACATGATCAGAGCAATATCAAAGATGAAATATGCAAGCATTAGCACATGAATTTGGATTAAAAAATGGTGAATCAGATCCATCACACCATTTGGAAGTATTTCAGATACCAGTGTTACCAATGCATCCCTACTTATTTAGTCAATAAAATCTTCATCTCATTTTCCTTCACAGTCATTTTCCTACCTCGATCTCACTAAAATTTAAACCTAGCAACAAAACCATTCAACTCCATTACAAAGTTTATTCATTCCATTTTCGCTTTTCTCTTTTTCAAATAAACCTTCATCCACTGCAAAAAAAATTTCATCCATAGTCCTTCAAAATTATTGTTTTATGCTCGAATTAAATGATGGCGGATTCATTAAGGCCTCCCTTCTAAGAAGTCTTGGCCTATTGACATCAGCACATTATCTATGTTCAAGGCTAGATTCCTTATTAGTACTTGAGGATTGTATGCATCAATGACAATTTCTCTCACTGACAATCATCGGAATACATAAATCTCCCTTAATCGTTAAATCTTGCAAGTGGTTGGACATCATCTCATCTATTCACACTTTGCAAGATGTACTTAGGTACCTTGGCACTCATTGACATTAATGGCTAGTTTGCATCATATTGGTTAACAACATTCATCGATGGTTGGTAATCCAATGACTTCTCTTCATGCTCGACAACAACACATTTGTTTGCATGACTAGAATTGTACCATTGAGGTTTGAAGCAAGTGAAGACTATATCATTTCAGCATTTTGCAGTAGATACAATAGATTTAGTAGTAGCAATAAAGAATCCACTTTCACTACCTCATCCATCATTTATGCAAACAAGAAGCAGATGAAATTCTACATTCTATTCCATGATCCAACAACGACTACAACTTATCTACTATGTACAGTTTGTCCACTTCCTAGGTAAGTAAAGGTATGTTCTTTTCTAGCTTTTAATTGTAGAATTCCTTGAATACTGAAGTTATAATTTTTGGAAAATACTTCACCATATTTCCTTTCTCATTTAAAAAAAAAAATGTAAACACCTTTAGTTGGGGGGAAGGGACATCCATTTATGATCACTCTTCATATCACTTCATTTCATCGTAACATACTTGTCCTAATCATTATGATACCATTATGGTTCAAAAGTTATGTGATTTTCAAGTAAATGCCTAAATCATGAGCATATTATATGGCTGATTTAAAGATCCATTCTTAAATATATTCAATGAATCTTACTGCAACAAAAAGAAACAAGGTATTGAAACACAAGAACCAACCAAGCATGTTGCAATTCAATGTATGGCAAGGAATACTTTGCAAAAAGAAATGAAATTTCAAAATGTAAAGTTTAAGGACAATTGATATAAGCCAAGCTCATTCAAAAGAAAATCATGATTAAGCACTGTACTAAATTTCATGAGGACATGCAATAATGTCAGTTGGGGGGTATGTAGAGTCTCCCAAATGTATTCAAAATATCATCCACTTTCACCTTTATCGCCACCACTTCACTTACATGTCACAACTCCATGACCATATAACCTTTCATTAGCCTCCATTTTGACAATTATATGGGTTCCATTTGTGTTTTACAAAAGTTATCGATTTCTAGTATTATAAGTGAATTAAATGGTTAAAACTTATAAAAATGGCATATTCTTGCTAATACTTAAAAGTGGCTTTAGTTTCATGACATGTGTAGGTCATTTGGAAGCTTCCAAGGCATGCTTATGTGGCCTCCAATTCTCAAATCAGAATTCTCTTCAAGATATGGAAGAATATTTGGATAAAGGTCAAAGAGGATATGTGTCTCATCATTAAATATTTAAGTTGTAACTCTATGAGACTATCTAGGGATCTAGGGAGAGAATAATGGACCTTCATTAATGAGGTAGCTTCTTATGTTTTTGTATAAATAGGAGAGCCTCCTCCTTTCAAAGGCATGTGTAAAGTTGAGGAAATGCTCATGTTTTGAATACAAAATTTGGATTTGGCACCATGCTCATGAGTGATGTTCACTTTGATTTGGTTATGCTTGCATTTGGAGCCTCTCAACTTTCCATCCCTCATGCTTTTGGATTGGCCACCTATAATGTGTGAGATTTATTGCTTTCATAGATTAAGATTTATTGTTTTTCATAGATTAATGTTTATTGGTTTCATAGATTAAGATTTAATTATTTCATATCTTTTCTTGTGTGAGAGGTTAAAGGTGATTTTTTTAATTTGTTTTCATATCTAGAGGTTAAGAATGATTGTTTTTGCTTTCATTTCATATCATGTGGTTTTGATTATTATTTCATAGGATCCTGATTTGATAATGCACACGTGATCCCTTAGAGTAGACCTCATTTCATGTAATTTCATTTTTGCAAGTGTGGTAGATTAAGATTTAAATTCCTGAAAGTGTGGTAGATTAGGATTTCAATTCTATGCACTGTACTATAATTTATTTTGAGTTGAATGTTGAATTAGAATAGGAGAATTTGGTTTGTCATTATTTGGTTTCGTAGTTAGGTTGATATAAATTGAAATTTAATTTCTAGCATATATAATGCACACACGCTTCGCAAGTTTTACAAAACCCCTGGGTTGACAATCAAATGATAGGTAATTAATTTGCCTCAAAAATCACCCACAAATGCGCCTATAGGACCCCTGAAAACATCAAAGTTGCTTGACACGTGTCCTTTGTACTGCCACATCATTGATGACACTAGCTGCCAAGTCATACATACAGCCCAATGGGATTGTGCCATATGGCACCTTAGAGGAGATATAAAGGGAGCCACCTGCCTTAGTTTTACCATGATTTTCCTTTGTAAATGAATCTCGGCCCTCTTCAACGATGTCACATCATATTGAAGATTTTCTCGCCCTTGAAATTCCTTAACGATGGGCCATCAGGTATTGTGGGGGTCATGCACGACTGCGGAATGTAGGACTGCTGTGACTGTGGGATTGCGGGGTGACCAATCCTAATATGTCATACCCAAATGTGGAGGAGAGAGAAGGGGGTGGCACGACCTGTTTTTTCATGAAATTCCTTTGTATTTGGTTTTCAGCCTTTCTCGGAACTTTTACACTGTATCGCAAAATTGGTTCCCAAACAATCTTTAAAGCAGCAACCCTTTGCTCCACCAGTATGTCAATAATGTGGGATTGTGAGATGCGGGATTGTGGGATTGCCCCTCGTTGATCATTGATGTGCTGATTCTGCATGGAGGAAAGAGAAAGGGGGTGGCCTGGCTTTGGTTTTGTATTGTTAGTGTTAGTCTTGTTTGCCTGTCACCAGTGATCAAATGCGCTTTTACCAAGCTTGTCAGTGGTCTCAAAATCAAATTTTACCATGTCACTAGGCTACGGAGTAAAATTTGGTTACTGGTTAGTTGCTCTAGGAATGAGTTCAGTCTTTTGGGAAAATCACATATGCTAGTCACCTATCTCATTCAGATGAAGGTGTCATAATAAAAGCAAGTTTCCTTATATCAGTTATCATCACCATTCTATTCATTTTCAAGTTTTTTCATTAGGTCATTAGTGTTAGGATATTCCGACACATAGGATATAGTTAAGTTCAACTTGGTCTAGTTTAGAGTTAGGTATAGAGTTAGGTAAAGTGTGTTTCTTTACCGTTGTACATATTGTAACTTACAATCCGACGGTCACGATATGTAGTGATCCGACGGTTCATTCTCTCCTCGGTATTATCGACACTTGATCCGTGGCTTGACACCCGATTGGTCCATGAGTTCTATTTAAAGCGCATGGAGGGTCATTGTTCGGGTAATCCGTGCATGAGAGAAGCTTATGTAAATTTTCATTCTTTGATTAATAAATTTCCTGTAGTACCCACGTTGGGACAGGCTGTGGACTGTTTCCCTCTTTGAGGGTTTTAACCAAGTCAAAAGTACTGGTGTATTGATCTGTGATCTGGTTGTGAGCGGTGTCCTTTTGGTATTCTTTCTGAGGAACTTACACCTAGAAAAGCCAGATTCTAAAAGAAAGCAATCCCTTTATGGCCTCAAGCAAGCTCCTCGGGCTTGGTATGCCAAAATGGATAGCTTTCTTTTAGAATCTGGCTTTTCTAGGTGTCATTCTGACAATACTGTCTACACCAAGAAAGTGGGCAACTCTCTTATCATCCTTGTTCTTTATGTTGATGATCTTATTCTTACTGGTAGTGATCCCAACCTTATAAACCATGTGAAGTCCAGCCTTAAAAAGAAATTTGAAATGACAGACTTAGGACACTTACACTATTTTCTCGGTCTTCAAGTCTTGTAATCCGAGGAAGGTATTTTCCTTTCCCAGTCCAAGTATGCTTGTGATATTCTTCATCATTTTCACATGGAAGACTGTAAGTCATCCCCTTCTCCCTTTCACTCTGGAGTCAAACTTTCAGTCTCTTGTACTTCTCCTGAAGTTGATGCTACCTTATACCGTCAACTTGTAGGAAAAATCTTGTATTTAACCCATACTCGTCCTGATCTTTCCTTTGCTGTTGGCCTTGTTGCTCGTTTTATGCAAAACCCCCGTGAAAGTCATTGGAAAGCAGCTAAAAGAATACTTCGTTATGTTCGAGGTACAGTACAGTTTGGGATTCATTATAGTGCCAAAGCAGCTCCTCTGTTAGTTGGTTTCACTGATTCTGATTGGGCTGGTGACCCTGATGATCGGAAGTCTACTGCCGGTTATGTCTTCACTCTTGGTTCAGGAACTATTACATGGGCTTGTAAGAAACAGGCTGCCATTTCTCTTTCGTCAGCAGAAGCAGAGTATCGTGGTGCCGTGGAAGCTAGTAAGGAAGCCTTGTGGCTTCGTCAGATCCTATCAGAGTTTGGCTTTGAGCAGCAGCATCCAACCACACTTTGGTGTGATAATCAAAGTGCCATTCAGCTATGCAAAGATCCAGTCCAGCATCAGCGCAGCAAACACATTGAACTACACATGCACTTCATCAGAAAGCTCATTCATGACCATGTTCTTGAAGTGCAATATTGTCCAACAGATGATCAGGTTGTAGACATCTTCACAAAGGCTCTCACAGAGGCGAAGTTCACTAAACTTCGATATATGCTTGGAGTTCAGGAAGTTGTCACTAAGGGGGGATAGGCTCTAGTGCCTCCTTCCTTCTCCTATTGTGTCATATTTGTAAATCCTTCTATCCTATCCCAAGTTGTTCTTAAGGGGGGATGTTAGGATATTCCGACACATAGGATATAGTTAAGTTCAACTTGGTCTAGTTTAGAGTTAGGTATAGAGTTAGGTAAAGTGTGTTTCTTTACCGTTGTACATATTGTAACTTACAATTCGACGGTCACGATATGTAGTGATCCGATGGTTCATTCTCTCCTCGGTATTACCGACACTTGATCCGTGGCTTGACACCCGATTGGTCCATGAGTTCTATTTAAAGCGCATGGAGGGTCATTGTTCGGGTAATCCATGCATGAGAGAAGCTTATGTAAATTTTCATTCTTTGATTAATAAATTGCCTGTAGTACCCACGTTGGGACAGGCCGTGGACTGTTTCCCTCTTTGAGGGTTTTAACCACGTCAAAAATACCGGTGTATTGATCTGTGATCTGGTTGTGAGCGGTGTCCTTTTGGTATTCTTTCTGAGGAACTTACCCTGTAAATTCCTACAATTAGGGTTTTCAAGGTCCATTATTACCATGTGTAAATCCAACACTGAATAAAGCATGACAAGGAGCTCTTTGACATTAACATGTTGAGTTTTCACAAGTTCATCATAATTTCAGTTTGAAAGGCTCTAGGAGAAGAAGTTCGAATGTTAAAAAAATGAAATTACAGCCTAGCTTTCAACCTTCTAAGGTGACTCAATTTTAAAAGGTGAAAAATCATTTTTTCAAAGGTTTATGGGTCCCATTTCTTTTTAAAGAGGAAATTAATTTGCCTATATAGACCAAAAATCCCCAAAGTCATCTTATTTGCCTCTCATTCCTCACTGTGCATCGATCTCTCCCTTCCATTGGTGAGAAAAACTCGATTTTCTAGGACAATTTAGCAAAAAACCTTTGGCACTGTGCTTCCAGAGACTGTACTGTGCTTCTGAGGCTGGCGATGCGCTTCTGGACACCGTGCTATGCTTTGTTGCTGCACTTCCAGAGATTGCGCCGTGCTTGTGCCAGAGCAACTTAAAAACGCCCAGAACTCACCCAAATTGGAATTTTAAGCTTACAAATCCTTTTTCTTGCAAACCTAGGCTCATCTACAAGTAAGTATACCATCTTACTATACTTTTTATTTTGCAAGATGAATTCAAAGCTAAAGATTTCTTCATTAGGGTTTCTAGTGAATTTTCCATGAAATGATGCTAAGGTTCATGATGGTCATCTAGTTTCCATAAGTTTAAACATGTAAAACCTCATCTTACACCTCTACACATGTTTAATATACTTCATGAACCACTAAACCAACTACAAAACACTAAATTACTCACCCAAAAATGAAACCCTAGCTCATTCCTATGGGATTTGGACAGTTTTCCTAGAAACCCTGTTTTTCCCTTTTCACAAATATATCATTCCTTCATTTCACTTCCTTTCATATTCATAAGCTGTTCATATTTCATATTCACCTCCTACAAATTCCCCTTGCCATTTTTTCCACTCCACCTACCCATCAATTCATTTTTCACTCATCCCTCACTGTTTTTTCTCATTTTCCTGCTGCTAGGGTTTCTGTCATCATGGAAGGAGATTCTTCACTAGAAAGGAAGAAACATCACAAGGGAGGAAAAATTATCAGATATGAACCTTCAAACTGCAATGAGATCGATTCATCACCCTTTATCAAATAGTGCTTTGAAGATGTGAATTGCCTAGATTTTTGCAAAAGGGTGTGTGAAGTAGGTTTCCATGAGCAGTTGACAGATTGGGTTGCTACTCATTTGAAAGGAGAAAGTGCCATTATTGTTGGTGTTGACTTCACATTTTCAGTGGCTTCTATTTCACTTGCTACAGGGATGCCAAATCATGGTGAATACTGGTTCAAGGGGATGAACTTAGATCTTGTACATTATAGATCTTTCTTGAAAACACCATACAGGGAAACCCATACTCATATCATACCTTTCAGGTACCTGTTGGAGAAGTATGCTCCATTGATGAAAGTTGTCATGAAATTCTTTACCTGTGAAGGAAGGTTCTCTAGACTATATGCCTATCACATCCGGCTTCTAATGCACTTTACAGCTCAGAAACCTCTAAACATGTGCAACTATCTATGCAAGAGCCTTTCCAAGATGTCAGAGAAAGTACAGGTGAAGAACAAGGAACACTATCCTAGTCTCTTTCATCATAGTCTAATCAAGACTATAGTGCTTCATCAACTTGCAGAGAAGAACATGTCATGGGAATCTTTCTTGGAAACAGCTCTGAAATGGCATGAATCCAATGTGGCAGCTCAAACTTCTAGCATACCAACACAACAAATGGAAATTGTGTCTTCAAACAAATTAGTGGAAATGCCTAAAGCACCTAAACCTGAGGTGACAAGGATGTACAAAAGAGGAAAGAGGCTTGTGTTTGCTTCTCATGGTGGGAAAGGGTCCAAGCCTTCTACATTAGCAAAATAGGGACCATCAATACAAGATTAGGACTTGGTTGACTTAGAAGTAGAAAATGAGACCTCAAGCATGTAGGAGATGATTAGAGACAAATATTATCAGATCAAAAAGCTTACAATCAACATGGAAAGAACAAGGTTTATCATTTCATTCTTAGAAAAAGAAAATAGTCAACTAAAGGCAAAAAAATTGATCATGGAGAAAGAACAAACTAAACTATTGCAGCAAGCAGGCAAGGGAAAAGCAGTCATGGAGATCAATGAGCTTGAAGAAAGAAAATGAAAAGGTAAAAGAAAAAGGCCAAGAACCAAAGGGCTTAAGAAGGCATTAGAAGAAGAAGAAAAACACATCTTACTGGATGAGGAACTAGACCTAGAGGACAAAATTGCTTTAGAAGTCAATCAAGACAAAGAGTACTGGTTAGACAAGGTCAATGACCATTTGGAGAAGCTTCTAGATAAGGCTAATAGAGAAAATTAGTTGCTAAGGCACATGGCACATCATTACCAGGCTCATAACATGATTTGCAATGTTAAGGTCAAGCAGCTTGAAACAAGCTCAAAGAATCCCTGAAGGACCAAAATGATAAAAGGAAACTTGGAGATGCTTGATGAAGCATCCATGAGGGCTTAATATGCCTCATTTCATAGCTCTTGACCAATTTTGAAGAAATTTTGATCATTTTTGGTTTTTTGTAAATTTTAGTGCCTTATGCAAAAATTTAGCCAGTCCCAGATCGCTTGCATTTTTCGAAAGCCCTTGGCATCCTCTCAAAACCCATTTCTTCATAATTTTTAGAGGCCTAAATTTTTGAGAAGAATGGGAAAAAGTGATCCAAAATCAATTTTCTGGACCTCTTTTTGATAGGCGCTGCGCTTCTGGAGCGACCTTGGGAGATTTCATTTTTGAAGGACTTCCCATGTGTAAGTTTCACAAATTCAAAGTGTTCTAGAAACTAGACTTGAAATTCTAGTCAACTATTCTTTTAGATATTTATTTGGACCTCAGGAAAACACATCAAAGTAGGCTCAAATTCGACGTTGCCCTTCTGTAATTTCCTATTTTTTTTTTATTTGAAATTTCACTATGTAAATTTCCTAGTTTTCAGTTTGACTTGGTCAAAGTAAAAAATCTTTATGTAATGGAACTTGTTTCGAGGTTAGATGATGAAAGCATGAATAAATTTACATGATATATATATATATATATTTCATGTTTAATAGGCCTCATTAAGGAAGCAAATTCCTAAACAAAGTCTCCAAGAAGTGTTTGTGTTTTACCTTCTCACTCTCACCTGTTGGTTGAGAGAATCTTGGAGTCAGTTCCACCACCTAGGAATTTGACTCCTGAAGGTGGGGAAGTGGTAAAATTGAGTCTATATGTATCATTTCTCTTTCAGAGAGAAGTGTTGGACTTTTGTGGAAGAGGCTTAGATGTTATGATATTTTTGGCTAATACAGGAGTAGTTGCAACTATTTTTCAAGAACTTTAGTTCTGTGAGTGTATGGTGCTTGTTCAATCTTTCTATCAGTTTCTAATGGATAAATTATCTTTCTTCACATGATTTGTCTTCTATCTATGAGTTACCTTGTAGTTAAATAGATAGGATTCTTGATTTCAAGCTCTGTTTATGTGGTATTCATAGTTGTGTTTATTTCTTCTAAAAGCTAATGAACTCATACTTACATATGCTCATTAGTATCTTCAAAAATTTCTAATCTATACTACATTGACAATATTTCAAATACACCATAGCCTTTCAGATGCCTAGCTCCTTTCTATATTTGTCTCTGCATTCCTAAAGCCTAGACCTAATTACTAGCTCTAAACCTTAGTCTAGCAAACCCTAAAATCCCAAATTCACAAACACACAAAAAATATACATATCTAGCCTAAAAACTTTGTTCTTTAAATCTATTCATTGATAAAAACTTTGAGAGATCCCTCTCAGGTTCAGTAGGGCTAGCTATTGAGCTAAACGTGGTTCAAGGTTACCTCTTTCGATCTCCTCCTCAGCCTAGGAAATTGTAGAGGCATAACATGTACCAAATTTCCTTTCTTAACTCTTTTCGCCCTCCCCCAACAATGTTACACTACATTGAATAATCACACCCCCACAAGGTTTTTAGAGTGGCAACCCTTTGATCCACTAGTATACTAATAATGTGGGATTGCAGGATGAGGGATTGTGGGATTGCCCCTTGCCGATCATTGATAAACCTATATTTTGGGACTACGGGGCTACTGATATTATTGTGCCCGGGGCTCTGATATGTGATATTTTCCCTCATACTTAGTCATTTTCTTAGTTTTCAAGCCTTTCCAAGTGTGATCTTAAACATGCTCTAACTTCTGATCCAAAAGTTCATTCTTGGACTTCTATATACCATTGGAAAGATATTTCCAAGCACTAGGAAATGTATATGGTCTGATTAAGTTTTGAGATATTTTGTGGCTTGGTAAAGTGGCTCCAAAATTCACTACTCTGGGGAAAACTTGACCAACTAAAAACGACAATGTAGTGAGTGACAATGACCTGATTGCAGGAGGTATTGTGACACTAAAGCCTGAAAATATCGTGGGACAAAGCATAGGAGTACCATTATGGTGCACTATCTACCAGATAGTTGGGAAGCATGCAACTGATAATTTTCATCTCTTGCAAAAGTTTTTTCAGACACCGCAACAATTGTTTTGTACCTTCTGTAAATCGGTTGGACATGATGACAGACACTTCCGAAGTTACGAATAGATGATCGAAAGGACCCCTACCTATCGAATGCAGGCAGAAAATCAGCTTCAAGATCAAGGCATGGGTGCAGCATGTCAAGGATTCCAAGGCCATGGAAGAAGAAGTGGAGGAGAGGGTGGTAGAGGTCATGGACAAGTTATTTGTTATAATTGTGGTGAGGCTAGACATTTTGCGTGCGATTGTCAGAACCCAATGCATCCATCTGATCAATATTGCAGACAGTTCGATCACATGATAGAATACTACCTGGTGCTGATTGCCAAGATGCAAGAGAAAAATATTTAACAACCTATGCAGAACATCCAAATGACGAGGGTGGATCCTTGTGAAGAAGATCATAGTATTAATATGGTAACGCGCAGTGGTATGGCCATAGGAGAAGATAAGGGAAAGCAACCAAAATCTAAAGGATGGGTGCACAAGGATGCTAAAAAGGAAGTCATTTTTAACCTCAACCAAGCTAAAGAAGCTTTTATGGAGGCCAAGAAGAATTTTTTTTAAGCTTCTATGTATGGGAGTTAAGGGAAATAAGCTTGGAACAGTGAAGTACAAGATGTGGATCCTTTGTTGTTAGCCACTTTTCTTGAAACTTGTATGAAGTTGTTGAGGGATCAGAAGGTGGTAGAAGGGCTCCAAGAGTTGATTGAAAATTCTATGGGAAAAATTAAGATTCCTTCAGAATAACGTGCTGTGAGGAAACTGGGTAAACACAAGAAGCGGACCGGGCATGAGATGGGGTTAACCACATAGACGGAGGAGTATGAAATGGACCAAGTCATCATGGATTTGGGTTCTGATGCAAATGTACTGCCTAACCAGACATGGGAAAGGGTGGGAAGACCTACACTACAATTTTATCCTATATATCTATGCATGGTTAATCAGTATAAGATCATTCATATGGGGTGCCTATATGGGGTAACAATGGACATTGAAGGAGCGATTGCATTGGCTGACTTTGAGGTAATTGAAATAGTGGATGAAAACCCTTACCCTGTGCTACTAGGAAATGATTGGGCCTTCAACATGGATGCGGTGATTAATCTAAAGAAGCAAAGGATGACATTTGAGAGGAAGGTGCTCAGAGTTATTGTGCCACTGGACCCTGCTAAAGGAGTGCGCTGCACTGAATCGCTCTATGAATATGTGGAAGATGATGATATAGATCAAACATACAAGATAACTAGGCGTGATGAAGATTGGATCAATCCCACTGCACATGGGTGGATCATGTGGGATAGAGACAACTCCTGTACCTTAGACTCAGATGAAGAGCTTGAACACCAGTAGAATCGGTTGCATGAAGTCTCCATGCTATGTTGCAATATGATGACAAAATTGTTGTGGTGTGTATCTGCGAAGGTAAGAAATCTCCTACATTATGATGGTTTGAATGATGTTAATCTCTTTTTGGATGCGTTTTAAATAAAGGTTCTCTAGGAACATCGATTCCAAGCACTTGAATTGGCACTGTGCGTTATGCCTGCCCATTGGTGGAGTACACATAAGGATAGCTTCATTGATTGGAAGGAATACAAGCGAATGATGAAGCTCAGGTTTGGATACGTTAATACCTGGATAACTGAGAAATATAGTGGAAAGGATGATCCACGTGAGGATCTGGCATGGTAGACTAAAGCTTGGGGAGAAGAGCCTCAGCCAAAATGGGTACACGTTTTTTTCATAGCCTAGATACTATTCCAATGAATTGGTATTTAGAAGTAGAGCTACGCCACAGGACAGTTGACTGGGATATCTTGAGGGAAATTTTCTTGTTAGCTTTCAGCTTTGAGGATGGGTTTGAGTGCATTGATGAAGTGCTCCAAGAGATTGAGGCTGCTATCTTTCGAACGCCTAAAGAATTGGTAGAATGGGTTCAACCAAACTGGAGTACCCAGTTGCACCATGCGCTAGAGTACTACAATGTGACAGCAGAAGAGTAAGAAGAAGGCCCGTGAAAAATCAACATCCCGGAGACCGAAGGACAACGCGAGGTTGAGGATCCTAAAGAAACGAACCTTGATATATCAGAAAATTTGAAGACTAGGAAAGTAAGAATTGGGTCTGACGCGCAACCTAAGTTTGCAAAGATAGGTGATTATTGGGATGAAGACAATGTTGATAAAGTGGCGGAACTACTGCACGGATACCAGAACTTGTTTCCCACCAAGTTCTCGGACCTAAAAGGAATAGTAGGGCATATGAGAGTGATGAAGGTCGCTTTAAAGTCCAATGTAAAGCCCGTTAAATAGAGACCTTAACAGTTGAATCCCAAGTATAAGGGAAAGGTGCACAAAGAGCTAGACAAAATGCTAGAAGCAAGAATTAATGAGCCAACAGAAGAATCTGATTGGGTGAGCCATATGGTAGTTCAAGAGAAGAAGCAGCAGGTGAAATTAGAATATCCGTAGACCTGAGGAAGCTCAATGATGCAAGTGTTCATGACCCATTTACAACACCGTTTACACATGAAGTTTTGGAGAATGTTGCAGGGGAAAACGCTTATTCGTTCACTGATGGGTTCTCAGGGTGCCATTAGATTAATATCATGACAGAGGATCACAACAATATGACCTTCTCAACGGAGTGGGGATGCTTCCAATACACAATGATTCCATCCTAACTGAAAAATGCGCCCACGATCTTTTCAAGAGTTGTAACTGCAACGTTCAAAGAATTCATCCATAATTAGAAGTATATTTTGATGACTGTACTATGTTTGGGTTGGTAAAACGCCATGTTACAAGTTTGCACCTCATGTTGGATACTTGTTGTAGATACCAAATTGCTCTAAATTTGAAGAAGTGTATCTTTTACATGCCTTATGGGATATTGTTAAGTCATGTGCTTTGCAAGCAAAGATTAATGGTAGATCCTGTGAAGATAGAAGTGATTGTCAATTTAGAAGCTTCGAAGAATGTAAAGTAATTACGTGCAATGTTGGGGCACACTGGTTACTATAGAAATTTCATGAAATATTATGCACAAATAACTGCGCTGATGGAGAAATTACTAAAGAAAGACGCGACCTTTTGCTGGGATGAAGAGTATCAGCGTAGTCTGAATGTGTTAAAGGAAAAGATGGTGATTACACCTATTTTTGTGTTTCAAGATAGGAAGAAATAATTTCATGTGCATGTGGATGCCTTCTGTATTGCGTTGGGTGCGATATTAACCCAACCGGGTGAAGTTGAGATAAATCACCCTATAGCCTTCGTGAGTAGAAAATTGTCAAAGGCCGAGAAGAATTATTCGACTACTGAGCACGAAGGATGGGTGACGATCTATGCACTATGGTGAGCTCCAGTATTGCAGCAATAATGCTGCAACTCCTGGGACTCCCTTCTTTACTTTTATCAACCCGGTAGTTCATAACAAACATGGAAGCGACGGTGCTGTATGCACAAGTACTAGCTCTTGCAACAGCTGTCACTTGGTCAACTGGCACAAGTACGCTAGGGGCTTAACCCAACTTCCATGAGCTCTGAGAAGAAGCTTTTTAACTAATGGAAGAAAGCTAACTCAAAGAAGGTTGATCTACTTGCAGAAAGAAACTAGAAAGCTGAAAGGAAACGTAACCCTAGAAAACCCTAATTTACCAGCTAACCCTACTGATGCAAGAAAGAGGATGCAAGCTACTGAAGGAGATGCCATTGATTTCTAGAAAGGTAAATACATGCATCTAAGCTACTTCTACAATAACATATGGAAAGAAACATCTTTTTGTATTTTTGAGTAAGTTGCCAGAGTTATTATGCATATGTTTTGACTGTTTTTGGGCTGTGAAGAGGTGGATGGGCGAGAAGAAATGCTTGGAGGAGGTCAAGAAGGTTCAGAGAGGGCCTAAGGGGTCCCTAACACCCTTCCATAGAGTTTCATAGAGTTTGGCTGTCAAGAAACCTCATTCGTGAGCCTCTACAGGAAGTCTGCAGGGGTTCTACAGGATGTCTGCGATTTTCTACAGGGTCTGTAATTTTCTACAGGATGTTCAGAAATGAGGTTTTCGGTGGATGAATGGAGAGGAAAAGGTGAAGTAGTGAGTGTGGAGGTAGGGTGAGGTTTGGAGATGGTCTAGGACTCGGTGGATGGAGTTGTGGACAGGTGTGGATGGCTGGATTTGGTTCAAATAAGACTGAAGCAATGTTACACACAAAACTAGGGTTATGGGAGAAAATGGCGAACGGGAGGCAAGGATGCTAAGTAGAGGGTGGAGTGGATGGTGTTGATGGAGAATAAACAGATGAAGGAGTGGTACAGGCGCTCTGCAAGGCGTTTTTCCAACTGATCCAACGAAGACTTGTAAATTCAAAAACCTAATTACGTTGACCTAATCTGCTAGCTTCCAGTAAAGAGAATGAATAAAAGTGTGACCTGCAATGAAACCATGCATTTTAACTCATGTAACTAAGCAAGCAACAGTCGGAACTTGTAACCAACTTCTACACATGAAAATCAAACACTAGTGATTGCATGGCAAAGCAAAATCAGTGTTTTTGTGGGCAGCAAAGTTATCCTGATCCTAGCTCCTGATCCTACTAAAGGAGAGGTGAAACCAGAGATGGTTGATGGCCCTTTTCTTGAAACTTTTTCCTGTTAACAACCTATGAACTAAATCTGAGCATCAAAAGTCTTTCTAACCATTAACCGTGACCTAGTTAATCAGCAAACTTTAATCTACCTACCATAAATGTTTTTGCAAATGCATAAAGAACAACTAACAATACATAAAGGAGGCCTTCGCACTTGAGTTGGGCCCAACCCCAAGAGTTGCAGGCTCCTATAAAGAACTCAGATCTGTGGGCAAGTAGAGCTGCTTCTCATTATTCAAAAATAATTCTCATATGAAAGTTGTATAGCAGTAGCTACAATAAAACAGGCTGAGCAAAATGACAGCACTATAGTGAAAAAATAACAATAGTTCCAAAAGTAAACTACGAAGGCTGAGGCCTTCCTACTTATACAATATGAGGGGGCTAGCAGCCCTCCTAGATTCAAGGGACTTGGTTATCCCAACTGCTAGTAAACAGTCACTCTTCCCAAAACTGCTTGGATGCATTTAAAACTCATTTTGGTGGCTTGTGGAGTTCGGAGTTGAGGGTGGAGATTTCGAGGAAGGCCATTTAATGCAAGAGACAACCTCCCTACGAATCCTCACCTCAAGCTTGGCTGTCAGCTGACCCATGATTGCTTGGTTTTGCTCCAAAATTTGTCCAAAAATCCTGAAATAACCACGTATTAGCCTCCTAGGTAGAGTGACCACCGTTATTCGTTCAAATAACATAAACATACTAGAAAAACATGCATAATCTATGAAAAATGGAGGATTGAACAAGGACAATTAGGCAAAATGAGCCCAATAGGTTACCCAATTTAGGGGCTCATCATCACCCCCCTGCTAAATCAGTTGCTCATCCTCTGAGCAACTAGTATAGCTCAACATCCTTTATGGCTTTGATCGCCTCCCTCATGTCCCAAGCCTCTGCTATGATATCCTCCTCCCGATCATGGATTCATGCCTTCCTTTCCACTTCCTCCCATTGTCTACCTTCTTCCTCTTCCTTCACTCCTTCTAGCAATCCCAAAAGTAAAGGAGGACTGAATTTCAAGCCAATCCAATTGGCCTGCATGTTTTGCATCAACTGTTTGTAGAGGGGTACCCTTGCCAAGGCTTCCCTCATCCTGGTGGGAGAGTTGTATTCTTTTACCTTCAGGCTGTGAGGCAGTGTGTTCCACCGCCTTGTGCAAGCATGCATACAATTTTCTCCCAACAGTCTCTCCATGTCCTCAAAATGGGCAATGGATTGAGCCTGTTGCTCAATGTATTCCGGTAGATCCTGAGGACTGTTGGCCAAGTGCTAGTGGGCGCTTATCACTGCTGATGGGTCATCTGGCTCTGCTCTGATCATGAGAGGCTCACTGAGCTCTCTGCTTATGATACTGTGGACCTCTGCTGCTCTCTTCTCCTCATGGCTCATCCAAGAGGCCATGACCATAAGCTGGAAATCTCCTATCACCGTGTTAGGATCCCATGCATTCATGTCCGGAAGGGAAAAGTTGTGCAGGTAGAACTATGATAATTTGGCCCTATCCTCAGATGAACTACTGCCACATAGAGTTGCAAACTGATTATTATTTTGGAATGGGGTGATGCCCCTTTGAGCCAAGGTATTGATCTGAAACTGTAACCACTAATCCTTGAGGTATAAGGCATAGGATTTTGAAGGTTGCCTACACTGCAGAGCTTCCATTGCCCAGCTGGCCATGTAGGCCAGTTGGGCCTCCTTTACTTATATCTGCTATTTCAGAGATTGTGTCTCCAATTCTTTTTCCTGTAGCTGTCGATTCAGTATCTCAATTTCAGTCTGCATCCCTTCCTTTCTCTACTGTTCGTCAGGGGTATCTCTGGCTATTATGGGCTCCTCCTGCTACTGTTGTTCCCCCAAGACATGAGGCCTGTCTTCCTTCCTCTGTCCCTGTAATTGTAGCTGCTGTCTAAGCAGCTTATTTTCTTCCTGCAGCCTGACCCGTTGGTTGCTCTCCACATGCCGTACTAGAGCCAATTCCCTCCTTGCCTCTTTGAGTTGTTCCTCCGGAGGACCTATACCCATCACACCCTTGGACTTAGCGATTTTCATCCAAGTGTGGGTCCTCACCCTCTCTTCGTCTAGTGCAAGGAAAAGTGGCACTGTGAATTTCTGAGGAATGATCTTTCCGGCCTCCAAGAAGTTATAATAGGAGCCCAAGTTGGGCTGGGGGCTAGGTTCCATAATGTTTTCTACCTTTTCTTCCCTCTAAGGTGATTTAGTTGCCTCACCCTCCATTGCTTCGGTCTCCTTCAGTCTAGCCAGTGTTTCCTGTTGAATAGCCTCAACATCCTGTAGAGAGGCCTTGGTGTCCAACATTTTCATCCTCTCCCTCCAGGTGGATGTCTTCGGGCTTCCCCATTCATAAGTGATGGCTTCCTTGGAGGGGTACCTCTCCTTTGGTGTGGTAGGGGTGTTGACAATGGTGATTGGTTCTTTGGATAGTGGTTGGGGTCTGCCGGTTTTAATCCTCACGCTCCTTCTCGCCTTAAAATATAGTGGAAGCTCCCTCTTTCTCTTTTCCTTTTGCTTGGGAGATGTACTTAGGGTGGCCAGAATAGCTGCTGCCTCCCTAGCTAAAATCTCAGGCGATTTCTCCTTCTGTTGCCCTTTCCCTAGACTTCCTATAGAAAGTCCTGTAGTGGTCGTTTTCTGGCTTCCTATAGAAGCAGTTTTCTAACTTCCTATAGAAACAGTCTGCTGGCTTCCTGTAGAACCAGTTTTCCCTAATTTGGCTTGCTTGGTTGGGGGTACCTTCTCTTTGACTTGTGCTGTGGTTGCCTTAGGTGTGCCTTTACTTGTTTCGACTTTTTCAGTCCTCTCTGCCCGGGTTTGCAACCGCTTCTCCCTTGGTGTTTGTGTTTTTACTCCACTCATAGCTTTGGCCTCAGCAGCTTGTCCTTTTTCTTGTTTTTCCTCTTGCCTTTCCTGTGCCTTTTCCTGTGATGGTCTGCCCTGGGTTTTCTTACCCTTAGCTTCCTTACCCTTAGTTTTCTTCTCTACCTCAATATGCTCCTTCTCCTCACTGTTGGATGAAGTGAGTTCTTTGGCCAGAGTCCGGATATCATCATCCTTGGACATATTGCGGAAAATATCCCAAGAGATAGGGACAAAATAAGTATGGAGGGCATCTTCTATGAGGAGCTTGATAAGCCCATGATGAGCCAGCTGGTCTGGTGCCCCCTCCTTCAGTTTTGTGCCACACTCAATCAATGACTGTAGGAGGAAGTATGGGATGCTCAATTTTTGTTCTGAGGGAAAATCCATCTTATGCCTGAGTTCAGTTAACAAGTGGAAGTGATAACCATACACAATACTAAATCGCCCCTCACAGGTAATATCTTTCATAATTTGAAGGCTGACCTCGCTCCAAAATGACTGAAGGCTGGCTCTCTAGATCCCATTCTTATCCTCTAAAAACTATTCTTCTGGTAGGAAGAATTCCTTTTTGGCCTTCTTGCCAAATTTATTTTCCTCTTTATCCCACAGTATCCCCAATGGCAACTCCGTGACTTGACTAAGGAGTTTTGGAGTGAGTTTTAAGGTCAATCCTCTGAACTTTACAGTGGCCAGTGTTTTTGATGTGGGCTGCAGGGACCTTAGGAACTCCTCTGTTATCTCATCATCATGACCTTGAATTTTATCACAAAAGGTCATCCAATTTGCACGGGTAAATAGGTCTACCACCTCAGGAGTTTCTCGCAACTTCTTGGAATCCGAGGGTTCCTTTCTGATAAACCCTCCGAGCATGGTGAAAATACCCTGTTTTCGGCTTGAGCTCTGGTTAGAATGGAAATTCTGATATGGTTTCCTCCTTGACTCTCCGGATAGGGTTTCTCCGCTATTTGTATCTCCCCTTTCACCAATTCTCTAGTTATAATACTGCTGCCTCCCGAAACTCAACTTGTCAAAATGAATTAAGCTTTCACAGACAGAGTGCAGAGCTAATTTTCACACCAACCATATAATAGTCACAAAAATTTTATATGTGCACAGGTGAGCCTTACAGCGGTTGATCGTTATAATGGGGAGAGTTTGTTAATAGGAACCATGGAGGTGAATATGACGCAACACCATTTGAAAGAAATTTTGTGTATCATATAAGCAAAACACCATTCTTGACCCACAGGTAGATTGGTTTTAATTTTCCCCACTTCAAACAAGCTAGTTCACCACCTTTCGAAAATTAAGCATGGGGATGGCGTGTTCGAGCCTACCTCTCTTCGAAATTTCCAATTCCGACGCAACAGACACGAGTTCCTCTGCTCCGGGAGCTTTCGCTGTGCTTCTTGTAGAGCTCCTTCCTGTAGAGATCTTTTGCTACTTCTGGAGGATGTCACGGCGCTGCTGAGAAAGTCTCGGATGTGGGAAGAGTTTGAACCGGGCCGAGAAATTCGGGCTAATGAACTGCAGAGGAGGAGGACACTCACGTTGCTGAAAACCAGTTGTAGGCGTAAATGACAGTGGTTAATGTGAGTGCTTTGGCCGATTGATTTTGAAATACAGCGCAATTCATGGTGTGGGGGTTGAGGTGTCCAAGCCAAGCTGTTAGACAATGTCACGACCATCATTCCTCGACGTGTCTCTGACTGCCAATATCTATCTCCGCCATTACCCGCCATCATCCCTATCAGTCCGTCGATTTCACTGCAAATCTGCTGATTTCCCCTGACTGGACACTTCCCACGTGTCAGCTCCACGTCCTTCTGGCGGAATCGAGTGTAACCATGCTCGTTCGGATCCCATGAGGAAATTCTACTGGCTGTGGGTGGCCATTTGACTGGCCATTGCATTCCTTCAATCCGCCCCATTCACAGATATGCAGTGTTCATAGTATAGCTTATGAAATTTGACGAAATAAGGTTAGGAACTTACCTGTGTGGCAATGGACGTGTTTTGCAGGTTTTTGGATGTGAAACAATCGCTTTGCTCACTGCTGCTTCATGCACAGGCATTTGAATTCCCTCGTTCATCGGTTGATGCTGGATGCAAGGCTTCAGGACCCGGTCCTCTGGTGGTGAATGTTTCATGCATGGCTCTATCTTCTCTCAGCTGTTGAGGAGGTGTTCATATTTATGCGGAGCTGGTTGCATGCCTCCTATGTTGATTTTGACTACTCTTGACTCCATAGTGGGTGCTCCAGATGGATCAGCTGCTACAGGATTCCTGTAGGACATCCTGTAGCTGCTTCTCCTCTTGGGATGCATGCTGAAACAGGCAAGGCTATAGTCACGGATGAAGGGTCCTACTGAAGCTTTTGATAGGTAGAGTGTGAGATATTATGAATGCTCGATTTGTATTTTAGGAAAAAAAATTCACTCTGAGGCAAACAAGACTTTTTGCATGACTGTGCAGGAATATGGGACGAAATTTTGGTAATGGTGGTGGAAAGAGATGAAACAGGTGATGGATGGGAGAGAGAGGTGGCTGTAGGCCTCATCAACAAACCTCAAGCTTTAAATCCCGTTCCAGAATCGATTTTTTCCTGCCCAAGGGTTCTACATGATGTTTCCTGTAGAAATGCAGAACTTCCTGTAGAAAGCCCTGAAACTTCGAGATGAAAACCAAGAATTCTTGGCATCTTAAATTTTCTTTGTGTTCCATTTTCTAGAATCCCATTTTATTTTATCCCTTTCTTTTCAAAAAGAATAAATAGCTACAGAATCATTGATTTACTACAACTCTAATGATTTTCTGCAACCAATGTGACAGACACCTCTAATCATGCAATTGAAGGAATGATTGACTCCCTCCACTACAAAGTACCTGAAGACAACATAAAATGAAACCAAAGGTTAGCAAGCAAATAAATCAAAGGTATGCACTTCTTTAATTTAATAATAGGGATAAAAAAATTACATATATGAATTGTAAGACATAGTACTACCAAAAACTCAAAATCATTATTGCAAAGAGTTGGTCGTGTCATATAAAATCTTGCATAAATCCATCATTCACTTCTAGTCATCATAAGTCATATCTCGATCCATTAAATCAACCACCCAAACATACATATGAATGATCTTAACGGATATATTCTACCTCATTCCCTTATACCCTCACTACCTACGCTCTCATTGTTCCATCACTCACACTCTCAACCTCTCCACTCTAAAATCCCTACCAATCCATCCTATCTTATCAAGCAAAACAGTTGTGAAACAAAGCTTCTCGTCCATGGGTGTGATATTCAAAATAGAGTTGAAAGGAAAGAATTTTTTGGAGGGGTATCCACAAACAAAAGAATTACTGCAGAAAGCACAATGGTTCAAATTTGCAGAGAAATTCGATGGCTTCCATAGAGAAGTGGCCAAATCCTTCACCAGGAAATTTGATGGAGTTGAAGTGGAGATAGGGGACATCAAATTCACAGTGACAGAGTCATTAATTGCCGAAGCCACTGGACTGTCGTGGATTGGAGAGAAATGGTTCAAAAAAAGAGGTGTTAAAATAGAGGACTCAAGGTTTTCCTGAATAAACCAAGCATGGACACCACCATTTTCAAGAACGACATCCCAAGCATGGCATTGAAAAGTAAGTGGAGTAACCTACTTCTAATAATAATAATAAAAAAATTGCCTACAAAGGAAGGTTTGGATGTATGCTTTTCTATCATATTCGACTACTAATGAATTTTCTTGAAGAAAATGAGATAAAACTTCCATATCTCTTGCTGAATAGTCTTAGAAAGATGTCAAGAAATGTTCAGAGGAGAATTTAGTTAATAGATAATATAATGTATCACCATGGTCTAGTCAAAATACTTGTTGAATTTCATCTCTGAAACATAGTTGATAATTGTGAGAGATTTTTAGTAATAAATCGCTTTCAGGAAGAAACTCATGGGCAAACAACTACAAGCATACCTAAGAGGGGAAGGAAAACAAAAATTTTATATGACACAGGAACAAGAACCACAATAGCCATAGAAACTATCAGAATATTACATCCCACTTGCAGAAGTTTTAGAGAAAAAAAACAAAAGAAATGTTAGAAGAAATAAAGGCATAAAAGAAACATAGATTTCATCACAAGAAGAGAAGCCTAAAATAGAAAGGAAGAAAACTCAAAAGATCCATGTCATAGCTTTAAGGAGTACCAGACTCAACTTAGCAAAAGGATTATCCTCAAAGAGCACATAGAATGTTAGTATAGAAATAGAAGAAATCTTAGAAGCCGAAGAAGAAGATTCAGGAACTCCTCCAAGGGTTTCATCTCCAAGGGTTTCATCGCCAAGGGTTTCATCACCAGTTGTCACACTACCTCCTTAGAGTCCAAGATGAAGAATGACAGATATTGATCTAGTGCAACAAGAGATTTATGATTATACTGAGTCCTTGGAGAAAAGGGATGCGGCAAGAACATAAAATCCAATTCAAGAGGAAGAATAAAATCAGTTTAATGAGCCACAAGAATGCCAAGTAGTCAATATATTGAAACAAGAAATATTCAAACTCGAGACATTAAACATGTACATTAAAA
The DNA here is from genome assembly GCA_031772625.1 of Pinus tabuliformis. Classification (NCBI taxonomy): domain Eukaryota; kingdom Viridiplantae; phylum Streptophyta; class Pinopsida; order Pinales; family Pinaceae; genus Pinus; species Pinus tabuliformis. The sequence goes on along the minus strand of CM062815.1, from coordinate 640,846,381 downwards.
ATGAAAATCAAGCCTTGAAAGCACAAAACGAAATTCAAATAGCTAAGAGTGACAACCTCCTCTTACATCTAAGTCTGTGGATTCTCCGGTAACTAAGTCGAAATCTAAGTCTGTGGTTTAATAAGAACAAGAAACTGAATAAGAAAAACAAGGCTTTACAGAAATAGGTTATGGACTTGAAATACAAGATCCTCATGAGAAAACTAAGGATGGAAATTATTGGAAAGAAAGTGAAAAAGATAAATTTTGATGTACTGGAAGAGGTTTCCAAGCAAATGTAGTAGTTCAAGATATCAATTTTGCAGTTTGTATGAGGACATACAAAATCTTCATTGTGGGGGAATGTAGAGTTCCATAACTGTTTTGTTTTAACAACCTTTTTCCACCATTTTCCTCTTTTTCATCATCACTATAAACTCAATAAAGGAAGTAAATTATTGATTTTGATAAGGTAACAACTCTTACATGTCTTAATTTTCATATGCATTAATGTTCCTTATTGTTATATTAAAGAGTGCATTAGCTAAGGAATTAACATGATTCTGTAGCCATTTTATAAATCTATAACTACATCCATGGTTCGTCAGGTTTTGGGGTGCTAATGAAGAAACTAAGAATATGGTTAGTTGAGGATCGATCACCTCATTAATCGCCTCCTATTCGCTTGAGACAATTCACCAAAGGAATCACACAGTGGAACGGTCAAAGACACATGTCAACACGTAGCAGCAAGAGTCCGGGCGCAACACATTTTGTCTATTTTCTTTACAAATAGAAAATCAACGAAATAACACTTTTCCTCTCTAGTTTCATATTTGAATTAGGAGTGAACAACATACCTACAGGCATAGAAGTCTCAACTGATTGAGCACACATTTTATATAAATATATATCTTCTGTAAATGATATCAAGGAGGAAGTTTTAGTTAATTGTTGAAGAAATTGTGAACCAAACCTTCGTTCTTATATTAATTTGAAGTTACCTTTCTAATTCGATGTGTATGTGATTGTGAATCATACCTACTGGATGTGGAGGGCCCCTACAGAAAATCAAGGTTTTCATTTTCTTTTCTTTTTGTTATTTTATAATTATTTTCATTCAATTTCTTTCTATTATCATTGCATTCTAGTTTAATTACTTTGTTGTTTTCAATATTTCATGTAACTCAGATTATCTCGTTTACCATTTCTTTCTTTATATAGATTCATAATTTTAGGATGAATAACTTAAGTCATTTTAGAATGATATTCAAATAGATATGATCTGGTAGACTAATCTAACAGAAGCTTAACTCTCATTTATTCTAACAGTAGCTTAACTGTCAAGTATTAATTTGTAGAGATCTAACTCTAATAAAAATATAGATAACAACGCAAATCTCAAACAAACATAACCATCATCTTACTAAATGAAAGAATAGGTTTCTAGCATATATAGTGCACCTTCACTTCATAAGTTTACCAACTCCAATCGATAATTTATGCTTTCAATTTAATAACATTAAATTTACTAGATAGTGTCTCGTGTAAGTTGTTTCCTACAAAGCAGCAAAGGGAAATTGTGCCTCCTATAGGTTGGTGCTTACAAAGTAGTATAGGGGATTGGTGTCTCCTATAGGTTTCTTCCTACAAATATTGTAATAGTAGGTTGGTCCCTACAAAGGACAATCAATTAAAATAAGTTTTGTGGTTTTCTCCCTAAGGGGTTTCCACTTATATCCCGTATTTCATGTTTTTCTTATGAGATTGATATTTTATGATACTTAAATGTTTAAAATAAGTTAAAATTGTATTATAATGATTCAATACCCCCCCCCCCCCCGCCCCCCCCCCCCTCCAAATCAATACAATTTTGAACCCAACATTGAGGAAGTGGAATATAAAATCATGGTAATTTAGCTTAGTAGCTAAATCGTTATGAGTGTTATGAGGTAGCTTGATGGATATATATCTAGTCCAACTATTATCAAAGAGAATCTTCTAAAAGATTTTTTTTGAAAAATTGAGCTATGATTTTTCTAAATTAAATTATTTGTTTGTATTTTTGTTTAAATTAACCTATCCCAAATTCATAAGTGAAGCTAACTTGCTTAGTTAACAAGAGGAATAGTTGTGATGTAGCATATTCCTTACCTCTACTGCTAATTAATTGATCAAGGGAGATTTTTTTGTGCATTTCATTGTTAGCGTGGGTTCAACATTTCATTTTTCATTTGCAATATGTCGTTATTGTTGCCTTTGCTCACACAAAATCAAAGTCACTTTTACACATATTCTTTCATTTTTCAATATCTTTCTTTGCACGTCTAGCCATTTTTCATATATACATTATTGAATCCTTATTCAAGAGTGATTTTTGCACTTGCAATTTATCGTTATTGCCAGCTTTGCATAGCTTCTTCTGCACAATTAGTAATCATTTTGCCTATTGTTCATAATTATTATCTGTTATAGTCAAAATAAATTAAAATGAAATTATTTATTGCTAAAATATAACAATGTGGAGCATCTGCACTTGTTCGCACAATGAGCCATCATTTGCATTTACCTTACAAAACAAGTTCATTAGCTAAGAAACTAGAAAATGAAAACTGAAAATTGGAAAAGGTGAATCATTACTTTTGGATTCACATTTGATGTTGTCCAATACCTATGGGAACCAATCTCTAAACTTTAATGGCTACGACCCTTTAATCAGTCTCTGCAGAATGATTCATTACAGTAATCCAGTCTTGCCCTTCATCATCTCTTCTTATTGGAACTCTATAACCCTTTATAACCCTTTAAATCCTTACTCCCGCATATATATAACCACTCCTCTTTAACCTTGGTTCTTTTGGATTTACCACATAAAACCTTCAAAATGGCGCTATAACTATTATAAAACCTTTATAAAAGAAAATATGCATAAACATAGGTAACACACCTTTCCTTGCTTATTTTATAGTCTCCGCACATTTCTCAAGGGCTCCCCCTTATCGCTAACCGCAATCGGGGTTGGCCACGGTCATACAATATATATCCTCTTCTCCTCTAAAATGTGATAAGCCGGATTCCAAATGTTATACAACAGTGCCTATTCCTTATCAAGTCCACTTAACTTCACATGTTGCATTTCCTCTCGGCTGATACGTTACCATGGGGTTTTGCAATGCGACCACATCGCTGATCACATCAATCGCAAGTCGTAATTGCTATTTCCAAGGTTAAATCACTCCCCCTTAGATTGTTGCAATGCGATACTCCGCGACAATCCTCCATTGTTGATCCAAGCTTCTGATCCAATGGTCAGCGACGATATCACTCATCGCAAGTTGCAATTGCTAGTTCCAGTGGCACAAGGTTCATTCCTTGTGGTCAAAACGTTGCAATGCGATATTTCAATTCTATGCGACTGAGCCCTATCCATTGATCTGATAGATCCAACGGTGTCTGCACATTGACATTTCACCTCTTCGCTCTTCCTTTTGGTCTAGGTTTTATGTTATTTCTTTAATGTTTCTCTACATCTCGGGTTATTTTCATGATTCTTCATACTTTGTTGTTTTGTTGCACGACTTTGCCTGCATTCAACTATTACACGAAATCTTTGATATGCACATAATTTAACATTCTAATTTTGAGTCACACACAGGGAAAATTTTAGGGATGGAAATTTATCTTAACACTTAGAGACATTGGCGAATCTCACTAGTCCATGATATGCTATCTATAAAATGGCTGGTGGTAGTTCTGTTAAAACATTCAAATTTATAATAATTTTATATAGTCTATGTATAAAATTTGAATGGTTTTTAAGGTAAAATAATTTTATAATATAAAATTTGGGTGAAACATGTTTTGAAAAAATAGAAATTAACAAATATTTTTTTTGGGAAAAGCATGGAAAATTAGCCCACTTGCGAATATTAGCCCCTCAAATTTTCCCTAGTCATGCAATTATATAGTTTGGAATTGAATCTACGTATAAATAAACATTTGTACAGTTTCTCTATCTTTGGCCTCATCTTCTGATATCAATGGCCTCTACTTACAACTTGCCCATGGCTTACAATCACATTCTCATTTGGCTAACTCTCTACTCTTCTCTCTTATTTTCCTTTTCAAAACATCATTAGCAGTTTCTTTTATAGTTCGTGGAACTGTTCCTCATTTATGAAACAATTTCTCAACAGTTTCTTCAAATAGTTCTTAACTAATGCTAACTTAATCTATTTGCCTAATTTAAGAACTAACAATGGCTGATTTAGCCTTAATTTAAAATGAAACAAATTAAAACAGAACAAAAATACTTCCCAGTTTTCGCCTCTTCATTCGGATGCTTCTGCGTCAGGCTCCCGGGGTAAATGAAATTCATGGCTCCTATCCATGAGATCTCCAATGGAGTACCCAACGCTCTGAATCTAGCCAACATCTAACCAAGAACTATCTTCAATAGGATGACCTTTCCACTTGACTAGGTACTACAAATATTCCTTCTGTTGAGTTTGTCTAGCCACCTGGGTATCTAGGATTTGTTCGATCTCTAGAGGCTTTGTTGGGAGCATTTGTTTAATCCACGTATCATTCTCTCTCTGGGTGTCCCATGTTCATCTTTCCGAACTGTCTTCATCATCTGCCACAATGTAGGGATACAGATCTGCCACATTGAAAATGGGTGAAATTCCAATACCTGGGGGTAACTGCAGTTCGTAAGCATTTGCAAAAAACTTCTGAAGAATCCTACAAGGCCCAATTTTTTTCCATTTCAACTTGTTGTATTCGCCTTTAGGAAACCTCTCCTTGCATAGGTGTGCTAATACCATGTCTCCTATGTTGAATTGTACCTCCCACCTTTTCAAATCTGCCTTCTGCTTGTATCTTTGGCTGCTGTTCTATAATTTTAATTTCACCTGTTCATGAAGATCACTGATTACCTTTGCAAAGTCTTCACCATCAACACTCCTGTGCTCCAACTGTCCCGAATCCAGTAACTCATGTACTCCACGTGGGTGCAATCCGTATAGGATCTAGAAAGGACTACTACTTGAGTTGTGGTTGGGTGAATCATTATAATTAAATTCCACTTGTGCAAGCACATGATCCCACTGTCGAGAATTTTCTCCAACCAAACTCCACAATAGGTTTCCCAGACTTCAGTTCACCACTGCGGTTTGACCATCGGTTTGTGGATGATAAGCTGAACTAAAATTTAGTTTGGTGTCTAATTTCTTCCATAAGGTTTGCCAAAAATGTCCTGTAAACTTAACGTCTCGGTCTAAAACAATAGACTTCGGCAAGCCATGCAATCTGACTATCTCGGTAAAGAACAAATGTGCTACATGTGTGGCATCACTCGTTTTCCTGCATGGAATGAAATGTGCCATTTTGGTGAAATGATCCACCACCACCATGATGGAATTGAATCCCCGTTGCATCTTTGGAATACCTAAGACAAAGTCTAAACTGACTGAGTACCATGGTCTGTTTGGGATGGGTAAGGGCGTATACAACCCTGTGTTTTGGATGTGTCCCTTTGTAAGCTGACACACTTTGTATCTATTTACAAACCTTTGTACATCTCTGCGCATCTTCAGCGAATAGTAAAAGTGGCTCAACTGATCCATGGTCTTGTATATGCCAAAATGCCCGACTAAAACTCCATTATGCTTTTCTTGGATTAAGTTCTCTCTCATAGAACATTTCGAAGTACACAACTACCCTCCTTTGAACATCAATCCTTCCTGCATATTATAGTCCAGCCATGAACTGTTGTCTCTCAACAATGGATTTTGGCAAGCTTTATAAGCTTCCTTAAAATCTGCATCTGCCTCATACAAGTCCTTAAGATGTTCAAATCCTAATACTTGTATTTCACTCTCCTGTAGGATCAAATTCTTCCTACTTAACGCATCTGCCACTTTTTTGGCTTGAGTGCTGATATGTTTCAACACAAACATAAAACTCTGTAGGTACTCCACCCAGTTTGCATGTTTATGGTTCAACTTATGCTGCTGCATAATATACTGCAATGCAAAATTATTTGAAAATAAAACAAATTCATTAGCCAACAAATAATGTCTCCGATGCTTTAGCGCTTGAACCACTACATAAAATTGTTTGTCGTAAGATGTGTATTTCTGCCTAGTTTCATTTAGTTTCTCATTGAACTATGCTATGTTGGCATTATGATTCAGGTGTTGTCCTTGATGGCAACCCATTCAGGTGGTAGATCACTATTCTTGATGATCAGCTCTCTATTTTTAAGAAAGACGTAGGCAATCTGTTCAGAAAGTGCGTCCCCGCAGGTATACCATGCAGAACCCGCGTCCAGAGACGCAGGCCAGCCATTTAGGGGGTGCGTCCACCCAGTGCACACATATCAAGGCAGAGGAAAGTACGTGGGGGTTTCTTGTGTGGTATCTAGCCGACGGTTTTGCATTTCTATGGTGTCGGCTCGTGGTATTGTTCCATGTTTTGGGGAGAAGCTTGCCTATATAAAGCAAAGGAGTTCATTTGGATTATGTACCATCTTTGTTGAATATCTTTTGGTGAGATCTAGTCCAGATCTATGAAGGCGAATCTTCTAATGGACTATGATCGCTATGGCGCACGATCAGATCTGTAGATCTGACTGTTTGGGTTAGTCTTGAAGTCTTTATATCTTTCATATCTAAAGAGACGCAGGTGCAGTAAGGGTTCAGGTGCGTCCGGGACGCAGGAGCGAACCGGTTCAGGTGCGCCGGACGCAGGCGCAGAAGGGTTCAGGTGCGCCGAGACGCAGTCAGTTCAAAAGACTCAGAGCGAGGGACGCAGGCTAGCAGTTGAGCAGAGTGCGTCCGGGACGCGGGCTAGCAGTTGAACAGAGTGCGTCCAGGGACTCAGGCCAGCAGTTGAGCAGGGTGAGTCTGGGACTCAGGCTAGCAGTTGAGCAGGGTGAGTTCGGACTCAGGCTAGCAGTTGAGCAGGGTGCTTCCTTCTCTTAAAATCTTTGTTTATCATTGTTGCATCCTGGGTTTGGTCCTATTATTGTTGATCTAGTTATTACAGTTGATTGGGTGTTTCAGAAGGTTGTTTGAGCTTCAATGTTGTTGTTGGGTCCAGTATGAAAATTGGATGAAATGTGGCCTTTCAAGATTATGAGTTGTGCCTCAATGTATCCAGTATGAAAATTGATGAAACGTGGTACTTAGAGAGAGAAGATTGTAGGCCGGCGCCTACGTACTAGTATCTAAGCTAGTACAAGAGCTAAAAGAAATCTTTGGAGCATTGTAGCAGGTAGTAGCCTGCATACTAGTAAATGGATCGGCTAGTACAAGAGCAAAGGGGGTTGTAGCTCCCGTACTGGTATAAGGCTGCACCAGTACAAATATTGTAAAAGAATTTTCTTATTAAGAAGAAGATTGAGATGACTTGCAGCAGGTGGTTTTCTCCCGCATTGGGTTTCCACCTTATATCATTGTGTTCATATGTGTGCCTTATGTGTGATGATCTACTTTATGTTACTGCATCTGTTAACTGATAATGTGGTTGATAATGTCCTAATGCACTCATTGAAGATCGATTAACTTAATCTTAAGAAGTTGTGGAAGTAGCATATATAAATCTGATTATGGAATTGAAAAAGTTTTATTAATGTGATAATACTGATTCACCCCCCCCCCTCTCAGTATTATTTCCAACAATTGGTATCAGAGCAGGTCCTTCAGAAAAGCTTGATCACTTGAAGGAGATCCGTGGAACAATGGGAAAGAAGCTTAAGAAGAAAGCTCATAAGAAAAAGAAGTCATCTCAGAAGAACTATGATAGTGGAAGAATCGATTGGGGATTAGGCATAAGAAGCTCTTCAGATTCAGAATCAGATTCAGAATCAGTATCAGGTATGAATGTGTTATCCTCTGATGTTCCAGCTATATTTCCTTGTGAAAGAGATGAAAGTGATAGCGAAACTATTGAATTTGCTCTTATGGGTGAACAAGAAAGATATCAAATAGAGGCAGAATTTAAAAAGCTGACAGACAAAATTAGAGATCAACAAGATCTATTGAACAAAAGGGAATGTGATTTCAAAGAAGAAGCTACCAAACTAAGGGCCCAACTAGAAGAAGGAAACAAGGTAAGAAAGCTACTCAAGGACAAGGAAGACCAATGTCAAAAATTGCAGCATGAAGTGACATCATTAAGAAAAGAAGTCAACGAAAGAAGCACAACCATCAAGGAACTCAAAGATAGATCCAGCTACTATGAAAATCTTGAAGCTACAATCCTCTCACTAAAAGGAGATCTTGAAGAATCAAAGAAGCAGAATACAGATCTACTCCAAGCTATTGCAAAACAAGAAAACGAAGTCACCAGCTTAAAATCTCAACTAGAATGTGCCTTCCGAGTTCGTCAAATGCAGCAGGATCTGTATGAAGAACAAGAAAAAGAGATTCTCAAACTAAGGGAACAAATGAAAGCTGAAGAATTTTTGAAAAAGAAATCTCTTGAAAAGGAAGAACAGCTTCAGGTTGAGGTAGATATCTTGAAAGGTAAACTAGAGGAAAAGGATAAGCTTTTACGATTTCAAGATAGCTCTAAAGTACTGGATGATATTCTTAGTAGTCAAAGGTCCCCTGCTATAAAGACTAGTCTTGGTTTCCATGAATCTGTTGAAGGTGAATCTAGTTCACAAGGTGAGGCAAGAAATTCTAAAGAGAAATCTAAAGTGATCAATGAAGGAATGAAAGATCAATCTCATCATCAACCAAGGAAAGAGATTCCTCAAAGAAAATTCTTTATCTCTTCTATGAATAATGTTGAATGTTATGTATGTCATAACCTTGGACATGTTGCAGCTAGATGTAGAAGAAGAAGGGCTCAAGATCATTATGCAGAAAGATCATCACATTCAAGGTATTTTTATGGATATTGCTTTGCTTGCAATACGTTTGGTCACAAAGCTGCTGATTGTTACAGGAGGAATATGAAACATGTGAGATGTTATGCATGTAACAAGCCTGGACATATAGCTAAGGAATGTAGGAACAAAGTGTGGGCACAATATCAAAAGGAGAAAATGTCATCATCACGCTTGAAGATATGGAGGAAAAAGGAAGTACAGTCAGAAAAGGAGGGCACAACACAAGTTACAGACATACCAGAATCAGAGGGAGCTGAAAGTACAAGACGCAGTGTAGTAACAGGAGACCTGCGTGGGGACGCAGGGCAGATTAAGCTCAAATGCGTCCAGGACGCAGTTCAGTAACTGGAGATCTGCGTGGGGACGCAGAGCGACTGAGGATCAGGTGCGTCCCTGCAGCAAAAGGATGCGGCGCGATAGTGTTTTTGGGTGCGTCCCTGCAGCAACAGGACGCAGCGCAGCAGAAGATGAAGTGCGTACCTGTCTCAAAGCATTTATTGGCTGATTCTTCTTGATATGCATGATCAGATTTAACAGATGGCACTGGTTCAGGGGGAGCATATGTCCTGAATGCATTGTTGGCATTATGGTCCTTGGTGACAATGCTTATGATTCATCTTGCTATGGTTATGAGTTGATCACATGATCAGATTTATGGTTGATTCTCTAATGATGCTTGCATGGAGTCTTTATTTTCCTTGGCACATACATAGATGAGGTTGGCTGATTTCATGGATGATTATTCAAAGTCGCATTGTTGAAGACATGACGATGATGAGTCACTCATATGCAACTGTTGACATGTGCATGATGCATGATTTCTTTCTTGGCACAAATGGATGAGGATTGTTGGCTAGATACAGGGATGATTATTCATACATATGTTGATTGATGTTGATACTCTCATTTGATGACTCTTGATTCATGTAGATCTGGATGGTTGTGAGTTGATGTTGACAGATACTATGGAGCAGATTATACAGTGTTGTTGATGATGTTTGTCATTTGAAAGGTCATAGCAAAACTCATGTTGTAATAGTCTATTGTAGTCATCTCTTCAGGTCATGTAACAGCCTTTGTCCCCCCCACTATGCATGGGATGAAGATGTAATGTATTTGGTTTTCATATTTCTGATGTATTCCCACTTGGTTGGATGGATGATCCTTATTGTGATGGGTGATGGATGTATGTATTGAGTCTTTTGGTGATAGGAAGGTCATTTATGATATATAGAGTCATGTTCTTCTTGTAGAACATCTTTTTGCAGACCTTGCTTATAGTCAGGGGGAGTTTGAGCATGAACAAGCACTATACAACAGAGCAGATTCTCAGAAAGACCATTATCAGATTGGAGCACCATGACATATACAAAGGGGGAGCTCATTCAGAGACTTCAGCAGATCTGGCTCATAGTCAAAGGGAGCATGTTCTCAGGGGGAGCACATAATGCATTGTTGGCATTATGAAGAAGGAGATCTTGGAAATAGCTGCAATATGTCTCTATCTCTTTCATGGTGGATTTCTGGTTATTTGCAGATCTGGAGGAGCATGAGCATAGGGGGAGCATACCCTTTGCCCTTGATGTCAAAGGGGGAGAATGAAGCTGAAGATCATGAGGTTGCCATCAAGTCCAAAGGGGGAGATTGTTGGCATTATGATTCAGGTGTTGTCCTTGATGGCAACCCATTCAGGTGGTAGATCACTATTCTTGATGATCAGCTCTCTATTTTTAAGAAAGACGCAGGCAATCTATTCAGAAAGTGCGTCCCCGCAGGTATACCATGCAGAACCCGCGTCCAGAGACGCAGGCCAGCCGTTTAGGGGGTGCGTCCACCCAGTGCACACATATCAAGGCAGAGGAAAGCACGTGGGGGTTTCTTGTGTGGTATCTAGCCGACGGTTTTGCGTTTCTATGGTGTCGGCTCGTGGTATTGTTCCATGTTTTGGGGAGAAGCTTGCCTATATAAAGCAAAGGAGTTCATTTGGATTATGTACCATCTTTGTTGAATATCTTTTGGTGAGATCTAGTCCAGATCTATGAAGGCGAATCTTCTAATGGACTATGATCGCTATGGCGCACGATCAGATCTGTAGATCTGACTGTTTGGGTTAGTCTTGAAGTCTTTATATCTTTCATATCTAAAGAGACGCAGGTGCAGTAAGGGTTCAGGTGCGTCCGGGACGCAGGAGCGAACCGGTTCAGGTGCGCCGGACGCAGGCGCAGAAGGGTTCAGGTGCGCCGAGACGCAGTCAGTTCAAAAGACTCAGAGTGAGGGACGCAGGCTAGCAGTTGAGCAGAGTGCGTCCGGGACGCGGGCTAGCAGTTGAACAGAGTGCGTCCAGGGACTCAGGCCAGCAGTTGAGCAGGGTGAGTCTGGGACTCAGGCTAGCAGTTGAGCAGGGTGAGTTCGGACTCAGGCTAGCAGTTGAGCAGGGTGCTTCCTTCTCTTAAAATCTTTGTTTATCATTGTTGCATCCTGGGTTTGGTCCTATTATTGTTGATCTAGTTATTACAGTTGATTGGGTGTTTCAGAAGGTTGTTTGAGCTTCAATGTTGTTGTTGGGTCCAGTATGAAAATTGGATGAAATGTGGCCTTTCAAGATTATGAGTTGTGCCTCAATGTATCCAGTATGAAAATTGATGAAACGTGGTACTTAGAGGGAGAAGATTGTAGGCCGGCGCCTACGTACTAGTATCTAAGCTAGTACAAGAGCTAAAAGAAATCTTTGGAGCATTGTAGCAGGTAGTAGCCTGCATACTAGTAAATGGATCGGCTAGTACAAGAGCAAAGGGGGTTGTAGCTCCCGTACTGGTATAAGGCTGCACCAGTACAAATATTGTAAAAGAATTTTCTTATTAAGAAGAAGATTGAGATGACTTGCAGCAGGTGGTTTTCTCCCGCATTGGGTTTCCACCTTATATCATTGTGTTCATATGTGTGCCTTATGTGTGATGATCTACTTTATGTTACTGCATCTGTTAACTGATAATATGGTTGATAATGTCCTAATGCACTCATTGAAGATCGATTAACTTAATCTTAAGAAGTTGTGGAAGTAGCATATATAAATCTGATTATGGAATTGAAAAAGTTTTATTAATGTGATAATACTGATTCACCCCCCCCCTCTCAGTATTATTTCCAACATGCTACTGGCTTGTCCTCTTGACTAAGTACTGCACCAATGGCTGTCCCACTGGCATCACAACGAACCTGGAAAAGTTTGTTAAAATATGGTAATGTCAAAATCGGTTTTTCGGTAATCTTCCTTTTGAGTAACTGAAGGCTCTCCTCTACCATCTCTGTCCAATGGAAAGGCTAATTTGTCTTCTTAATGGTGTCCAACATGGGTGCACAAATCCCACTAAATTTTTTAATAGATTTCCGATAAAAACTCTCCAATCCATGGAAAATCCGTACCTCAAACAAACTTTTGGGAGATGACCAGCTAGCTATGGCTGCAACCTTTTCCAGATCCATTTTTAGTTCATTCTCAGAAATCACAAATCCCAAATAAATTAACTCTTTCTTAAAAAAAGAACATTTCTTCAAATTTATCAGTAATTTATTCTGCTGCAATTTTTCCAATACATACCTCACGTGTCGAAAATGTTCTTCCTTTGTCTTGTTGAATATAAGTATATCATCCAGATACACAATCTCAAATTTACTAATGAATTCCTTCAACATCTCATTCATCAATCGCATGAACATGCTAGGGGCATTGCTTAACCCAAATGGCATAACCAACCATTCGTACAAGCCTTCATTATTCTTGAAAGCTATCTTCCACTCGTCACCTTCTCGAATTATGATTTGGTGGTAGCCACTTTTCAGGTCTATTTTTGAAAAGTACGTTTCTCTACTCAAACAATCCATCATATCATCCATTCGAGGTAAAGGGAATCTATACCTGATGGTGATCTTGTTAATGGCTTGGGAATCCATGCACATTCTCCACTTGCCACGTTTCTTGGGAGCTAAAACAGTCGGAACTGCACAAGGGTTTAAACCCTCCCGAATCAGTCCTTTGTCCAACAATTCTTGCACCTACTTCCAGATTTCTTCATTATCCTTTGGACTCATCTGATAGGCAACCTTGTTTGGCAAACTAGCTCCTAGAATAAAATCAATATGGTGACTAATGCTTCACTTTGGTGGTAATTTGTCTGGTAGATCTTCTACCACAATATTACTAAATTCTTGCAGCATGTTCTATATATCTTCAGGTAAATCAGTAAGGTTGGTGTGTATTAACACTACCCTTGGTCTTCTCAAACTACATAACCCACTTCACTCTCCTCAAATTGTCGCAAAAACTCCTTTCCTCCTAGCAGCAATGCTTTCATCCCACTTGTTTATGTTGTCTCCTCTTCTTTCGTGGGTACCAAGGTATGATTTATCCGATCTTTAAAAAATCTGTAACAATTTTCCACTCCATCATGGACTACCTTCCTATTGTACTGCCATGGTATTCCCAGCATAATATGGTACACATCCATCGGCATTATGTCGCAAGTTACCTTATCCTTGTACTTGCATATTCTACCTCTCATTGTTCATCAACTAACAATTTGTGTCCCTTCTTCAACCACGACACACTATATGGAGTTGTGTGTTTTTATCTCTTCAAACCCAATTTCCCCACCATCTCCGTAGGTACCAAATTATCAGTGCTACCTCTATCAATAATCAATTTACAGCGTTTTCGGCGTGACTTACATACAGTCTGGAACAATGCTTTCCTCTGTGTCTGATCAACTACTTCCTTAGTTGGTTTTAATAATATCTTGTTCAACACCAAGGCTTCCCCGGTTTCTGGAATATTTTCCACCTCCTGTGGTGGTGCATCTGCTTCATTGGGCTGAGCAACATATGCTCCGCTCTACTCAGTTTTTTCATTTTCAGGACATTCAAAGGATCTGTGTCCCCACTTGTGACACTTGTAACATTGATAGGTATTTCCTCTACCTCTGCCATTAGCTCTTCCTCATTGGTATGGCCTTCCTCCTTTGGTGTTACCTTCCCTTTCACTCTGTATTGAAGTCTTTGAACTACTACCTTCTTCATTATTGTTGGTAGTCCTACCTCTGCCCAAGGTCTGTCCTCGACCTCTACCAGAACCACGTCCTCTTCTAGCATTTTGTTTCCTAGTAATATTTTCCTCCACCTTCAAAGCACTCTGATAAGCTTCCTCGATGGTCTTAAGGGAAAGAATGCTAATTTCGTCTAGGATCTCCATCCGTAGACCATTCACAAACCTCATCGTTTTCTCAAGGGTATCTTTTGCATAACCAACTCTCAGATTAATTTTATAAAATTCTTCAGTACATTCCTTCACAGTCATCATTCTCTGCTTCAGGTTCTATACCTGTCTATAAAGGGCAATTTGATAATCTTTTGGCAGAAACTTGCTCTTAATTTTCACAACCATCCTGTCCCATATTTTAATCAAGGTTTTTTTTAATCTCCTCCTTTTTTCCTGTACACTATCCCACCACAATGCTACATGTCCCTTCAATTTGGTGACATCAAACCCGACCCTCTTGTCTTCGTTGATTTCTTCATATTCAAAATATTTATCTAATTCACTCATCTAGTCTAACAAGGCCTCTGTGGACAAATTGGCATCATAATTAGAGAACACCAGTTTTGGCTTGCTGCTAGCCAACAAAACCGACTTCAATAGCTTAATTTTTGGTCCTTCGTTATTTGACGCATCTGTAGCAGCTATATTTTCCTCCTCACTATCATCCCCACTTTCCGGTTCTCTACGCCTCCCTGCTTCCATCGCTGCCAAACGTGCAGTTAAATTTCTAATCTCTTCTCTTAATCCTTCATTTGTTTCTCTTCTGACAGCTCTTCCTCATCCCCTTCATCCTATCTCCATATTTACTAAGAGAAGGAAAAAAACCTGCTCTAATACCAAAAATGATGTCGTTCAATACCTGCGGGAACCAATCTTCAAACTTTAATGGCTATGACCCTTTAACTAGTCTCTACAGAATGATTCATTACAGTAACCTAGCCTTGCCCATCATCGTCTCTTCCTATCAGAACTCTATAACCCTTTATAACCCTTTAAATCCTTACTCCCGCATATATATAACCACTCCTCTTTAACCTTGGTTCTTTTGGATTTACCACATAAAACCTTTAAAAAGGTGCTATAACTATTATAAAACCTTTATAAAGGAAAATATGCATAAACATAGGCAACACACCTTTCCCTGCTTATTCTATAGTCTTCGCACATTTTCTTAGGGCTCCCCTTTATCGCTAATCACAATCGGGGTTGGTCGTGATCATACAATATATATCCTCTTCTCCTCCGAAATGCAATAAGTCAGATTCCAAACATTATACGACAATGCCTATTCCTTATCTGGTTTGCTTAACTTCACATGTCGCATTTCCTCTCGGCTGATACATTACCATGGGGTTTTGTGATGCGACCACATCGTTGATCACATCAATTGCAAGTCACAATTGCTATTGCCAAGGTTAAATCACTCCCCCTTTGATTGTTGCAATGTGATACTCCATGACGATCCTCCACTATTGATCCAACCTTTTGATCCAATGGTCAGCGATGATATCGTTTGTCGCAAGTCGTAGTCGCTAGTTCCAGTGGCCCAAGGTTCATTCCTTGTGGTCAAAATGTTGCAATGCGATATTTCAATTCTATGCAACTAAGCCCTATCCGTTGATCTAATATATCCAACGGTGTCTGTACATTGACACTTCACCTCTTCGCTCTTCTTTTTGTTTGGGTTTTATGTTATTTCGTCAATGTTTCTTTACATCTCGAGTTATTTTCATGATTCTTCATACTTTTTTGTTCTGCTGCAAGACTCTGCTTGCATTCAACTATTACACGAAACCTCTGATATGCACATAATTTGACATTCTAAGTTTGAGTCACGCATTTATATAGTTTGGAATTGAATCTACGTATAAATAAACATTTACACAGTTTCTCTATCTTTGGCTTGATCTTCTGATATCAATGGCCTCTACTTACAACTTGCCTGTGGATTATAATCACATTCTCAATTGGGTAACTCCCTACTCTTCTCTCTTGTTTTCCTTTTCAATACATCATTAGCAGTTTCTTTTACAGTCCGAGGAACTATTCCTCTGTTATGAAATAGTTGCTCAACAGTTTCTTCAAACAGTTCTTAACTAATCCTAACTTAATCTGTTTGCTTAATTTAAGAACTAAAAATGGTTGATTCAACCTTAATTTAAAATGAAACAAATTAAAATAGAACAACAGTACTTCCCAGTGGTCATCTCTTCATTCAGATGCTCCTGCATCAACATTTGATTTTTATTATTCAACATTTTTTATATATCTTTATTACCATGTCCATAGACTCACAATGAAAGTGACCTTCCAACATCTTATTTCAGTTCCACAAAGCTTCATTCGCACATCTAGTAATTTTATCATTTAAGATCTAAATCTTTAATTGTATGCACTTCCACAATCAACCACCTGAATTAAAACCAATATCAAAATGCATTACAGTTGAAAGACTCCTCTTCCCTTCCCTCATTTTGGACAAATTCCGAACATGAATTTTTTCTTTACATAACCTCTGCACGTGAAAAACAATCTCCACACAACTCCTTTTGTACATCTACTTTTTTGGTCGCAGAAAACGTTCCTAGATAATAATTAAAAATTCCATTGTGCGGAAGAAGATTTCAAGCTTTCATTATGTAGTTGTCCTTGTCTCTACACTATTTAATTGGTTCTCTTTACATAAAGCTTTTCATAGGGTGGAATCTATTTTTTGACTGAATAACGCTTGTCAGTCAGCCTATGTTTGCATTAAATGCTTTTATTGCTAATATTTTAGTATTAAAAATGAATACTTTATGCTTATATTATTGATAATATTTTAATTGTAAATAACGCATGTGTTTGTATTTTTTAATATGTTTCAAATTAGGCATATGTGTAGAAGTGCAAAAGAACTATATTGTGTGGAGGAAGCTTTCAATGTGTGGATCACCTCACTTAGCACAAAAGAATTTTATTGCTAATATTTTAGTATTAAATAAGGCATATTTTCTCAGTATAATTGACTATGGTTAGATTATTTCAAACAAGGCATATGTGCGGAAGTGCGGAGGAAGTCCATTGTGTAGAGGAAGCTTTCAATGTGTGATAAATAATGTGTATCTCCCTGTCTCTACAACTAATTAAGTGTGGTCTACATTTTTCCCACATTTTTGTCACAGCACATGGCTAGACTACACTAGAGAAAGTAGTTATTTTAGTAAGCAGTTGACGTATATGAAGATATTGCTAATATTTTAATTGTAAATAATGTTTATTTCTTATTTTCAAATATTTGAAATATCTAACTGTTTAGGCTCTTGTGTGGAAGTGCTCTTTGTGTGGAAGTTCTCTTTGTGCATATCTTCATACTTTACACTAACTTTTAATATTATTGCTCATATTTTAGTTATAAATATTTCTATTTAAGTGATTATGTACAAAACCACATTAATATTGAATGTGGGTGTGGTTGTGAGTGTAAATTTTGCCCACATTTTTGTGTCAGACCATGCTTGTTTCATACTTCTTTCTTTGCATAGTCACATATGCATAGCTTCCTTCACACATGCTAATATGTACACATTTCCTACTTCACTAGAGCGAGTAGCTATTTTAGTAAGCGATTGACATATACAAAATTATTGATAATATTTTAATTGTAAATTATGCTTATTCTCATATTTTCAAATATTTCGAATATTTGTTTGTAATATTATTGCTAATACTTTAGTTATAGATAATGCATATCAGTAGTCAATTTAGTAAAATTTGTGTACAAAACCACATTTCATTGAGTAGAAGTTTTGTTTATAGGATATGAAGAAGTGCAAAGAATGTTCATTATGTGGAAGATGCTTTCAAGTTTCCATTGTGCGGATAATGACATTATTTATGCACATATGATTGATAATATTTTAATTGTAAATAATGCATATGTTCATATTTTTGTCTATGTTTCAAATTAGGCATGTGTGCGGAAGTTTGGAGGAAGTCCATTGTGTGAAGGAAGCTTTCAATGTGCAGATTGTTGCATATTCCTTCCCTCTTCTGCTATTTAATTGATTCTCTTTTAATAAACATTTTGCATAGCGGAAGTTATCTTCGGACTCAAGAATGCCTATCAGACAGCCTACATTTGCATTAAAGCCTTTTTATTGCTAATATTTTAGTATTAAAAACGAATACTTTATGCTTATATTATTGATACTATATTAATTGTAAATAATTCATGTGTTCATATTTTCGAATATGTTTTAAACTAGGCATATGTGTGGAAGCGCATAGGAACTCTATTGTGTGGAGGAAGCTTTAAATGTGTGGATTGGCTCACCTAGCAAAAAATGATTTTATTGATAATATTTTAGTATTAAATAATGAATATTTTCTTAATAGCATTGTCTATGCTTTGATTATTATTTAATTGATTATATATTTTAGTATTGAAAATACGTAAATTATGCTTATGTTATTAGTAATATTTTAATCGCCAATAATGCATATGTTTGTATTTCCGAATACTGTTCAAATAAGGCATATGTGCAAAAGTGCAGAGGAAACTTTCAATGTACGAATCGCCGCACTTGACACTAAAGGATTTTATTTCTAATATTTTGGTATTAAAAATGCATATTTTTTTTTGACAATAAGACCAAAGAAAGTGTTGTACTTATACAATATTGTTTTTAGCAACAATTGTGCATATATACATGTCTCTACGACTAATTAAGTGGGGTGCACATTTCATCCACATTTTTGTCTTAGCCCATGCTTGTTTCGAACACCTTCCTGCGCAAGATATATATAGACATGGATATGAAGTTATTTCTAATATTTTAATTGTAAATAATTCTTATTTTCAAATATTTCGAATATCTTTTTGTTTAGGCTCTTGTGTGGAAGTGTTCTTTGTGCGTATTTCTGCACTTTGCACTAACTAATAATATTATTGTTCATGTTTTAATTATAAATAATGCATATCAATAGCAAATTGAGTAAAAACTAGGTTATTAGGCGACTTTAGGAGAATAACGAAACCTTTTTATAGCTTTGACCGCACAAACTTTGCACTTGACGCTTTTATTGTTAATACTTTAGTTATAGATAATGCATATCAATAATCAATTGAGTAAAATTTATATGGAATGCACATAAAGTTGTGTACAAAACACATTTCATTGATAAAAAACTTTGTTTGTGTAGAGGAAGTCCAATGTATGTAGAAATTATTTTTGTCGGAACTCTGTACTTCGCACTAAAAGATTTTATTGCTAATATTATTGGTAATGTTTTATATATAAATAATGCATATCTCCATATTCTCTTTTTGTTTTATTTTAGTTATAATTAAATTATAATTATGATCCACAATTTCTATTGGCAAGTTCAATTTTCACATCATTAAACAGATTCACAGTCCGCACCCAAACGATTTAATCAAATCTTAACTCAAATGGATTACAGTTAGTAATAACGTTAATTTTTATTTTAATCAATAATGCAGTATGAGATATAAAACAAAGTTTCAAAGCATGTGTTTGAATACAAATAAAAACATTATCATAAAATTGATATAGTCAAGTAGTTTTGAATGCAAAATAGTTCAAATAGTTCAATTTGTAAATATTGACTAGTTTATAGCCTGTTTAGATTCAAGAAATAGGCATTAAAAAAAAAAATCTCCAAAAGATTGGAACTAATTTAATTTAATTTATATCCATGATTTTTGGATTTGCAGTTTTTTAAGTATGGTATTTTTGGTGTAGATCTTTCACTATACAGAAGAAACTTTTTGTGTAGAACGAAACTTTTTGCTCTAACCTTTGTACAATGAGAGCTTTGTACAAGGAACTAGATAAAACAAAATTAGAAAATGAAGCTCAACAACATCAAAACTCTAATAAGGAGAGTTATTTTTCTATAAGCAAAAGAGATGAGTTGGAAGCATAATTAATCAATTATTACGCGGAATGAAATCTATAGAGGTTTGAATACACTGTGCCATTCTATTATAAAGAGATATATGTGTAAGTTACTAAACCATTGTAAATTGTTCAATTTCATTTAAAGAAAGAACAAAATATTGAATACAATAGAAAAATATGAAAGCATTTTTTAGAAATTTATAGAAAATACTATGCAGAAGAAACTTGTTTTGCACAATGAAAATTTCCATTGCAAACTCTAAATAATGAAAGCTATGTACATGGAACTAAATAACATTGAATTAGAAAATGAACCTAAATAGCATCAGAACTCTAATACATAGATTTATTTCACTATAGGAAAAAGGGTGTTTCATAAATTTAATTAATTACTCCGCAAAACAAAATTTGTGTAGGTCAAAAGACATTGTGTCAATATTATATTATTAATAGATATGTCTAGGAAGCCAAACCATTTCCAAATGTTTAATTTCATTTAAAGAAACAACACAACACTAAATGTAACAAAAATTCTGAAAGCATATTTTTGGAAATTTATAGAAAACACTATGTCAGGATAAAATGTCAATGAGCATGACCATAACTCAAACTTATACGAGATCATATTAAAAAAATAGTCTTAAAAGACAAAATTTCTAAATAGAATCACAATTATCCAAAGAAAACTGTAAAGTAAATGGATTTGTTTAGTGGAAATTGGTGTTCCACTTCCTTGAACGACATCTATAGCCACAAAACAACAATTTGTAAGATGTATTACAAGTCCATGACTCGTTGAAGAAACACGTTGAGTGTTTTTTAATGTAGTCCTTGTCAAGGTCAACTATAACTTCCATTTTCATGTTTTTGGTGAAAATATATTTTTCAATTTCCCTAGTTTCTTCCTACACCTCGACAATTGACTTAGAGTTCTGCTTATTGACCTTGGAAAAATTAATTAGCCATGTGTCAATATGATCTATAGTAAAATCAGTGATGTTATCAAACTCTGCTACCATTTTCTGTTTTTTCTCCTGCAATTGAGTTTGTAACATGTCATTTGAAATTAACTCAGAATCATGCAGCATGCGTGGATTGTTTAAGCCTTTTATAATATCCATTTCCTTAATATAGGAATTATCTCTCCTTTTGGATAGTTCACTACAAACAAAATTAATATTCTCAAGTGTAGTGACCCTTTCCACCCATCCAGCTTCCAATTGCTTCACTCGTTCAACATTTAGTAGTTGTTGGTTTTTCTTTTCGAAATCAGAGAGTAGTCCTAGCCTACACTTAAAAGTAACCAATTCATTGTCAATGAATTTATTTTCTTCTATAAGATTATTGTTAAATAATTCCATAAATATCATCATTTTCTCTTGTAAACATGTTAAATCAAAAATTGCTTGCCAAGCATCATCAATAATTTCTAATCTTTGGCATATGTTCTCGAGGATATATGTCTTCACTAGATTAAGCACATTTGTAGCCTTGTTAAATATTTGTGGTGTTGCAGCAGCAGAACTTGACAATGAAGGTGATTGTACTTCCAGTGGAGTCATTAATAGAGGAATTGGATTTGCAATGTCTTGTAGTTCTTTTAATTTCCTTTTCAACATGTGATTTTATGCAAGCATGTTACTAACGCTTTTAGTAATTACATCATTGGTATATGGTTGCAATACCATGAGATCCATCGTATCAATGTTAGACAGATCATTATCCACGTGTTCTTGACCAATAATCTTTTTATTTTCAACTCTCAATGTTTTGTTGGTCCTGTCATATTTTGCATTTTGCAATGTGACAGGACGTTCATTGAAAATAATGTCCTCTTCTACAATTTTTTCCGTTATCTTTTAATTCTTTGTTAAATGAGTAGCAACCCAGTTAGGTTGTTTGCTATTATCACTTCTTACATCTATAGACTATTGAATCCATTCTTTAGTCATGGCATTTTTGGACTTGATTATTTGAACTGTATGTGTTTGGTTTGGAAATAACTTGCGAAAATTATATTGCTCATCTCGACAACTTGTTGAGTCACCAATAACCAGTTTTCTAGAACCATGACGTTTTCTCTTTCCTACAGTCAAGGATGACGTTGAACTAGTAATATGTGTGGAAGGTGAAGATTTGATAAATTGTAGAAAGAAAAGGCCTCATTTGACTTGTGCCTTGGTCAAATGAAGAAATTCAAATTTCCACTTCAATGGGATGAGTTGTTAGGCAGTTAGCAGGAGTGACATAAAAAAACCACTCATTTAAGTCAGTCAATTTGAATTTGTGGGCTAGAATTAGAGTTGTCTGCAAGTTGGTGGCTAAGGTCTAGCTATCTAGATGTGTTATCTTTAGTGAAACTCATTTAGCATAGCTCTAGTCTAGAATAGAGTTTGTACGAGTTCAGTTGAGTAGTTTTAATTGTTGTAAATTCAACTAACTCTCATTTAATTATTCAATTTACTAAAAATAGCCCTATCCATGCATGCAATTTGAATTGCCTAGTGAAGTTGGAGAGAAAATTCTAAATTAAGAATTAATGTATACTAGTGAGTGTATATTGTTTGCATGTAGCAGGTGAGCTAAGTTCATGAGGAATTGCACAAGGAGCTTCCCTATTCTTTAGAAGTAGGAATTGCACAAGGAAATAATAGGGTAGGAGGCCTATTTTGGCTAAGTATTGGCGAGAGAAGGCTCAAGAGGAGATCAATATTGCAGTGCAAATTGAGCTTCAAGCATTGAAGTAGTCATTATAATAGATCATTGTTCTCATCTTATATAATACAAATAGAGGAGGGCTTTTTCCTAGTTTGGATCCCTAGTAAAAACTGTGTTCATTTTGATTTAATGATTGCATGCATTTCTATTGTTAGTTTTCCTTCTGAAACAATTAGTAGAAGAAATTTGTGTCTATTGATTTTAGTTTTATTTCATTTGCTATTGGAAATTTTGAGTTATTTCTATAAGATTGTTGTTCAGGATTTAAGGATTTTTTTCTTTGTCTTTCTTTAGGTATATTTTGGGTGTCCATTGTCAATATTTGAAACTTGATATTCTGCAAATTTAATAAACTAGTTGTGTAAACATATTTGTAATTATAAAAATATTTAGAGACACTATTTTATTGCAAATTATGACATGCACAAATTGCACTGGTTCTTTTTTCACATTCAATTTAGTTTATTAAGGGCAAAGCAAATGCAAGTATGAGAGGCAAAAGAGAAAGAAATAGTGAATTGATAAGACGTAATGACTACTGCTTATGTTGAAACTTTTTCTAGAGTTCATGTGTTCATAATGTACATAATGAGAAAACACAAATCCCTAAATAAGTTTACAAAAAAAGAAATACGTTGTAGAGAGAATTGTGAAAGAATTTGAGCAATTGAGAAAATGAATTGTTGAATACTACTAAATTCGTTGAGAAGTGAGACCAAGAAAGTATTCGCTAGTGAAAATGTTTAAGTTTCTCTTCTTTTTCATTGGCATATTCAAATATCAGTTGGTTGATTGTATAAGTGCAAATAGATTCGTTCGTTTATCTGCTACTTATATTCATCTCCAATGTTGCGTAAATTTGCAATTTTCTACCATAGTTGCAATTAGCAGTTGTTTTTATTCTTCATGTGGAAACTGTCACATACAACACTCTTAATAAATAGCAATTGAAAATATCAAATCCAATGTTTACGGGAAGTAATGGAAATAAGTATTGATATTGCAAAACCATCTTCTCCACTTACTACATATTTTTATCTTGATTTAATATCATTGAAATATGTGTCATACAAATAGGAATTTGTGATACAATATAAGGACATTGTCTATCTGTACTACATTCTAAAAGGTTTTATAGTGCATTTTCCAACTTAAATTACCAAAAATCTATCAAATATTTTTTGGATTCATGATTCTAGGTTGAAATTTCTACAAAATCTGATAATCGTAGAAGTTTTCAAAATGAGTTTTCAAAATGGTTAAGTGCATATATGCAGTAATAAAAAAGCTCATGACAATTATGAAAATTAGTATTGAAACTACCAATAATAATTTTTAATAGTCGTAAATGAATATCATGAATTGATTTAGTTATCGAGCTAGCCCCCATAACTAAATCGTCGATGTTTTTTTATATTTTGATACTGACAAAGCTAATTACCTATCAAGGCCACAAATTCACCTAGAAACTTATTTTTCACTGGAATCTAGTGATGTTTTTTCAAAAAAAATGATTATAGGAGTGTTTAATTTTCTTTTTTAATGGTGGAAATGGATTTAGCACCATCAAAAACCCCTAGGCACCCAAAATATTGAAGTTAGATAGTTTAACCTAGATTTCCAGAAATTTCTATCAGATTTTCGCAAGATCATGCCAGAATTTCCACAAATTTTCAGGTGAATTTGTGGCTTCTATAGACTATTCTATTTTCATAATGTGTTCTAGTTGGTTGTATATACATTTTCTAACTATTTCTGACAATTATTTTTTAACTAAAGCTAATAATCATGATTAATAATGTGATGCCAGTAGTCCTCCCCATCATTCTTCCTTAGTTGTTGTCATATTTAGATCTAATTTATTGATTTATTAACATGTTTAATGCTTTTAATAGAAATTGAAAATTTCAAAGTGAATGTTAATGGTCACTAGTGAAATAAATATCAAAATTTGAAAATAATTTTCTTTCTTACTTTGGTAATGGTCATTACTTTAATGTTGTTGATAAACATTACTAAATAGTAAGGATGTATGAAATAAAATAAATATGAATGCATTGTGATCATGTACATTATTTTACAAGTATTCAATATGACGGTATAGGAATGTTGTGTACAAACACAAGGCAAAGTCGATCACCAGACAAAATGCCAAAATGATTTACATGTAATATTGTAATAAATGACCTTAATTAATTGTTTTATTGACACTAAATCATGTCGCTAAACATTGGCATATAGCTTCCTTTGCTTGGGTACAGTCAAAGCGCTACCACATATTCATTTGTTTTCAGATTTTCACAACCATTTCAAAATAGCTACTTTCGTATTCAATAACATGGTTCGGTGGACACAGTCAAATAAACCCGCATGTACATTTTTCCTCTGCACACACTTCCTCTGAATAGAAGCTAGGTCATTCCGTAATCTCAATAAAATAAAAATAGCTTCATATAGATTCCATCGCACGTGATAGTCATTAGGTTCAATGTTATTAAATATCCGTTATTACAATTGGATCAAAATTCTATCTTCTTTCTTTGAAATGACAACATAATGGTTTCAAATATGTGCAGAAGGATGGTGTTTCAAATATGTGTGGAAGGATGGCGTGTATAACAAGGAACATAAACGTCCACATTCACATACATCCGAACTTCAATGTCGCTCTACACAATGAAAGCCTCGCACAAGGGCTCTTGAAGATGGGCATGTAAACTTTAATATAGTTTATGCTCTTATGCTTTTAAGTGAAAATATCATTTTTTACACTAAGTACTTTGCAGTCTATGTTTTTTGTCTGAATACATATGGAAGTGTTGTTTGGATGCAAAGAATAGGTGCGGAAAGATAATATCCATATAAAATATCAAATCTCATTTATCAATTTTGGTGTTACATATTGTAGAGAGTTTTAACCAAATTAATATTCATGTTTATGACATATTGTATCTCGTAATCATCATAATAATATAAGACAACGTACAAAGTGTTGAAAGAAATCTATAATTCCCGATGAAGAAACTTGGTATTCACACTTAGTATGCAAAAATTAATCAAAATAAAGTACTACTATTAATATCCATTCAATGAATCCACATGCAATGATGTTATCACAGCTAGTTGCAAAGATATCGATTTGTGAAAGTATAGTTAAAAAATTAAAGATTAGGCTCAAAATATTTGTTGACTGAATACTGTTAGACTCATTTCTATTACATTGTGATTGTAGTGAGAATGCAATATGGATATGGATGGTGAGTTGTTCTTTAATAGTCAGTTGCAAAGTATTATTTGGTACTAGTTTGTTGTAAAAGGTTGTGCAAATTTGGTTGTGTTTATACAAAAATAATGGTTATTTTATTATTAATAGATTGTATGAAGTGTAGAGGTTAGTACAATTAAATCTCGAGAGCTTTTTGTTATTATTATTATTATTTATGAACGTATTTTGCAGCTACAAAAATAGCTATGCAAAGAAAGTTGTGCAGGAGTGCTTGTGCAAAATTTGCTGTCTAGAGAAAGCGTATGTGGAGAAGAACAAGTGCATGTGCATAATAATATATAGATTTGCATGCGTTAGTTACAATGTTAATTATTACTTTGTATGCAATTTGATTTTGATACTCATTTTTTTTTATTTGAGAGCTTCTTCCTAGAAAGCTGTCATTGTAACCTTTACAAAATGTAGTTAGTATTATTTATTTGTTTTCTTGAATGATTTACTACAAAGTTTGAACATGGGCGGTCTATCGACCTACGAATTTTTTCTGTTGTTGGGACTACTAGTTGTAGCTCTTATTCTCATTGCATTTATATTCGAGGACATCAGAAAAATTGTAGAGAAGAGAATATGATAAGTTGTAATTCTACAATCGGAAGTGCCTTTTTACTTTGTCAAAAGAAAATTTACAAAATGATTTTTTTATTATTTATTTGATGAACTAATTTCCTTTAATATTGAATAATACAAGTACAATTGCCAAATGTGCAATTATCTAATCCATAATTTGCAAATAGCAAAACAATTTTACAGAGTGAATGTCATGAGTAAGTATTACTTCATTGAATAAATGGAAAAAAAAAATGTATTTACTAATAGGAGAGATTTGGTTAAAGAAAATAGAACGTGATCTAGCATATTAATGAAATATTATCCTAATATCGATTTCTAAAGTATGTAAAATGTATCTACCATCAGTACTAGCAAAATTGCAAGATTGATGACGATCACTACTTAATGAATACCATTAAAATCGATAGTAGCTAAATGTCATTTTATATCATTAACATCGATAGTAGTTAAATGTCATTTCATATATGATCTATTCAATTATGATATGATTAAGGTAGTTGCAAGTTCTTTGCAAAATTAACAGGGAGACCAGGGGGAGTGGGTAGCCAAGGAGTTGAAACAAGAGATTTCATTATATGGAATATGAATGATTACATTAGATGCCAAATCCTGTTACTTTTTAAAATAATTTATTAATGTTATTTTTCTATAGTCTAAAGATAAGATAACAAAGACAATTGCAAAGATTGGTCAAAGCTACGTGACAATAATCAAAGTAAAAATGGACTTTGTTATTTATGTTATAACAAACTAAAATACATCATTCGTATAGCAACAATTGTATTCAAGTTCAAATTGTAATTACCATAGTTCGTATAGCAACAATTGTATTTAGGTTCAAATTGTAATTACCATAGCTATGATTAAAATAAACATCAAAAGTGAACATATTTCTAACAATAAAAAAACAGTTACTGAATATCCATTTTCATTTCTATCAACAAAAGAACAATTATGTTTGAATTGTTCACAAAACTGATAAATAATGTCATAATTTGCACAAAACAATGAGTTTTTAACAATAAGGTATACAATTTGAATAACAATAATACTATGTGGCTACTCATAATAGCTATTCTTTCAATAGCAATACTTTTTTGATATCGCAGTTCACTAGCATATTCATAGTTGTCATTTCAATTATTTTGTCTCTTTAACTTTATGCTCCTGCATTTCAGAAAAATAGCAACAAATTATCTACAATTAATTAAATACATACAATAAATGATAATGTGACTCTGAAACATAGTTATGTGGGGGAAAAGGAAGAAGGAAAACCATGTGCAAATGTAAACCACCATGGTAATTTTGCATACATAAAATAGCGTTCGATTTATAAATAGTTTATCAAAACCTTTATACCTAGCAATAGAAGTAAATGCATTGCAATCCCGTAAACTGTTCTATGAAAAATCCATTTGAAATGAAAAGAGAAAAATTACATCCAGATATTTACTCAATTCATAATAACATATATATAAAATTGAAAATTTTATCACTAGTAAATAGTGTTGGAAATAACACTGAGACGGGGGTTTAATCAGTGTTTAAAATTCAATAATTTTTCATTTCCCAATTAGATTTATATACGCTACTTCAGTGAAGTGAACTTGCGTGTGCATGCTACTGTGATTAGAGAAACCATTGTATACCTAGAGAACTTGTGATTTAGTTAATTTATCATGTGTTGATCTTTAATCAATGTATAATTATCTTATTATATAGTAAATATGTGCAATAATAACATAATAAACCATCACACATAAGCAACAAACATGAACACCAAGATTTAAGGTGGAAACCCAATGTGGGAGAAAAACCACCTGCTGTTGTCGTCTCTATCTTCTTTTAATATAAAGGAAATATGTTTACAATCTTGTATTGGTGAAGACTTATACCAGTACGCAGTCACCACCTGCAGAAGGCTACAACCTTCTCTCATTTTCTAACTTCTATTGGAAGGGAGCTACAACCCCCTAGCTCTTGTACTATTTGATATGTTTACTATTATGTAGGCACTGGCCTACAGAAGTCTACGACCTTCTCTCTTCATGCACGGACCACGTTTCATTAATTTTCAAACTAGATGCTCCTCGTACACAACAATACAAAATGAACACCTCGTTTCATCAAATTTTCACACTGGACCCATCAAAACTTTGAAACTCAAACTGCATCAACCAATAATCAGTTAATCTAAACAGTCAGATCATTGTCACCAGAACACTATGCTGAACCCAGAAACCTGTATCATCATTCAGAACCATCTACAACCTCAAAAATCATCACCAAAATGCATATGCTACTTTACTAAACACAACCTGTGTGTAAACGCTACTTCTTTTAACAAAACTTGTGTATACCTTCAAAAATACTGAATCATAAAAAAAAACTTCTGAATCATATCTGTACCAACCAATAATATTCTGAACGTCCACTGTCAATTTACAGAGATCTAGATAGTGAGTAGCAAAGATAACCCTTCTCAATTAATCAATCAATCAATCACACACAAACTCATTATTCATTCAGTTTTACTTTTGGATATAAGAAGACTTGATTGACAAACAATAGTATAACATTAGCACTGATGAGATAGATCAGTCATTTCAGAACAACACACATTTCTTTTGCATAGACTACTTAGAAGATTCGAACCTGCTTGTATACACGGCTTTACCAAGGCGAAATAGCATATAGATCTGTAAATATTAACTTACAAGTTCATTGCTATTCCAAAATTCATACATACCCACATCATGACATTTAAAGAATAAAACATGCGTAAGAAATCAGATCTAGCCCAACCAATATCAGATCATACACTATTAAGTCATTTCAGGTCTCATGATCCTGATCCGACATTGTATCCAAGATGCACAAAAATATTTCATATCATATCATAATCATAGCCCCTGCACATAAAATATACTTCATATAGAAGTATTCCTGAGAAACCCTTTCACTTTCACACTTGGCCCTTTGATCTTTTCCTCCTTGTATAGTTTTTGGCCTTTCTCAATACCTCGGACCAAAACAACACTTAGAACCTGTGGTATTCTTGGACGGGATCAAGTAGTTGTTACTCCGCTCAATATTATGGGCTACTACCATGGTATTGACCCTTGGTATTATTTTCTCTTGAATTTCCTTGATTTTCCAACTGATACGCGCTTTTCCTCTTGTGAAAGTGAATGCATACATATACGCTCTTTTTATTCTATGAACCTACGTGTATACGTTGTTTTGACAAGGTGAACCTACGTATATAACTTAAACTATCTGAAAACATCCTTTTCCTTCAACTCCTTGATTCTAATCAGTAGACCTTTGTTCTAACTTCTTTTTCTTTTGTACCAATGCCCTGTTACCTCTGAATTGACCTGTTACACTGTGAGTTGTCTTTTATCAAATCCGAGCTAACCTGTGAGTGAGTTGCCATCAAGGACAACACCTGTATCATAATGCCAAAAATCTCCCCCTTTGGACTTTATGGCAACCATATTGGTGTTAATTATTGCAAGCTGTAAAAATTGTTAGAGATATCAAGAAACACCAAAATACTCTCCCCCTTTGACATCAAGGAAAAAGGGTAGACCAAGATATTCTCCCCCTTTGAGATATACTATGTTGTCCATACTCCCCCTGAGTACATGCAGAGTCTATAGAGATATGTTTCAAAAGAATAACATGACTCTATAACTCAACTAAGTGAGTATGAACTCCCTAAGACCAATGACTCATACATACATCAATCACCCAACCAAGTGGGTATACACCAAATTTGACACATCCACCCACCTAAGTGGGGATATACCAATTGTTTATACATGACTGAAATAGAAATTATTACACCATCCTTCCCATGCATAGTGGGGATACAAATTACATCATATGCTGAATACGACTCATTCAAAAATAGATTGTGACAGAAGGAGACATATTACACCCTAGATCTCTACATGACCTATGCAATAATTGATATGAATATCTGAAACCATAGATGAAATCAAAAGCCACAATGACAACAATGCAGAATGTTTGATAAGGCTAATGCTCCCCTTGAACCTGTGATACATGTGCATTGTCAACAAATCATTCATCAAGGCATCTTCATCAATCAGATAAAAATCAATGAACAAAGCATATCAGCATATAGTAATCATCAATATTAGATTGAGCACCCATATCAGAGTCTGACCCACTGTTTTTCTATCAGAAAAACATATATGCTCCTACAGCCACAGAAACTCGCGTATATATGTGACTATCCTTCATGAAACCCGCGTATAGGAACTTTCCTTTAAAAAACGGGATTTAACAGTAGGATGATGCAGAAACTACTCCCATTTCTTGTCTGAGATATTCAAATGTTTCTCTAGGAAGCAGCTTGGAGAATATATCATCGACTTGTTCTTTGAGGGAACATACTCCAATTTAACCTTTTGTTCAAGAACTTGTTCTCGTAGAAAATGGTACTTAATGGGTATGTGCTTGGTCTTGGAGTGCATGACTGGTTTTCTTTGAAATACTAATGGCACTTGTATTATCACATATAATGGATATAGGTGGAGTACATGTGACTTGAATATCTTGCAGAGTTTGCATCATCCAAAGTAGTTGTGTGCAACAAGATGCAACAACCACATATTCCACTTCAGCTGTAGATAAATATATCGAACATTGTTTCTTGTTGAACCAAGGCACTAACCGTGATCCCATATAGAATGCACCTCCACTAGTGCTTTTTTTGTCATCAACAGTTCCTACCCAATTTTCATATGTATATGCATGAAGAGTAAGATATGTATCTTTAGGATACCATATACCGAAATCTTGAGTTCCTTGAAGATATTTGAATATTCTTTTTACTGCCTGAAGATATGATTCCTTTGGATTTGCTTGGAACCTTCTAACAATTCCTATTGCATGCATGATATAAGGTTTGGTACCTGTTAGATAAAGCAAACTTCCAATCATAGATCTGTATGCTGGTTGGTTCACTACAGGTGATTCATCGTTAGAACTAAGACTACATCCTGTTACTATTGGAGTACATACTGGTTTAGAATCTTCCATTCCGTACTTCTTCGGAATCTGATTGAGTATTTAGTTTGTGAAAGAAAATACCATCTTTTGTTTGATGTACTTGTAGACCAAGAAAATAAGTTCAATAAGTAAGGACATTTCAAATTCTTTCTGCATAATCAAAGCAAAGTTTTGACTCATAGATTCTTCATTGCTACCAAAGATGATACCATCAACATAAACAACAATAATTACCAGTTTATCATTTTCAATCTTTATATATAATTTGTTTTCTGTAGAACCTTTTGTGAAACCTTGTTGTTGTATATATTTGTCAGACAATAATACGAGGCCCTTGGAGCTTATTTTAGATCATATAGAGCCTTTTTAAGCTTGCATACAAGTTTTTCATCATTTCCTAGAATGAATTATTCTAGTTTCTCATTATAAAATTATTCTTCTAAATATCCATTAAGAAGAGTTGATTTTACATCTGTTTGATATACTTTGAATTTTCAATAACTTAAAAGAGAAAGAAACATTCTTATGGCTTCAAGTTTGGCAACAGGTGCAAAATTTTTCTTTAAAGTCTATACCTTCTTGTTGAGCATACCCTTTACAAACGAGTCTTTCTTTGTTTCTAATAACCTCTCCATTTTCATTCAACTTATTCTTAAATATCCATTTTGTTCCTATAACATTTTTATCATGAGGTCTAAGAACTAATTCCCAAGTATCATTCTTTTCAATTTGGTCAAGTTCTTCATCCATGACCATAACCCAATATCCATTTGTTCTAGCTTCATTTACATTATGTGGTTCTATGGAGGATAGTAATACTAGATAACTGGAGGTTCCTGTAAGAGTTCTTCTTGTCTGTAATCCAGACCCTTTTTCTCTAAGAATTTGAGATTCTGGATGATTCTTTTGAACATACTTGGATGGAGTCTTTTCCTTATTCGTTGTACCCCATTCTGATGCTTCATTGGTTTCTTCCTCTATATAATTTTGATTTGATACAGGAAAGCATTCATCATCTTCCTCATTGTCATATTCCTTTGTTGATTTTCCAGATTTCTACATGCTTCATCAATTACTACATCAATGCATTCAAAAATTTTCCGAAGTCTTTTATTATAACATTTGTATCCTTTACTTCTAGATGAATAACCAAGAAGAATTCCTTCGTCTGCTCTAGGTTCAAACTTACCAAGTTTTTCATCAGTCCTTTTGATGAAACATTTACCTCCAAAAACTCTAAAGTGATTTACAATAGGAGGCTTACCATACCAAAGTTCATATGGAGTTTGATCACTATTTACCTGAACATTAGCTTTGTTGAGAATAGTCATGGAAGAAAATGCAGCTTCACCCCAGAAGGTTGCAAGAGTTCCAGATTCATCAAGCATAGCTCGAACCATTTGTTGAACTGTTATGTTCATTCTTTCCACTACGCCATTTTGTTGAGGAGTTCTCCCAACAGAGAACTACCTTTTTATTCCATGTTGTTCACAAAAATCAAAGAATTCATCTGATATGAATTCTCCACCTCAATCAGATCTGAGACATTTGATTTTCGATCTGATTCATTTTCAACTAAAGCTTTGAAGGCTTTAAACTTTTCAAATGCTTCATATTTATGCTTTAGTAGACCTATCCAACACATTCTCGAAAAACCATCAATGAATAAAATAAAGTATTCTTCTCCACGGGGTGACTTTTTCCTTGTTGGTCCACATAAATCAGTATGGATGAGTTCAAGAAGCTTACTTTTTTATCCTTCTTTTTAATTGAAATGAACTCTGGTTTGCTTACCGACTTGGCATGGTTTTCATATAGTCTTTTTTGGGATGCGGATATCTAGAAAATCATGGACCACCTTGAGCTTGCATGCTTTTCTTATTTGAGAAAAGCTTAGATGCCCCAATCTTCTGTGCCATAACCAGTTTTCATGTGTTTTCTTTGATAGCATTGTTTTTTTCCTCCTTTGAGTATGTATAAATTTTTTAGAGTTCTTGTATTGATTGTGGTCTTTCCTGTATCAAGCTCACGAACCACACATCCATTTGATTGAAACAAAACTTCATTTCCTTGATCACACATTTGATTGACACTCAACAAGTTATGCTTTAAACCATCTACATACATGACATTTCCAGCTTTAATATTTTCTTTCAAATAAACAAAACCTTTACCTTGAATGACAATTGGTGTGTCATTTCCAAAGGAGAGATTCTTTTCCTTTTCCAAAGCATTATATGAATGAAGTTTCTCTTTATCACCTCTCATGTGTTTAGAGCATCCGATGTCAATTTACCATTGATTTTATTCTCCTTCTGCAAACAAGCTATGCCACATCTTTTTTATCCTTTAGAAAATCTAAGATTAAGAGATTTTGTCTTCTCAAGTTCTTTTCTTAGACCCACAACTTCACATTTTAGTTTTTGATTGTGCTTTTCTCTTTCAGTAAGTTGATGTGCCAACGTGTCTATGATCATATTCTTTTCTTCCAAACAAATTTTGAGTTTTGTGATTTCTTCAAGAAAGTCTTCCTCTTCTAAGGCATCCAAAAAATCATCATTGTCATAAGCCATGAGTAGTTTATAATCTTGTTCAGTTTCATCTTCATCACTATTATATAATCCATCACTGTCTTCATGAGTATAGTAACTTCTTCTATTAACAACCTGTTTTCTATTTCCTTTTGCATATTCTTTTCCGTTTTCATGAGTGTCTTTATGAGGACGTTTTGCAGCATAATGGCCATATCATTAATCGGGAAAATAGCCAACATTCAATTGACCATCATTTTTTTCTCCTTGCAGAGAGAAACTTGTCCACACATGTATTTTCCAATAGCTATATAGAAACACAACTCCTTTATGCACTAGGAAAAATCATTGTGTTGGATAGTTTTTAAACTCTTTCTCTTTTTGAACTTTTCAAAATATAGTTATATGCAAAAATAGATGTCGAAGCTAAGGATTTTTTTTACTATCTGTAATGAAGAATGTGCCAAACACAGAGTATGTCTAGAAAAATGAAATGCACATTTTTTTATTTTCACATTTTACCATAAGAAAAAAAGGATAATCGAAGTGTCGAAAATGCAAAAAGACAAACGGATATGTTAGTAGGAAAAGTAATAGAATGATAGATTTATGTCTACACTTTTATTGGCCTTATTTTTCATCGTGTGGATCCTTTACTATCCGAAGTACCTTATATGTGTGAGAAAGAAATTATGTAGAGCTTTGATTTTAAAGCTAGGAATATTTTCAAAAGACCAAAATATGTGTGGCAGAACACAATGATTAATATTGTTAATTTCCATTGTGCAGAGTGGTGCATAGGGTATTGTTAAACTATTAATGTTAATCTGTGAGATTTTTGTGCACAATGAATTTGCTGTGAAACAGGACACATATGAATTTGTATTATATTGAAAGCATATGTGTTTTCTATATTGGGATGTTGGATCATTATCTAGATAAAATTTTATCTATATTTTTAATTGTCTCAATTTATTCAATGCAATATTGACGACGAATGTAGCTTCCACTCTGCCAAAATATTTATACAAATAGAATCAATTAATTAGTGGAAATTTCCATTCAATAATTAGTGGAAATATCATAAATTTGTCATTATGTTTCTTTTTGTACATATTTATGATACGTCCCTAGATATATTGTTATCTAGATAAACATTTATCCATATTTTTAATCGTCCTCATCGTTATCTAGATACACTATTATCTAGATTTTTTATTTCCCTAATGCCTTCAATGTAATTAATTGACAGCATACAGCTAGGGGAAGTCACAGTAAGAAATTTAAGAAAATTCATTTATGAAATTGAATGAAATATCAACACTTCTATAATAATAATAATGAAAATTTAATTGAAAAAAAGCAGCCAACATTATTTCCTAATCATAGTTTAATTGTCCTCATTATTATCTAGATACATTGTTATCTAGTCTAGATTTTTAATCTTCCCAATGCCTTTAATGCAATATTAACGATGAAAAATTAGTGAAACCGATGGTAAGAAATCACACAATCTATATCTAAATACAAAACAATTACCATAATTTCTATAATAATCGCAATTGAATTGAAATAAACTAGTAGGCATTATTCTCGAATCAATTGCTATAAATTTGAGAAATGGCACATGTAAGTTATCCTTTTCGAACTAAAAAATATTTCACGTACTTTTCACATATAAGTGTATTAATCTTGATCTGCAAGTACTAACGATAAATCTAGTGTAATAATCGTCTACTAAAAATGGCAATTCTTGTGAATCTGCTACACCTATAAAACTACAACAAATAGAACTAACCTAGAAAAAGAACCGAGTAGCACAACAATCACATCAACAATAGATAATTCCATGATATTAATTTAGAGAAGAGTTAAAGGAATATCTATAGTGAATAAGAGCTTATATTATTTTTGAATGTGTTATGATACAAATGTACCAAAATGCTCAAAAGAAAATCCCTACGATTACCGGGAGCCCCTATGCGATCACAATGTCTTGTGCTAAGAATGTGGGCATATGATGCAGTGCCAAAGAACAATAAATTATGCACTTTTCATTAATAGTATTATTATATCCCCATCTCCTCAGCACATAACATTATAATTGACAAAATTTAAAATTTGGTTAATGTTGTGGGGAAAAATGCCTATGCAGGACGATCCTATCCACCTAAGGTGTGACAGTGCCTTAGCAACAAACAGACACAGCTATTCTAGTATTCTTCCTTTATGAATTAAGAATGAAGGGAGATGGATGGACTAACCGGTGTCTTCCGTTTGTCCCTCGATCCGGTTTCTCTTCTCTTTGAGAGTTCCCAGCTACTTGCCTTCTTGCTCGCCCAGCTTCAACAGGTTCCTGCAAGATCACAAGAAGAGAACACTACACAAAGACATAGATTCATATTCATAACTAGTTCAGGATTAGAAATAAACTAAACATACTAATGCAATCATACATCAAAGATACATCAGTATATAGGAGAAACCAAGATAGCTTTATTGATGAATAACAAGGTTCAAGAGGAGATACAACCAAGAGAGTTCCAATCCAGCATCTACCTCCCAGCGAATGAAATCCTTTCTTCACCTCCCTTCAAAGCATTAAGCACCCAATGATTCTAATCTCAAACCAACAACAATTCTTTGCAATAACAAAATTCCAGCCTCCTGGATCTCATGGAGGAGAGATACATATATAGATGTTTGGAGAGAGGATGAGTCAGCTTGAGATCTGACTAGTGTCCTCTCCCTCTGTCAGTTCTTGCTTCCACTTGGAGACTAAGAGCCTCTTACTCATCACTAGTCGAATTCATTGAGGCAAGTGTCATTGGAGAAGATTCTGGAAGCTTCCAGGGTCTTTCCACCTTGTTGAATGAACTTTCCATTTGTCATTTCCCGCTCAGCGCACCTTGGTAGTGCTTCTACCTACGTTCAAGTGCACCTAGCCAGTGTAATCTCTGCATTTCAGTGCAGACAGCTAGTGGAGCCTATGAATTGATCCTGAATTGACTATTTCTGAGTGGTTTTTGGTGGAGAACTTCTGTGAATTGCTGTGGTTTGTTAGCCTTGTTCCTCTAGGGGTAGGAACAACATGTTTAGGGACTTTGGATCCCTTGGATTATGGACATTTCATGCTTATAGCTGTAAGGTACAAAAATGTCTATAACAGTTGCCCCCTAAAGTATGAGGCCGTTTATCGGGTGAAATGCTTTATTAGGAGGATCCGAAGTTCTTTCAATGCTGGGAGGAGACCTGTAATAAAATACAATACAATACATTATTTTCATACTTTTTTCACGATCTAGCTGAGGCGGGCATTCCCATGCTCAGCTTTATAAATTCATTTTCATGTACATATAACAGACAATCGTCTGATGATATACTGATGATTCTGATAGAGCCATCATCCTTTTGGAAGGATGATTATCTGTGCTGTAAAGCTGTACATTTCTATGTCTTTATTTTCTGAATATGTATCGCAGCCCGGATGGATGAAACTAGATCCGGGGTCTTCAATCTCGTCCGATCTTCACTCTAAGTACAAGTCGATCCATGTGAGAATTGCTCTGAAGTCGAACATGGAAAGACATCGCTTGATTACCAGTCAATGATATAAACTGTTAACAAGCGCGAGAGGAATCACCGATAATGAAGATGACCCTCAAGGTACTGCAGTACAATTCACGTGGTGTGAATAGAGGACTTGGCATCGAACACCACGCAAAATCTTTCGGTCGAAGGTCATTGATGTGTACCTGTCGCAGGAAGTGAGAAACTTGCCATTGAGGCATGCAAGCTTCAAAGTACTGAAGGGGGTGTTCCTAGATCAACTTCTTGGATAATGAGCTGATGTCGACAAGAAGTGATCCGTCAAAGGAGGGCCTTAATGAATCCCACATCAATGACATGGAACGGAGCTAATGATTTTGATGGAGGTGAAAACGATCTGATGACATATGATTCAGGGTGGCGGTCATGAAAGAGTATAATGTATAGTAGTGGATGGGACACAGGTGACTTCTCTGAACGACTTCTCTTGAACATATGGCGACACTTATGTGATGGATCGGTAACATTACCCCAAATATGGATGGTATGGCGAGACCATGGTGATGTGACCGGTGAATGAAACAACCGAACCTGATTGTGGTATGACGGAAAAGTGTCATGTTCAAGAGCGACTTGCTACCATCAAAGTTTTCTTGAGTTTCTCCCAATTTTTCCCCAGTCATTGCTGACTAGTACCTCTTTATTTTTGTCAAGCTTGAGGAGGATAACATATGCTTGTTCTATAATTTGCCCTTCGGGCAAACCCATCGCTATGTTTTAACGAGCCTAGCGATAGTGAAACTCGTTCTCGTCTAAAGACAAGTTTGTCGCTATTTAATGCTTTTAACGAGTCTAACGACAAAGATAACTCGGTCCTTTTCATTTTTAGAGAGTCTGAAAAGGTACATAAAGTCAACTCCGAACGTCCTTTTTCATCATCTAATCCCTTAAGTCCGAAAAAGTATAAAACAATATAGAAGGGATGAATTTTCGATATCTTTAACGAGCCGAATAAAACAAGCGCTCGATCTTTTTGTGCAATAATCCCTCAGGTCCAAAAAGATTAAAATCTAGAGGAGGGATAGCTCTTCTGGTCACTTTATCCAGCTGGAAGGCCAAAACTCGGCAATCTTTTCATATTTCACGAGTCAGATGAAAAGAGCTTAAAGAAGACTTGTCTTTTGAGGAACGAGTGATAAAACGGGTTAGCAGCTGATTCCAGGGAAGGATTGGAATTTCCAAATCACGGCAGTGTCACAAGGATGGCTAGTGAAATCACTCTTCGCAGCTGTTCCTCAAAATGGGTAAACAATCATATGGAGGTGAACGATCGGCCAATGGAAAAGTGGAGGTGACGGTGCAAACACGACCAAGGCTTTAATGGCTGATGATATTAAATTCACGGTGGTTATTTACCGGAATAGTTCATTTTTTGACGAGCTTAAACGCGGGTGGAAACATTTGCTCGATCTTATGTTTATTTTTTAACGAGCATGAACTATGTGCTAAAACTGCTCGGATCTTGCGTTTATTTTTTAACGAGCATGAACTGTGTGCTAAAACTGCTCAATTTTCCAGTGATATGATAAGAATGTCTCATGTGAGATTCCATTTTTTATGGAGCTTGCACCTCACAAAGCTATGCTCCTCATCCTTTCTTTATGCAAGTTAGGAAACGACTAACCCAAAAAACAGATAAATAACCGTTCTTTGCTTGCACTCCAAAAGGTTTGCATTCCCCCAGGCATAAAACAGAGTTTCAAGGTTACCTCTACTTCATTTCCGCTAAAACAATTGTTTTACCGAGAGAGACCTACCTCTTTCAGGTTAACCAAAGATTGTCCTGTTAATCTTTCAAACAAAACACTTCTTCGGCGATATCTACCGAGATAGACAAAGGTGAGTGACAATGAGCGGAAAACACATAACTTTAACAAAAGAATCTTATTCCAGAACAACCCCACTTCCAACCACGGACGGGGTACGGACTAGTCATATTCTCCCGCGGAAACCTACCTACCCCTGGGTTCCGGTCATATCCCTCCGAATTACTCGCGCTCATCGGGAGGACGAACCGTGGGTTGAGACATTTCTTGCGTGAAGATACCATTTAGGGATGGTATATGACTATTTGCGATGCGTGATCCAGGAAATGAAAGCTGGTCCACGAGCTTGACCACTCTTCCTTCGTGCGGAAAACACTTTACTCTAAAGAGTGAGGAGACGATGGCTCCCATGCAATATATATAGTCTCGTCCAAGGAGTAGGTTATAATCCAAGGGTCCTTGAAGGACCATCACGTTCATTTGAACGGTCTTCCCTCTCAATGTTATGGGCACATTGGGGAGGATCCCTAAAGGTCGACTGGTTCCTTTATCAAAGCCTGTCAGATTTCTCATTTCAGGCAAAAGCGCTGGCGAACCAAGCGCTTTCCAAGCAGTGGAGGAAAGGATACTCACAGATGCCCCTTCATCAATGATGGTGCCAGCCATGACCATTCTGTATATCTGGACGATAATTCTGAATGGTATGCTTGCTGGCAAACGGGGTCTGCCTAGTTGGTTCCAGTAGAAGGAGACAATTAAGTTGCTTGGTGGTGGGACCGAGTAAACGGCCGGGTATCGCTCTGACGAACTTCCTTCCTGCGATAAAGGAATGGGGGAGTGCCCCCGTGCTCGTCGGAGTCTGTGTTGATGAAGAGAATTTGGATGGTGTCATCTTTATTCTCTTCAGTGACTGTATCATTCGAAGATAAATCCTCTGAAGGCAAGACCGGGTCAACTGCCGCCTCGACCTTTTGACTTTCGTCAGGTATGGATTCAGCTGGTTCATCTTCAATGACCGACGCTTCAGCTGACCACTTGAGCGGGCCAGCTGGATTTTCAAATAACGAGGGACTCGGCAAGAGTTTTTTATATCCAGGAGGAAGTCGTAACGGTGAAACCAGACGATCATCCAAAACTCTTTTCGCTTCGTCTAAGAAGGGACAACGGTGGATGGCATGGTTGCCTTCGCACAGTCTTCAGGGAGATCTAGCTCTCCCTTTTTGCCCAAGGACTTCACTTTCGCTAGTTGACGGTATGCATTCAACATGGCTATCAGAGGTTGATGCCACCAGATTGTGCAAACGGGGAGACCAGTCCCTTAGTATCCGAGGGATGCAGGGACAATCTCTGTGGAAGTGGTCTCCCTTGCATATGACACATGGCGATTTAGACCTAGTCAGTGTTGTGTGTGGATTTTTGTCAGACGACACTTGTTTGCCCCCAGTCGCTTTCGGCTCCTTCTTCTTCTTTTCCTTCTTCTCCTTAGGAACTTGGTTTTTTGTTTTACCAGTTCCGTCAAGCGAAGAGGAAGGAGGAGAGGAAGAATTAGAGGAAGTAGAAGGCTGGTGGGCAACTCTGGACTGGTCTAACTGTTGATTCGACTGTTTAGGAATAGTGGTGTTCTAAACGACATTGGTTGAGAAGTGCCAGACCGACAAGCCAATTGTCAGTCCTGGAAGATGTTAGCGCTTGAAATTTCACCTCAAGATGAGAAAGGTAAACCTCAAGGCTACATCAAACCATTTAGCCTCGTAGCTAGCCCTACGGGGCAGGAGAAGGCTCTCTCCGGTCAATCTCGGTAGATATTCAATGGGATGAGATGACCAACAATGTAACACTGATATTAGGCTAGTAAACTGATTAAAAAGGTTGATTTGGGGTTTTTTGGTTTTTTGGTGGCAATTTGAGGGAATGGCAATTTTGGGTGCGGGGATTGGACACAGTTTCT
Source organism: Pinus tabuliformis (assembly GCA_031772625.1). Lineage (NCBI taxonomy): Eukaryota > Viridiplantae > Streptophyta > Pinopsida > Pinales > Pinaceae > Pinus > Pinus tabuliformis. The sequence continues at coordinate 640,805,025 of CM062815.1, read as the reverse complement.
GCAGGGGATTCCTTGGGGCAAGGTAGGAAACAGTATTGATGCCTTTAACTGAGGTGGATGATCAAGAATGAAAGATGAGGAGCTAAAGAGAGCAAACAATGACTTTGAATTCCCTTTAGAGAGTAGAAAACATGGAAATTAAACAAATTTAAAAGCAGAGCATGGCTAGCATGAATTCATACTTTAACACTTCATTTGTTTAATGTGTAGCAGTAAAGAAAGGAAATTAATCACATAACAAAGCTTACAAGAACATGAAGAGAACACACCATCAACACATGAGTCCACAAGAATCCCAAAGATGACTGCAAAACCCTGGTCTTCCTTAGCCAAAAATTGCAGAGATACAAGTGAAATAATACAATGATAGCTTCTCCCTCAAGAGTCCAACCATGAAAATGAGCAAGAAAGTACATAATATAGATGATCTAACCTCTTTCCCTGCCTCCATGGGTCGAGCTCACTATCCTAGGAGCTGTTTGAACCACTTCTAAACTAAGCACTACAAAATAGGCAGTCAAAACAACTTGCCTCTATAAACTTGGAAACCAGTTCATACATTCAAGTTTTACCCTTTACATAAAAAAATCTTCTAGAAGTGTTAAACAAGAGTGAAAGTATCCAAAAAGTGTCACAATTACATCCAAGAGGACCATCATTAACCTCAGAAAGTCGAAAAGAGTCAAATCTGCATTTTCTGGGTTGAACTGGTCAAATCTGGCAAAATCTGCTCAACGGGTCGCGCACTTTGGAGCTCTATTTGGGGCACTTCCAGGTGTCATAATTGGGTGCAGGATAGCTCGTTGGAAAGGTCTGCGAGTCTACTTTCCAACCCAACTAGAATTTTTGAATTTGGAGTTCATTTACCTAGTCAAAACTCAATTCTCCCAAGACTGCTTCTGCAACTCAAAAAAGGGGCAGAAAGTCAAATTTTGCATGTATTTTGACCTTCTGGAGGCCCAAAACTCCATAAAAACTCAAGTCCATCCATAGGCATATGTAAATTTGCATGAAAAATCTAGAAATGCTGAGTTTTTGCAAAAAGGAGTTGCCATGACAAAGGGTCTCACCGGGGGTGAAACCCGTTGAGGAGCCCAAACCTGTAAATTTCAAAAAAATGCCAAAATTACCCAAAATTCTCAAAAATTTTTGGGATTTGTGCTGTGGCTGAGCTAGTGAGTGCCATGATCTTTGAGGGATGCCTCTGCCAAGATACGGAGTGGATTGGTCCTTTTCTTCCGCCTAAGAGCCTCGGACAACCTCCTTTGGAACATTTTCATTTTGGCCTTGCATACATGCATCCTTGCCCAATAGTGATTCTTCATGTTTCTCAGCAGCTTTTTCTCTTGGTTGGCCTTAGCCAACAGCCTCTCCAAGTGGGCATTCTCCTGAATGAGCATTGACTCTCGGTCAGCAGGCAATGGATCACCGGGTCTTCTACAGTTCAAGACTCGGTCGCTACGAATCCTCCAAAGCTCATCAAGTGCTTTATCCTCCTCTAACTGTTTGTTCCGCTGCTCCAGGTAAGTAATAGTCCATTGGGCACCCTCAAGTCTCCTCTGTAAAACATCATTTTCAGCCCTGAGATGCTGAATGATCTCCTTCGCCTCTTGGCGAGGAGAACTGGCCTCAAGATCAATCACCGGACCCTCATGAATCATGGGTTCTTTGCCCCTCTGTAGTACCTGTGCTGGTGAAGAAAGCGAGGCCCCTTCCACCTGATGTGGAGATAACACTCGCTGAGCTGAAGATGAAGGCGATACCCCTTCCACCTGCTGTGGAGATAGTACTCGCCTGGCTGCTGCAAATAAGGCCCTCGGGCCTTTCTGATATGTGAGCTGAGGTGAAGAAACAACATGTCTAGTGACCAGAGTATCAGGCTGTTGAGACGGTCCACCCTCCTCATGAATGACCTCGGGATGTGGCTGGGGTGGTGTTGTGAAAAACTCACGGGAGATGAACTCCTCCCATGAGATGCCCTGTTGAGTCAACTGATGTGAGACTATGAGCTGAATCAAACCATAATGACATAAGCTCCTGTACTGCTGGGCCGGGGTCTTCTTCTGCAACATGGGCACCATCCTCTGAACGTTATGAAACAAGAAGACCGGGATGTTCATCATCTTCACTCGGGTGAAATGCATCAAAAGGCGAATGTGATATGAGTACACTTGTGAAAATCTGCCCTCACAGGTAAAATAATGCATAATAAGCCTCATGATGGGAGCATACTCGCTCCGGAGAAATCTGAATGGAAAAACACCCGTCAAAAGTCTCACGAATGGTGGCCAGACATAGGGCTCAAAGTGAACAAAATCTAGCAACCTGCGCTTAGGCCACACCTCACCCACATTCGGTATCCCTGTAGCCTATGAGATCACCTCGGGTGTCAATGTAAAGTTCACCCCTGCCAGAGTGACATGTCCATCATGGAGGTGTAAAACAAACAAGCGGGCCAACTCTCTATGGTGCTGAATCCAGGAAATCCTCTCACAGAAATCATAACAAGACATATACTGAAAACAAGTCACTGCCATGGGACAAGCCTGTAATTCTGCCAAAGAGGTGGGCTCCTCTCGCTTATGATGTCCACCCTTACCACCCTTACGAGGCCTCCTTTGTACCTCAACCTCTGTAGATGATGAATGGTCATCACTTTGCTCATAAGTTTCGGTTTCTGACATGGTTTAGGAGCAAAGTGGACAAATTGAACTACTGTCTCTGCCTGCAAAAAGTGCTGAAATCTATGCTGTTTCAAGGGGAAAAAGACATGAGGGAAATGTTAGGGGAGGGATCTTTTAACAAGGAATGGGAATATATAAAGATAACAGGGAATTTCAAGGGAAATTTTGCAAATCATTATGCATATTAGAACACATATTTGTAATAGGGAAATCATTTGCAAAGATTATTGCATATGGGAAAAACATGCATGAAAGTAAACATGGGAATATATGTATACATGTTTAATAGGGAAAAAGGGAAACCATGCACAAAACATGCTGACATGTTTACCAACAGTTTTTGTTATTTTGCACATGCATATGGTAGAGGGGAATTAGGGTTTTGAATTTTTGTTTTTTGATGCTTTGGGAAAGGGGTAGGGTTTTCAGTTTTAATGGCTAGGGATGGGGAAAGATTTGCATTTCATTTATAAGATAAAATGGGAAAAGAGATGAACATATAAATGTGAGTGATAGGGAAAGGAGGGAAGCCAACCCAAGGGAAAGGTAACCTGAAACAACACAAACCCTAGCACAATTTGGTCATGAACATTGCAGCCATATAATGTCCTTTTACTTGCAAAATTTTGATCATAAAAGCATGCCCATGACATCCACCATTCATAACAGCAATTAATCCATGTTTAGAGCACCTACCTCGAGCAAATTCGGTGATTTGGAAGAAGATTAGGGAAATTTCCTTGAAGTTTGCAGCCAAGCGGTTCAACGGGTCGCGCAGGCCGCCCAACGGGTCGCGCACGTTGATTTTTTGAACTGCAGAAGGGCTCTGGACGGGTCGCGCACCACCCAATAGGTCACACACCTCTCTCGACGGGTTGCGCCCCTCTCAGCTGCCTGAAATCGCTGTAATTTTGCTCCTTTCTCTCAATCACTCTCTCTATCTCTCTTGCAAGCGTTAGAATGCACAATGAGAGTGAAAGGAGGGAATTTGGGCTTTTATAAGTCTCATTTGAAAAAATTTCATTTACAAACCCACTTTCTAATGTTTTTCTTTTGACACTTTATAACACTGATTTTTGGTTTCCTTTATCCTGAATTTGACTCATTGAGTGCTTTGACTTGATTCTTTTTGCAGGTAGATCATCTGAGGGACTTTGGCAAGGGGACCTGGGTTACTGCTGCCCTTTTGAAGACTTTTTGGAATTTCATTCTTTTTACAAAAATTTAACATGACCTTGGCTTTAAAAACAGAGTTTTTAAATCCAAGGTTAAAAATGAACTGTACATGATGAAAATATCAAAGAAACATGTTTACAATCCTCCCTCTAGCTTGCTGGGCACTCAAGGACTTTCAAAGACATTACCTTGCAGGGATAAATGACCAAAACCCTAGACCTAGGACCTTTGACCTTAAGACAAAACAAGACAAGCTTGAAAGAGCTTGATGATTGATATGACCTGATCCAGCAAAACCAAGAGGAGTGCAAATAAACCAGCTCCTCCATCAGGGTTATGGCATGCCTAATGGGATGCGAAATTTGACACTGATGAGACACCTACTAATGCAAATGCAAAGAGATTTGATCACTGATGGATGGCTTTCAAGAACGACACTAACATTGGCTCCAATGGGGATGGTAGCTCCTTGGAGGTACCAAGAACCTCAGACCTCTGGGAGAGCAGACCAGTGCCTTTTTCATTGGGCAATGGAGTCAACTTATTCACATGTGACCAACTTGAAAACAACTTTATCTGACTTGGACAATTGACTGAAATTCTAGACTAACTTGGACACTAACTCACTTACTCTATACAGAAAATGAACTGACATGAAACAACTTGTAAAACTCACACCAACTAATCACCATTTTCAGAATTATAGCCTTCACCGCGGGCCCCAAACTGAAGATGGGAAATCAACTTCACACTTGCTGCAGAAAGAAAATGAAATGGTATTTACAATGAGAGTGATTAGAGCAGGAAATGCTCAAGCATGATACCTTTTGAGCAGCCGGCCATTCACCGACCCACCAAGACATTCATCACCATTCATTTCTTTGAGAAGAAAAGCATTTGGAGCACGATATGCTGCAATTTTGTAAGGACCCTTCCATAAGTTGTCAAATTTTCCATGCTTCCCTTTATCTTCATTGCGGGCATCCCACCGTAACACAACATCATCAATCTGAAACTCATCTGCTTTGGCCTTTTTGTCATAGATTTTCTTTATGCGCTCCTGCAACTTAAGGGAATTCTGGTGAACCTCTTCTCGTGTCTGCTGTAAATGAATCATTTGACTGATCCGTCATTGCATGGGAACCTCCTCACCACTAGCTTCTTGAAACAACTTGGCTACTGGGACACTAAGTGACGTAGGAAACACTGCATCTACTCCGTAAACAAGTTCAAAAGGTGACATACCAATTGACTTCTTTTGACTTACCCGATCAGCCCATAATGCATTTATTAACTTCTTATGCCAGCTCTTCTTATTTATTTCTAGCAATTTCTTTATAATGTTCACTAGAGATTTGTTTGAAGATTCGGCCAGCCCATTACGTTGCGGATGATAAGCGGTTGAATGCCCCAAGCTGATGTTATATTTATAGCAAAAATCAACCAACTTCTTCGATTTGAATGCTGCTGCATTGTCTGTAATCAACTTTTGTGGACAGCCGAAACGCGACAAGATATAATTTTCAAGAAAAGAAATAATTACCGAATCCGTAGCCTGCCGGGTGGGAATGGCTTCAATCCACTTGGTGAAGTAATCTGTGGTGGTCAAGATCCATCGATGCTGCTCGGAAGATGCTGGGTGGATTTCGCCAATAAAATCCAAGCCCCATTGCTGAAATGGTGCGCTGATTTCAACCGGCTTGAGAGGCAATGGCTGTAATTTCTGTTTTCCTTGAAAAATTTGACATTCATGACAACTCTTTACCGCTTTATACACATCAGAAAATAAATAAGGCCAATATAAACCAGCTCTCAAGATCTTATTAGCCGTGGTCTTCCAAAATAAATGACCCCCACAGTCACCTTTATGGAAATCATCTACTGTTGTCTTTGCTTGCTCTTCGACCAAACAGTTCAGCAAGATGCCACCGGGATCTTTCCAATAAAGTGCAGATTTGATAATGCAAAATTTGGCGGCCTTTAGCTTCAATGTTCTAGCTTTGTTTCTAGGCATTCCAGGAGGAGAAGATAAGTTTTGAAGCACATAAACTATATCAGCATACCAAGGAGAAGACACAAAGATATCGGACACCTGTAGAACTTAATTTTCTTGATCTTCATCGGACAAGGCAGCAATCAAATTTATATCAAGGACGTGAAGGTTTGCTTCAGCCATCAATTTAGCAAGACCTTGACCTCTAACCAACTTGGTAGGCTTAATTTCTACATCATATTCTAATAGTGCAGCGATCCACTTACCCCTTCTTCCTTCCGGTTCCGTTTGTACTAAAACATCCTTCACAGCTACATTAGGAATATATGCTAAAATATGAGAATTCAATATGTAAACCCGTAAATCTTTCAAAGCTTTGATCAACGCCAATGCTTGCTTCTCAATGATATTATAATTCAGCGCTCCGTCTCTTATGATGCTGCTGAAAAAAGCTATGGGCCTCTCAACTCCATCTCTCTTTTGCATTAACACGGCTGCCAATGTATGCTCAGAGGCAAATGAAAACAAAATGAAATCCCGTGTATAATCCAGGCTAATCAAAGTTGGGGCTGAAGATAAGATTACCTTTATCAAATTAAAATATTTCACCGCCTCTTCGGTCCATTTGAGCTTGTTGTCCTTCTTTAGCATACTTGTTATCTCTCTAAGATGTTCAGCAAGATTGGGAATGAAACGACGCAGAAAATTCAATTTACCATTGAAGGACTGAATTTCTTTCTTTCTACGGGGCTGCTCCACTTGCTGAATTTCTTTTACTCGTGCAGGATCTATACGAATGCCATCTTTAGAAATGATATGGCCCAGTAGCTTGCCTTCGCTCATAGCAAAAAGACTCTTTTTCGGATTCAATGAGATGCCATATTTTCTGCACTTTTGAAACACCTTAGTCAAATGAAACAAATGCTCTTCATCTGATTTAGAAAACACGGTCAGATCATCAAGATAAACAACTAAAAAGACATCTTTCTCATTTGGAAAGGCCATGTCCATTGCATGCTGAAATGTGGCACCCGCGTTCTTCAGTCCAAACGGCATCTTGGCATAATGAAATGTACCCCATGGAGTAGTAAATGTTGTCTTGTCACGGTCATCTTCGTGCACCAAAATCTGATTATATCCGGAGTAACCATCAAGCAATGACATTCTAGATGCCCCCACAACCCGCTGCAATATGTGATCCATCTTGGGCAGCGGATAATTGTCCTTTAATGACACCTTGTTCAGATTTCTGAAGTCTATACACAAGCAAATCTCACCGGTTTTCTTCCTCACGGGCACCAAGTTTGAGATCCAATCGGAAAACCGGATTGGCACTATGATTCTGGACTTATACAACCTGTTGACTTCCTTCTCAATCAATGGCAGCAATTTAGGATTAATTCTTCTCAACTTTTGCCGGAAAGGCTTTTGATTTGGCTTTATGGGTATGGTATGCTGAATAATGCTGGTGTCATAAGTTTTCAAATCTGAATAGTCCCATGCAAAAACATTAGAATACAGAGACAATAATCTGATATACTCTTGCTTTACCTTAGGCGGCAATGCTTTTGAAAGCTTCACCATCTTTGGATTCGCAGCTGTCCCAAGGTTCACATCTTCAACTCCTTCGTCCGTTGGCCTCAAAGTTGGCTTGCGGGCCACATCATCTTGATCGAACAATTCTTCCAAAGGAATCAATCCTTTAGGAATGTAATTGTCCTTGAGCTGCAACACCTCCATCTGATTTACTCCTTCAGCTTCCGTGTCTATCGAAATATCTTCGAATTTACCCTCAATTTGCAGAAAATCTTTGATCTCCTCATCATCTTGGAAAACTTGCCAACACCTTTGATTATCTGGAACTGTAGGACGATGCTTCACATATATTTCAAACTTATTGCTGGAATTCATGGGAATTTTCAGATTACTCGCTGCCTTAGCCAATGCATCCGCAACACCATTTTGAATCCGGGGCACACATGTCAAAGTATGTTCAGAAAACCTCTTTAAAATATCCAAAACAGCATTCCTATATGCTCTCATGCGAGGATGTTTGGCCTGAAATTCACCTTTCACTTGCTTGATAACTAATTCGGAGTCGCCATATACCGCTATCTTCTTTGCCTTCAACTTCCGAAGGATTTTCAGACCAGCAATAAGAGCTTCATATTCCGCCTCATTATTTGAACAATCAAATGCCAATTTATAAGAACATACCCGTACCTTGCTTGGAACTTGATCTTGGGCTGAGAATGGGCTTCGGATCCACACACCTATACCAGCACCATCGCTGCCTACTGCACCGTCAAAATCCATGGTCCAAAGACCATCCTCATCATCTTCTAAGTGCTGAAAATCTGATTTTGATTCATGTTCTGCTTGCTGCCCATTTATTTCTGCAATTGGCCTTATGACAGCAGACCTTTCTTCACTTTCCTTTCTTAAAACTTCCCTGAGATTTTCTGAAATATCTGGTATATCTTCTACTTGAACTAACTGACTATCTACCTCATTGAAATTTTCCGCAAACAAAACAAAAGATTCTAAATCTGTTTGTACATAATTTACAGGATGATTTACGGGCTTTTCCTTACTAGTGATCATGTATTTCATCTTTTGTTCCCGATATAACTTCCTCATTTGACCGAAAACTGGAATTGTAGCATATGAAAAATCAAGTTGAATCGTACCTTTGAGTTTAGCTCCCCATGATCTAGACAACAACATGCCAAACCGTGGAGGAATGTCCGCCACCACCACATCCATCAAAACATTCTTCGCTGGGATTTGATCTAGACTCACCACTAAGTCTTTGATCAAGCCAATACATCTTACCCGGCTGGAATCAAACGAATACAAATCATGATACTTTCTTGTGATGTCTAGTCCCAACTTCTCCATGATTGTTTTCGGCATCAAATTATGTGAAGCCCCCGAGTCAAACATGGCATTGTGCAACACAAACTCATGCAAACGCAAACTGATATAAAATGGAGGAATATCACTTTCGGGGGACTCACCATTTAAAGCTGGCCCAAAGATTAACTCCGGCTGATCATCTTGTACATTCACCATGTCTAACATTGGATCAAAATTCAGTAACTTGGAAATTTGGCCACGGTAAGTGGTATTCTTCATGACCTCCGTCAAAGGAATAGATATCTTCAACTTTGCAATCTCATTCTCCAAACTGAAAACTGGAAGCTTCTCACCTTCTTTTGCTGGATTATCTCTTTTTTCAGCTTTATCCTTCGGTGCATTTGATGGCTGGTCAATCTTTGCTGCTGGTAATGTTTGAGTTGTTGATGGACCGACTATATCTTTACCTTTTGAGGAAACCGAATCATTCTTTGCTGCAATGTCTTTCCTTTTCTGCATGGGATTTATAGGAATAGCTCGGCTTCTCAATTGCCTTTGCTGTCCTTACTGAGCTGATAAAGCATTTAAGTATCCTCTTTGATATTCTTCAGATTCATCTTCAAGTATTGTATCATTTGACAAAATATAATGCTCATCTTGGGGAAAGACAGAATTACTCACCAACTCATCTTCTTCCGTAATATATGTGTTACACTAAAAAATGTCACCATGACTATTTACAGTTAGTATGGCTCTATCAACAGTCATGCTATCCTCTTAGGCAAGTCTTATACCTCTGCTCTCCATGTCAAACTCCAAAAAAGAGAGAAAGTCTTTATAAATGTATTTATCTCTGGGTACGCAGGTTCTCTCAACCTTACCTGCGGGGACGCACCCAATGTTCACAAAAGCTGCGTCTTTGGACGCTCTGTATGTAAAGGGGCAGGTGTGTCCCCCTGTAAAGGTTAAAATGCACAAGTTTCATCTTTAAAAAGTTACTTGTGGTCATTTCTAGAGCATTCTAGAAGGTTGTTCGACGTGTATTGAGCGCCTCCAGATGGTTCATGCACCCCTACCAAAGAGGAACTTATCCCATCAATAAGGGAACTATCCCATCCAAAGAGGGGATTATCCCATTGATGGTGGACCTGATTAACTTCCTCTTGAGCACTATAAATACAGGCATTGGGCCAGAAGGAGAAGAGGTTGGAAGCTATACATTTCTAAGGGTAGATGCTGCAGGAATTAGGACTCCCATTTAGAAGCTTGTGAGGAGAGATTGCCATCTTTGCTTGTTCTATTTGGAAGTGGGTGAGCTTTGTCAAAGTAAAGGAGAACTCTTGATGGACCCTGGGAGGGACTTGCACAACACCAAGGCTCAGGTTGTATTTCTTCCTTTTGTTACCTATTAATGCAAATGAGTCCATTCTTCTCAATAACTTGTTATTTATGAGTTGTTTCATGTACTCCTTGGTCTATGTGTTAAATATGTTTTATTCTATGAGATTATCAAGTGCTATTTAATCGTTTGATTGTTAGTGTATGCAGGTTTCAAAGTGAAGGAGGAGCTCATCCGGATCAGCGGAGCTGGACTGCTACAACAGCGTTGGATTACAGGTAGGATCTAAACACTTGATTTCCCATATAGTAAATGCATGTTTAGAGAAGGATTTCTCTTGTTTGTCTTGTTTGTCACTAGAGAGTCTTAGGCTCCTAGGGAGGTTGGTTGTGTCCGCACAATCGACTCTTTCCGCCTGACAAATTGGCGACTCCGCTGGGAACTCCATTGATGTGAAAGTCTTTTCCTTTGTATGAACTTTGCTCTGAGAAAATTGGTTTATTTTTCTGGTTTTTGGCTCTGTGACTTTGTTTTTGGGTGGGTTAGCTTAGGGTTAGTTTCATTTTAGTTTTTCTTGAGTTTTCCAGTAGGACGCACCCTCTGAGTATTGCACAGTGCGTCCCTGGACGCACTGTCGCTGTGTGCACAGAGCGGGCCCGCACCTGTCTTAACGGGTTGCCTGCGTCCCCTGCTAAAATTTGAGAAAATTCCATTTTTTGCATTTTTTCTCTTAGTTTTTGCTTTTTCTTAGTTTTTACTGCCCAGATTCATTAGTCTCTTGTCAAAGATCTTCACCTGAACTTGTTTCGATAGCATTGAGTGTTTTAGTGGATTTCATAGAAGTTTAAGCCCTAGGGTTTGATTTTTGAGTAGGTCTTGTAGTGACTTTGGCAGTAGAAGTTGTCAAGCCTTAGATCTCTCTGGTTTTGTCAGCATTCTTAGAAGTCAGACCTGTCATAAAGTCTACCTGTGAGAGCAACTTACCATTGAGTTGTCTCTTTGGGAAAATTTCGAAGTGCTTGTTGATTGAGTCTTGAATTCCATTTTACAAAAAGAACAAAAAGATTTGAGTTTTGTTTTGACTAGTCTTTTGATTCTGCATTAGCTGGTCCTTGATTTGATTTTGGTCAAGTAAAACAACCTAGAATCATCTTTGTGAGCTTTTGCCTTGTTAGGTTTACTTAGAATAAATTTCTTTTTTGATTTGCTTGTGAGTCAAGTTTTCATAGATTTTATAGCTTTTGAGATTGATTTTTGTTAAAATAGGTTTATATGCTTTATTAAAAAGAGAAAATACAAAAACATCTCCTTTGAAAAGTTTTGTTTCAAGTAGCTTTGAAAAGTTTTGAAAGAAAAAGAGTTTTTCGTGCACGTAAGGAGTGGTCATGTTTGTATGCTTGAAAAGATAAAGAGAATTGTTTCTTTGATTGTCTTTACTAAGAAAGTTGTTTTCTATAAAATTTGCATCTCTCAACTCTCTTAGTTAAGAATTTCATTGAAAAGGAAAAGTAGCGTAAATCATCTTAGGTGCATTTTTGTAGTGGTTTGAGTCGAGTCTACACACCATTGGTTTCACTTCCGCTACCTTTTGTCTTTAAGAAAAACCATAAAATTAACGCTTAAAGTAAAATCGACGTAGTAACTTTTATTTACTAGGGCTCTGAAACACCAATTTAGATCAGGCTAGTGTCTTGGAGTAGGTGAGTAATTAACTCTCCAAGACAACAAAACCAAACAAGTAGCTTATCTTGTGATAGAATAAATCCAATTGTCTCATTTGTACTCTGGGAAAGCTCCTCTTAAAGGAGAAGCACGAGCTCGTGTCCGAACCAGTGAGGGGATCAATCCCCCCTCGTTGGGAACGACGCCAGACACGCACGTATTACAAACGGTAAACCTCAGATTAACCATTGTCGAGGAGCCAGGGGTCACTTGTCGGTAAACCTTGGATTATTGTCAAGGAACTGGCAAGGGGATTGAGCTTGATACTCTGCCCTTGCGTGCTGTCGGAGTTTAGACTGTTCCCCCAGGTGCATTTGTTGCGGTTGGTAACCTTAGTGACCATTATCTTTAGGATTCTACCGAGGTGACGGTGGAGGGAAGATCCCACTGTACCTGGAGCAGACGTCGGCTAGACTCACTTGGATTTTCTCGGGGGTTCACTTCACTCGAGACGGTTAAAGTGGAGGAACTTGGTCCAGTCTATTCATTAAGCAGGTTGCCGGGGTAACTGTTCCACCCGCCACTTCTGTACTGAATCCGGCGATGTTGGGCTTCATCACCAACTAGCGTTTTCGGTCTGGAAGGCTACTGTTTGTGCTTGGTTTGACGCCCTAGATTCTTTAGGCGTGTGATTCAAATTTGTTTGGTTCTTTAGAGACTTTAGGTGGTTTGATTTGAAATTTTACTTTGTTTTCGTGTGTAGTAGTTAAAAGTTTTTAGCTGTGGCGGAATTACCGAGACAGTCCCGTAGACTTCGGGGCAAGTCACCTGAGATTGTTACCAGAACAAATTTGTTAAGAAAACTCCGTAGATCGCGGGGTGGATCTCCTGAAGACGTTCTGGGTCAGTACGAAGGGTTGAAGGTCCTTGTAACTCCTCCTAGTGGCAGTAGAGTAGGTTCACCTGAAGAAGGAGAATCTTCCTTGGTAGTCCATCCAGATTACCAAAGTCTAGAGACAGGTTATAATCCCGAAGCTGTTACAGTTTCTGAGCTTGCTGGTAGTTTTTCGTCTGCTAGTGATACAGGCGAAGAACCTGAAATATCTGAACCTGTTACTCCAACTTCTAGTGTTCCAGATTCACCTAGAGTAGAACGATTTATCACCGAAAATCTTCCTACTGGTTTGATTTCTATTGAAGAACTTGCTCCAGAGGAAGAAATAGGCGTCTCTAACCTTGAAGATCAACTTACTATTGATCTAAGGGAGCGTGAATCCATCTTTTACAGTCCTCCTAGAAGTACTACTTGGTACCTTTCGTTAACCAATTTGTTAGACAACTCAGGGGTAGGTTTTTCTACACCTCGTACTCCTTTTCCACCTGGAGGTATTTATACTCCTGTAAATATGTCTGGTCAGTCGTTCGTGTTTACTCAAAGTCCTGAATCTTTTTTACATGGCGGTCCTTCTGTTCCCACCGGGTATCAATCACTTTCTGGTACCTTTGCGGGGGCATCTCCTCAACCCATTGATCATGGGTTATTAGCTGGAAACAGTGGTAATATACCATTGGGTGTAGGAGACATTTACATGATGTCAGGTTCAGTTCCCGTTTCCCAACCTCAAGGTGGCCAATTACCGCCTGGGGGGCAGCCTCAGTTAACGCCTGGGGGGCAACCTCAAGGTACACCATTTGTGTCTGGGGGGCAACCTCAAGGTCAGTATGTACCTATGGTGCAATACATGCCTCAAGGTCAACCCCAGCCTCAATATGTACCCCAGGGTCAACCTCAGTATCAATATCAACCTCAAGGATGGCAACCCCAAGGGTATCAACCCCAAGGGTATCAACCTCAAGGGTACCAACCTCAAGGTCAAGGTCAACCCCAGTATCCGTATTTACCTCAAGGTTATCAACCTCAAGGTCAATACTCGGGTCAAGGTTATCAACCACCTCAAGGTCAGTCATATGTTCCGGGTATGGGAACTGCACCTTACAATTATCAATCCTATCCTCAATCCGGTTATGGATCTCAGTATCCTCAACCTGTTACGGGTCAATACCCCGGAATGTTAGTGTGGGATCCATCACAGGGTCAACAGGTGTTGCAGCCAAGTATACAGTTGGTACCTCAAGCTGGACAACCCGTAGTTTCTGGTCCACCCCAGCAACCGCAACCTGTCCAGTCAAATGTTCAAACTTCTGTAACTTCGGTAGTTACTCAGCCGCCAATTGCACCTAGTACTCCATCTCAAACGGCTGCTGCAACTACCGCAACATCTACCATACTTACTTCTGGAGTATCGACGGCTCCGGTTTCTACTGTCTCTGTAACCACTCCTCAGACATCTTTACCGTTGTCTGGATCTACGATTCAAACCACGGTCCAGATGCCTGCAGGTCAGCCTGGTATAAGTACGGTTGTCACTACTCAACCTCAATTTGTTCACCAACCGTACCAGGGACAGTACCAACCTGGGCAAGCTGTCCAACAACCGGTTTACCAGTATCAACCGTATCCTGGGTACACTTATCAACAACCTCAACAACCCCAGTACGGTCCGGTTAATCCTGGTTTTCCAGGAGGATATAATATCCCAAATGCGACTCCTGTTCCTAGTTATCCTGGATATCCTCCTCCTGGGACTGGTCTTGTGACCCAGAGTTTTAGAGATCCTAACCGGCAGTTACCGTTTATCGCAACTTTGGATTTACCAGACTTGACGCGCCTAACGAACGATCCAATTCAATATCTTCAGTTCTGGCCGCCAATGCCAAATAAGTTGCCCAGTGATATACCCAAGTTCGAAGGTAAGTCTGGAGAGGATCCGTCCAATCATGTGATGACTTACCACCTCTGGTGTGCTTCAAATTCTATCTCGGATGATTCGATCCGCTTACGTCTTTTCCAGCGTACACTCATTGGTCTCGCGGCCAAGTGGTACATTGAGTTACCACGGGCCTCTTTTTACAATTTTAGCCAGTTAGCTACCTCGTTCTTAACTCACTTTCAGTTGCCGGTCAGATACGATAACGGCACGGAGTTATTAACTTCACTAAAACAATCGACGTCCACGTATATTTCTGATCACATTCATGAGTGGAGACGTCGAAGAAGGCTAGTGAAAGTTTTTATCCCGGACCAAATCTTAGCTGAATGGTTTGTTAAATCATTATTACCGAAGATTACTGAAGATGTAGCTAAGGCCGGAGTAGTTACTGAGGAGCAAGTCATTGCTCAGGCGCAATACCTTGACTTAGTTTACACTCAGTCGGGTACGTTACACGAGAAGATTCCGATCTTCCAAAATCGAATCAAATCGCTGCTGCTCCTTCGGGATCTCATGCCGCTGATGGTATGATTGGTATCGTGAATACAAAGAGCAAGAAGAAGTCTTCCAAGGCTTCAACTACTCCTATTATCACTTTGCCTGATTCCCCGACAGGAGAGTCTTCTCCTGAACTTACCGCCGATATTCACGCTGTAGAGTCATCTACGGCCAAATCAAAAAACGGTGGAAAGAAGAAGGCTAAAGCAGACAAGGCTCCGAAGGAGAAAACGGAAAAGTCGGAAACCAATGACGAAAAGCGCAAACCTCGATATCCTTGTCTTATTTGTGAAGAGGATCATTTTACGAGAGATTGCCCTCATCGGGCCGAGGTTGTGAAAATAGTCAAAGGTTCTCCCACTCCTGCTGTGTTAAAAAATCCATTTCCGGAGCAGGAGAATAAGATGATAGGTTCTTCCTCGAATGCCAGTGAAGAACCCATTTTGATGATGTCTCATGTGAGGATTGCGACTCGATCGCAAGATTATGGTAGTAAGAATCCTGTTGATGGTAAGGAAGCAGAATCTTCTCACTCTAACCCATCAACCTCAGCTCCTGGTTCCGATCCACTACAGATCGAAAAACCTAACCCGGACTTAGTAATTAAACCGCCCGCCAAGGGTGTACTTCGAAGGTCTGCTTTCAATCCACATGCGAGAGCAGCCCAGAATTACAACATTGTTGAGGACTTAGCTGTTTCACCCTCAGCAATGTCGGCGTTAGAAGTGCTGCAATCATGCCCAGCACAACGAAAATTACTTTTGTCGGCTATCGGAGCTGTTGATGTTCAGGACCCGAACTTGATAATCTTCGATCTAGAAAATAGTACACCACGTCTCCCCCATCAAATGGCTTTCCAAATTCCAGTGATAGTAAAAAACAGGCCTATTCATCGGACTGTGATTGATGAGGGAGCTTCTACGTGTATTATGTCGATTCAATGTTGGAGATCTCTTGGTTCTCCTTCGTTGAACCAATCCCCCACCATCCTTAAGGCCTTTGATGGCCGTGGGTTCCGTCCGTTTGGTATTCTACAGGAATTGCCTATAGGGGTAGAAGGTAAAACCGTTAGTCTGGATGTGGAAGTGGTTGATGCCCCTCTAGACTACAACCTTCTTTTGGGTCGAAGTTGGTCATATGCTATGACAGCGGTCGTTTCATCGGTCTTCAGAGTAATTAAGTTTCCACATAACGGTAAGATCGTGACTATTGATCAGCTGACATACTTTTCATCCGACCCAGCCTCTTCAGAGAGTATCCAGCATGTCGGTAAGACGACAATCCCTTATAGGGACGTTGGCGTAGGTTTAGTTAAAGATTCCGGTTTACTGGGAACTTTTCCTCTCCCTCCACTCAGCGTAGATCCTTCATTTGCATCAATTCATATGATTACATCAGAAAACATTATTTATGATGATCCTTGGATTGTCCCATCTGAATCTGAGATAGACTCATTCGGTGATGCTATGCCTTTGAGTCCATATGAAATTGCTTATGAAGCTGTCATGTCTTTTACCGACTCGCGTTCAACCCAAATCGACCAAATGAATGTGGTCAGTGAAGAATCACTTTTCACCTCAACCTTAGAACGGATAGCGTTTCCCGAAGTCGTGTCATCTGACGAACAACTTCGCGAAATCCTAAGTGTAGACGATCTACCATGGGAAGATCTCCATCACAGATCTTCGTTTTTACCTAAGGATGATGCATTTGAAAATGATTTTTCATCTATCTTTACCGCTGAATATGTCAAAGACGCTCAGGATCCAACGAAACATTCTGATTCAGAGTTGAATTTAGGGAATATTTCTCGCACTATTCCCATTGATATTTCAGTGAAGCCCGGAATTGAGGAGAACATTCATATAGGTGCCGCATGTACAGAAGATGAAATCCAAACTTACAAGGCCCTATTCCAAGAATTCCGCGATGTGTTTGCCTGGTCTTACGAGGAAATGCCGGGAATCGATCCTGCCATTGTTGTTCATGAAATAAAGACCTACCCGGATGCTAAACCCGTCCGGCAACGGTTGCGTCAGATTCACCCTCGAAAAGCGGCTGCGATTAAAGCAGAAGTCGAAAAGCTGTTGAAAGCAGGTTTCATTTATCCGATC
Source organism: Pinus tabuliformis (assembly GCA_031772625.1). NCBI lineage: Eukaryota > Viridiplantae > Streptophyta > Pinopsida > Pinales > Pinaceae > Pinus > Pinus tabuliformis. Next base: position 640,787,869 of record CM062815.1, on the reverse strand, counting down.
CCGTTAACGGATTGGGTATCGAATATTGTTCCGGTCAACAAGAAACAAGGAACAATAAGAATCTGTATCGACTATAGGGATATAAATCGAGCTTGTCCAAAAGACAACTATCCTACGCCTTATATCGATCAAATTATTGATGATTGTGCCGGAAGTGAAATGTTTTCCTTTATGGATGGTTTTTCGGGCTATAATCAAATCAATATTCTACCTGCCGACCAACCAAAAACGGCATTCATTTGTCCATGGGGGACATTTGCTTATTGCAAATTACCTTTTGGGCTTAAGAATGCCGGGCCACTTTTCAACGGGCGATGTCTTACGCATTTCATGACATCAAGCACATTGTGCAACCGTATCTCGATGATTTGCCTGCTCATTCTTTACATCGAGCTGATCACCTTGTCCACTTACGAGCAATCTTTATGAGGTGTAGGCATTATCGAATTCGGTTGAATCCCCACAAGTGTGTTTTCTGTATAGAAACAGGTCGATTGCTGGGATTTGTTGTTTCAAAAGCCGGCATTCGCGTCGATCCCTCGAAGGTCGAAGCTATCATCAAATTGCCTCCTCCTTCGAGTTTGCGCCAACTCCAAAGTTTGCAAGGGAAAGCGAACTTTTTACGCCGATTCATCCCAAACTACGCCGAGGTCACTAAAGGTTTTACACGGTTGTTGAAACAGAACGCTCAATTCTTTTGGGACGAGATTGCCCAACAATCTTTTGATGCACTTAAACACGCGTTGACCCATGCACCGTTGTTGCATCCTCCCAACTACAACCAGGACTACTTCTTATACCTCGCAGCTTCGCATTCCACCATTGGAATGGTGTTAGTTCAAGAAGATGAATTCGGAGCGGAACATGTGATATATTATCTTAGTAGGACCTTAAATCCCACTGAGCTAAAATATTCGCATGTGGAGAAATTGGCCCTGGCAGCCGTTCAAGCTGTCCAGCGTTTTCGTCACTACATTCTTCTCCGTAAAACTACAGTTATTTCGGATTGCAACCCTATGATTTACATTTTGACAAAACAATTGCTAGGGGGCAAGTACTCTAAATGGATCGTTATCCTGCAAGAGTTCGACTTGGAGTTCGAGAAGTCCAAGTCTAAGAAATCCTTAGTTTTTGCGGAATTGATGTGTGATTTCCCTCGTGCTGACACAGAGACTGTGGCAGAGGAGTCCATTGCGGACGAATCTTTGTTTCTTATCAGTACTTTAGATCCGTGGTACGGGGATATAATCATCTATCTCCAAACCCAAACCTTTCGGCCTGAAGCTTCCAAGGCGGAACGTCGAAAAATTCGGTTTCAATCCCAGCAATACAAAATTATTGGAGATACACTTTATCGCCGGGGGGCAGACTTAGTTTTTCGACGTTGTTTAACTCACGAAGAGGCTGAGAGGGTTTTGAATGATTGTCACTCTGGAGCATGTGGCGGTCATATGTCTGGGTATGCCACAGCTCAGAAGGTGTTGCGCGCTGGCTATTTCTGGCCGTCTATGTTTAAAGATTGTATCATTGCAGTCCGGAAGTGCCACAACTGTCAAGTGTTTGATCGCAAGATGCGCGCACCACCTGCTCCTCTCCACCCTATAATTTCCGTTGGTCCATTCGCCAAATGGGGTATCGACTTTATTACTTGTAACCCTCACTCGGCCGGGGGGCATGCGTATATCATCCTCGCGGTTGATTATTTTACTAAATGGGCCGAGGCGATGCCTACATTCGACGCAAGCGGCAAAACAGCTGCAGTTTTCGTATTCAATCATATTATAACTAGGTTTGGTGTCCCACAAGCAATCATTACTGACCATGGGAGCCATTTTCGAAACATCATGATGACTGAGCTTACAAGCCAGCTTGGTTTGCGCCACGATAGCTCTACTCCTTATTATCCGCAAGCCAACGGTTTGGTTGAGTCTATCAACAAAGTTCTGGTTATCATGATCCGACGAACCATTGGTATTCATCGGTCGAATTGGCACAACATGTTATTTTCAGCGCTATGGGCATACCGAACCTCAGTGAAAACTTCAACAGGGTTCACTCCTTTCCAGCTAGTTTATGGCTTGGAAGCTGTGTTACCCATTGAATGCGAAATCCCATCACTTCAAATGGCTGTCGAATTACTTCCAGCTACTTCCGAAGAGGAGAAACGTTTATTGTACTTAGCTAAATTAGATGAGACTCGACGTGACGCTGCATTGGCAATCGAGACTCACGCGAAGCGAATGAAAGCTCAGTATGATAGAAATGTGACCCCTCGAAGTTTTTCGGAGGGAGACCTAGTGCTATTATATGATCAAGCTAACGATAAGCTAGGTGCTGGAAAATTCGTTCCTATGTGGCATGGACCCTACATTGTAAAGCGAAAGCTAGCAAAAGGGGCTTATGAGCTGGTAGATTTTGATGGGGACTCTTTGGGTAAACCCAGAAATGGACTTTACCTAAAGAGGTATTATGCTTAAATGGTGGGTATGGAGAATTTTTAGTTAGGTTAGGTTTTCTTTCTAGCTAGCGTGTTTGTTAGTTTAGTTAGTGTGCTTAGCTTAGAGAGTGTGTTTTTCGTCGTTATTCTGGCTTATCTTGGTTTTACTCTTGATATTGCAGATGTCGACGCCTCTCCAAACATACATTGGATTTGCTGATGGTGCTTGTCGTAGTACACGGAATATCTCTTCCGCAGCTTGGGTTATCTATTTGCCCTCTGACGAGTTAGTTTCTATGCATGGGGTAAGCCTCGGTCAAACAACGAAAAACATTGCAGAATACAGTGCAGTGGTTGAATTATTATCCGAATCTATTTCATTTGGAATTCGACGTTTGATAGTGAGGTTAGATTCTGAACTTGTTGTATTACAGCTTAATAGAGTTTATGCCATTAGAAATCCTGTGTTATTAAGGTTGTTTTTGAGAGTGCGTCTCTTGGAACGTGAATTTGATTACATTGAATATCAGCATATTCCAAGGTCTTTAAATACATTAGCAGATGCAATTGCTTCTCGAATGTTGGACAGACATTTACGATAATCATGCAAGTAAATTTAAAAACATTTCATCACATATGTTAAACAAGATAAGCCGGTAATAGTGATATATATATAGATAGGAGTGTGTCAAAAAATATACATCGTCTTCGATCATAGGTTGAAAAACACCTTATGATCGGCAAAAATGATAAGTACAAAAAGTCAAAAATGTCACATGTGTCTACAAAGTGACTAGCCAATCACTGGTGGTGCTCCCTATACGACACCACTGCACGGGCTACCTTACACAAAAATCTCCTAAACGGTCCAGGGACTGCGACTACATAGCGCTGAAGTCTGATAGGAATATCATCTATGGTAGTCTCAGGTATATCCACCGTCAGACGCTCTAGATCCTGCTCCAACTCAGCTAGTGACTCTGCAGCCGCGTCCTGTGGGGCCGGTACCGGTGCAACTGGATGTCTCCTCTCAAAAGGCCGGAGGTTGGCTGGGCGCTGTGGACCAACATCTGCATTTTGAAAATTTTTACTGTCAGTTTTGAGACGATATATATAAAAAACAAAAAAAATACATAATTTGAAAACTTGTGAAAAATAAAGTACCTCTGTCGTCCCATTGTTCTCCCTGTGGAAGAACCATGTCCGGATCACCTCGAAAATCTACTCCGGCATACGGAAAGTCCTGGATCGAAAAAACCTGGTCCTCTAACCAGTGAAAATAACTATCAGAGAATCGAACAATCGCTGTGCCCTCGTCAGGATGCCGGGCCATCACCGTAACCCATCGTATCAGCTTTGGCTCCCGAGGACCCAAGATATCAACAGTGAGTTGCTGAGGGATCAGCATCAGAACTCTCTCTAAGGCAAAGCTCACAACTAGAGGCCCATATCCAAAGGTCTTCAGTTGTCCGTTCTTTGCCCTAGTCAGTTGGCTCTTCATATTAGCCGACACAGCATCACACCAGTTGAAAATGGTGCCTTGGTAACAGTCAATCGCCATCCGCATTTGGGACCCGGAGGCAATATGTAAAGCGGCTGCGCCGCAAATTCTGGTAACCGTGAAAGCTATAACTTTGAGTTCACGCAGAGAGATGTGTTTGATTTCTATGCCTTTCGCATGGTGTGCATTGGGTGTGCACCAATCTGCCCGGAGACTAGCAAGGGATTGGCCACCCGGCCTAGTCCCGGCTAGATTGAGTTGCTCACCTCTATTTGGCAAGCCAGTGAGAAAGTATACGTCAGAGGGCTCTATCTCGAGCTGGTGCCCTCCTATGTAAAAGCATTGCTCATGAACGTTCCATCTCTCAACCAGCCATTCCAAGAATCTCACCTGAGCCCTCATGCCAGGTATGGCCCAGTATTTATATAGCCCGCATGCTTTTAGGGCATCAATGGAAGGTTGATGTTCAATTGCGGCTAAATCAACGTCCTCGTGCTCTCTTTCTCTCCAATCCAACATGGTGAGTGCCCTACACACCAAGAAACAGAGATTAGAATTGATTTGGGAAATTTTAAATGGTTTTTTGTGGAGTTTGGGGTTTCAAATTCCGCCTTTCGCGGGGGACGCACCCCGCGTTTAGAACACAGAGCGTCGGGACGCAGCTGGCCTGAAGGTGGGCTGCGTCCCCCGACCTTTTTCCTGTACAGGAAAAAGTCGGGGGACGCAGGTCACCCGAAGGGCACCTGCGTCCCCCGCAGAGCGCACTTTGAAACCCAAAACCCCCCAAAAATCAAAACTAAAACCTAAAACACAATTTTAAACGGATGAAATTGAAGAGGAGGATGTTGTAAAATACCTGGAAGAGACGGCGTTCGATTCTGACGGTCGGATTTTCCGCAGCGACCACGGGAAGTTTCTTGCCAAAAGCCCTTTTTTCAACCTCAACAGTAAAATGGTAAAAATGACATGGTAAAAAGTCTTTTTATAGGTTTTTTGGATGAATTTGTTCATTTTTCACCATGGAAGGATGTTTTTCGATGTATTTTTGCCTATCTTAAACAGGTATGAGTAATGTGTCGTTTTTGTGCAGGACAAAGGGATTTAGAGGGAAAATTGTCATTTTTCACGAACCAAAATATCAGAGTCATCTTTTAAGCCCTTTTTTGACTCCTAAAAAATGAAAAGATTGCCGAGCGTTTCTTTTACACTCGTTAAAACGGAATTAAAAGACGGTCCCCTTATAGCTCTTTTCTGACCGTAAAATCAGGAAAAGATTGCCGGGTTTTTGTCGTTTCAAACTCGATACGGAAATAAAACGACGTGTCCTTGATCGCTTTTTACTTTTCAGGTCAGTGGCACTAATTATGAAAGTACTCCTTGGTCGCAAGATCAAGCGGTTCCCCCAGGTATTATTTTATACTTTTTCGGGCTTGAGGGACACAAATCTACGAAAAAGTTCAACTTGGAGTCTTCTTAAGTTTTTCAGACTCTCTAAAATTGAAAAACGTCGAGTTTCTCCTATACTGGGCTCGTTAAACATTTCACAGTAAAGGACCTGTTCAATTACAAACAGGAACGAACCACTCCTTCCTAGGGTTCGAATCAAAACTAGGTTGGACTCATCCGAAGGATGAGCTTATAATCAAGCATATGTTATCCTCCTCAAGCTTGTTAAAAATAAAGAGGTACTTGCCAGAAATGGTGGGGGAAAAGAGAGAAGAATGAGCCTATTTGTTACCTTTTGTCTCAGAAGAAACTTTATTACCACTCTTGAACACGACACTTTTCATTCACCTGGGTTGGGAAATCCTTTACCTCACAGTTGATCAAACCACTTTGAAAGTCTTCAGCCGGGTTCCGGGGATTAACTTTGAGTCGTTTATCACCAAGCCATCTGTTGTGTCGTTATGTGTTCAAGAGGTCTGCAAACAAAACTTTCATCTGCAAAATACTTGTCATCCATTTGACCATCCCTGAGTCAGTCCTTACAGCAACATTTCTTCAACTTGAACAATGATTTCGTGTTGCAGGCTTGCCTGCAACGAGTCGCTTTCTATCGACATCAGCACATTATCTAGAGAGATGACTTAGAAATCGTCAGTACCTTGAAGTCTGCATGCATCAATGGCAGGTTTCTCGCCTTTGACGTCAGTTTACATCATTGACTTTCGATCGAAGGATTCCGTGAAATGTTCGACATCAACTCATTCATTCACATCTCATGGATTGTACTGGGTACTTTGAGAACCATTGACATTACTGGTGGTCTCTCTCACACTTGTTAACAGTTTACATCATCGACTGGTAATCAAGTGGTTTCTACCATGTTCGACATCGACTCATTTATTCGCATGGCTAGAATCGTACCAATTCGGGAAGTAGAAATGAAGACCCTGGATCTAGTTTCCACCATCCAGGCTGCGAGGAGTTTTGTATTCATTATCTAAGTAGACTAATCATAAACAGATGGCTGCGCCCATACTGTGTCTACAAAAGTCTATGATTATGATGTACTGCAAGATCATTCCTGTATCAGAGTAGTTAGTCTGTTAGTTAAAGTTTTAATCTGAGTATGGGAATGCCTACCTCAGTGATGATATAATCTTATACATGTATTTTGTGTTGAAAATTGCAGGTTCTGACCAGGCTCTCCATGAGATAATCCTTGAAATGATAAAGCGGTTCACCCTTCCTAGATAATACAAAACCCTAATCTATTACAGGCTTCGCACTTTAGGGGGCAATCTGTTACACTAAAAAATGTCACCATGACTATTTACAGTTAGTATGGCTCTATCAACAGTCATGCTATCCTCTTAGGCAAGTCTTATACCTCTGCTCTCCATGTCAAACTCCAAAAAAAAGAGAAAGTCTTTATAAATGTATTTATCTCTGGGTACGCAGGTTCTCTCAACCTTACCTGCGGGGACGCACCCAATGTTCACAAAAGTTGCGTCTTTGGACGCTCTGTATGTAAAGGGGCAGGTGCATCCCCCTGTAAAGGTTAAAATGCGCAAGTTTCATCTTTAAAAAGTTACTTGTGGTCATTTCTAGAGCATTCTAGAAGGTTGTTCGACGTGTATTGAGCGCCTCCAGATGGTTCATGCACCCCTACCAAAGAGGAACTTATCCCATCAATAAGGGAACTATCCCATCCAAAGAGGGGATTATCCCATTGATGGTGGACCTGATTAACTTCCTCTTGAGCACTATAAATACAGGCATTGGGCCAGAAGGAGAAGAGGTTGGAAGCTATACATTTCTAAGGGTAGATGCTACAGGAATTAGGACTCCCATTTAGAAGCTTGTGAGGAGAGATTGCCATCTTTGCTTGTTCTATTTGGAAGTGGGTGAGCTTTGTCAAAGTAAAGGATAACTCTTGATGGACCCTGGGAGGGACTTGCACAACACCAAGGCTCAGGTTGTATTTCTTCCTTTTGTTACCTATTAATGCAAATGAGTCCATTCTTCTCAATAACTTGTTATTTATGAGTTGTTTCATGTACTCCTTGGTCTATGTGTTAAATATGTTTTATTCTATGAGATTATCAAGTGCTATTTAATCGTTTGATTGTTAGTGTATGCAGGTTTCAAAGTGAAGGAGGAGCTCATCCGAATCAGCGGAGCTGGACTGCTACAACAACGTTGGATTACAGGTAGGATCTAAACACTTGATTTCCCATATAGTAAATGCATGTTTAGAGAAGGATTGCTCTTGTTTGTCACTAGAGAGTCCTAGGCTCCTAGGGAGGTTGGTTGTGTCCGCACAATCGACTCTTTCCGCCTGACAATATGTGGGCATATCATCAGGAGTGAAGAAATGATTTTCCTCGCCAACATTATCACCTTCAGCTTCAGATTCTTGGCTGACAAAATTCTGCTGAAAAGGAGGTTTCATTTGCTGCTGAACTGCTGTGTCTTGTGCCTTTGTTTCGCGCTACTTGATCCTATATTGTTGCTGCTGTTGACCTCTGAAATTAGGATTACGAATCTGAGGCTCTGGCTTGTCAAGAGTAATCTTTTCAAGTGCTCTCTTTATCTGTTCAACATCACGATGTAACTGATTTGAAGTGGATGCTTCCTCCTTAATTGTGACTCGCTTTTCTGCCTTCATCCTTGCTCTTTTATCATTCAAATTTGCCTCAACGCTGACAGCAATTTTCTGCATTTCCTCCAATGTAGGTGGATCTCTGTCTCTCAATGAATAAGCCATCTCCGGATCAAAACCATCCGGGAACTTAAGAAGTGCTGATTTTCTAGATGGCCTCAAATCATCGGGAATAGCATTATAAACTGTATTGAATCTGATTATGTAATCTTGAACAGACTCACCCGGATTACGCTTGAGGTTGTTGTATTCGGCATTAATTTGAAGCGGATCCTTTCTGATTTCCCACCGATCTAAAAACTGATTTTGAAGTGCTTCCAAAGTAGTAATGATGTTAGCTGTCAATCCTCTGAACCATTTTCTAACTTCACCTGCAAATGTTTGCACGAATAACCGCATGGTAACATCTTCTTCATCTAACTCATATAGATCAAAAAATGTGGTCATCTTGTCGATATGTTGCTGAGCTGTAATACTTTGTGGAGTGCCATCAAACATGGGAATTTTACTTTGGTAATCAGCTGGCATATCATGAAGATTTGCAGGTAAAACCAATGGGGCAAACCGGGCAGCCATTGCTCTAGGTGGGGGAGTAGGATGAGTATGAAGTGGAGGAGCTGTGATAGCAGGGATTATAACAAGAGGAGGTGTAGTTTGTGGAGTTGGGGGAGTCGGAGGTGTAGGAGAAGAAGGAGGAGAACCGACTGCTGATTCGGGATAGGTGATTATAGGTGAAACTGAAACATAAGGAGGGTAAGATTCTTCGTGAGCCGTGATAGTTGATCCAATATGATCAGAAATATTCTCAACAAAATCAGCAAGGGTAGTAGCTTGAATACGTGACTGAAGATGTCTTAAGATGAAATTTTCAACCAATTTATTATGTCTCTCAAACTCAATAGCAGCTGCAAAATCAGGGTCAAGAACTAGAGAATCGAGCGCACTTTCAGACTTAGCTTTAAACAGAGACAACTCAAAGCTTTCGTCAAAATCTAAATCTTCAAGATAATCAAAAATAGCTGGGCATGAATGAGATCTGAAAATGGGTCTAGGATCTGTAGCCAGCTTGTTTTCTCAAAATGACTAGGAAAGAAAAAGCATTCAGCCTGTGAAAACTCTCAACCTATCATCCACGGCTCAGAGTTAACAATTACACGGGGATAAGATGTCAATGAAGCGCTATGTTCACAAGCTCACGGAGATTGACTGAAGCAACGTTTATCTACTTGCGCTGATGTAAAACAAGAGCATTTTCGAAGGCTACCTGGCGTAACTTCAGGCTCCGTCTAAGACCTATGAAATAACACGTCAATGAGCAAAGGATTAGATGTTCTCCCCAGTATGGTCGCCAGTATGTTAGCGCTTGAAATTTCACCTCAGGCTGAGAAAGGTAAACCTCAAGGCTACATCAAACCATTTAGCCTCGTAGCTAGCCCTACGGGGCAGGAGAAGGCTCTCTCCGGTCAATCTCAGTAGATCTTCAATGGGATGAGATGACCAACAAGGTAACATTGATATTAGGCTAGTAAACTAATTAAAAAGGTTGATTTGGGGTTTTTTGGTTTTTTGGTGGCAATTTGAGGGAATGGCAATTTTGGGTGCGGGGATTGGACACAGTTTCTGCAGGGGATTCCTTGGGGCAAGGTAGGAAACAGTATTGATGCCTTTAACTGAGGTGGATGATCAAGAATGAAAGATGAGGAGCTAAAGAGAGCAAACAATGACTTTGAATTCCCTTTAGACAGTAGAAAACATGGAAATTAAACAAATTTAAAAGCAGAGCATGGCTAGCATGAATTCATACTTTAACACTTCATTTGTTTAATGTGCAGCAGTAAAGAAAGGAAATGAATCACATAACAAAGCTTACGAGAACATGAAGAAACACACCATCAACAAATGAGTCCACAAGAATCCCAAAGATGACTACAAAACCCTGGTCTTCCTTAGCCAAAAATTGCAGAGATACAAGTGAAATAATACAATGATAGCTTCTCCCTCAAGAGTCCAACCATGAAAATGAGCAAGAAAGTACATAATATAGATGATCTAACCTCTTTCTCTTCCTCCATGGGTCGAGCTCACTATCCTAGGAGCTTTTTGAACCACTTCTAAACTAAGCACTACAAAATAGGCAGTCAAAACAACTTACCTCTATAAACTTGGAAACCAGTTCATACATTCAAGTTTTACCCTTTACATAAAAAAATCTTCTAGAAGTGTTAAACAAGAGTGAAAGTATCCAAAAAGTGTCACAATTACATCCAAGAGGACCATCATTAACCTCAGAAAGTCGAAAAGAGTCAAATCTGCATTTTCTGGGCTGAACTGGTCAAATCTGGCAAAATCTGCTCAACGGGTCGCGCCCCTTTTCTCAACGGGTCGCGCACTTTGGAGCTCTGTTTGGGGCACTTCCAGGTGTCAGAATTGGGTGCAGGATAGCGTATTGGAAAGGTATGTGAGTCTAATTTCCAACCCAACTAGAATTTTTGAATTTGGAGTTCATTTGCCTAGTCAAAACTCAATTCTCCCAAGACTGCTTCTGCAACTCAAAAAAGGGGCAGAAAGTCAAATTTTGCATGTATTTTGACCTTCTGGAGGCCCAAAACTCCATAAAAACTCAAGTCCATCCATAGGCATATGTAAATTTGGATGAAAAATCTAGAAATGCTGAGTTTTTGCAAAAAGGAGCTGCCATGACAAAGGGTCTCACCGAGGGTGAGACCCGTTGAGGAGCCAAAACCTGTAAATTTCCAAAAAATGCCAAAATTACCCAAAATTCTCAAAATTTTTTGGGATTTGTGCTGTGGCTGAGCTAGTGAGTGCCATGATCTTTGAGGGATGCCTCCGCCAAGATACGGAGTGGATTGGTCCTTTTCTTCCAGCTAAGAGCCTCGGACAACCTCCTTTGGAACATTTTCATTTTGGCCTTGCATACATGCATCCTTGCCCAATAGTGATTCTTCATGTTTCTCAGCAGCTTCTTCTCTTGGTTGGCCTTAGCCAACAGCCTCTCCAAGTGGGCATTCTCCTGAATGAGCATTGACTCTCGGTCAGCAGGCAATGGATCACCGGGTCTTCTACAGTTCAAGATTCGGTCGCTACGAATCCTCCAAAGCTCATCAAGTGCTTTCTCCTCCTCTAACTGTTTGTTCCGCTGCTCCAGGTAAGTAATAGTCCATTGGCCACCCTCAAGTCTCCTCTGTAAAACATCATTTTCAGCCCTGAGATGCTGAATGATCTCCTTCGCCTCTTGGCTAGGAGAACTGGCCTCAAGATCAATCACCGGACCCTCATGAATCATGGGCTCTTTGCCCCTCTGTAGTACCTGTGCTGGTGAAGAAAGCGAGGCCCCTTCCACCTGATGTGGAGATAACACTTGCTGAGCTGAAGATGAAGGCGAGACCCCTTCCACCTACTGTGGAGATAGTACTCGCCTAGCTGCTGCAAATAAGGCCCTCGGGCCTTTCTGATATGTGAGCTGAGGTGAAGAAACAACATGTCTAGTGACCGGAGTATCAGGCTGCTGAGACGGTCCACCCTCCTCATGAATGACCTCGGGATGTGGCTGGGGTGGTGTTGTGAAAAACTCACGGGAGATGAACTCCTCCCATGAGATGCCCTGCTGAGTCAACTGATGTGAGGCTATGAGCTGAATCAAACCATAATGACATAAGCTCCTGTACTGCTGGGTCGGGGTCTTCTTCTGCAACATGGGCACCATCCTCTGAACGTTATGAAACAAGAAGACTGGGATGTTCATCATCTTCACTCGGGTGAAATGCATCAAAAGGCGAATGTGATATGAGTACACCTGTGAAAATCTGCCCTCACAGGTAAAATAATGCATAATAAGCCTCATGATGGGAGCATACTTGCTCCAGAGAAATCTGAATGGAAAAACACCCGTCAAAAGTCTCACGAATGGTGGCCGGACATAGGGCTCAAAGTGAACAAAATCTAGCAACCTGCGCTTAGGCCACACCTCACCCACATTCGGTATCCCTGTAGCCTGTGAGATCACCTCGGGTGTCAATGTAAAGTTCACCCCTGCCAGAGTGACATGTCCATCATGGAGGTGTAAAACAAACAAGCGGGCCAACTCTCTATGGTGCTGAATCCGGGAAATCCTCTCATAGAAATCATAACAAGACATATACTAAAAACAAGTCACTGCCATGGGACAAGCCTGTAATTCTGCCAAAGAGGTGGGCTCCTCTCGCTTATGATGTCCACCCTTACCACCCTTACGAGGCCTCCTCTGTACCTCAACCTCTGTAGATGATGAATGGTCATCACTTTGCTCATAAGTTTCGGTTTCTGACATGGTTTAGGAGCAAAGTGGACAAATTGAACTGCTGTCTCTGCCTGCAAAAAGTGTTGAAATCTATGCTGTTTCAAGGGGAAAAAGACATGAGGGAAATGTTAGGGGAGGGATCTTTTAACAAGGAATGGGAATATATAAAGATAACAGGGAATTTCAAGGGAAATTTTGCAAATCATTATGCATATTAGAACACATATTTGTAATAGGGAAATCATTTGCAAAGATTATTGCATATGGGAAAAACATGCATGAAAGTAAACATGGGAATATATGTATACATGTTTAATAGGGAAAAAGGGAAACCATGCACAAAACATGCTGACATGTTTACCAACAGTTTTTGTTATTTTGCACATGCATATGGTAGAGGGGAATTAGGGTTTTGAATTTTTGTTTTTTGATGCTTTGGGAAAGGGGTAGGGTTTTCAGTTTTAATGGCTAAGGATGGGGAAAGATTTGCATTTCATTTATAAGATAAAATGGGAAAAGAGATGAACATATAAATGTGAGTTATAGGGAAAGGAGGGAAGCCAACCCAAGGGAAAGGTAACTTGAAACAATACAAACCCTAGCACAATTTGGTCATGAACATTGCAGCCATATAATGTCCTTTTACTTGCAAAATTTTGATCATAAAAGCATGCCCATGACATCCACCATTCATAACAGCAATTAATCCATGTTTAGAGCACCTACCTCGAGCAAATTCGGTGATTTGGAAGAAGATTAGGGAAATTTCCTTAAAGTTTGCAGCCAAGCGGTTCAACGGGTCGTGCAGGCCGCCCAACGGGTCGCGCCCCTCCCAACGGGTCGCGCACGTTGATTTTTTGAACTGTAGAAGGGCTCTGGATGGGTCGCGCACCACCCAACAGGTCGCGCACCTCTCTCGACGGGTCGCGCCCCTCTCAGCTGCCCGAAATCGCTGTAATTTTGCTCCTTTCTCTCAATCACTCTCTCTATCTCTCTTGCAAGCGTTAGAATGCATAATGAGAGTGAAAGGAGGGAATTTGGGCTTTTATAAGTCTCATTTGAAAAAATTTCATTTACAAACCCACTTTCTAATGTTTTTCTTTTGACACTTTATAACACTGATTTTTGGTTTCCTTTATCCTGAATTTGACTCATTGAGTGCTTTGACTTGATTCTTTTTGCATGTAGATCATCTGAGGGACTTTGGCAAGGGGACCTGGGTTACTGCTGCCCTTTTGAAGACTTTTTGGAATTTCATTCTTTTTACAAAAATTTAACATGACCTTGGCTTTAAAAACAGAGTTTTTAAATCCAAGGTTAAAAATGAACTGTACATGATGAAAATATCAAAGAAACGTGTTTACAATTCTCCCTCTGGCTTGTTGGGCACTCAAGGACTTTCAAAGACATGACCTTGCAGGGATAAATGACCAAAACCCTAGACCTAGGACCTTTGACCTTAAGACAAAACAAGACAAGCTTAAAAGAGCTTGATGACTGATATGACCTGATCCAGCAAAACCAAGAGGGGTGCAAATAAACCAGCTCCTCCATCAAGGTTATGGCATGCCTAACGGGATGCGAAATTTGACACTGATGAGACACCTACTAATGCAAATGCAAAGAGCTTTGATCACTGATGGAGGGCTTTCAAGACCGACACTAACAGAAGCGACAATGTGGCCATATGGGGCGCACCAACATCTCCCCAAGAGGAGAAGGGACTAGGATTTCCACCAAGGGGAATTCCTTGGTTGGTGGGTTCCATTTTCTCAACCTAAAGATCAACGCAGGAAAAAGGGGTGATTGTTCCGTTTAAAATAAATTTTTAACGACGCTTTAGACACAACTTTCTTTTTCACTTTTAAAGAGTCGAGAAAAAGCTAAAGATGACTCTAGTCTCCTTCGATGTTTTAACGAGCCCAAAGTGACAAATGCTCGGATGGACTTTTTCCGTTATAGAGTCTGAAAAAGGCCAAAAGGAACTGCTCTAGAGTTCTAGGTAGAGGGTGTGCCAAACTTTTCGCAAAACCGCAGAATACTTTTTAAGGTACGGGCGGTCAATCTTCCTGAATGCTGTGTTCAGTGCATTGCGATCAGTAGGGCGGCCGACACGGCTTCCTAAGGATAAAGGTTTTATGCCTATAGGGGTCTCCCAATATATACTCGACGGTACGTGGGAGCACAATCCGTACTGGCGCTATCGTCCCTCACGAGGAATCACCCACCATCAGCGAGATCGACAGTCACCAGGCTTTACGACGCCGGAACACATCTCTAGCCTAGACCTCTATGTTGTGCGTTAAGTTACAAAGCGTTGTTAAGTTCATTCAATTTATTTTAGGTTGATCTTTCTTAGAAGTTTGCCTTTTGAGGTTCACCACGAGATGTAGATACAACTCCTAAATGCAATCTAAAAGATGATAAGCAAATTTTATCTCTTTTTCAACAATGAAAATCCTAGCTACAAAGGGAAAAGAAAGACACCATCTTTTCTGAAAGAGCAATCAGCACACTCTAAATGCACTTTTCCTAAATCAAGCATGCAAACTATCAAGATGCAAATGCACAATGCAGGTGTTTGTTTTCCGCTCTCTTAATATTGATGCCTAAAAAGAAAGCTTTTTGTACAACTTTGAATTTGTTTTTAAATGACAAATACAAACAAGTTTACATTTTCGAAATCAGAAAGGGTAGAAGAGAATACATCACTTTACGACTTTCGAAATGAACACTTGTTTCGACACTTAAAAGAGACAAACTAAAACCAAAACCAAAAGTAAACGTATAATCAACTGTCAATCAGCCAATGAACTCTCTCCTAAGATCAAAATCAACAGATCTGAATCGAGGGCTACAGGTCGACTATTTCACTCTTGCAAAGGAAAACTGTAAATGACGCCACAAACACATAAAAACACTCACAGTCTTTTTGTACAAAAGGAGGCGGAATTAAAGTAGAGAACAGGAGTTTCAGATAGGTATACTGACTGATAACAGGCTGCAAAAAACAGAGATAAAACCGAGCTAAAAGAAACAGAGAACCACAGCTGCACAAGGCAAAGACTGATCAGCGCACTCCCAACACAGAGGTTTTGACATTCAGCGCAGGTAGCCTTCACGAGACCTGCATTGAAATGTAGAACCTCTTCACAGAGTTTGCGCTGAAGCAGAAATGAGAGTTGTTTCTGGGTTCTGGGTTACGGTTTGCAGTTAAATCAAAAGTTTTTGGCCGGATCAAAGCTATCAATTAGGTACAATCAAAGGGATGATTTGAAGGAGGGCTAAGATCTATCACAAAGGATCATCAAATCATTTGTGAGTCCATTGTTCAGATCATAGACAAATCCAGTGATTGGATCAAAGCAGCAGCTGTCTACTTTGCATCTGAGAATAACAGATGCAGTTCGATTGCTGCTCTTGAGTCTATGAAACAAACAATGATAGAGACACAAATAAAATGACTAAACAGATCTCCCTAGCGGAGTCGCCAATTTGTTGTGGGGAAAAATACCTATGCAGGACGATCCTATCCACCTAAGGTGTGACAGTGCCTTAGCAACAAACAGACACAGCTATTCTAGTATTCTTCCTTTATGAATTAAGAATGAAGAGAGATGGATGGACTAACCGGTGTCTTCCGTTTGTCCCTCGATCCAGTTTCTCTTCTCTTTGAGAGTTCCCAACTACTTGCCTTCTTGCTCACCCAGCTTCAACAGGTTCCTGCAAGATCACAAGAGGAGAACACTACACAAAGACATAGATTCATATTCATAACTAGTTCAGGATTAGAAATAAACTAAACATACTAATGCAATCATACATCAAAGATACATCAGTATATAGGAGAAACCAAGATAGCTTTATTGATGAATAACAAGGTTCAGGAGGAGATACAACCAAGAGAGTTCCAATCCAGCATCTACCTCCCAGCGAATGAAATCCTTTCTTCACCTCCCTTCAAAGCATTAAGCACCCAATGATTCCAATCTCAAACCAACAACAATTCTTTGCAATAACAAAATTCCAGCCTCCTGGATCTCATGGAGGAGAGATCCATATATAGATGTTTGGAGAGAGGATGAGTCAGCTTTAGATCTGACTAGTGTCCTCTCCCTCTGTCAGTTCTTGCTTCCACTTGGAGACTAAGAGCCTCTTACTCATCACTAGTCGAATTCATTGAGGCAAGTGTCATTGAAGAAGATTCTGGAAGCTTCCAGGGTCTTTCCACCTCGTTGAATGAACTTGCCATTTGTCATTTCCCGCTCAGCACACCCTGGTAGTGCTTCTATCTGCGTTGCAGTGCACCTAGCCAGTGTAATCTCTGCATTTCAGCATAGACAGCTAGTGGAGCCTCTGAATTGATCCTGAATTGACTGTTTCTGAGTGGTTTTTGGTGGAGAACTTCTGTGAATTGCTGTGGTTTGTTAGCCTTGTTCCTCTAGGGGTAGGAACAACATGTTTAGGGACTTTGGATCCCTTGGATTATGGACATTTCATGCTTATAGCTGTAAGGCACAAAAATGTCTATAACAGTTAATGATCCATTGTATTGCTTGAATGCAAGTAAGTTTTACGAAGTGCAATCTTATTAATGATTCAGCTCATAATGTTTTGCGTTGACAATATGGGAAAATGGTGCACTACCAAAGAACCATAAATCTTGTTCGATGAAAAAATGAACACTTTGATCAACTTTTTACTGATGATGATATCATAATCCCATATCCTCAGAACATAACATTATAATCGACAAAATGAACAATTTGGTCAATGATCCACTAACAAAATGAAAATTTTGGCCAATGATCCATCACATTGATTGAATGCAATTAATCTTCACAAAATCAAACATTATTAATTATGAATAGTTTCTATGTTATTTAGAACAAAATAATAATGTTTCTTATTTCATGTTTATTGGACTTTGTTGATCAATTGATTAAAGGTTTTGCTCTCTGCACAGTGAAATCTCTGTTTATGCCTATCTTTATGTAAATAATCGTATTTGCAAAACTGCAAAGGCAACCCATTCTATGGAAGAAACTTCCAACATTTCACTATGCACAATCATAGACCTTATGCATAATTCATACACACTTCCACTCAAAAAAAAAAATTGATCACAAATTAAAAAAAAAATACTTTTGATTTTGTTCGCCTACACCTCTACATAATCAACTTCTTTTGTGCTAAAGACTTTGCTAGTTAACTAATTAAAGGTTGTGTTATGATAATGGAAGCTCTCCATTTTTGTAAGTTATTTTTTCCACATAGTTCTTCAGAATTATTATTATTATTATTATTATATATTATTGGTAATATTTTTAATTCTAAACATTGCTAAATAATTTACTAAACATTGTACCAACTATGCAAAATGAAATTTGTCCAAATATTTAATCGCATAAAATGCAAACTGAAAAACTATTACCTTAAGAAAATTTGTACATATGAAATAAGAAAATGTGAAATATCATTACAATATGAATTAAAGTTATAATGTTCCCTCTACACCTGGATTCTATCACACATATCTAAATCTATAGAAGTTTTAAATCTTAACATAGTTAAATATGTAAAAGTTTTAAATGAAAAATAGTTTGAAATTAATTTTCTGTTTTCACCCTCATTCTTGTGTACATCACCCATCCTCTGCACAATAAAGGATTCGCACAAGGAAATATTCATAAAAGGAAAAAGAATAATAGGAATTATAAATTTGTTCTTAGTAAAATCAATTGCGTGTCAACGACACAAATTTCCTTCTACACCACCATTTTCTTGCTCATATGCCATTCTCTGCATGACCTCGGGACAATGAACATTTACATTGTGCAAACTGAAAGCCAACATTAACGTTAAACATGGAGACTAAAAATCAAGGAAAGTTACATCGATGATATATTTACATTGTTAGAGTGACTCTACAAACATAGAATCAACGATTAGAACCATAATTTGGCAAGTTTATTGGAAACTGTAACACAAATTAAAGTCTATGGAATGTGATTTTGGAGTTGTAGAACAAGAGCTCACTACTTCTTTAGCTAGAATAG
The DNA here is from genome assembly GCA_031772625.1 of Pinus tabuliformis. Classification (NCBI taxonomy): domain Eukaryota; kingdom Viridiplantae; phylum Streptophyta; class Pinopsida; order Pinales; family Pinaceae; genus Pinus; species Pinus tabuliformis. The sequence goes on along the minus strand of CM062815.1, from coordinate 640,769,467 downwards.
TCAATGCTCTAGAATTTCTCATCAATTTGGTCTTAAAGCATACTAAAATGATTAAATCTGAAGCATGGGTCCATTTCGACCTTCTAAATCAAAAAATGGCAATACTAGAATTGAAGATGGAGTGATTGCAATTGGAAAATGAAATGTTGAGTTTTCATCTAGATAATTTGGCCCAAGCAGAGAATGTCAATGTTGAAGAGGACACCAATGAAAGAGATGATGATATCATGGTCATTGACCAACGTTCCCCCCTTCTCAACTTGAGCCAAAAGTTAATGAAGCCCAAGTCACTTTTGATATCGAAGATATGTACTAATTTACACAGTTGTTAGTTTTTTCCCCATTAATAAAGAAAATCAATTTAGAATAGATTCTACAACCCAATCGTGAACAATGTCAATATTTCTTTGAATTTTTGAATTGTGACTAAATTAAAAAATAACAATTAATTTCCATGCATCACATTTATCTATATTTCTATAAATTAGGGTAGATATCTCATCTTTCGCACAGTCAAAGCTATGCACAATGAAAATAATAATAATAATAACATATTAACATTAATAGTTTAACATTAATTTCTCTATGCACCGCCTGTTCTCTTGAAAAATCCCCATACTAATTCCATCCCTACCAAATAAAGTTTCTAATATAAAATCTCAGCAAAGTAAAAGTTTTTCACAATGAAATGTCTCATTCAGAGAAATATAACACTATCAGAGCACTTTCATAATTCAAAGCATTGTGAAAAAACTCCATATTTCATTTTAAAATGATTAAGTGTAAACCAATTTTTGTAAGTAATCTGCTTATAGACATATACATTTTTTTTACTTAAAGAAGATAAGTATTTAAATGTCCTACTGAACATAGTTCTTTTATTGTAGGAATATTTTTCTTGTGTGAACCCCATATTAAATCTTGTATTGTAAGTCATAAAAGTTATAGTAGTCAATTATAAATGAGTATTTGTAAAGTGTTACTGAGTATGGAACTAACTATGTGCAAGTGGTTTTGGGTTATTACACATGCCTTGTCCTCTGCAAAGATTCAATTATAGCACTAATGCTCAGAACAATACTGAATTAATTGATTAACACCAATATCTACATAGGTTCCTTTGCACACACTTCTTCCGTGCAAGCTTCCTTCACACAAACACCTTTGAACAACCACATGCTTCCTCCACATAACCACCTCTGTACAAGCTTCCTTCGTACAACCACCTCTGCACATGGTTCATAGAAAGAGATCATCTAGGGTTGCCTAATGTTGATTGGATAAGGAAGATAAAGGTTCCATGGTCTGGGAAAATTAGGATATTGGAAGACATTATTTCTAAGTGTAGAGACATAAAACTCATCATTTTCTTGCACATAGCCTACTTTACAAACAACTTCACAGTGAATCCATTGTGTGCAAAAAATATCAGAGATTCACATTAATAGTTTAACAATACACTATGCACCACCTCACACAATGGAAATTAACCATATTAATTATTCCACAAAGATTCAAATCTCTAAAATCAAAATCTCTACGCAACTGCTCTCTTGCACATACTTCATATTTCGCACCGTAAAATCTCTGAGCAATGAAACATAATAATATTTTCCATTCTCCCGCACATACTATGTCCTCTATAAACATTCACATGATATATGATATGGAAATTTGTAAAATTATCTTCGCACAACGACTTGTGTAGCCCCCCTCCCCCCGTTCATGCAAAGGACTTGCAACTGCATTAGTTTTGTCATCATAGGGAAGAGTAGTACCATAACAGTGTGAGTGTTAGTGTTAATATCAGAGCACTCACTAACAAAATGACTACATAGAAAATTAGTTTTTATTTTTTATTTTTGAATCAATTGTTGGGAACTAACAAATACCAAAAATAAAATGCTCTCTACGAAGAATTATCTCCCATCGAAAGTTGCTAGGCTAATCGAAAATAAAAAATAAGTGTTCCAGAAAATTAGAAAATTATTTTTGAATTCATGTAAAAATAAAAGATAAAATACCATATTTGCACAAAACTTTGGTTCAAATTGAAAAAAAAGAGTAAAGTAATACATGATGAATACAATTTGACTACGAAATAAATAATATAATCCCTAATGAAACATAAACTAAGAACCTTATATATAGAAAAAGTAATTTTATTATAATAACCACTTAAATACTTTTCATATCATCATATGATACGCTAGTTAAATACTCTTCATATCATATCATATTATGTTAGTTGTATGCATTTTCCATTGTGTTTGGTTATATGGCTCAACTCTATATAGGAAGTTTTTCTAATACTATTGCTATATTCAAATCAGCTATGTAATATATATATATATATATATATATAAAGTTCTAACAACGCTATTTTTGTAGTTTTTTAATTAGCAAGCACTTTGTACGTAGTTTCCTTGACGGTTGCTGTCATCATTAAACAATTTTATTTCATTTAAGTATTCCCTTATAGTTCTTATAGTTATTGTATTGTGTACTTTTGAGCATTATAACGAGTCTAGGTTTATGTTTCAGAAGACTCTTTCATTGTACATGTGAACTTCTTTTTACTATATCTCAAACATACAAAGGGACTAAATATGGATATGTATAATGTTTGTATATCTCAAACATACAAAGGGGCTAAATATGGATGACTAAATATGATTATAAGGATACTCGATGCCAACAAGTTAATTTGATATATTATTAGCATGTTTAAATATGAACTATGATCCATATGATCTGACTTCGCACAACTGGGAATGTTTTCCAACTTTCAACATACTTCGCACTTTTTAAGCATTTCAAAGAATAATTCAAGTGTTTAAGATGGAAACATAGAATTGAAGTTTTTCAAAGAATAATTCAAAAGTGTCTTGGGAACATGTGTTAGTAATAAATTTACCCACCTATATTGCTCAACGTGATATGTGCAGTAGTTAGACTAACTATTAATCAATGTATATTGATTACTTAATAAAAAATAACATATATTTAAAATAAATGGAAGGAAACTAAGTGAATAATAAGAGTTAAATAATTTAAAATTGATAATAATAATAATTTTTGAAGTTTTCAAATAAGTGAGACTGTAAAGTGCATGCGCATGGTCCACATCACTTTTTGTCTAGACTAAATGGACATATAGCAACATTGTTATTCCAACTATCCAGCTTAACCATGATAAAAGTCCATGTTTTTTAAAGTTTCTTTTTGGTTAAACCAGTGCATGGCAAGCAGAATCTATCTCACTGGTTGGACTGGGACTAGAAAGATGTTTAAACTTATTTATTGATTTTCTCGAGCATCTTTAATATTTTATGATATGCATCAAACACATTTTCGTAAGACACCGATAAAGTTGCAAATAAAAAATGGAATAATCTCAATAATTAAAATTGTTCTCTTATTTAATCATACCACCAAATCGAGCAATTATATGAGAGATTCATCATTCACCTAGAAGGTAACCAAAATGCATAATTTAAATAAGATATAGAGGTTAGTATAAGATAGAATTGGTCGCAGATTTAAAAATAAGAAGATTCATAGGTCATTTTGAGTTTATCATAATACTCCCTAAGGATGTAATGAGAAAGAAAGGGCCCATTATAGTAATAATATTGTAGTTTTTGTGGTTATTCAATGTAAGGTAGATTAGTTCCACTATGTTTTTATTATTAAATAAGGTCCACTTGGTAGTTAGAATGTAATAAATGCAAGGTGGCCTTGTTAAGTAAGGTCCACTAAATAGTTAGCAATTGGTTATGATTAGGGTTATTTAGCTATCTATAAATAAAAGTGAAGTCCTCCATATGGATCATGTATTGGAGTATATTTCATTAGATCTTAGCTCATCAAGAGATTGTCCCCTTGAAAAACCAAGTGAACATGAGTGTTGGGGTTCGAAGGGCCCATTAGAGTAATAATAGTGTAGTTATGGTGGTCATTCCATGTAAAGTGGACTAGGCCCACCAAGTTTTGTATTATTAAATAAGGTACACTAGTTAGTTGTCATGTAATAAAGGTATGGTGGACTTGTTAGAAAAGGTCCACTAGGTAGTTAGAGTGGCTACGATTAAGGTTCCATTGCGAACTATAAATAATGTCGGGATCTAAACAATTATAGGGTACCAAATACTACAAGAAAACATAAACCTTAGTTGATTATAAGGTGTGAGACCTCAACAACCTTTAATATTAATTATTTATCTCAAGTGGCCTACTCCATTAATAATGGAATATATACTTGTGTGACAAGGGAGTTTATTAATTGAAGGGCACATATTATTAGAGCATCATGACGATAATAGTTTTAATAGGAAATGTTTTGGTTGATGCTTGTGATAATGATAATTACATTTAATTCACCTCACCAATAGATCATTAATATCATTGAGATTTTTATCGTATTATAGATCTGATATTTTTTGGATACTTTCACTTTATCTTATATGTGGTATTTCATTGAATACTTTCACCTTGTATTATATGTGGTGTTTTATCAAATACTTTTAGTTTGTATCATAATGCTATTTTATTAGATCCATCTTGCTAGGATTTGATCCTTCGTCATCTTCATAATAAGTGATTTGACTTTTTACTAGGTAAGAGGCCTACAAACAACGCATCATGATGATAATATATTCTAAAATCGAGTGATCAATTGACGTAAGACATGTAAATGTCATTATCAAAATGTCAATGATCAATTTCCCTTTAGAAAAGTTCATGGCTAATGTTCTTATGATGGCCTTGTTATATCCACTTTCATTTGCTTACATATATAAAGTAATTTATGCCAAAGAAATTATAAGCCATCATTAAGTGTCACGATACACAATATTATAGAGGACCATTTTTTCATGGAGGACTAAATTCAAACCAAAAATTTGACTAAAATGACAGTTATGTGAGTCCTTAGTTATTATGTCACATGAACTATGTGGGCAGACCTTAGATACATGTGTAATTCTTATTTTGTAAACATCACATTAAATTTCATTTACAATCAAATGCTCTAGTTGTTTCATGTAAAGTTTTAGTCTTGGAATACATAGTTCAGTCAAACTTTGACAATCAAAGTTGGTTACTTGAGGCATTCAATATAATCCCATGGTTCAAGTTTTGACAAAGATCTCCATTTCCTCCTCTAGGAGACAAGTTCGATGTGATCAAGATTAAGCTACAAATTTTCAATTGGATATTGTAAACCAACTTGATTCATTGCATTTCATTGTGCTTCATGAGTGGTTGTCCTACCCAAATTTACCATTCATTTTACATTTTATGAAGAGATAAAATGGTGAAATTTCTTCAATATAAGTGAGATAGTCATAAAAGAGAAAAGTACCCACACAAATATAGAGCTCGGATCCCATATTCATAACTCCCTCAAGGTAAAATATTTCAATTCTGTATATAATGACAATGAAAATCATTCAATGTCTTTATCCCTTAAATCTTGTTAAAATGGTTTTCATTCTTCTTCTTCAAACTTTACAATTACCATTTGATCCAAAAGGAGAATTGTAATTTTCACAATTCTTTGTTGTCATTGTGCAATTTATGCAAAAAAAATTCTCCATGAAAATCCAGTTCTTCTTACTTCACATTAAAGTCATCTCATAAATAAGCTTACTTTAAGGTTTGCTTCTACCTTCTCTTTTGATTTATTGCATGCTTGAGGAATTAGCTTAGTTTGTTTTTCTTGATCACTCTTACATGTCAATTTTTTTGTGATTGAGTACATTTGGATAGTCCTTGCACCAAATAACATAAAAAATAATATTTTTTTTTCAGAAGAAAAAAAAAATGCATTATATTCATATGAGATGAGAATATACATCATGTGGCAGATAGTATATGGAAGACCATATATCATGAAGAAACTGATGATAAGACTTATATATCCCTGTAGTATGACAATGAGATAATAAGCCCCCAATAGGACAGAATAAGACCAAGTACCATCTCAATTCATAACATATATTTGAAGATGTCTGCATAAAAACATCAGATACAGAGAAGATGATAGTAAAAGGATGGAAAACTTAAGGAAAATATATTTACAAGATCATCTACCTACCAAATATAGAGGGTCATATTAATAGAGCCAAAAAGGTGCATTCAAAACGTACCAGAATTGTGAGAAGAAAACTGTAAGCTATATACCAGGGAGACGAAACTCTACGATTTCTTGCTGAATTTCTCCCACAGTGATAAATACCTGCCAGGATTGTTTTGTAGTGGAGAGACCTGCTTTTGATAGAGCATCAGCTTCCAAGTTGTAAGACCTTCCAATATGTTGAATGCTTTTGATCTAGGGATTTTCTTCCATTATTCAATGCTTTCTAGAACTCGCCACTATAATGTTGATTTCATTTTTGCACCAAGACCCAACAATGAAGTTTGTGAATTTCAATTTTTCATCATCCTTGTAAAATTGTGCAACTTTCAAAGCCACTTTCGCACAATTGCATGACTTATAGTTCTCATTGTGACACAATTTAGGAAATGTGTGACATGTAGGTATTCAAGGTCACAAAAATGCATTGTTTATAAGTTTAGACTTATGCAATAAAGTAGAAAAAATGAATTTTTAAAGTGGGTCCATTAGTTCAGTATGTGAGGATTTAAATTTTAAAAAATCCATAATTATAGTATGTGTTAATTGTCGCATTTAGAGAAAATGCAAGTTGTAAAAAAGTACTTTAGTTTTTAAGCATTTTTCATTTCTATAAACTTATTTCAAGCAATATTTTCAAATTCAACAAGCTCACAAAACTTGTGAACATATTGTAGGATGCAAAACCTAGTTTATATATGATTATGTTTTTCATCTTATGATTTTGGCTACCCAGGTGGTTTAGAAATGGTTGAGTGCCCTATCTCCTCAATTATTCCCTAAAATACAAGAAATATGGTTCATGCCACCAAGCCAACGCATCTAAATTAACCCACTAAACTCATCACTTAAGGAATGAAACATAATTAATAATATATGTCAGGAACTTGGTGTTAAGCATCCCAAGAACACTACATGCTAATTTCTCAATTAAATGTGGAAGTTTTCTTTGGCGAGCTTAAAAAGTATTTTTAACAAGTGTGTTTTCAATTGTAAGGGATGCACCATAATTTTGGTTTCAATGTTGAGGTTGGACTAATGGATGTGCATAAGTCTCCCAACTCATTCAAATGTATTTGTTACTTAAATAATGAGGCTAGTAACCCCTTGTTTATGACTCATGAATAAGTATTTTTGATCCTTAGATTAATATGTTGATTGCGAGGTGGATTTTATAGGATTGTGATGGAATTGGAGAGGGATAGTGAGAGTTACCTTCAATTTCATCATGGGTGTAGTTTGGTATGATTTCCTTTGTCATACTTTCACTGCATTGATCATTTCATCACTATTGTTTGAAACATTTAGAAGACCCTTCTAGTGATTATCAAATAGAGGAAAATTTAGATCTAAAATCGGTCTCATAGGAAAAAATGTTATTGTTGAGTAGGAAATTCAATAATTAATAAGGTTTCAAGAAATAGAGTCACCAATAATCATTGTGTTTTATTTATACAATTCAAAGGTGTGTATGTGTCAATTTTTTATTTAATCACAATTAACTATATATAAACCTCACCTTAATTAAAATATTGGTGAAATTTTCTTGAGATGTTTTAAATATCCTTGAAATAAAAATCACGAAGTATTTAATGTTGTAGGGAACTGAAAACTTGGAAAAATTCAACATTTTAGGTGAACTTTTTTTAAGGCATGGAAAGTTCCACTGATATCTATTCACTTTATTGCAATTATAGTGATTTGGATATTCTCTAAAAGGATCAAATCCCTTTTTGGCAAAAGTTTAATTGTCAAAGTTTCCATTAATCTGGTGGTGTTATAACTTAGGAACAAAAAACCTATAAGATTTAGAGAAGAACTTTAACGAAAAATTGTTGAGTTTGTCCACTCATTTATTCCATGTATATTTTCACTACCTCTACTCTTATATATATATATATATATATATATATATATATATATATATATATATATATATATATATATATATGTATATATAAATATATATATATATATATATGATCATAAAGAATCTCACTTGGGGTATGATAATTATTTTGAAATATTAATATATTTGAGAGAAGAAAAATGTAGAAATATGTGTTTCCATGTAATTCCATTTTATCTCGATAAAAATATCAAGTATATAGACTTCTTGGATGCATAATTTAATTACGCATTTGATACATTTTAATACTTTTATTAGATTCACTAAATACTTATATATCTATATATATAATTTTATTTTACATCAAACAAATTTCTATACTTAATATATTAAAAAATTTCCACTTAATATTTTTGAAAATTTACAATAAAATAAATAAAAATATGTAAAATAATGTTTTTTTACATTTCAAACTTATTTTAATAAACAAAATGCATTTTTATTATGGCCATTTCTCTCAAATTTTCGCAAATGTAAAATGTGTAATAAATAAAATGCATTTCTATTATGGCCATTTTTCTAAAATTTTCTAAAATGTAAAATGTGTAATAAAAACGTACCTTAATATCATGTAATAAAAAATTTATTTAAAAAATAATAATAAATATGTTTTTAATATTATTATATTATTTAATTATACTTAGTATCATGTAATAAAAAAATTATATGAAAAATAATAATAAATTTGTTTTTAATATTATTATATTATTTAATTATATTTATTACCATTTTTCTCATTATAAAAGAATTGAATTTAATATTAAAAAATAAATTTAAAATTCAATGTATAAAATAATCATTTTACATGTAATAAATTATTATAATTTATCTTAAATGAATTTTTTTAATATTATGGCATTTACTATATGTGCATAAAAATATAAATATTTTATTCTTTTATAACTCTGTATCAACTTACTTGACCATATGAAAAATATCATTAATGAAAAAAATATATTCACTATTGGATAACACGTATAACATGATATGAGACAAAAATTAAACTTATTCCAGATTTCAAACTTCCTGTAATGTGGATTGTTTAAGCTTTTCTATAGTTTTAATAGTTTGTTTTTTAGGTTTTATGATCAAGACAACTAGTAACATGGTTAACAATTTGATGAGAATCTTCAAGAATTTTTTTTCAAGTTGTGCTAGTGAGTAATTCTATATTCATTTTGAAAAGAAACGTTTTTGGTAGTATTATTTTAGGCTTAATCTTTTTTTAAACTATAATATTCACAACATCATAATATTATTAAAAAAAAAATTAAAATCAATTCTTGATAAAAAAATGGCGTTAAAAATAACATTATTTTTTATTTTTTATGTGAAGACTACAAATTTTTTGAAACTTCCAAACTTGGTAATCGTTACTATCACGCTCAAAAACTTAAAATCAACACTTGAATTGAAAACTGATACTTTTAAGATAAAATTGAAGCTTTTTGAAATAATGGCATTGAAAATCCATACCCTTGGAACCAAAATCTTAAGACTAATTATGAAATTCAAAAGAGTTATTATGGAATAGCCCCCTTCTTGTGGGATGATTGAGTTCTTAGTACAATGGAATATTGTCCCTTTCACCTGATTTCAAATTTTATCGGGGGACATCTTGGACTCATTTTTATATGGTTGGAGGAGTAGGATCCCCACCCTCGTAGAGTCTCAGCTCTTGCTAAGTCATAAATATTTTGTATATTTAGCTTATAGGTTGTTAGATATACTCAATGTTATAATGGTGATCACTAGGCTCGATCTTGAACCTCATCCAGATTACTCCAACAAATTATTGATTCACCATGGTTTAAGAAAAAACAAACCAATTTATAAACAATAATCATTTAAAAATAAGATTAGAATGCTTAAAATTATTTTAAAAACAAAAAATTATAAAAAAAAATAATAATAATTAATAAAAACATAAAATCATATTTAAAAGAAAATTAGACCAAATTAGATTGAGTGATTGAATTTCATGAATCACAAGTAAAAGGTCATATGGTTAAGTTACTAAATTACGTGTTTTTATGAAGTAGTGAACCAATCTTCATATCCTCACAAGAAGAAAAAAATACATAATCTTTTGGTGCTTTTCTTCGTGGAATGCCTGTGATGTTTTGGGGGTTGGCATCGCTCCCAAGCTGGAACCCACATTCTTTGAGCTTTATGACACCTTTTATAAAGAAAATTGGGACTTTGGATTGGTAACTTATATGTGATCGCATTAATAGTATACTTTTTTTCATTTCTTGACTAATATTATTATTGTATCGAAATAAAATGGTTGGTTTTTTTATTAATATTTTTTATTTGTATTGTTTTTTAAAATTTAATAGTTTTTTCAAATATTTTTTAAAATAATCTAAAAATAATATCATATTTTTAAAATAAACTTAAAAGAATATCATATTTTCCCTATTTCAGGTTTTCTCATCTCTTTGTTTTCTTTTCCTTTTTCTTTTTCTTTTTTTTTTACAAATTTGTATGTAGTAGTGTAAATATTTCACGCTATAGTTTCTAAGATGTTATATTTTTAAGCTCTTGGTTTTATTAATAAAGTTTATTTTCAAACTCACCATTCATCATAAGATTCGAATGGAAGTATATATGTTGTTAATGTCATGATTTCGAGAAACTTAGAATTATATTCTAAAATTAAAGGACATGTTAAATTATTTGAGAGTCGATTTTAAGGTTTTCGTTGCAATAATATAGATTTTTAATTTCTTAGGTTTCAAAGAACTTGTATTTTAACTTCAAATATTAAAAGAAATGTCATTAACTTCACTTTTCAATTCAAGGATTAATTTTAAGGGTTTTAGCAACAACATTACAACACTATAAATACCAAGGTTGCAAAAGATAATAATTTTAATTCCCCCATAAAAATATGCTATTGGTACCGTCACTTTTGTAAACAAGTGTTGATTTTGGTATTTTTAACTAAAAATTATGGATTTTTAGGGCTAGAGTTCTCAATTTGTGGTCATAGTTCATTCACAGTTCATGTCAACTTGCTAACTATATTTTAAGCTACTAAAACCATTGTTTCCACCATTGGAGACACTTGAAAACCACAATGTGAACCACTTGAACATTTACACTTATTTCCATGATAATTTATCTCTAAAAATGTTACTTTGGAGACAATTGCATATTAATGCTTATTGATCTATTTTCCTAACAAGGAAAAAATTCAACCTTCTATAGCCTATTTCCAAGTTCCCTCGACATTTTTATAGAGGTGGCACTCCGCTATTAATCAAACCCTGATATGCATATAATTTGGATACTAAAAATTAAACATTGATCACATGCCCTTATGAGTATATTGGGAGATAGTTCGATGTGAAAATGAAATGATAGCAAAATAAATTATGTACTTACAAATATATTTCACATTTTCATTCATAAACATACAAGAGGAAACATATTTAAAGGAAATTCAATTAAACATAAATAGAAAGTATTGGTCCAGATAGTCAAAGAAGTATAAAATTATTTCACATATCTAAAATCATAAGAGCATTGGAAAACATTCATGAGATTCTTACTTCTTATTTGAAAATTAAAGCTTCAGAATTACAATTGGCATGCCTTCCTCAAACAAACTCTCAGTTCGAGTCAAAATAATAATTTATAGACTTAAAGTTTCAGAATAAAGTCAAGTGCATAAAGCACAGTCACAAGTCTTGTTACTTAAGCATAAAATAAAATGTCTTCATCGCTAATGGACTAGGAAGGGGCTCTCATGGACCAAATAGTAATGATAAAGGTACCTAGAAGAAAGAGAGAAAATGCAATTCGGGATCAACTGTGGAAAACATAAAACAGTTCAATGAAGTTAGATAATTGAATTGTTGGCATTATGGCTAATGTGTTGTCCTTGATGGAAATCTACTTGATAAAGATGTTAACATGATGGTTATGTAGATGTTATAGGTGACCTGAACAAAGGAATATTAGTTCAGAGATAGATGTATGGTAAAGATAAAGAGTAAGAAAGTATACGCAGGTTCTGTGAAGAAATATCATGTACATACATAAGAATGGTGAAGAGAAGTCAAGTACATAATCCGCACCATGGTAATTTGATAACAGGGGTCATTACCATGGCATTGACCCATAATAATGAGCGCAAGAATGGTTATTTGATCTCGTCAAAAAATACTAACGACATTACTAAAGGATTGGCCTAAGGTATTGACTAAGGGTAAATCTATATAACGAGATGGAGATCAAAGTGTTAAGGGTGTGAAAGTATTATATTGTCTATGAATGATTTGATCTAAAATAAGGGTGCACCAAAGAGTATAGAGGAGATTTAGATATGATACATCTAAAAGTGTAGTAAAGACTAATGAATATGCTTGTTTGATCTTTTCTGTTTGTGGCTAACAATGATAGATCTGTGGTGATATTGATACTCTGACATGAATGTGTGACAATAAGGTTTTCAAAGTGTATGTTATGGTTGCAGCAAAGGTATGATTCAGTGATTACATATTTGTATGTGGGTTTATCTCTAAGAGGTTGTGTACTGTCGAGCAGTAAAAAGGGTCTTTTTCACCTCTATTTACCCTACATTAATTATCAATCCAGATATGATTTGTTATCTCAAAGAGTGTACTCAGTTTGAGGCAGTCATTTGTTAGAGTAATTCTAGTAGTATAGTGTTTTAAATACAAGAGTAAACGTATGCTTGGAATAAAATCTACTTTGAAAAAGAAACTTAACACTCTGAGACTTAAATCATTCACTCAGAAAACTACAACAACTTATCAGTCAAGGGTAGAGTAATAATAACTCCTCCCTTTGTAAATTGATGTAATTGAGAAGAAATTTACGGAAAAGATCATCAACCTGGGAACTAGACAACAACTGTCAATGTTCACTATAGTTTCAGATTGTTCTGTACACATCAAAGCAATGATAATTCAAATAACAGGAAATGGAACAACGACTGGTCTATTTAACTCAATTGAACAGCAAAGCTTTAACCTACAAAAATGGAGCAGTAATTGCAATCTTCACTTAGAAATGATTTGAACAACAAATGAAAATGGGACAGCAAACTAAAGGAAGCTATGAAATATTGAATAGCAACCTGAATCAAATGTAAATGCATAGTAAACCAAATCGAATATTACACACAACACTTCTCTGTTGAAGAAATAGTAATCTAAGTTTCGGCATAACAATTATTAATCACGGTTGTGAAGAAACAGCAATTGTGATCACGGTGGAATGACAGTCCCAATGAATAGCAATCACACTTAGGAGTAAACCGTAGATAAATAGACAATAATACCGATTTATAAATACACAGCACTGTTACTCTATAATCAAATAGTAATGGTAATCTGTAAGGAAAATCAATGTTATACAATAATATCAGTTTGCTAAAGGAACAACAATATGATATAACTTTAGAACGAGTAGCATAACATTCACGTGCAGAGAATAACCTTACTATTCAAATAGGAACAAAATATAATAGATCTAATACATGAAATAATAAGGAACAACATATTACTAAACAAAGCAAATAAAAGAAATCAAACCACACACGACTTGGAATCGAGAATTAATGGCACAAGAAGCAAGTGAGCCACCAGGGCTGGGCCCTTAGCCTCTAGGGACACACTGCTTATGATTACTCTAGAATCAAAGATGGAATGGAAACTAAGTTTATATATTAAGCATCAAAACGGAGTTAGAGTAATCGCTCTTTTAAAGAGAGTCGATGATCAAAGTTTCAGTTACAATAGTGAATTTCATAAAAACAACAATAGTCCACCCCCTTGGGCTAGCAATGTTGCCCCTTCTTATAGCAGACGAGTGGAGATATCAATGATACAGAGAATCGTTAAGGTAGCAATCCCTCAGGATCAAAGGATCTTGAGGGATTCGCCATATTGTTAGCTCTCAGTTATCTTCTCGTTCTTTTGCACCGATTTGGTATCTCCTCCTCCTTTTCCTGGCTTGTACGCTCCAATCTAGATTTCCTCATTTAGATGTGGTTCCCTGTTAAAGGGACAATAGTGGATTTCATCTTGTCGTTTCCTTTGGAATGGCAATTTTATGTTTTCCTCTTTTTCTACATAGGAAAAGGGTAATTATTTTTCATTTTATGTTGCACACAAATATTCTAAACTTTATCATAATCTTTCACCATACACCTATTTCATAATGTAAATAAGTTATGAACTTAAGGAAAGGATGACAAAATAAGTGGTTATTACATACCTTCTCTAGTGCTCAACACACCCCCCTGCTTACCCATTTTCATGCCCTCATGAAAACATTCTAATTGACATGCAAGGAAATTAGGGAATAGGCTGGAGAAGGGATCTCATTAGGTGGTTTATAGCCATGATGCCTAGCTAGGAATTCAAAAAGAGGTCCTATCTAACCTTTAGGGATTTCATATAGGGCTTAATATCCTGGTGCAGGGTGCCAAATGACCGGACTTCAGAACCTACAGCCTAACCAAGATGGGCCTTCTCTCAAAATGAGGTCACCATAGATACCCAAGCGGTCAGCAGCTAGCTTAAAGTTCTCATAATTGAATGGTTCCCTATTTTGGATGTTCCGATTAGAAGTCTGGTATCGGAATTTGGCTGCTGCTATGGCAAGGTCTTTGATGGTAAAGAAGTATTCTACCCCTTGCTGGATGACTGTTGTGTGAATAGGTCCCAATGCTTCGATCACTCCCTGAGTTCTCATTAGGCTCCTATGTTTATTCCATAACTGCAGTGGGTCTCTAGGTTCACCCCTCACCCATAAATCTAATCCATTCTCTTGTCTTTGAAAGACATTGTAGGCTTTAAGCCACTTTATTTGATTAACACCAAAAGAAATAAATGACTGCAGTTGGACATCACCCACAAACGAGCTAGGGTTCTGCTCCGTTTCTCCATCTAATACAAGATTGTGTAAATAAAATTCTCATAACAATCACTGAACTTTCACCCCGTAATCAGGGAAAATTTTAAGAACCCCCCCTAAATTTACATGTATAATAAATGGGCGAATCTCCATGGTATATAGGAAAAATGGAAGGCGATTTTATCAATAATATGATATGTATATATAATTTTTTGGCGAATCTCTCACCAGGCATGGAGAATATTTTACTCAATTATAAAATCTTGTGTTTATTTAATACACAAATGAAATCATTGCATTTCTTTAAAATATCTTTTGAAATCAAAATTACCGAAATTACATATCGATAACCTAGTGGGTGTAGGATAAAATTTACCCGTGGCATTCATAGAAAGCATGAGAAAAAACCTAATACTATATATAAAACCAAGAAAAATTCAAATTCATCACTTCTAGGGACCTCGTAACCACCCTGCCAATACACAAGTATGTTTCTGTTTGCAATTAGAAAAATTACCCAAATTACAATCTGTTTACTCCAGCATATGTTGGAAAGTTATAGAAGGATGACTAGTGCAATCAATCCATTCCTTTTAGCCCTAGATTTGTTTTAGTTTAAAACAGAAGTATACAAATATACTTGTCCAATGTATATGCTTTAACCATTCACCTTAAGATGTTTTTACAATATAATTTCCTAAGTCTATTTAATATCTTCATTATCATAAAAACCAACCTATATCCATCTTAACTCCACATCTACCACTGTTAGGGGGATGAAATCTATTTATCACTCTGAGCACTTGGTAGACCCAGAATTAAGATGGATCTAAGATGATATAATTTCCCCTTTAAATAGTCTATGCTCACATGAATACCATGGTATTACCATGGGTCAATACCATGGGTTATCATAAACCTGGAGCTTAAAAATTACTATTAGTAATTTATAAAAATTAATAAAATTAATAGTTGACTTTTATTTTATTTTTTATTTTAACCAAGCTAAAATGTTTAACATACATTAAATTACAACATCCATTTTTACTCTTGATCAGATCAAATATTTTTTCACTCAAAGCTAGTTTGCATATCACGATATTTGATACCTCTCGGGGGTTAGTAGATCCAGAGTAAAGATGGATCTATGCTAGTTTAATTCCCCCATTTAAATAGGCTACATTCCAGGTGAATACCATGGGTCAATACCATGTGCCATTTTGGTGAATACCATGGGTCAATACCATGTGCCATTTTTATTTTTATTAATACTGATATTAGGGTTAATAATGTTTTTTTGCATGGTATTAATAACAATCTAGTCCATGGTATTTGTCCCATAGTATTTGGCCCATAGGCTTCACCTAAATATAATGCATTTTTTGAGTGTTCGTAAATATAAGGTGACTTATGGAGTAAATATAAAAAAATGTTTTATTTGTTTACCATACTTCTAGTTCATTTATATTTTTATTAATTTACCATACCTCTTTTACAAATATGGTATTTGGCCCATAGGATTCACTTAATTAAAACCTCTTTCTTGAGCCTTCATAAATAGAATGAGGATTATGGACTAAATATAAAAAGAGGTTTTATTTATTTACCATGTGTCTAGTTTATTTATTTTTTTATTTATTTACCATACCTTTTGAGTAAGTATAAAAAGATGTTTTATTTATTTACCATACCTCCACTTTACTTATATTTTTATTTGTTTACACCCTTGCATGTATATAAGGTGACTTATGGAGTAAATATAAAAAATGTTTTATTTATTTACCATACCTCTCATTTATTTATATTTTTATTAATTTACCATACCTCTTTTATAAATATGGTATTTGGGCCTTTGGCCCATAGGATTCACTTAAATAAAACCTATTCTTGAAAATGGGCGAATGGAAGGTTGTAACTCCTAATTTCAAGGGCTAAATTTACCTTTTTTACCCTCTCCCTTAAAATAAGGTGGGCTATTTTAGGTGATTCGTAAAAATGTATTATGATACAAAATATTCGCCCACTAAAAACTTAAAACCCCTTAATTTCGCCAAAGGGTGAACATTCGCCCCTAAAATTTTCTATGCCCGTAATGCTTATAACAGTTTATGAATTCATCATTGGTTTTTATTTCTATAGCTACTCCTACTTTAACAACTTTAATTTTCAATTGTAAATATCTTTCCATTAAAAACAAAGCATAGTTCCTAGTAGGTGCCCTACATGCTAGCACGTCACTATACAGAGAGCATAAGGTATCCATTTGTTTGATGACTATGTCTAGTCTATGGGTTACCTTTCTGACTCTTTCTTCTGCTTTTCACCATCCTTTAAAGGCCTGGCTTTCTGATGCGTTAATTTTCTTTAGCTGCTGTTGTAATTTCTCGTATTTTTCTCGAGGGACAGCCTACTCTGTAAGTTTCTCTATTGTTTGTTGGGTTTGTGCGAAATCTTTTCGCAGAGTTACTGTCCTTTGGTCATTATCCAACATTATATTTATAGGCAGGAGATCTACTTGGATCTTCTTATCACAACGTCTCATATTTATGGTCCGAGTTTCCTTAGAGGACGGTGCCTCTATCTAAATTTCCTTATCACAGGCTGATACGTTCTCTGTTTGTACTTCGACATGGGCAATAGCCAGATGTTGTTCCTTTCAGTTTTGAATGGCAGGTTGGACTTGAGTCCTCTTGATCTTTTTCTTAAGGGGTTTTGCTTGGGCGATTGCATGCTTTACCATAAAGGTTCCTTTTGATTTCTTCCCCATTTTAAAAAACCTTATCTGTTGTCAAAGTTGCTTGATCACGTTAAGCAGTCTCTGTTGTTCCTTTCATAATCTTTTAATTTCCTCTATTTTCTTGGAAGGAACAGCTGTTTGTTTACTTGGGCCTGGGCTTTGTACCTCCAGTGTTGTACCTTCATCTTGGCCAATTTCCTTATTTTCTTCTTGGGGTGCTTCTTCAGTGTTCTGCTGATCGGTTTGTTCAGGAGTAGAAACCCTAGCTTGCTTTGTTGATTCCTGGGTAACTTCTTCTTCTACCCCTTCTTCATCGTGGATTTCTTCTGGTGTATTCTGACTAGGAATAGATTGTTCCTCTTCTTCATTCTCGTCACTCTTCTGTCCAGATACACTCTAATCATAGGCAAAGTGATCCTCTTCCTCTTCTTCTTCATCACACAGTTCTTCTGATGCACTTTTATCATGAGCAAAGTGCTTCTATGGTCCTTCTTCGGTGTGGGGGTTAAGTGGGCTGTGAGGTTGGACATATTCACCCATATTGGCCAGAATCTGGGCCAATTCATCTTCTTGTAGTGGGTTTTGCAGTGGACTTCCACTGCATTGCTCTGTTTCCTCGTCTTCTTCTTGACCAGATTGCTCAGTCTCTTCCTCCGATTCTCCTTCATCATTTTCCTCCAATTCTTTTCCGTTCTCCCCTCCTCCCAATTGTGGGGGTTGCTCATCTCCTGAATCATGTATTTCCACTGGTTGATTGATGTTCCCCTAGGAATTTCCCAGCATTCCTCTGATCCATTCCAATATAATAGATTTTCTTTGTTTCAGTGGTCTGCTCGATGTATTGGTAACATGTTTCCGTTTTGGGGCTGGCAAAGCTAGTCCCCTGTCTATCATGAAAATCAATTCTTCCTAACAGCTCTGCTATTGAGCAAGAATGTAGCTGACTATCAGTCATATTAACCCGTGGTGGCTTACTACTGACTCTACATGGCAAGATTTCTTCATGCTTCAGGTAACATCGTGTAATAGAAAATTTAAACATGGAGGAAAATTCACAACACATTTTTGCTTTAACACAGCTAAAAGTTTAAGATGGCATGGTCTTACCATGTCTTTCCTACCGTCACAAGTGATGTAGCTCTGGATAATTCTTGCCAATTCTGCCCATGGCTCTCCCAAGGTTGCCGGTAAAACTCCCTTCCCTTTTACAGTCAGGTTCTGCTCTTCATCCAGGAAGATCTTCATGGCGTCTCGTAGTCTCACCTTTTTCAGAGTCCACATAGGTCTGGTGGCTGGCAATACCGAAACCTCTGCAATTATGTCATTAGTGACTACTATCTGTCTCCCTCTCACCATGGAATGATGTTCATGCAAGTTCTGTAAAAACTCAATTTCCACCGTCTCGTTGGATTGTTGTAGATGGTTAAGATAAACCATCCATCTTGCCCTCACTAGGATCTCTCGTGCAACATTAGAGACCATCAATACCTATGGCTCACTACGAATTGATCTTCCTCCCATGCTTAGTGCACTGTAAAAAAAGTACAGAGACGGCAATGGAACAGCAGGCTATTCAAATTTTTAGCTCACTATTAGCAAACACAGAGAAGATGACGGAACAACAAGCTGTTCGAATTTTGAACTTAATGCTAATTTTTGCAGAGCAAAACACGGAAATAGCTTCAGAACAGCAAGCCATGCATATTGGGAAAAAAAATACCATTAAACTTTGGTATTCCTGAATCATAATTCTCCGAATGATAAGATGACACATATGCCAGCGAATTATTGGGATCACCTACACCTCCCCTGCAATGTGATAGGCTCTCCTCGGTCGTCAAATGAAGGAGTGGCGTGCTGAGCTACCATAGTACAGAGTCATAAAGGAACAACATATACAGAAATGTCATGTTTACAATGGCAAACGGATTGCCGAAAGTAAGGTGTATAATATAATCGCTTAATAAATAAGGAAATGTTGTGATATGATGCGAGAATTGGAGGATAGGACAGTTGACATGCATAAAAGGTCCTATGCGATCATTATCGACTTGTACCTTCATAATTGATTTGTAATTGATTTTCATGCATCAAAGGTTCGAAAGGGTTATATACATAATCTCATTTGAACCATTTATAAAGATATAAGAAGAAGGGTTTTATAATTGCTATTGGTATATAAGAAATATGAATTCAATACCATCAACAAAGCTCTGTTGCCCACAGGTGCCCATTGTTAGTGTCGGTCTTGAAAGCCCTCCATCAGTGATCAAAGCTCTTTGTATTTGCATTAGTAGGTGTCTCATCAGTGTCAAATTTTGCATCCCGTTAGGCATGCCATAAACCTGATGGAGGAGCTGGTTTATTTGCACCCCTCTTGGTTTTGCTGGATCAGGTCATATCAGTCATCAAGCTCTTTCAAGCTTGTCTTGTTTTGTCTTAAGGTCAAAGGTCCTAGGTCTAGGGTTTTGGTCATTTATCCCTGCAAGGTCATGTCTTTGAAAGTCCTTGAGTGCCCAGCAAGCCAGAGGGAGGATTGTAAACATGTTTCTTTGATATTTTCATCATGTACAGTTCATTTTTAACCTTGGATTTAAAAACTCTGTTTTTAAAGCCAAGGTCATGTTAAATTTTTGTAAAAAGAATGAAATTCCAAAAAGTCTTCAAAAGGGCAGCAGTAACCCAGGTCCCCTTGCCAAAGTCCCTCAGATGATCTACCTGCAAAAAGAATCAAGTCAAAGCACTCAATGAGTCAAATTCAGGATAAAGGAAACCAAAACTCAGTGTTATAAAGTGTCAAAAGAAAAACATTAGAAAGTGGGTTTGTAAATGAAATTTTTTCAAATGAGACTTATAAAAGCCCAAATTCCCTCCTTTCACTCTCATTGTGCATTCTAACGCTTGCAAGAGAGATAGAGAGAGTGATTGAGAGAAAGGAGCAAAATTACAGAGATTTCGGGCAGCTGAGAGAGGCGCGACCCGTCGAGAGAGGTGCACGACCTGTTGGGCGGTGCGCGACCCGTCCAGAGCCCTTCTGCAGTTCAAAAAATCAACATGCACGACCCGTTGGGAGGGGCGTGACTCGTTGGGCGGCCTGCGCGACCCGTTGAACCGCTTGGCTGCAAACTTCAAGGAAATTTCCCTAATATTCTTCCAAATCACCGAATTTGCTCGAGGTAGGTGCTCTAAACATGGATTAATTGCTGTTATGAATGGTGGATGTCATGGGCATGCTTTTATGATCAAAATTTTGCAAGTAAAAGGACATTATATGGCTGCAATGTTCATGACCAAATTGTGCTAGGGTTTGTGTTGTTTCAAGTTATTTTTCCCTTGGGTTGGCTTCCCTCCTTTCCCTATCACTCACATTTATATGTTCATCTCTTTTCCCATTTTATCTTATAAATGAAATGCAAATCTTTCCCCATCCCTAGCCATTAAAACTGAAAACCCTACCCCTTTCCCAAAACATCAAAAACAAAAATTCAAAACCCTAATTCCCCTCTACCATATGCATGTGCAAAATAACAAAAACTATTGGTAAACATGTCAGCATGTTTTGTGCATGGTTTCCCTTTTTCCCCTATTAAACATGTATACATATATTCCCATGTTTACTTTCATGCATGTTTTTCCCATATGCAATAATCTTTGCAAATGATTTCCCTATTACAAATATGTGTTCTAATATGCATAATGATTTGCAAAATTTCCCTTGAAATTCCCTGTTATCTTTATATATTCCCATTCCTTGTTAAAAGATCCCTCCCCTAACATTTCCCTCATGTCTTTTTCCCCTTGAAACAGCATAGATTTCAGCACTTTTTGCAGGCAGAGACAACAGTTCAATTTGTCCACTTTGCTCCTAAACCATGTCAGAAACCGAAACTTATGAGCAAAGTGATGACCATTCATCATCTACAGAGGTTGAGGTACAGAGGATGCCTCGTAAGGGTGGTAAGGGTGGACATCATAAGCGAGAGGAGCCCACCTCTTTGGCAGAATTACAGGCTTGTCCCATGGCAATGACTTGTTTTCAGTATATGTCTTGTTATGATTTCTGTGAGAGGATTTCCCAGATTCAGCACCATAGAGAGTTGGCCCACTTGTTTGTTTTACACCTCCATGATGGACATGTCACTCTGGCAGGGGTGAACTTTACATTGACACCCGAGGTGATCTCACAGGCTATAGGGATACCGAATGTGGGTGAGGTGTGGCCTAAGCGCAGGTTGCTAGATTTTGTTCACTTTGAGCCCTATGTCCGGCCACCATTCGTGAGACTTTTAACAGGTGTTTTTCCATTCAGATTTCTCCGGAGCGAGTATGCTCCCATCATGAGGCTTATTATGCATTATTTTACCTGTGAGGGCAGATTTTCACAGGTGTACTCATATCACATTCGCCTTTTGATGCATTTCACCCGGGTGAGGATGATGAACATCCCGGTCTTCTTGTTTCATAACATTCAGAGGATGGTGCCCATGTTGCAGAAGAAGACCCCGGCCTAGCAGTACAGGAGCTTATGTCATTATGGTTTGATTCAGCTCATAGTCTCACATCAGTTGACTCAGCAGGGCATCTCATGGGAGGAGTTCATCTCCCGTGAGTTTTTCACAGCACCACCCCAGTCACATCCCGAGGTCATTCATGAGGAGGGTGGACCGTCTCAGCAGCCTGATATTCCGGTCACTAGACATGTTGTTTCTTCACCTCAGCTCACATATCAGAAAGTCCCGAGGGCCTTATTTGCAGCAGTTAGGCGAGTACTATCTCCACAGCAGGTGGAAGGGGTCTCACCTTCATCTGCAGCTCAGCGAGTGTTATCTCCACATCAGGTGGAAGGGGCCTCGCTTTCTTCACCAGCACAAGTACTACAGAGGGGCAAAGAGCCCATGATTCATGAGGGTCCGGTGATTGATCTTGAGGCCAGTTCTCCTAGCCAAGAGGCGAAGGAGATCATTCAGTATCTCAGGGTTGAAAATGATGTTTTACAGAGGAGACTTGAGGGTGCCCAATGGACTATTACTTACCTCGAGCAGTGGAACAAACAGTTAGAGGAGGAGAAAGCACTTGATGAGCTTTGGAGGATTCGTAGCGACCGAGTCTTGAACCGTAGAAGACCCGGTGATCCATTGCCTGCTGACCGAGAGTCAATGCTCATTCAGGAGAATGCCCACTTGGAGAGGCTGTTGGCTAAGGCCAACCAAGAGAAAAAGCTGCTGAGAAACATGAAGAATCACTATTGGGCAAGGATGCATGTATGCAAGGCCAAAATGAAAATGTTCCAAAGCAGGTTGTTCGGGGCTCTTAGGCGGAAGAAAAGGACCAATCCACTCTGTATCTTGGCGGAGGCATCCCTCAAAGATCATGGCACTCACTAACTCAGCCACAGCACAAATCCCAAAAAAAAATGAGAATTTTGGGTAATTTTGGCATTTTTTTGGAAATTTACAGGTTTTGGCTCCTCAACGGGTCTCACCCCCGGTGAGACCCTTTGTCATGGCAGCTCCTTTTTGCAAAAACTCAGCATTTCTAGATTTTTCATGCAAATTTAGATATGCCTATGGATGGACTTGAGTTTTTATGGAGTTTTGGGCCTCCAGAAGGTCAAAATACATGCAAAATTTGACTTTCTGCCCCTTTTTTGAGTTGCAGAAGAAGTCTTGGGAGAATTGCGTTTTGACTAGTCAAATGAACTCCAACTTCAAAAATTCTAGTTGGGTTGGAAAGTAGACTCTCATACCTTTCCAACGAGCTATCCTGCACCCAATTCTGACACCTGGAAGTGCCCCAAACAGAGCTCCAAAGTTCGCGACCCGTTGAGAAAAGGGGTGCGACCCGTTGAGCAGATTTTGCCAAATTTGACCAGTTCAGCCCAGAAAATGCAGATTTGACTCTTTTCGAACTTTCTGAGATTAATGATGGTCCTCTTGGATGTAATTGTGAAACTTTTTTGATACTTTCACTCTTGTTTAACACTTCTAGAAGATTTTTTCATGTAAAGGGTAAAATTGAATGTATGAACTAGTTTCCAAGTTTATAGAGGCAAGTTGTTTTGACTGCCTATTTTGTAGTGCTTAGTTTAGAAGTGGTTCAAAAAGCTCCTAGGATAGTGAGCTCGACCCATGGAGGCAGGGAAAGAGGTTAGATCATCTATATTATGTACTTTCTTGCTCATTTTTCATGGTTGGACTCTTGAGGGAGAAGCTATCATTGTATTATTTCACTTGTATCTCTGCAATTTTTGGCTAAGGAAGACCAGGGTTTTGCAGTCATCTTTGGGATTCTTGTGGACTCATGTGTTGATGTTGTGTTTCTCAATGTTCTTGTAAGCTTTGTTATGTGATTCATTTCCTTTCTTTACTTCTGCACATTAAACAAATGAAGTGTTAAAGTAAGAATTCATGCTTGCCATGCTCTGCTTTTAAATTTGTTTAATTTCTATGTTTTCTGCTGTTTAAGGAGAATTCAAAGTATTATTTGCTCTCCTTAGCTCCTCACCGGTCTTTTCCATCCACTCACCTTAATCAAAAGCATTAATACAGTTTCCTATCTCGCCCCAAAGAACCCCCTGCAGAAACTGTGTCAAATCCCCGCACCCAAAATTGCAATTCCTCAATTTGCCACCAAAAACCCAAAAAACCCCAAAATCAACTCTTTGATCAGTTTACTAGCCTAATATCAGTGTTACCTTTTTGGTCATCTCATCCCATTGAAGGTTTGTCGAGATTGACTGGAGAGAGCCTTCTCCTGCCCCGTAGGGCTAGCTACGAGGCTAAATGGTTTGATGTAGCCTTGAGGTTTACCTTTCTCAGCCTGAGGTGAAATTTCAAGCGCTAACACCCATAATCTTGACAGAGTTTTTTATTTCACGCTTAGAACCATAATCCTTTGTGTATGCCTAGGAAAGTGTTGTGCAATGTCAGAATGGAGGCCATTATGCTGGCTTGGTAACCAGATAAATCATAATTCCATTCACCAAGAAGGAGTGAAAGGTAGGCAGGCCGGCTCGTGATGAGACCTCCTGTTCCAAGGACTTTTTATTTTTTTCTGATGTGCCTCTTGGATCATATCCCTAGTGTGGTGGCCACAGTGGGAATGCCACTTCACTTTCTTCTTTATGATCATGGTAGGCTAGCTCTTCATGAGACCCCCTATCCTTCATCTAACAAACCATGTTAGCAATCATATAAACATGTTTTCTTCTTTTTTCTTTTATATAGCACTTTTCCTATTTATATATAGAGGGTGGTTCAACACTCCTTAAGAGTAGGGATGGAGGAATAAGTCTTAACATCTCAATAGAAAAATATGCCCTTATTCTTATTCAATAATAATGATCAAAGAGAATTGTGGGGATTTAGCAAGGTGATCAATAGTTGTGTCCTTTCGTCTTTTTTCTTATCAATTCAAAGCAATTTATTCTAAAGATAACAATTTTATGTAATTTTTTGATTTCAGTATCCTCTAGTTTTTGCATTCATTGCTTAAATGTATAGTTGTGCTTTAAATGACCATGTCTCACAAAAATTATCTAAATGGTAAAACACACAAAGAAGAAAATGCACTCTAAAAATGTTGTTCTCAAGATAGAATAGCTACTGTACAAAAAGCGCAAACAAAAGGAAAAATATTCTCGAAACTGATATTCATTGAGAGGAACAACAACTTTCCCTTAATTGGAATAGAAAGAAAACAAGTGCAAACAAAAAAATGCGAAAATGTTGTTCCTTCGGAAAGGAACAGCAAAAAATGAAAGTGTTGTTCCTTCAGAAAGGAACAACAGAAAACAAAAGTGGTGTTGCTTCCAAAAGGAACAACAAAAATTCAGAAGTGTTGTTCATTCGAAAAAAAATAGCAAAACATAAAAGTGTTGTTCCTTCGGAAAGGAACAGCAAAAAGGTGGAAGTGTTGTTCCTTTGGAAAGGAATAACAAGACGTGAAAGTATTTCTCCTTCAGAAAGGAACAACAAAACGGAGGAAATGTTGTTCCTTCGGAAAGGAACAACAAAATGCAAAAATGTTGTTCGTTCGGAAAGGAACAGCAAATGGCAAAATTGTTGTTCCTTCAAACAGGAACAGCAGAATGAAAAAGTGTTATTCCTTCGAAAAGGAACAACAAATGGCGAAAAATTTGTTCCTTTGGAAAGGAACAAAAAAATGCAAAAGTGTTGTTCCTTCGAAAAGGAACAACAAAATGGAGGAACTGTTGTTCCTTCAGAAAGGAACAACAAAATGCAAAAGTGTTGTTCCTTCAAAAAGGAACAGCAAAGCAATGAAAATGTTGTGCCTTCGGAACGGAATAGCAAAATGTAGAAGTGTTGTCCTTCGAAAAGGAACACGAAAATGGTGAAAATGTTGTTTCATCCGAAAGGAACAACAAAATGCAAAAGTTGCATAAATGCAGAAATATGTACAAAAAATAATTTACACAAACAAAACAAAAGAATTATGTACAAAATTTAAAAGAAATCAAATCACTTAATGAACCAAAGGTGAGGAAGAGTTCTCTTCCTCAACCAGAATCTGGATGTTGGAGTCTTCTCGGAGTTGCTGGCAGAAGGATTCCCGAGTGAGTGGTTTGTGGTACAATCGAACTCAATGGTCATTTGCATTAAAGGTATGTCCATATCCATCAATGGTGGTTAAAGTAATGGTGCCATTATCATGTACCTTGTAGATTTCATATGGTCCCAGCCAGCGAGTTTGAAGTTTCCCCAGAAAATCCTGAAACCTGGAATCATATAGGAGCACCCAATCTCCTTCGCAAAAGACTTTCTTTTTTATGAGGACGTCGTGCTGTTTGGCTCTCTATTGTTGGATTAATGTAGTATGTTGAAGAGCGGAGAGCTTGATTTCATCTAGCTCGTTGATCTGCTATAGTCTATTAATCTGGGCCTTGTTTAAATCTAAACCGGCTTCTTGTGTTGTTCTCAAGGTCTGTATTTCGAATTCTATTGGAAAGATGGGTTCCTTTCCAAATAGTAGCTGATATGGTGAATAACTAGTAGTGCTTCTCTATGTTGTTTTGTATGCCCACAAGGGTTCCGACAATCTTGTAGCGCAATCGCGTCTGTGTGACGCAATGGTTTTTGTCAGTATTGCTTCTATTACCTTATTCGTGCTTTATACTTGGCCATTGGCTTGTGGGTGGTATGGAGAGGTAATTTTATGTTGAATATGATAGTTTTTTAGTGTTGCAACAATTTTATTACCAGCAAACTGTGGTCCTCAATCCGTGATTATGTCTCTTGGGAGGCCATATTGCACAAATATGTGGAATAGGAACTAAATGATAGAATCCTCCGTAGCTCTTGGTAATGCCTCTGCTTCAACCCATTTGGTGACATATTCTGTTGCTAGCAAAATATATGTTTTCTGGTTTGATGATGGATTGATCGGACCAACAAAATTGAGCGCCCAAAATTTGAATGGTTCAATGACTAGCTGTGGGTTTAAAGGCATTTGTTGGATTGTCCAGGGCATCCTGCTCTTTGGCAACTGTCACAAGCTTGAACAAATTTCTTTGCATCTTTGAAGATTGTGGGCCAATAATACCCTATTCACAGAACTTTGTGACTAGTTCTTCGATCTGTGAAATGTTCGCCACATGGTCCGTCATGACAGGCTTTCAAAATGTCAAAAATTTCATCTTCACGAACGCATCTTCTAATGTGCATATCTGCTCTTGTATGTAGTAGGTGGCCCCCAATCCAAGAAAATCAGGTACTACGCTAGACAATCTGCTTTCATTCATTGGGATTCAGATGTTTTGGTAATTTGCCTACTGCTAAATAATTCGCAAAATCAGCATACTAGGGTGTTTTGACAGTAACAACAAACAAATGTTCATCTAGAAATTGATCTTCGACTGCTGCTACATCCACTGGTTTTGGCATTCATGAGAGAAAGTTAGCTATAGGATTTTCTTTTCCAGGTCAGGCTTTTATTGTGATGTTGAATTCCTGCAATAAAATCAACCATCTTTTTACTCTACCATTTGTGATTGGTTTGTTTGCTAAATATTTTATGGCAGAGTGATCTGTATATAAAACAATAGGATATCCAGTGATATAATGCCTAAATTTATTTACAGCATGTATTACAGCTAAAAATTATTTTTCAGTAACGGTATAGTGTAACTCAGGAGCAGACAAATTCTTGCTAATATAATAAATTTCATATGGTTTTTTGTCTTCTTCCTGCCCAAGGACTGCTCCAATAGCTGTGTCTGAAGCATATAATGAAATTTGGAATGGCAAGTCCTAATTTGGACCTTTGAGTACTAGGGTTGTTGACACAAGCTTTTTTCAGATCCTCAAAAGCATCGTCACATTTATCTGTCCAAACAAGGTCAACATTTCCTGTCAGTGCATATAGAGGTGCAACAATGTGAGAAAACTGTTTTATAAATCTCCTATAATAAACAGAAAATCCAAGAAAACTGTATACCTCTGTCTGTGTGGTAGGAGTAGGTATTAACAAAATTATTTAAATTTTGGCTGGATCTACCTGTATTCTAGCTGTTGAGATATAATGACCAAGGATGAGTCCTTTAGTCATCATCATATAGCATTTTTCATGGCTCAGGTAGAGCCTGGTAGCGATACATCGTTGCAACACCTTTTCCAATGCGTCTAGTGCTGGGTCGAAATCATCTCCATATGGTGTGAAATCATCCATGTATACTTTGAGCCCTTCATTTACTAAATCTGAAAATATGCTAAGGATAGCCCTTTGAAATGTGGCAGGGGCATTGCATAGGCCAAAGGATAAAAATCTGTAGGCAAATGTTCCCCAAGGACAGGTAAAACTAGTTTTCTCTTGGTCTTCAAGAGCAACCTGAATCTGATTGTATCCAAAAAAGCCATCCAAGAAAGAAAAGAATTTCTTTCCTACTAATGTATCTAATACTTGGTCAATGAATGGAAGGGGAAAGTGGTATTTTTGTGTTGCTTTATTTAGTTCTCTGTAATCTACACAAATCCTCCACTTTCCATTCTTCTTTGGCACCACTACAAGTGGAGAGACCCATTTGCTATCGGGGATAGGATAAATAAAGTTTACATCTAAAATTTTTTGTAGTTCAGCTTTCACAATGTCTTTTAGATGAGGGTTAAGTATTCTTTGGGATTGGAAAATGTGTCTTGCATCATTTCCTGTGTAAATGTGGTGTGTACATAACTGGGGATTGATTCCCTTCATGTCTAGATAATCCCATGCAAATGCTTCCTTGTATTTTATCAGTAGTTGGATCAACTTCTATTCTTGTTTGGGAGTCAGGTTACTATTAATGTTTAAAGTTTTTCCTAGATCAATCTCTACAATTTTGCTATTTGAAACAGAGGTAGTAGGTATTTTTTGATCATGAGTGCCTTTGAGAGGATATTATTCTAATTCATTAACAAATGTTGCCTCTATCATGTGACATTGTATGTGGGATCTGGATTCAACTTGGTTAATAAAGTTGTTAATAACATCATCCTTTGTTTGATCTTTGAAATCGTGGGCATCTTCTATAGTTAATGGGGATCTAATGTTTTCGGTAAGGTATGATACATGATGTTTGTTAGTTTTTATTATCGTCACACTTGGCTGGGTGGGAGGGTCTAGGGCTATATTCTTGATGTTACTCCCTCTAGTTATGGTCATACTACCTTGTTAGCAGCCAATGTAAGCATCAGTGATTGCAAGCCAAGGTCTGCCTAAAATTAATGGATGTCCATCAAGTCGGTTTTTGGGGTTTATTATCAGAAATTTGGCAGGATATTCCCAGGAATCAATGGATACCATGACATCATGTAGTGTGCCTTCCGGCCTAACCACTGATCGATCAGCCAGTTCCAATAAAGTGGAAGTTGGTTCTACTAATGTAATGCCCATTTTTTGACAAGTGGTGGTTGTTAAGATATTAATTGCAGCCCCTAAATCAACTAAGGCATTTGAAAAGGTTTGTCCATTGATTTTCACTATCACTATTGGATTTCCTAGGTCTTCATATTTGACAGGTGCTTCTCTTGTTGATAACAGGTCAGATAAGGTGCTAACTACTTGGACTATTTGGTTATATGTTATTCTCCTCCTTGGTTTTTTATACATAGCTCTCTGATGGTCTTTGCATATATTGGGATATCTTGGATAGCTTGAAGGAGTGGGATTTTTAAGTACAAATTCCTAAGTTCTCCCAGAATATCAAAGTTAGGATGTTTTATAGGACGCGGTATAATTAATCGTTCTGGGAATGGGGTAGAAGATGTGGTGGTTTGATTATGAGTCTATTGTCTGATCACATCTTCTTCTTGTGATGGTTGTTCTACAGGTAACTGATTTTCAACTTGAATAGTTTTATCTCCCTCGGTTTCTACAATACGCCCAGATCTTAATTGAAGGTCATTGCACTCCCTTAGATTGGTTTCTAGTTCTAGTGTTTCAATTATTTGAATAGATTGAACTGGTCTATTATTTGGGTTTGGGTTGGGTTGGGCTGGGAGTTGTGGTCTTAAATTGGACTGGGGGTTTTGTTGTAGTGTTGGTAGTGTAGGTTGAGGGAGTGGAATGGTTCCTACTGGCTGATTCATTGGTCTTTGCCAGTTTGTCTTCCAGGCTTGACTCTGTGAGGTAGGGGGAGACCATTGTGTTGGATACGCATTATTTTTCCAATATGGTGGAGCATAGGGAAAATTTGGCCAATTGGCTTAGCTTGTTTGATTCGGCCACGGTGATGATGAAGGAAATGGTTGTTGTGACCAATTTGAGAAGGGAGGTTGATTTTTCCACATTGTATTATATTGTTGAGCATGATATTGTGGAGGTTGAAAAGAAGAAGTTGGATCGGGGAACATACCTAATTGTCGTGGCTGCCATTGACGGCATTGATTAAGTAGGTACACTGGTTATGGTTATTCTTCCACTTCTTTGTATACTATTTTCAAACCAGCAAGTGAGGGACAACATTCTGTAGAGTGATCTTTTGTACAAATGCCACAAAATTGAATCGCATCTAATGGGCACTCTTTGTGGCCATGTTTCTTTATGCATCTAGGACAGAAGATTGTTAAATTTTTCTCTACCTCTGTTTGTTTCTGCTTGGCTTGCATAATATCGAGCTGCGTTGTTAGACTCCCCAATATGTCAGTTTTGAAATTTTCTAATAAATTTCCAATTTCTACACGAGTTACTCCTTTTGCAGAGATCTTGTTGTTCCTGGTAAACCTGTCATGTTCTGCTGGTTTTAGCCCTGTGCTTTCTCATGAGCTCCCGATACATAAATCAATGATGTTAGAAAAATATTCTTGATAGATATCTCCTTTTCCCATAATATTCAGTGTTTCAATCCATTGTTTCTTCATACCTTTAATTAGTGTTGTTTTTAATACATTATCAGGTAAGGGTAATGATGCATAAGGATATCTTTGAAGATTATACTAAAAACGTTCAACATATTCTTTTAACGTTTCATTAGGTCTAGCTACCATATGAAATATTTCATCTTTTAATTCTCTGGATCTACAATAATCCTGATATTTCTTCAGGAAAGCACCTTTCATCTGATCCCGGTCATTTATAACACCTCCACCCAACCCCATAAACCAACATAAAGCAGCTCCTTTTAAGGTAGAGGAAAATAGTTTCAGTGTTTGGGGGTCGGTGGTATAGTCATATCCTCTGCATAGCACATCGAATTCAAGAAAAAATGCATCTAGGTCTTCCTATGTTAGGCTATGAAATGTAGGGATATGCTAAAGAGGAATTTCCTTCAAAGGTGAATTGACTGCAGTATCTACAATGGGATATTGTAGTGTGGAGGTTTGGGTGTTTGGCTGGTTCTGGGCCATTTGGTCGAATATGTGCCAATAGCCTTCTCGGATTTCTAGGAGGGTATTCCTAGGTTGGTTGGATAGAGCAAGGATGGTCTTAACAGGAATTGCCTTAACAACACTCCCTTTTTCTGGGATGATGATAGTTCCTAATATCTGGGGGGATTTTGGCTCTTGAGGTTCTTCAAATTTGCTACGAATGATTTTTGCAGCACTTCCCTTATCTGGATTGCTTAATGGCTGAATTATTCGAAGAGGAGATCTTGGTTCTTTAGTTTCCCCTATTTCTCCTCTTCCTTCGCGAAGGTTGCTAAGGTTCCCTTCTTGCAATGATTTTTGGCTAGAATTCTCAATTTCTTTAAAATCTTGCTCCTCAGTTTGGCTATGCACCTCAACAAAGGCTACATATGGTGATCCCGTGGCTTGAAGGGAACTAGTAGGTTGTCTAGAAGAAACTTTTCTAGGTCCTACTGAAGGCTGAGATTCTGCTTTCTTAAGGAATTCGTCTATAAAGGTCGATTGGCCAAGGGTCATCGGCCCCTTAGCTTTATCAGGCTTAGGTAGTGGCTTCAGATTCTTTTCAGGCTTTTTCTACTTAGTCATGCATAAAATCAGATACTGATTTCCACCTAAAACAACAACAAATCTGCAGGAAAGTGGGCAGGGGAGCAGGGTTGTTACATGCTCCGTACGTAGGTTCTTACCTTCTTTTTTTAAAACCCAATTCTCTCCTAGTAGGTACTTACACTACTCTAAAAAGAAACAAATGGCTACACTCTTCCCCGGCAACATCACCAAAATGTCAAGCAATAAAAAGGGTCTTTTTCACCTCTATTTACCCTACATTAATTATCAATCCAGGTACGATTTGTTATCTCAAAGAGTGTACTCAGTTTGAGGCAGTCACTTGTCAGAGTAATGCTAGTAGCATAGTGCTTTAAATACAAGAGTAAACGAATGCTTGGAATAAAATCTACTTTCAAAAAGAAACTTAACACTCTGAGACTTAAATCATTCACTTAGAAAACTACAGCAACTTATCAGTCAAGGGTGCAGTAATAATAACTCCTCCCTTTGTAAACTGATGTAATTGAGAAGAAATTTAAGGAAAAGATCATCAACCTGGGAACTAGACAACAACTGTCAATGTTCGCTACAGTTTTAGATTGTTCTGTACACATCAAAGCAATGATAATTCAGATAATAGGAAATGGAATAACGACTGGTCTATTTAACTCGATTGAACAACAAAGCTTTAACTTATGAAAATGGAGCAGTAATTGCAATCTTCACTCAGAAATGATTTGAACAGCAAACAGAAATGGGACAGCAAACTAAAGGAAGCTATGAAATATTGAACAACAACCTAAATCAAATGTAAATGCACAACAAACCAAATCAAATATTACACACAACACTTCTCTGTTGAAGAAACAGTAATCTGAGTTTCAGCATAACAATTATTAATCACGGTTGTGAAGAAATAGCAATTGCGATCACGGTGGAACAGCAGTCCCAATGAATAGCAATCACACTTGGGAGTAAACCGTAGATAAATAGACAATAATACCGATTTATAAATACACAGCATTGTTACTCTGTAATCGAACAGTAACGGTAATCTGTAAGGAACAACAATGTTATACAATAATATCAGTTTGTTAAAGGAACAACAATACGATATAACTTTAGAACGAGTAGCATAACATTCCTGTGCAGAGAATAACCTTACTATTCAAATAGGAATGAAATATAACAGAGCTAATACATGAAATAATAAGGAACAACAGATTACTGAACAAAGTAGATAAAAGAAATCAAACCACACATGACTTGGAATCGAGAATTAATGGTACAGGAAGCAAGTGATCCACCAGGGCCGGGCCCTTAGCCTCCAAGGACACACTGCTTATGATTACTCCAGAATCAAAGATGGAATGGCAACAGAGTTTATATATTAAGCATCAAAACAGAGTTATAGTAATCGCTCTTTTAAAGAGAGTCGATGATCAAAGTTTCAGTTACAATAGTGAATTTCATAAAAACAACAATAGTCCGCCCCCTTGGGCTAGCAATGTTGTCCCTTCTTATAGTAGCCGAGTAGAGATATCAATGATACAGAGAATTGTTAAGGTAGTGATCCCTTAGGATCAAAGGATCTTGAGGGATTCACCATATTGTTAGCTCTTAGTTATCTTCTCGTTCTTTTGTGCTGATTTGGTATCTCCTTTTCCTTTTCTTGGCTTGTACACTCCAATCTAGATTGCCTCATTTGGATGTGGTTCCCTCTCAAAGGGACAGCGGTTGATTTCATCTTGTCATTTCCTTTGGAATGGCAATTTTCCGTTTTCCTCTTTTTCTGCATAGGAAAAGGGTAATTATTAGTCATTTTACATTGCACACAAATCTTCTAAACTTTATCATAATCTTTCACCATATACCTATTTCATAATGTAAAGAAGTTATGACTTTAAGGAAAGGATGACAAAATAAGTGGTATTTACATACCTTCTCTAGTGCTCAACATTTACATACGTTGATTTGCTTCTAGGTAATAGCCTATATATTCTACGAAGTGTTTTCAAATATGTGCAAATATGTATGTGGGTATTGTGTATAAGAAGTGCGTACATACGTTGATGTATCTTATGAAATTCACGTACACATGCTAGGGTTTTGCAAAATGGGCTATTATTGATGTTTGATCAGTTCTATTATGTTTTTTGTTGTCTATTGATGATGTCTCTCTCATAATAATTTATGTTTGACCGTACTGATTGGGTTTATTTGGTTAAGGACTGGAATGATGATTAGTGATCTGAATTTAGTTTAGTAATATGTGATGGATTTAGTATGTGATTCAGTGATTGGTTTAGTATGATAGTGATTTTGATTCAGGTGTCAGTGATTTGAGATATGTACATAGGTTTGACACAGAGAAAATGTGTACATACACGATCCATTTTCCGTAAATTAGCGTACATAATTTGATATTTGTTATTTCTAGTTGGGATCTACATTCAATGTTTTCATGCTTCAGATTTCATTTTATTTACAATGTGACAGTATCTCAGATTCAGTACTTTAGTTTGATTGGGTTTATGATTGATATGGGTCCAGTTTCAAATTTTGATGAAAAGTGGCCTATAGGTTGTGTGATGATTGTTTGATAGGTGGATCTAGTCTGAAATATTCTTAAAAGTGGTCCACAAGTAGTTGAGGGTAGCAGCCTTCAGAAAGGGGGTAGGAAATCCCTTTCGGTAGAAGTCGGTAAACGAGATCAGGGTGTTGGAGCTCCCTTCTAGTAGGTGTTGGTGAATAAGAGAAGATTGTAGCCTTCTCCAAGTGGGTGCCTACGTACTAGTATGAGTTTGCATCATTACAATATTATAAGAATTTTTCATTTATAATAAAAGAAGACAGAGACAACGACAGTGGTGATTTTCTCCCACATTAGCTTTCCATCAAAAAATTATGGTGTTCATGTCTATTGATATGTCTCTTGTGTGTTGATGATCTATCTCCTCTTTATTGATGCTTAATGAATGAATAATGAATTAATTATGCACTGATTCAAGATGAATAGTCAATGAAATATATGATAAATTAGTTATATGGATATACATTGTTTTCTTTAATAGCAATCACGTACATACGATGGTTTCTTGAATAGCAGTAGCGTACAAAAATCAGAATAATAAATTAAAAGGCTGAAGTGAGTTTTTAAAATACTTATTCACCCCCCCACCCCCCCTCTTAGTATTTTTCCCAATAATTGGTACCAGAGAAAGTCCCTTAGAAGAAGTTTGATCGCTTAAAGGGAGATCCATCAAGAAGAATAGTAAAGAGGGAGTATCTTCTATTAGACCACCTTTGTTTACTGGAACTAAATTTGTATTTTGGAAAGTCAAAATGAGAGCATATTTGCAAGCACTTGGAGTTGATGTATGGGAAATTGTTGAAAGCAGATATCAATATCCAACCAACATTCCCACAGATACTACAGGGAAGAAACAATATGAAACCAATGCAAAAGTTGTAATTTCATCTTGAGAAGTCTCATTGAATCTGAATTTGTGAAATTCATGAAGCTAAACAACGTAAAAGGAATGTGGGATAAGCTTGTCCAAAGTTTTGAAGGTGACACTAAGATAAAGAGCGTTAAACTTCAAACATTTACAATCCAATATGAGACTCTCAAAATGCATGATGATGAAAGTATTGCAAGTTTTTTCCTTAGACTAGATGAGATTGTAAACTCAATGACAAATCTCGGTGATAAATAAAGGATTCTATTATTGATGAGAAAATTCTAAGATATCTAACCTCAAAGTTCGATTCCAAAGTCTATGCCATTGAAGAAATGCAGGATTTGAATAATCTCACTATTGAGCAGCTCCATGGGATTCTAATAGCTTATGAAATGAGAAAAGGGGGTCCCTCAAATATCAGAGAAGTAGCATTCAAAGCGACATACAAAGGAAAAGAAAAATAAGAGCTTAAAGAAGAAATCTACATTTCAAACGAATAAGAAGCAAATTTTGTTAAGAAATTTCAGGTAAGAACTAGAAAGTTTAGAGGTAAGATTCCTTTCAAATGTTTTTCTTGTGGAAGGGTTGTTCACTATGTTGCTAAATGTCCTTAAAAATAAAATCATCAAAAAGGGAAAATTCTTCAAGAGGGATTTTTAAAAGAAATTTTGATAATAAGAAACTTTTCTACACTCATGAAGATAGTGAATATTCTTCTAATAATGAGAATGATGAATCGAATCAAGATTATCATTTACTTGTGGCATTTATAGACCAATGTGCAGATGAACTTAATGATGTCTTTATGGATTATCTAGATGAAATTGATAGACTCAAGGTTATAAATAAAAATCAAGAAAAGGAAATTTGTATGTACAAGGAAAACACTCTTTTTGAAGAAATAACTCAGCTAAAAATATGTCTAGAAGAATTTAAATTAGCTAAAGAAGTTTTAAAGAAACAAATTCTAGAATAATAAAGGCATTACGAAACTTTAGAACTTGAAGTATTGCGTCTAAGAAAGGAACTTGAAAAAACAAAGGCTCTAAATTTGAGGTTTGCTAAAGGATCTGAGACTTTAGATGAAATCATTAAAGTACAATGATCTCCCCTAATAAAGACAAGTCTTGGATACAGCTCAAATGGTGCATCATCAAAATCTATGAAATCTTTTGAAACGGGTACAAGAAGCTACATCAATTCCATAAAAGGAAGCATCCATCGGAATCATAAGAAGAATGAAGGATCAAATACTTCTCAACCAAGA
The DNA here is from genome assembly GCA_031772625.1 of Pinus tabuliformis. Classification (NCBI taxonomy): domain Eukaryota; kingdom Viridiplantae; phylum Streptophyta; class Pinopsida; order Pinales; family Pinaceae; genus Pinus; species Pinus tabuliformis. The sequence goes on along the minus strand of CM062815.1, from coordinate 640,732,667 downwards.
CAATAGTACCATAATCAAAGAGAAAGATACCCAAGAAGGTATTACTCTTCTAGGTATTCCTACATCAATGGTCAATGCTTCACTTGTCACAAATTTTCTTAGTGTGTTGCTTACAAAACTATTATGACTAGAGAAGCAAGAAAACAAAATAATGAGATCAAGGCAAAGAAATCTTCTTATAATATTTTCTCACCTCTTGAAGATGAAATTGAATGTTCTCTTTACAACAACTTTGGTCATAAATAAACTGAATGTAGAAATAGAAAGGGACCATCTTATCAACATGAAAAAAAGGTAATACCTCCTGAGGTAAGGAAAAAGAAAATTACAGATACTAAAAGTTTTGCCCTAGATTTGTATGTAGAATATTAAGAAAATTTATGGTACATTAACTGTGGATTTTCTAAGCATATGACAGGTGGAAAAGATAAGTTCACTTCTCTTAATGAAATAAAGAAAGAAAAGAATGTAACTTTCGGTAATAACTCACCTGTTGCTATTAAAGGGAAGGGAATTGTATTGTTAAAGGAAAGAGTTAAGGCTGAAAATGTTTTATTTGTTGATGGATTAAGACATAACTTGTTAAGTGTAAGTCAAATGTGTGACCAAGGACATGAGGTTGGTTTTAGATCAAAGAATTGTGTGGTAAGGAATATGGATACAGATAAGATCATAATAAAGGGAACAAGAACTCCATGAAATGTTCATATCATGGAAGGCAGCCAAGAGCATTGTTACTTGAGAAAATCTGAAAAAATTTGGCTTTGGCACAAAAGGTTGGAACATATTAGCTTTTCTCATTTGTACAAGTCCAGCATAATGGGAGAGATTCATGACTCCCCCAACATCTCTCCACTACAAAACAACATCTATAAATCATGTCAATTTGGTAAGAAAACCATAGTTTATTTTAATGCCAAAGAATGTACTTCAAGTAAGCCTCTTGAACTTATTCATGCTGATTTTTGTGGTCCTATGAGAAAGAAGTCTCCTCGTGGTGAACAATACTTCATATTATTCATTGATGATTTTTTAAGAATGTATTGGATTGGCTTACTAAAACATAAAGATGAAGCCTTTGATAAATTTAAAGTATTCAAGGCCCTATTATAAAATGATTTAGATTTAAAAATTAAATGTCTTAGATCTAATAGAAGAGGAGAGTTTATATCAAATGAGTTTTTCAAATTTTGTGAACAGTATGGGATCAGGAGACCATTTTATATAGCTAAGACTCTTCAACAAAATGGAGTGGCATAAATAATGAACAAGAACAATCCAACAAATGGCACATGTCATGCTTGATGAGTCAGGAACACCTCATACCTTATGGGGTGAAGCAACGCATATAGACATAAATGTACTTAACAAATCTCATGTTCATGTAAAAATCTCATGATCATGTACACAGTGATAAAACTCCTTATGAGCTATGGTTTGGTAAGACTCAAACTATCAGACATTTTTAAATCTTTGGAAGAAAATGTTACAAAAAGAAAAATGATGATAAACTTGGAAAGTTTGAATCTAGAGTTGATGAAGGAATCCTCCTTGGATATGATTCTAGAAGAAAGGGATATAAATGTTATAATAAAAGGCTTCAAAATATTGTTTAATGCATTGATGTTGTGATTGATGAAGCATCCATAGGTACCAAAAGGGAAGCACCAGCGCAATACTAACATGTTCCTACTACAAGTCAAAAGGATGTAAGAGAAGGAGACAATGAAGCATCAGAAGAAGGAAATGAGAATACAGATATATTTGAAAAAATCTCCTTCAAGCTATGTTCAAAAAAATCACCCTGAAACTCAAATGCTAGGTGAAAAGGAAGCTGGAATACAAACTAGAAGAAATCTTGTTGGAACTTCTAGTTACTTAGCCTTACTATCTAGAATTGAACCTGAAAATGTGAATCAAACAAGCTAAGATGAATGCTGGGTTAAGGCAATGAATGAAGAACTTGATCAAATACAGAAGAACCATACATGAGAATTAGTACCAAGGCCTCATAATAAAAATTTTATTGGAACAAAATGGGTGTTTAAAAAGCAAACTGAATGAGAATGGAGAATTAATTAGAAACAAGGCAAGGCTTGTATGAAAAGGTTATGCTGGACAGGAAGGGATATACTTTGAAGAAACATTTTCTCCTGTAGCTAGACTTAAAGCCATAGTAATGTTTCTTGCATTTTCAATCTTTCATAACTTTAAAGTATATCAAATGGATGTTAAATATGCATTCTTGAAAGGGGATCTAGGAGAAGAAGTTTATATTGAACAACCTTAAGGCTTTATTCTTGGAAATGATAAAAAAAATTGTTTGCAAACATAAGAAGGCTTCATATGGGTTAAAACAAGCTCCTTGTGCATGGTGTTATTGTCTTGACAGGTATCTTCAACAACAAGGCTTCACAAAAGGGTCTCTAGATAACAACTTATACATAAAATTTGATACTGACAAAGTTTTGATAGTTTTTGTTTATGTAGATGACATCATATTTGGAATTAATTTAGAATCTATGAGTCAATAATTTTCTTCAGTTATGCAGTAATAATTTGAGATGTCTCTACTTGGTGAACTAACATATTTTCTTGGTCTTCAATTTCAACAAACTAAGAATGGTATCTTCCTTTCTCAAACCAAGTACCTCAAGCAGATTTTAAAGAAATATGGAATGGAATAATGCAAGCTTGTATGCACACCAATGGTAATAGGATGCGATATCCATCAAAATGATGAATCTCCTTTAGTTAATCAACCAGAATACAAATCTATGATCGGAATCTTTCTCTATCTCACAGGCATAAGATCATATATTATGCATGTAGTTGGGATTGTTGGACGATTTCAAGAAAATCCTAAAGAAACTCATCTCTTAGCAGTTAAGAGAATATTCAAGTATCTACAAGGAACTCAAGATATTGGTCTATGGTATCCCAAAAATTCATGCTTTACTCTTCATGCTTACACATTTGTAGTTTGGGCTGGAAATATTGATGATTGTAAGAGTATTAGTGGAGGAGATTTTTATTTGAGACCCCACTTGGTTTCACAGTTTAGAAAGAATCAAAGCTCCATCACTTTATATATTGCTGAAGCAAAGTATGTTGTTTCTGCATCTTGTTGTACTCAACTTCTATGGATGATGCAAACATTGCAAGACATTTAAATCACTTTTTCTCGCCTTGTACCTATTCTTTGTGACAATACTAGTGCCATAAGCATATCTAAAAATCATGTCATTCACTCAAAAACAAAACATATTCCAATCAAATATCACTTTATGAGAGAACAAGTACTTGAAAAAAATATCAAGCTAGAATATGTTCCTTCATAGGAGAAATTTGTTGATATATTTACAAAGCCTGTTCCATGTGACTCCTTTGAATATCTCAAACATAAATTAGGAATGATCCCTACTTCATCTCTCTGTTAATATTCTAAAAAGTATTTTATGTTCATGGGGAGCTAAGACTATAATTTACTATAGTTTACTTTTTGTACACAGATTATGTGAAGAATAGTAGCATATATACGTAGTTTCTGAGTTAGACAGTCATGTATACATATTAGTGATTGGTAAAATTGGCAAAGATCCAGGAGGAGTCTCCTATATGCATTCATCACTATGGTCTTGTGTTGTTGACATTGGTTTACTGCAATTTGTTGGTTCAGGGCGAGAATCTATTATAACTCTAAATTTCCTTGTTGGAATTATGGTTCCATAAGCATATCTTGTTTCATTTCTTTACTCATGGCTAGCTACTTCTATTACTGTTTGAAATTTTCATGTTCTTTCTATAAGAGTTTTATGTTGCTGATTTGCATATGGAAGCTAATGGTTGGTATGGTCTTGCTACCTCATGGTTGAGGTTCTTATCTTTGATATCATATGTGTCTCTTGATGTAAAGGTCATGTAAATACCCGTGTTGTGAATCATTGTAAAACCCTATCATGGTCTATTAAGGTCAACTCATTCATGTATGTAATCTCATTTTGTTGGGATATTGATGTTATGTTGAATATGTAACGACACTGTTTTGGGTAACTAATGTAAGCATGAGTCCTTGGTGATAGGAAAGGTCATATTTGGTTGAGTCATAGGGTCAAGTACTTCACTAAAGATCTCTAGCATATGCTCAGGGAGAGCATGGTAAATAGGAAATTTTCATTCAACATTGGTCCGCTATTTTCCATTTATTTCAAAGGGGGAGAGAAGCTTGGTGTTTGGTGAGATGTTTTGGGAAAGAAGCTAGGTTTTTAGCTTGACATTTTTACAGATGTGTTAGCAAGTATTTATAAGTGATGGTGATCAAACACCCAAGTGGTTTCCATCAAGTCCAAAGGGGGAGATTATTGGCATTATAGCTAATATGTTGTCCTTGATGGAAACCTACATGATAAAGATGTCAACATGATGGTTATACAGATGTTACAGGTGACATGAACAAAGGAATATTAGTTCAGAGACAAATGTATGGTAAATATAAAGAGTGAGAAAGTATAAGCGGCCATGTGAAGTAAAATCATGTACATACAGAGGAATGGTGAAGAACATTCATGCACATAATTTGCACCATGGTACCTTGATAGCATGGGTCACTGCCATGGTATTGGCCCGTAGTAATGAGCATGAAAAACAATTATTTGATCTCGTAAAAAAATATGAATGACATTACTAAAGGATTGGCCTAAGGTATTGGCTAAGGGTAAAGCTATATAAGGAGATGGAGATCAAAGTGTTAAGGGTGTGCAAGTATTATATTTCTTATGAATGATTTGATCTGAAATAGAGGTGTACCAAAAAGTATAGAGGAGATTTACATCTTATAGATATAAAAAGTATAGTAAATACTAATGAATATGCTTGTTTGATCATTTATGTTTATGGCTAACAATGATAGATTTGTGGTGATAATGATACTCTAAGATGAATGTGTGACAGTAAGGTTTATGAAGTGTATGTTATGGTTACATCAAAGGCATGATTTAGTGATCTCAAATTTGTACGATGGTTTATCTATTAAAGGTAACATACATACGTTGATCTACTTCTGGGTAATAGCGTACATATTTTTCGAAGTTTTTCTTAGTATGTGCAGATCTGTACATGGGTATTGTGTATAGGAAGCACGTACATACATTGATGTGTATTATGAAATTCGTGTACACATGCTAGGGTTTTTCAAAATGGGTTGTTAATGATGTTTGATCAATTCCATTATTTTTGATGTTTTCTATCAATGATGTCTCTCATAATAATATGTGTTTGACAGTACTGATTGGGTTGATTTGGTTAAGGAATGAAATGATGATTAGTGATATGAATTTAGTTCAAAAATGTATGATGGATTCAATATGTGATTTAGTGATTAGTTTAGTATGACAATAGTTTTGATTCATGTGTCAGCGATTTGAGATCTGTGGATAGCTTTGACATAGAGAAAGCGTATACATACGTGATTCCTTTTTAGTAAAGTAGCATACAAAATTTGGTATTTCTTATTTCTGGTTGGGATTTGCATTCAATGTTTTGATGCTTCAAAATTTAGTTTATTTATAGTGTGACAGTATCTTAGATTTAGTACTTCAGTTTGATTGGGTTTCTAATTGATATGCGTCTAGTTTAAAAATTTGATGAAAAGTGGCCTATAGGTTGTGTAATGATTGTTTGACTAGTGGATCCAGTCTGAAATATTCTGAAAAGTGGTCCACAAGGAGTTGAGGGTAGAATCCTTCAGGAAGGGGGAAGAAGCTCCCTTTCGGTAGAAGCCAGTAAACAAGATCAGGGAGTTGGAGCTACCTTACAGTAGGTGATAGAGAATGAGAGAAGCTTATAGCCTTCTCTAGGTGGGTATCAGTGTACTAGTATGAGTCTACACTAGTACAAGATTGTAAGAATTTTTCCTTTATAATAAAAGAAGACAAACATGGCAGCAGTGGTGGTTTTCTCCCACAGTAGGTTTCCACCTAAAAATCCTGGTGTTCATGTGTGTTGATATGTCTCTTATGTGTTGATTATATATCTACTCTTTAAAGTTTCTTAATGAATGAATAATGAAGTAATGATGCATTAATTAAAGATGAACAGTCAATGAACTAATGATAAATTAGTTATATGGACATATGTTGTTTTCTTTAATAATAGCCATGTGCATATGTTGGTTTCCTGAATAACAGTAGTGTACAGAAATCATAATAAGAAATTAAAAGGTTGAAGTAAGTTTTTAAAATACTAATTCACACACCCCCCCCCCCCCCCCCCCCCCCCACCTCCTCTCAGTATTTTTCCCAGCATGAATATGGGAAAGAGAATGGGAATTTATTAAAAAAAATACATTCAAAAAATTGCAAAAGGATCAGAAATGGAATAAATTATCTCTCTCTTTGCATTTGTTAGAGAATAAATTTATATAGTTGGCTCCTTGATTATTCGTTGTCATAATTTCTCAGGCAATTATTGTGGGTTAATTAACTCATTTCAAGAAATTATTGATCCATTATTCAATGTATTCCTTCATGGGTGCGATGGTAATGATCTTCTTTACTCTCTAAGTAAATATATCATCTTATATGTCCTTATAATTTGACTACAATAGTTTAATATTAGCCAATTGGTCCTTGTTGTCATTATCAAATGTGGCCAACCATTTCATGATCTGGGACTCTGGAAAATTGGCCACATTGTCGAAATCAATGCCCAATGATACTATGATAGCATCCAAATCATCTCTTAGAACATCTTTAGGGGCCATCATGGAGTCCCTAATAATTCTAGGTCCTTTCAAATCATCAACAATCTTAATGGCTTTAAATAAATTGATGCTTCTATGGTCATCAATGCTTGAACATTCGACAAGAGAATCCTCCAGCATCTTAAGTCTATCATATTAACGTACATTGATCTAATTAATCCTCTTTGGAGTAGGAAATATTCTTTGGATTTCATTTAGAGAGTTGATTTTATTTACAAATGTATTCAAAACATTTTCAACACATTGTTGATCATTCTCAAAAGTATCTTTGTAAATATTTAGAAAATGATTTAATCCTATGAGATAAATTTCTCAATTGGAGAGAATTTTGCCATTTTTCTTTTGTAATTTAGAGTAACCTATTAATGTTCATAGCGATCTAAGTTCTTATTCCTGTTAATAGTGGTGATTCCTTTCTAATATTATAGTGTATGATGGGTGTAATTGCTACGTTATATGCTTAAATATACAATGGAGTCATGAACAAGAGTGTTGGACTAAGAGATTCTTGAAGCTCATGTATCTCTTTCCTCAATCTCAAATTCTCATATTCTTGCTATATTATTGAATGAACAAGAGTGCCCCCTATAGTTTGATGTAGTTTTAGGAATGCAAAAGGTCCAAATCATAAAAAATATATTTATATTCATTTGACTCACTACCTTATTCTTCATTATTTTCACTTTTTCAAAATGCAACTTCTTTTTAGATTTACCATAATGAGTATCTTGTATAGTTCAAGAATAGTCTTCAAATAAGATAGTCTCGTCAACAACCAATTATTCAACAAGTTTTTTAGCTTCAGCCATTCATATCATTACCCATTCTGAAACTACAATACTATCTACTTCCATTTACATGGGTCATTCTGCATGCTATGACCATTTGTTACTCGATCTTTTACTTGTGGATGAGGAAACCACATGTGACATTTCAAGAGAATTAGGAGGGGGTGGTTCTTCTCCATCACTATCACCAAAGTGTTGGTCATTGTTGTCTCCTCTTATAGATATTATTTTGTCCTTTAGTTAGAATAAGAACTTTAACCAATCTATGGTGCTTGAGAAGGATGAGAGATTAAGGGCCTTTTCCCTCTTTTCTTAATTATTCATTTGGTATTGGTAATTGACTATTCCACAACATTATCATCTAGGGTCATTATTTTAGAAGTTACAACTTGATTCTCTCCACTTCCTTGTGGTATTCTTGTGAATAAAATGGCATATCTCATGGATGCTAAGTACTAGAAAAGGTGTCTTCTCGGTTGAATCCTTTAATGGATTCAACTCAATTAAATTAAAGGATTTCAATAATTATGAAAATTCATCAAAATGGGAACAAATTATTATTTTAATCTCTTATATTGTAAAAGGGAGTGTAATAAATTATCTTTTCTTTTTTCTATCAAATAAAATCAGCCCACATCCTTCAACAACAAAGTATCCTTCAAGAACAAAGTTAGGGAGTAGCAAGGGTTTTCCTTAATATAAAAATATCTTGGTGGGAGTGTTGTTGGGAAAAGTATCTAATACGGAATGACCCTATCCCACTCTAAGGGTGATAGTACCTCAGCAACAACCGAATGCAAAGCTATTCAAGATTACTTCTTTATGAGATGTAAGAGAGGGGAGAAAGAGATCCACTAACCGTTGTCTTCCACTAATGTTTGATCCAATCTTCTCTCCTTGCTGCTTGCTCCCAGCTCCTTGCTCTTTCACTGGCCCAGCTACACAAAGATCCTGCAAAAGCACAAGAAAGGGAAACTACAAGAAGCATACATCCATAATTGATTCAAGGATTAGAATAAATCAAATATACAAGCATCAATACGCCACAGAGACACATGCATATAGAAGAACCTGAAATGCTTTATTAATGGAAGAAGTAAAGTTCTGAGAGTGTTACAACCATAAGAGGCCCAATCCAGCAACACCTCCCAGCAGAAAGAAATCTCCTCTTCACCTCCTTCAAAGCAATCACCCAATAGTTCTATACTCAAACCAACAGCACTTCCTTACATTCACAAGATTCCAGCCTCCCTAGACCTCTTGAGAGAGCTCTATATATAGGAGTTTTGGAGAAAGGATGAGTCAGCTTGAGGCTGGCATGAAGCTGACTAGTGTCCTCTCCCACTTCAGTTATACTTCAGTTCTTGAGTCCACTTGGAGTTTCTTGCTTCCACTTGGAGATCTAGATCCTCTTACTCATCACAAGGCGAATTCCCTGATCCAAGTGTCATTTTGGAAGCTTCCTGGGCATTTGACACCTTGCAGAATGACTGTGCCACTTGGCCAATCTCGCCCAGCGCAGGTAGCCTTCATTAGATTTGACATTCAGCGCAGGTACAGAGTGGAGTAGTTGACATTCAGCGCAGATGCTCAGTGGAGCAGCTGACATGATCCAGAATTAGCTTGTTTTTGAGTGTTTTCAGGTGGAGAACTGATTTTCAGTGTTGTGGTTTGCTGACCTTGTTCCTCTAGGGGTAGGAACAACATGTTTAGGGACTTTGGATCCCTTAGATTATCGACATTTCATGCTTCATGCTGTAAGGCACAAAAATGTCTATAACAGTTGCCCCCTAAAGTATGAGGTCGTTTATCGGGTGAAATGCTTTATCAGGAGGATCCGAAGTTCATTCAATCCCTGAGAGGTGCCCTGTAATAAAATACAATACAATATATTATTTTTCATTCTGCTTTCATGATCTAGCTGAGGCGAGCATTCCCATGCTCAGCTTTATAAATTCATTTTGGTACATAGAACAGACGATCGTCTAATGGTAGACTGATAATTCTCTGCTGAAATTATCATCCTTTGAGTAGGATGATCATCTGCTGCAATGATGTACATATCAAATGTCTTTATATTTCCTGAATATATATCGTAGCCCGGATGGATGAAACTAGATCTGGGGTCTTCAAAACTCGTTCAATCTTCACTCTAAGTACAAGTCGATCCATCTGAGAATTGCGCTGAAGTCGAACATGGAAATACATCGCTTGATTACCGGTCAATAATGTAAACCGTTAACAAGCGCGAGAGGAATCACCAATAATGACAATGACCCTCAAGGTACTGCAGTACAATTCACGTGGTGTGAATAAAGGACTTGGCGTCGAACACCACGTAAAATCTTCTGGTCGAAGGTCATTAATGTATACCTGTCGCCGGAAGTGAGAAACTTGCCATTGAGGCATGCAAGCTTCAAAGTACTGGGGGGGTTTGTCCCTAGATCAACTTCTTGGATAATGAGCTGAAGTCGACAAGAAGCGATCCGTCAAAGGAGGGCCTTAATGAATCCCACATCAGTGACACGGAACGGAGCTAATGATTTTAGTGGAGGTGAAAACAATCTGTGAAATATGATTCAGGGTGGCGATCATGGGTGGATGAAGGATAATGTATGGCAGTGGATGGGACACGGTTGACTCTTTCTGAACAACATCTCTTGAACATATAACGACACTGATGTGATGGATCGGTAGCATTACCCCAAATGTGGATGGTTTGGCGAGGACCATGGTGATGAGACCGGTGAATGAAACAACCCAACCCGATGTGATACGGAGGACAAAGTGTCATGTTCAAGAGCGACTTGCTACCATTAAAGCTTTGAGGTTCTCCCAATTTTTCCCCAGTAATTTCTGACAAGTACCTCTTTATTTTTGTCAAGCTTGAGGAGGATAACATATGCTTGTTCTATAACCTGCCCTTCGGGCAAGCCCATCGCTATGTTTTAACGAGCCTAGCGATAGGGAAACTCGTTCTCATCTAAAGACAAGTTTGTCGCTATTTAATCACTTTAACGAGTCTAACGACAAGGAAAACTCGGTCCTTTTCATTTTTAGAGAGTCTGAAAAGGTACAGAAAGTTAACTCCAAAATTCCTTTTTCGTCATCTAATCCCTTAAGTCCGAAAAAGTATAAAACAATATAGAAGGGATGAGTTTTCGATGACTTTAACGAGCCGAATAAAACAAGTGCTCGACCTTTTTGTGCAATAATCCCTCAGGTCCAAAAAGATTAAAATCTAGAGGAGGGATAGCTCTTCCGGTCATTTTAACGAGCTGGAAGGCCAAAACTCAGCAAACTTTTCATATTTTACGAGTCAGGAGAAAAGAGCTCAAAGAAGACTCGTCTTTTGAGGAACGAGTGATAAACAGGGATAGTAGCAGATTCCAGGTACAGGTTGGAATTTTCCAATCACGGCAGTGTCACAAGGATGGCTAAGTGAAATCACTTTTCGCAGCTGTTCCTCAAAATGGGTAAACAATCATATGGGGGTGAACGATCGGCCAAATGGAATGGAGGTGGCAAGTGCAAACATGACCAAGGCTTTTTATGGCTAATAAATTTACGATCACAATGGTTATTTACCGGGATAGGTTCATTTTTTAATGAGCTTAAACTCTGGAGGAAACTCTTGCTCACGCTTTTCTATTTTTTAACGAGCATAAATTCCACGGTAAAACTGCTCGATCTTATGTTTATTTTTTAACGAGCATGAACTATGTGCTAAAACTGCTCGGATCTCGCTTTTCTATTTTTTAACGAGCATAGATTCCGCGGTAAAACTGCTCGATATACCAGCCATAAGATAAGAAATGTCTCCTGCAAGATTCCAAATTTTATAGAGCTTGCACCTCACATAAGCTATGCTCCTTCTCATCCTTTCTTTATGCAAGTTCGGAAACGGCTAATCCCAAAAACAGATAAATAACCGCTCCTAGCTTGCACTCCAAAAGGTTTGCATGCCCCCAGGTATAAAGTACAATTTCAAGGCTGCCCCTACTTATCTGATAAAACATTTGTTTTAAAGGGTAAGGCTTGCCTCTTCCTGGTTACCCAAAGATTGTCTTGTTAACACCATCAAACGAAAACACTTCCTCGGCACTGTCTACCGAAGTAGATAATGGTGAATGACCTTTGTCAGACAAGTAACCTTATCAAAAGAATCATGTTCTAGAACAACCCCTCTTCCTTCCACGGACAGGGTACGGACTAGTCATATTCCTTCGCGGAAATTCTACTTTATACCCAAGGTTTCCTTTGCCCGAAGTAGACCAGGATGCATGCCCCCTGGGTTCCAGTCCCATCTTTCCGAATCACTCGCACTCATCGGGAAGGAGGATTGGGGGGGGAGACATTTCTTGGGTGAATAGACCATTCAGGGTTGGTATTTCACTATTTGCGATGCGTGATCCTAGAAATGAAAGTTGGTCTACGAGCTTGACCATTCTTCCTTCGTGTGGAAAACACATTACTCTAAAGAGTGAGGAGACTATAGCTCCCATCCAATATATATAGTCTCATCCAAGGAGTAGGTTATAATCCAAGGGTCCTTGAACGACCATCACGTTCATTTGAATGATCTTCCCTTTCAATGTAACAGGCACATTGGGGAGGATCCCTAACGGTCGATTGGTTCCTTTATCAAAACCTGAGAGATTTCTTATCTCAGGCAAAAGCTCTGGGGAACCCAGTGCTTTCCAAGCAATAGAGGAAAGGATACTCACAGATGCCCCTTCATCAATGATAGTTCCAGCCATTACCATTCTGTAGATTTGGACTATGATTCTGAATGGTATACTGGCTGGCAACCGGGGTCTGCCTAGTTGGTTCCAATCAAAGGACACAACCAGGTTGCTTGGTGGTGGGACCGAATACACGGCCGGATACGATCCTGACGATGTTCCTTCCTGCGATAAAGGAATGGGCGCATTGCCCTGATGCTCATCAGAATCTGTGTTGATGAAAAGAGTCTGGATGGTGTCATCCTTATTCTCTTCAGTGAGGGTGTCATTTGAAGATGAATCTTCAGTGACGGTGTCATTTGAAGATGAAACCTCTGAAGGCGGAACCGGGTCAACTGCCGTTTCAACCTTTAGACTTTCGTCTGGTCTGGATTCAGTAGGTTCATTTTCAATGACTGACGCTTCAGCTGACCACTTGAGCGGGCCAGCTGTATTTTCAACCAACGAAGGACTTGGCAAGAGTTTTTTGTATCCAGGAGGAAGTCTCAACAGTGAAACCGAACGGTCTTCCAAAACTCTCCTCGCTTCGTCTAAGAAGGGACAACGGTGGATGGCGTGATCGCCTTTACACAGTTTGCAGGGGGATCTTATTCCCCCTCTTTGTCTTGAACCTTCACTTTCGCTGGTTGACGGTAAGCATTCAACATGGCTATCAGAGGTTGATGCTCCTGAATTGTGCAAACGAGGTGACCAGTCCCTTAGTATCCGGGGAATACAAGGACAATCTCTATGGAAGTGGTCTCCTCTACATATGACACATGGCGATTTAGGCCCGGTCTGTGCTGTGTGTGGATTTTTGTCAGATGTCTTTTGCTTGCCCCCAGGCACCTTAGGCTCCTTCTTCTTCTCCTCCTTCTTCTTCTTCTCCTTCTTCTCCATGGGAGCTTGGCTTTTGCTGGCTCTACCTCGCGAAGATGAAGGATTAGAGGAAGAGTTATAGGAAGTGGAAGGCTAGTGGGCAGCTCTAGATTCATCTAACTGTTGACTCAACTGTTCAGGAACCATGGTGGTCTGAACTACATTGGTTGAGAATAGCCAAATAGGCAGGCCAATTGTCAGTCCTGGAAGCGACAATGTGGCCATGTGGGGCGCACCAACTTCTCCCCAAGAGGAGAAAGGACTAGGATTTCCATCATGTGGAATTCCTTGGTTGGGGCGTTCCATGTTCTCAACCTAAGATCAACGCGGGAATAGGAGGTGATTATGTTCCGTTTAAAATAAATTTTATAACGACGCTTTAGACACAACTTGCTTTTTCACTTTTTAAGAGTCGAGAAAAAGCTAAAGATGACTCTAGTCTCCTTCGATGTATTAACGAGCCCGAAGTGACAAATGCTCGGATGGAATTTTTCAGTTATAGAGTTTGAAAAAGGCCAAAAGAAACTGCTCTGGAGTTCTAGGCAGAGGGTGTGCCAAACTTTTCGCAAAACCACAGAATACGTTTTACGGTACGAGTGGTCGATCTTCGTGAATGCTGTGTTCACTGCATTGCGATCAGTAGGGCGGCCGACACGGCTTCCTATGGATAAAGGCTTTGTTCCTATAGGGGTCTCCCAATATATACGCGACGGTATGTGGGAGCACAAGTCCGTATTGATACTTATCGCTTCACCGTGGAGGAATCACCCAACCACTCAACGCTAAGATATCACGTTTAACGACGCCGGAACACGTCTCTAGCTTAGACCTCTATGTGTTTGCGTTATGTTTCAATGCGTTGTTATGTAAATTCAATTTATTTTAAGGTTGATCTTGTTTAGCAGTTTGCCTTTATGGATCACCACGAGATGTATGATAACACTCCTAAATGCAGTCTAAGATGATAAGCAAGCTTTTCAATCTTTCAACTTTGAAAATCTTAACTACTGAGGGAAAAGAAAGATAACATCTTTTCACACAGATCATAGAGCACACACTAATGCACTTTTTCCTAAATCAACATGCAAACTGTCATAATGCACATGCACAATGCAAGTATTTCTTTTCTCTTTCTTAATGTTTGTGCGACACAAAAAGAAAGCTGTTGTATAACTTTGAATTCAATTTCAAGTGAAAGCAAACAAGCTTGTCCAAAATCAAAAGACACCTTAAGATTTACTTGTTTCGACACTAGAAATATATGAATTCAAACCAAATGACGAAAGCAAAAGCTCAATCGGCTATGAACAGCAAACAAACTAACTCTTAAGATCAAAACGACACTTTATCACAGGTCTAGATCTAAGAGGTCACAGCAAGACTAGTTCACTTTCGTTATGGGAAACTGTAAATGATACAAGAAATACACAAAGAACAAACACAGTTTCTTTATACAACTGTGGCGGAATAGTGACAAGGAAAGTTGGTTTCAGATAGGCACATTGACTGGTAACAGGCAGCAAAAACAAGAGTGAAAACAGGGCAAGAAACAGCAGGAAACCCCAGTAGCACAAGGCAAGACTGGTCCAGCGCAGGTGGGACACTGTCTGTTTGACCTTCAGCGCAGGTAGCCCCTTCGAGAACTGCGCTGAAATGCAGACAGCCTTCACAGCAGTTGCACTGAAGAACGAAACTTTCGTTTCTCTTGGTTTCCGGGTCACAGATTGCTAAAAAATTCACAGTTTTTGGCCAAATCAGAAGCTATCAGTCAAGGACACACTAAGGGATGACAAGGAGGATAAAAAGCTATCACTAAGAGCTTATTAGAGTCCTTGTGGATCAGCTCTTCAAATCATAAACTTGCCCAGAAACTGAGCTAGAGTAGCTGCCCTCTACTTTGCATTTGAAAGATCCAAATGCAGTTCGATTCGGTACTCCCTTTGTTTATGAAATGAATAGCAAAAAACACAAACAACCAACAAGATACGATCCCCAGCGGAGTCGCCAATTTGTTGTTGGGAAAAGTATCCAATAGGGAATGACCCTATCCCACTCTAAGGGTGATAGTACCTCAGCAACAACCGAATGCAAAGCTATTCAAGATTACTTCTTTATGAGATGTAAGAGAGGGGAGAAAGAGATCCACTAACCGTTGTCTTCCGCTAATGTTTGATCCAATCTTCTCTCCTTGCTGCTTGCTCCCAGCTCCTTGCTCTTTCACTGGCCCAGCTACACAAAGATCCTGCAAAAGCACAAGAAAGGGAAACTACAAGAAGCATACATCCATAATTGATTCAAGGATTAGAATAAATCAAATATACAAGCATCAATACGCCACAGAGACACATGCATATAGAAGAACCTGAAATGCTTTATTAATGGAAGAAGTAAAGTTCTGAGAGTGTTACAACCATAAGAGGCCCAATCCAGCAACACCTCCCAGCAGAAAGAAATCTCCTCTTCACCTCCTTCAAAGCAATCATCCAATAGTTCTATACTCAAACCAACAGCACTTCCTTACATTCACAAGATTCCAGCCTCCCTAGACCTCTTGAGAGAGCTCTATATATAGGAGTTTTGGAGAAAGGATGAGTCAGCTTGAGGCTGGCATGAAGCTGACTAGTGTCCTCTCCCACTTCAGTTATAATTCAGTTCTTGAGTCCACTTGGAGTTTCTTGCTTCCACTTGGAGATCTAGATCCTCTTACTCATCACAAGGCGAATTCCCTGATCCAAGTGTCATTTTGGAAGCTTCCTGGGCATTTGGCACCTTGCAGAATGACTGTGCCACTTGGCCAATCTCGCCCAGCGCAGGTAGCCTTCATTAGATTTGACATTCAGCGCAGGTACAGAGTGGAGCAGTTGACATTCAACGCAGATGCTCAGTGGAGTAGCTGACATGATCCAGAATTAGCTTGTTTTTGAGTGTTTTCAGGTGGAGAACTGATTTTCAGTGCTGTGGTTTGCTGACCTTGTTCCTCTAGGGGTAGGAACAACATGTTTAGGGACTTTGGATCCCTTAGATTATCGACATTTCATGTTTCATGCTGTAAGGCACAAAAATGTCTATAACAGGGAGTATTATTATCTTATTCCTTGTATATCCTATTTCCTATAAAAATCTCCATTTCTTCCTTAGAAATTATTTTGGGCTCTTGCCCTATTAGCATATAATTGAACTCGTAGACGAAATAATCCTGGACATGATAAAAATGAAATGGAACTTTTTGCTTCCACAAGATAGGATACAATAATTGAGTTGGTTATGTATCTAGGTTCATGATATTATTACAAGTTAACTGGTAGAATATGTTGCACAAGGCTATTTCCATCACTAGGTAGGTCATCATGTAGAATTTCTGAGATTTTGGGAAGATGACCAACTGATATGAAATCTTTTTCGAAATAAATTCCCCCCAATAAAATAGGGTGTATATTTGAAAGAGAAGTAAAAAACATACAATATTGACCTAAGAACCATTGAATTCAAATCATGCCCCATAACGCGAGAAAATAAATAGGAAAAATATGTATACAACATAGTAAAAATAGAGATGTTTATGGAAGAAACATTGTACAGGAAGGATGCAGTGGACAATATAAATTCTTGAAGAATATTCATTCTATCACCTTTTGGGTATAGGAAATAAATATCTTTAGTGAGTCTAAGCTACTTATTAGACTCGAGAAATTTTAGAATTATTCTAAAAGTATTTGGAGTAAGGAGCATTGTATTCTTCTCTAATTGAGCTTGATAGTTCTAGTATTTGAGTCAATTTTTTTTGCACACGAGTGCATTATCTATTTTAAGTTGAATAGTTCTAAGATGCATGTGTCATTCACCATCCCTATATTCCATATTTTATTTCTTTTTCTTTATTCTAGAGATAATTTTAAGTACCATTGGTATGTATTGACTAGTGGAAAAAAATTTATTATCTAGCTAATGAGTTGGTTGTCTCAAAACAAATTTACTCCCCTCTTTTAGTCATCATACTTATCATTTGTTTAATGTATTTGGAGATGTGTGATGGATAAGTTATGCCTTAATGGGAGCCTTAGATATTAAATCCTAAAGTTATGGTAGCCTTTAGTAGGATATCTAATTTTCATGTACCACCTTCATAGAGTCATGCAAGAGTGATAATGGAAGTTAATAACTTGTATCCAGTCTTAAAAATATGTTATGGGAAATAATTTACAACACAATCTCAAGATGATCAGTTAAGTAATCCTTTTAGTGCAAGGGTAGGACATGAAACATAGATAATTTGCATAACACGGTCAAGGTTTTTATTATGGACAAATCATACACAAAATTGTACAAGTCATTTTATGCTTAGCATCAAAATCCAGATGTGTGAGCATATTAAATTCCACTATAAGCATCATGGAACCCAAAAAACCAAAGGTTTTCTGAAAGTCCAATTAAAAAATCGAACCGTGTGAACACATAAATTAGTTTTTGCATAGACCACATGGTTATTTCTTTGATAGCCACACAGACTCGCTAAATTGATAACTCAAGAGTCAATGGATCACATCACATTGAATAGCCAAAATTTTTTGACAGCTCAAGGTCAGTTTCCCATTTCAAGCGTCTCAAGCTTTAATGGGATGTAACATGTCTCCTACCAATCTCCCATATCATTAATGGTTTAAGGGAATCCATGAGCTAATTTTGAATCTACAAATACAAGGAGAATGAGATCCAGAAACAAGAAGAAGTTAAAGTAAAGTTATGTTTCCAAAAATGGCTTGAGAAATTAACATTACCTTGTTAAGGGAATTCACCATTTGAGAATCTTCTGTAGATTATTTCATAGAGAGGTTATTTTCAAATAGGATTGGAGAAAGGAAGCTCCTTGCTGAGAGTTAGATATCAAAATTTCTCACCATAACTCTTTTCAAGTACCTTCAAACTCATATATTGTATCTCTACTAGCAACTAATAAACAAGATCTTTTTTTATTCTCTTTTCTTTAGTTTGTTTCTTATTTTCTTCATTGTTCTAGTGTATAATTTATTGTCTTTTTTCCCTTTGATTACATTACATTTTTATTTTATGTTTAACCTCTAATAGTTTTGTTTGTGGGCTTCCTTATAGGTGACAACCAAGATACAATTAAACATGGAATCTGGGACACCATTTCTCTAAATTCCCTACTACAATAATGACAACTCCACTAACATTTTTCTAATATTGTTGGTTGTTTGTAGGCTTTCTTTCTCTATTATTTTCATTTATTTTTATTGTGGTAACATTTTTTTAAGTTTGTAGGCCATCCCCAAGCCTTACCACACTGTAATTTAGCTGTGTTTATTTTTTTTGGTCAATTCCACCGGTATTGAAAAAACAGATATGGCCACCTGCCTTCCCTCCTACAAATTTTATGCATATTATACAAGTTTTTCTTGCTCAATTATCCACTAAAGTAGAGAATTTTTTCATGTTCTTTTCCACATGAATCGCATGTCTCTTTTTCTAAAGTTTGTATTTTGGGACCAAGAATAATGAAACTAAGAAACAAAGTATGCTCTTCCCTCTGTCACTTCAATGATCTTATAGGGAATCAAAAATGTTTCTAAAATCACTACATTCTATCAATGCTCCAAATGGATTGGAAATTTACACATAGTTTAATTAGGAGGAGTAAGCATCCCATTAAACACACATCACTTCCTTTTTTGCAAGGTACAACACTCTTAATGTATGTAGGAGGAACTTGTAATGGATACATTGATATCCATCTTTGTTGCAATCCAGACACACTTTGTATGTTTTCTTTACATCTTGCACACATAACACTTCACACACCTATTTCACCTAAAATGTGTCTAAAGGGTATGCTCTTCCATCTCACCCCTTAATGATCTTGAAGGGAATCAGAAATTTGTACTTAATTTATTTGAAATTTATATCCACGCCCTAAGCATATTGAATGAAGGTCATCGTCCTTCATTCTCAAGACCAATAAAAGCATACTGAGTAAATGCCATCCTCCTTCATTCTCAAGGCTTATAAAAGCAACCTTAGCTTGAACACTTTTAATTTCGCCACAGGGGTGACAAAAAAATGAATAGTTTAAGTTAGGACCACGAGAGTAGGTATCTGAACAGCTTCCCTTTTTTGTTTCACATCTAAAACATAGAATTTGAATCTTCAAATTACTTGACATCCTCCATAATCTAATGGAAAAAATCCAGTGGTGAGAAAAAACCCATGAAGGGATTAGGCCTAAATTGTGAACTATCACAAGCCTCCTTGAATATATCGATTCTTAGTAGGGGCTTTGGGTCCAATGTTGACAACTAGAAGATAATATTATTTCACCCACACTAGACTGAGGTAATTTAGGGGTTTAATTTTAGGGCATGATTCCCTATAGGTGGAAGGTGTGGGAGCACTTGTACTTGAAGTGGCTTTCATATGGTTTCTAGAAGCATTGTCAGTTTCTTCATGACATAGCCACAATACCCCTCATTATAACCCTCCATCAATACCTTTGTTAGTTTTTTGGCTAGTGGCTTGAGACTACATCGTCGTAAAACTTCATGAAGGCCAAGTTACTGATTAAGTGGAAGGACATTAGGTAATTAGGATTTTCATATGCAAAACCCCCACACCCCACATTAGATTGTTTCACACATTAAGCAATTTAAGGGAAATCAACCTTTTATTTTTTTCTCTTATGTGATGATACTTTGGCCTTATTAGAATCCCCCTCACATTATAGACACACACACTAGCGCACCATAGGGGACCCCATGGTTCCCTGTCACTCTAGGTTCCTTTAAATTCTCCCACCATTACTTTGAGTGCCAAGTCTAGCACCATCTCCTACTCAACCTTCTACTTCATGACAACATATCCGTTCCACTTTGTTAGGCTTATCCATTCTTGGTGCTACCTTGTTATTAACATATTCCTCTCAAAGTAATACTTATACTACATCTCAACTAGGTCATGCCACAATGGCCAACACCATGCGAACCATCCCATTTGTAGTTTCAATTAACCTATCAAATTTGTAGAAGATGAAAAATTATCCCATGGCCCATGACCCTACATGGCCAGCCATGATGACCAAATTACCATTGAATATTCCAATATTTGAAGGTAAACAGAGAGAAGACCTGGCCAATGACGTCATGTATTCTCACTGATGGTGTTCATCTAATAGCGTCATCAGGAACTTAGTTATAATGAGTCTATTTCAATGTACCCTCAGCATACCTTCAATGAAGTGGTATGTCAATGAAAGTTTACGAGACATGGCACCTTTGAGTCTTTGGAAAATTGTTTCCTCACCTTTCTCTAGCTCCTAATTCATCATGATACTAGGTTAGAATTATTAAACTCAATTTCAATAGACTTTAGCCACCCATATAGCGTACTATGTCCATGAGTCGTGAAAAAATCATATTATTTGTAAGGTTGATGTTCTAGGTCCCCTTTTTTTATATTTTATTTTCAAATCACTTTTTCCCATTATTGCAAAGGCGTAGCATCAATTATGCCACAAAACAAGAAATAAACCATAAGTAGGGTTCAATAATTTGATCTTATTTATACACAATCAAGTTACCTCTACTCTTTTGTTCTTAGCACTCCATGACCAATATATTTGAACCAAGATAAAGGAGGGAAATCTAATTTTATTGATTGGTTGATTGGGAAACTCACCCAATTTGAACCTGGGAACCCTCTCTCATACCAAGGAAATACATATGGTCAACCACCATCATTCCAAAACTTTACAAGTACATCCATAGTACCAACACCATCTAACGCTGGATATTATCCCAACCTGATCTGGATTGGACCAATATATTATTTTTCATCCATATCAATGCATTATGAGTGGAAAAGTGGAGGAATTAGCTCATAGGGCCATTTTTATCGGTGGGACCCAATTTGGAAAAATGGGGTCTGAAACCTTCTGGGAGAATTTCCAGACATCAAATGGATTTTTTGTAGGGTAAAACTTTGTAGCTTTATCACCACCTTTTCATGTTATTCTACACACATAGATATTTCCAATGGTAGAAGAATTGTGTCAATCAGAGTTTGTATATGAAAGTTATCCCACTTAGAAGTTGACCTTCATGTTTTCACCACCATGGATTGAGAGGATGTCGCGTAAACCCCCATTATTCATGGAAAATGGGCTAGCCTTGTAATTGTGATGTAAAATACTCTAGAAGGGTTTATATTGTAACTTTGGTTAAGAGTTGATGTTTTAAAACATAACCACTAGTAGGTTATTGGGTTGTGTTATAACCAGGCCACTAGGAGCAAGAAGCATTCCATTCTTTCGAGTGAATTTATTCCATAGCTAAGAAAATTTTTCTAAGAGGGATAAATTTATGCATTTTAGTATCCCACGATCCCTAATCCATACTTCTTTGTACTTGTAGCTATATTTCCAAAGAGAGAAAGAGAGCAGAGAGACCTCACCTTCTAGCTAGGTTTTGTTTCCCAGGGTTTCCTAGAGAATATCTTATGTCTTATGTTTGTGTGAGCTTTTATTTTTCTATTCTCAATTTTTTTCATAATTTCCATTCACATGCATGCACTAATTATAGTAAAATCTACAGATCTAGAAATTTAATAAACTCTAATAGTGTAGAATTTCAAAATTTTAATATAATATTATCATATTTGTTGTGAAAAACTATCTAATGCAATATCAACAGTAGTTAATGGATCATATTAGTATCATAGTAGGTTCATCTAGGTATTTTGTGCATATTTACATGGGATTTAAATCGACGGGGCCAAAAATTTAAAACCCTAATCATGGCCGACGAATATGTAAATGACCCTCATGATCCTACAGAAGTGAGGCTTTTGTGGCTTGATAAATAAGTCATTGATATAAATAAAAATTTAAACCTCCTAAGAAATAAACTTGGGATATTTGGAGAAGGTGTTGGTTCAAATGCAGAGGACAAATCAGAAGGGGGATCAGGAGATCGGGAAGAAACAAAGAATGAGTTGAAGAAGGAATCATAAAAAGATCAACCCAATTCAAATTCCATGAACCAATCATATACCCTATTTAAAATGGAAGAAAAATTTGATATCAATTTGTACCATGGCGAGATCGAGGCCCTGAAGTTGAACCACTAGTTCTAGTAACTAGAAGTTTATTTCAATTTCCATCAAATTGAGGAAGGATAGAAGATCTCATTTGTGTGGCTGAAATTCGAGGGCCATGCATTGACTCGGTGGGAGAGCCACATGGAGACCCTAAGGTTGGAGGGAAATCCTCTAGTGACTAAGTGGGAGGACTTCAAAACCCTCTTTAAGTCACATTTTTATCTGATTGGTTACATAGAGGATCGGTTGATCTGATGGCACTACTTGAGGAAAAAGTTGAGCCAAAACATGCTGGAGTACATCATGGTGTTTAGAAAGATGGTCATAATGATGGGTATCTCTCCAAAGAACCCAGATGTACTCCTCAAGTATTTAGGGGGGTTTCACTACCATCTTCATGAGAAAGTGATGTTGTTAAATCTCAAATAAATGGATGAGGCTTGTGTATAGGCACAGTACCTAGAGAACATAGGATTGAAGAGAGCACAATCAATTGTATCAAAGCAGAAAGAGAAACATGATGCTTCTAAGGAGGGAAAGAAGAAGCAAAAAGGAGTAAAATATTAAAAGACAGAAGCCACAATACACTAGTTCAAAGATATTAGAAACCACTACAATATTGATGGCCATACAAACGAGAAGTGTTGGAAGTTGCATCCAAAGCTAAACCTGAAGAAAAAACGAAAGATAATAAGAAGAAGAATCTCATGGCCACTAATGCTAGAAACTAAGATGAAAGAAGCTCATAAGTGGATGAGAAGATTGTATGTACATCAATGCGGAAGGAGGTGATTCTTAGTCTTCAGAAACAAGAAGAGAAATAAATTACCAAACCCTTCCATATAAATATATAGTTCAAGAAGACAAATATCGATGCTTTGTTTGACTCATGATCACAGGCGAATCTCATTACAGTGGAGTTGGTCAAGAAGTTGGGATTGAAATTTCATAATCACTAAAACCCATATTCACTAGGATGGGTATATAAGGATGTAGAGCTAAGGGTAAAAAAATAGTGCAAAATTAGATTGTCTATCAGTGTTGATTTTATTAATAAAGTAGATATAGGTGTGGTTTTGATATGGATTTAAACAAGAACGCAACAAATTACAGAGATAACCATAAATACAGAGATACAGTAGAAATAATACTTCATTTCATTATTTCAAAATATAAATTACAAAGATAACCATAAATATAGAGATGCAGCAGAAATAATACTTCATTTCATTACTGTAAAATACTGAAATATGCGTACAAACAGAAATGGAAATAAACCAGCTAGGGCGATGGTAGCTTATCTCTGAGAAGAGATGTGGCGGGTACATGCCTCTGAATTATGTTACAATGAGGCTCGAAGGCCTATTTATTGTTGAGAAACAATGGAAAACCCTAAACATCCAAAAACCTAACCCTAGAAGATGAAACACCAAACTGTGAGCCCCATTTGGGTAAATTTGTACATCAACTTCCCGGGGTCGTAACTATGGCATGCGATCTTCGTTTGACGCACACAATATCTCGTTAGAAAGGTCTATCTAAGAACTATAAATTTGGTAAGAGCAACATCGATCCATGAACCCATGTTTCTCCCAGATTTCCCAAAAAACGTTGTTTAGGGCCTCAAAACAGCTTCAAAAGTTCAGGACTCAAAAAATTGCTAAAAATAGTAAATTGTGTTACAATTACAAAAACTAAAAAACTGAAAGATATAGTTGTGGGAGTCCAAGTGGGATAGGTGGGTGGCCACCAACATCCACCTGGATCATTACTCCCCCCTTATGAAGCAATGGTCCCCATTGCATTGTGTTCCTCCATCTGCTAAACTTGGTCCCTGGTGAGCTGTTCTGCAATCTCGGATGTGTCCAGTAATGGTGGAAAGCATGGTCGAGGGTGGTACACATTGAATACTTGGCACAAGCAAAGGAATGAGGGAATGTTGTGCTCCAAAAAATTATTTCCCACAACTTTGGTAATGGTGTAAGGACCATGTCGGAGTGGTCTGAGCTTCTGATGGGTTCTGTTAAGGCGTTCTTTCTGCCGATGCAACCAGACTTTGTCACCCACCTGAAACTTGTGTGGTACCCATGTGGGTGAGGAGAAGTTGTTCCTATCTACTTTCATGACTATATCAGTCTGATGCTACTGTGTGGAGGAACACTTCACGGGGGTCATGGATGTGGTGATGATCTTCCCCTTACTTAAGGAGTGAATGAGACAGAAAATGAATTTCCTAGTCTAGGAGATGAGCTTACTGCCTTTCTTAGCAGTGATCAAAGAGGTGGCGGTAGGTAGGGCTACCTCCGGTATCATGTATAATGAATTACAAAAAGAAATTAGGACAGCGTGAGGCCTTCACTCATACACAGCGTGTCATCTCCACAAGTATGGCTGGCCTAATAATACATCACAAACATCCAGAGGTGCAACATCACACAATACCTCATCGGTGAAGGGTTTGATGTTGTAGGGAAGGCGGAATTGCTGGTGAAGTCGAAGATCTTGTCCTTGGTGAAGCCACCTAATAATTTATAAATGTCGGTGTGGTGTAGTCAGTAGGCCCAACCGCTTCATGACCTCTGCTGAAATGAGGTTCTTTTGGCTCCCACTGCCAACAATGAATTGAAGCGACAAACCCTTCACCCACATTTGTGAGTGGAAAAGACGTCCCCCCTCCTCTAGATCTTCAAGCTCATTCTTCTGGATCTTCGCAATGGCAACAGTGGCACTGGGATCCACATCAATGATCTACTTCCCTTTGCCATTCCCCTTGTCAAGTTTTGACTCAGGCTCAAAACATGCATCTGATTCTGAAGCTTTTAACTCAACCACCAGCGACTGCTTGGTCTGACACTCACTTGTGTTGTGAGTGGGGCTCTTGTGGAACTCACACCACTTTCCTATGTCCTTCTTCGACTTCGTGGTGTTTTTCTTTTCTTGCGGCTTCAATGATTTGTCTTAGGTTTCCCCATCTTGGTTTTTTCCTTGGTTTTGCGATTTGGGGAAGCCTTTTCCTTGCTTCGTATTTGCAGATCCAAGGTCTTGCTTATTTTGTTTGAACTTCTACTTGATTTTGACAGCGTATCGATATGCCGTGCCAAGCAAGGAGATGTTTAGGAACTCCATCTCTTCCTAGATGTATTTGTGTAGGTAGCTGCCGTATTTGAGTATCAAATGCAACTCAGAATCCTTGATACCCAACTGTGTGAGAAGGGTATGAAAAATGTTTGTGAACTCTGGCACATCTTGGTCCCTTCCTTGCCACAGTGTGGTCCACTCTATGTATTTTTTCTCATAGCTTTTGATAGGGTAGTACTGCTCCTTGATGGTGTCCCAAAATGAATTCCAAGTGGGTGCGGCTGAAAATAGTGAGCCCGTACTTTCATCCTTCTGCTCACAGTAGGTTTTCCACCAGTCCTGCACATGGGGGGATACTTTCAGAAGAGCGAAAATAATCTTTTCCCCACTCGAAAAATCATGAACAGAAAAATAATTTTCTAGCAGATTTAACCATTTATCTATGGCATCTGTATCTATTTGACCCTCAAAGATGGGGATTTCAAAATTAACTTGTAACTTAAAGGGTGTGGCATTTCCAGAGTAGTTGTTGGAAGTCCATGTGTTGCCTCTATGTAGCTGCTGAAGGATCTGGGAAGCGTTGTCCATCATCGTGCTCCTTTGTTGCTCGAGGGCTTCTTCAAGAAAGATTTTGATAGGATCTCCTCCCCCTCGTATTTCTTTTCATCCACCATGGGAGGCCATCGGGATTTGCGAGGTTGGTCTTGCAAAGGTTCGACCAGTTCAAGCCCTAACTCTTTATATCCTGACCTTGTTGGGGACATGCAAAGAAAAACAGAGAAAAAGCAGACCACTCTTATATCACTGATCCAGATTTAAATAGGAACGCAACAAATTATAGAGATAAACATAAATATAGAGATGCAACAGAAATAATACTTCATTTCATTACTGTAAAATATTGAAATATGCTTACAAATAGAAAAGGAAATAAACCAGCTAGGGCGATGGTAGCTTATCTCTGAGAAGAGACGTGGTGGCTACGTGCCTCTCAATTGTGTTACAATGATGATTGAAGGCCTACTTATTATTGAGAAACAATGGAAAACCCTAAACATCCAAAAACCTAACCTTAGAAGATGAAACACCAAACTGTGCGCCCCGTTTGCGTAAATTGGTACATCAACTTCCTAGGGTCGTAACTTTGGCATACGTTCTTTATTTGACGCATACAATATCTCATTAGAAAGTTCTATCCAAGAACTATAACGTTGGGAAGAGAAACATCAATTGATGGACCCATGTTGCTCCCAGATTTCCCAAAAAACGTTGTTTAGGGCCTCAAAACATCTCCAGAAGTTTAAGACCCAGAAAACTACTAAAAATAGTAAATTGTGCTACAATTACAGAAACCGAAAAACTAAAAGAGACAGTTGTGGGGGTCCAAGTAGGATAGGTGGGTGGCCACCAATATCCACCTAGATCAGGTTCCCCTTGATGTATTTGGATTCGTGTTCTAGCTTCAGTACATGTACATGTGAGATGTAATATTAATGAGGAGAGACAACTAGTAACAACTCATCAAGGATGTAAATCATTCATCATCAACACACACAATGGCAAGTCGAAAATATCACTATAACTACCAACCAAGACAATAAATTGACTAGTTCCACCAAGAAGTATGTTTTATTATTTTTACGAGAAAGTTAGATTGAAGAGGGGCCAATAAGAGGCAAGGCATCCCTAGAGGAGTGCACCAAGAAACAAAAACAACAATTTGAGGAGTTGTTATAGGCACATAGGGATGTTTTACAAGAGCCTAAAGTGTTACCACCTAAGGGAGAAGTGGAGCATGAGATCCAGCTATTTCCAGACTCCCCATTACCAAACATTGGGTTGTACAGGCAGTTTGTTATAGAAGCAAGTGAGGTGAAGAAACAATTGCAGCAGTTGCAAGAACAGGGTGTCATTCGACCGAGTACATCACCATGTGGGTCACCAATAATTATTTTGTTAAAGAAGGATGGGACTTAGTGAATGTGTATAGATTATAGGGGATTGAATAAAATCATGCCCAAGAACAAATATCCCCTGCCCAGGATAGGTGATCTATTGGATCAGTTTTAGCAAGAAAAATACTTCACCAAGTTGGACTTGAAGTCTCGATATCTCTAGGTTCGAATCAAACAATAAGATACCTATAAGGATGCCTTCAAAACCAGGCATGGTTTGTATGAGTGGTTAGTCATTCCATTTGGCCTATTTAATGCACCAACTATATTAATGAATGATGTACTACACCGTTTTTATTCATTTGTTATTTTCTATTTGGATGAGATATTGGTATATAGTGCTAACTTGGATGAGTAAATTTCACATTTGACACAGGTGTTAGAAACATTAAAAAAGCTCCAGCTTCTAGAAAATCTTATGAAGTGTGAGTTTGTGCAGCAGTATTTCATGTATCTAGGGTATGTGATCGATGGAGGAGAGCTGAAGAAAGACCTTTCCAACATGAAATCCATCATGAAATGGTCGGTCCCTACTAATGTTTTTTAGGTCAAGAGTTTCATTGCAGTATTACAGTACCCAAGGAAATTGATATCCTTATTTTTAGTGGTAGTAGCACCACTCCACACCATAACATCAAGTGGCAAGAGTTTCCAGTGTGGAAAAGGTAAATAGAAGGCTATCAAGGAGCTAAAGAAGAAGATTAGTCAAGCACCAATTCTAGCATTACCAAACATGTAGCAACACTTTGAAGTGGAGACAAGTGTGAGTGGGTATGATATTGGAGCTATCTTGATGCAGGGACAATGGCCTATATGCTACCATTCTGAAGTTTTTCATGGGGTAGTTCTTAACTACCCTACCTACGACAAGGAGCTCTATGACGTGGTGAAAGTTGTGAAGAAGTGGAAGCACTATCTGATGGGAAAGGAGGTAGTAATCCACATAGATCACTAGTCATTACAATAATTGTAATCCCAGAGTAAGCTATAGCATACAATCCATTACAAATGGATGGGGTTTTTACAACAGTTGCATTTGGTGATTAAATATAATAAGGGTAGCATAAAAATGTTGGGTTACATGCTTTCAAGTTCACCCACATCAAATATCATAATTTTGGGACTCTTATGCACTTGGAGCCATTCACTCATGGTGCATATAGAGAGTCATATTCAAAGGATCAAGACTTCAAGTAGGTGTATCAGCAGTTACGGAGTCAGATTCATGTGCATGATGGCGACAACAC
Source organism: Pinus tabuliformis (assembly GCA_031772625.1). Classification (NCBI taxonomy): domain Eukaryota; kingdom Viridiplantae; phylum Streptophyta; class Pinopsida; order Pinales; family Pinaceae; genus Pinus; species Pinus tabuliformis. The sequence continues at coordinate 640,704,131 of CM062815.1, read as the reverse complement.
CATTGACTACCAGCTGATGAGCCCCGAATTGGGTAACTTATTGGGCTCATTTTGCCTAATTGTCCTTGTTCAATCCTCCATTTTTCATAGGTTATGCATGTTTTTCTAGTATGTTTATGTTATTTTAACGAATAAGGGTGGTCACTCTACCAAGGAGGCTAACACGTGGTCATTTTAGGTTTTTTGGACAAATTTTGGAGCAAAACCAAGCAATTATGGCCCAGGTGACAGCCAAGCTTGAGGTGAGGATTCATAGGGAGGTTGTCTGTGGCATTAAATGGCCCTTCCTTGAAATCTCCACCCTCAACTCCGAGCTCAACAGGCCACCAAAACGAGTTCTAAAGGCAGCCAAGCAGCTTTGGAAAGAGTGACTGTTTACTGCAGTTGGAACAGCTGAGTCCGTTGAATCTAAGAGGGCTTCTAGCCCCCTCGTATTGTATAAATAAGAAGGCCTCAGCCTTCATAGTTTACTTTCGGAACTGTTGGTATTTGCACTATAGTGTTGTCCTTTTTTTTCAGCTGGTTTTTCTTAGCTACTGTTGTACAAACTTCCTTGTGATGATTATCTTTGAGTAATGAGAAGCAGCTTTACTTGGCATCAGATCTGAGTTCTCTATAGGAGCTTGCAGCTCTTGGGGTTGGGCCCAACCCGAGTGCTAAGGCCTCCTTTATGTTTTGTTATTTGTTCTTCATGCATTTGCAAAATTATTTCTGTTAAGTAGATTAAATCTTGCTGATTAACTAGGTCACTATTAATGGTTAGAAAGACTTTTGATGCTCAGATTTAGTTGATAGGTTTTTAATAGGGAAAAGATTCAAAAAAGGGCCATCAAACATCACTGGTTTCACCTCTCACTCAGTGGGATCAGGGTGACCTTGCTGCCCACAAAAACACTAATTTTGCTTTGCTATGCAATCACTAGTGTTTGATTTTCATGTGTAGAAGTTGGTTACAAGTTCAGACTTTTGCTTGCTTAGTTGCATGAGTTAGTATACATGGTTTCATTGTAGTTCAAGCTTCTGTTCATTCTCTTCACTGACAGCTAGATCAGATTAGGTCAGTGTAACTAGGTCTTTGGTTTTTTTTCAAGTTTTCGTTGGTTCAGTTGAAAAAACGACTTGCCGAGCACCTGTACCACTTCTCTACTTGCCCATACTTCATCACACCCATCTGCTCCATCCCTCAGCTCAACTTCTAGCCTTACGTTTTCCATTTGCTCACATAACCCTAGTTTTTTTTGCATCCTTGCTTCAGTCCTTCTTGAACAAATCTAGCCATCTACATCTATCCTCAACTCTATCCACCAAGTCCTGGACCACCTCCAACCCTTATCCTACCTCCATACCCACTCCTTCATCTTTCTCCATCCATCCATCCTACAAAATCCCATTTCTGAACATCCTGTAGAAAGTTACAAAACATCCTGTAGAAAATCACAGACATCTTGTAGAACCCCTTCAGACTTCCTGTAGAAGCTCACGAATAAGTTTTCTTGATATCCAAACTATATGAAACTCTCTGGAAGGGTGTTAGAGACCGTTTAGGCCCACTATGAACCTTCCTGACCTCATCCAAGCATTTCCTCTCACCAATCCACCCCTGCACAGTCAAAATAGTCAATTCGCATGCATGATAATTCTGGAAACTTATCCAAAAATACAAAAATATGTTTTTTTGCAGATGTTACTATAGAAGTAGCTTAGATATATGTATTTACCTTCCTAGAAGTCAATGGAATTTCTTTCAGTAGCTTGCATCCTCTTTCTTGCATCGGTAGGGATAGCTGGTAAAATTAGGGTTTGTTAGGGTTTACGTTTCCTTTTTTCTTTCCAGTTCTTTCTGCAAGTAGATCAGCCTTCTTTGAGTTAGCTTGTGTCCATCAGTTAAAAAAGCTTCTTCTCAGAGCTCATAGAAGTTGGCTTAAGCCCCTAGCGGACTTGTGCCAGCTGACCAAGTGACAGCTGCGGCAAGAGCTAGTACTTGTGCATACAGCACCGTCGCTTCCAAGTTTGTTACAAACTACCGGGTTGATAAAAGTACAGAAGGGAGTCCCAGGAGTTGCAGCATTATTGCTGCAATACTTGTGCTCACCACTCTTTTTGGCACCGTTGCCGGGGAAGTGTTAGGGTATTTGTGATTGCTGCTTTTCTTCTATTTTCCTACTCTAACCTTCTGCTAAGTAGTTTATTTCAGTTCCATTCTGCAATTTCATTTCTGCAAAAGTAAATTAGACATTTCCTACTTTCATAGATTAGCCTTTCAATTTCGCAAGCGTAGAATAGAATTTCAATTCTGCAAGCGTAGTCTAGCATTTCATTCTCGTAATTTGATTTCAGCAAAGTAGATTAGTCCTTTCCCGCTTTCATTTCAATCCCGCATTTTCATTTCTGCAAGATAGATTTTAGTTAGTTGCAATTCCATCTATTTCAGTTTTGCAGGTACAAGCAGAGAAAAAATAAAAAAAAAACCAAAAATCATTTCATGCCTTGTAGGAACAGAGATAATACGGGAAAATTCCTACCCAACACCCCCACCACTTCACTGAGTCACCCTTCTCTCTTCTTTGGTGGCAGTGATCCAGAAGAACCTATAGGTGAACCTCCTGAGATATACGAAGATCCTATAACAGAAGAAGAGCAAGAAAACATTCCTTCTGAGACCATGGCTGACAACAGAAATGGTAGAGACGATGACGATAGAATAGAAGGTACCTTCCCCATCCGAGAGACCAACAGGGACATGAAAATGAAGAACATAAGTCCCTCAAACTTACCTCATTTCCATGGATTGACCACTAAAGACCCTGATACCTTCCTGTTTGAGTTTGTTGTCCTTTGTCGAACTTATGACTATACAGAAGATGAGAAAAAGTTGAAACTCTTTCCTTCTACCCTCAAGGATGCAGCATTACGCTGGTTCATGGGGTTACCTGGAAACAATATCACTACTTGGGCTCAGATGCAGCAAGCCTTTAACAACAAATACTGGGATTATTGTAGGTCAAAGGAAACCAAGGGAGAAATCTTTTGGATGACCATGGGAAATGATGAGTCTTTAGAAGACTACGAGGAAAGGTTCCAACTTAGCTATAAAAGGGCCAGGTGCACACTTGACCTTGAATCTCTAAATCTGGTTCTGCTCTGAGGAGTCCCTGAAGACCTTCTAGATACCCTTCACATGCTAGCTGGAGGAGATATTTACCAACTACCTTATGAGGACATAAATACTGTGTTTAGAAACCACTCTAGGGCAGCCCGGAAAAGAGGTAGGGGGAATCCACTTTCAGCTAGTACTACCTTCTCCAAGCATGAGTTTGCTAATCAGATGGAAGACCTCAAAAGTGAGATGAGATAGACCATTGCCATGCAACTTGATACTTTCCGAATCTAGCAAAAGAAAGAGGAAGCTGAGAGGGCTTTGGCCATTTTCTGTCCTAGATGTACGAGGAAGCACCCTAAGAATGAGTGTCCATTGCACTCAGTAGAGGCATGTTTCATTTGTGAGGAGAACCACCCCACAAACCAATGCCCAACCTTGCCCGGATTCAAAGCCATGTACCAGGGGACTGAGGCACCCACTGAACCTCTCTACTTCCTCAACCAAAGGAGGTCGCATGGACCCAGACCTTACCAGCAGGGGATGCAAGGGACATCCCAAGATTATTATAGCCCCAACCAATCCACTCACATGCCTTCTTGGGGTCCCCCTGCTCATCCTTCATGGTCTGCACCTCATCTGTGGTCTTATCCACCTTAATACCATACTCAACCCACTGCTCATTCATTTCACTCACATGTCCAGCCACAACCTCAGTGGAATGCACCCCAACCGGTGTGGAGGCCCCAATAAAACTCTCCTCCGCCACTCTGCCTCCACCACCAGTTTAGCCACAACCATTAGCTCCTGTTCCTCCAAGACAATCCCAGATGCCTGCTCAACCGAACCCAAACCCCAACAACCGACAGGCCCAGCAGGTATACACTGGGGACACAACATGTCCTACCTATGCTGTGGAGATCCAGGAGATCAACCTGCGATCCGAGAAGACCCTTCCAGATCGCCAACCTCCTCCCCCAGAGGACTAGGAAGGGAAACAGGAAAGTTAACCCAAAGCCATTCCACCCTTTCCTGAGCGACTAACAGTAACCACACAACCAAACCCGGAGGAGACTGAACTTTTGGGAGAACTGAAATAGTTGTGTCTGAAAATACCACTTCTCCAGGCCATAAAAGATGTACCGATATACAACAAATTGATTAAGGAGAAGTGTTTCAAGCACCCAGGCAGGCAAAAGAGAGATGCCTCGACTATCAATGTCATTGGACAACTTTCCAATCTAATGTTGGGGCAAGTAATCTGTCCAAAGTATTTGGACCCTGGGAGTCCTGTAGTTGATGTCCACATCAATGGCACCATAATTCCCCATACCTTGATTGATCTAGGGGCTGCCATTAATGTGATGACCAGGGACACCATGCTTAAACTCAACCTTCTGAATTCCTTAAGGAAGACCTCGACAGTCTTGCAGTTGGCAGATTGCTCCACCGTGACTCCCGAAAGGATTTTGGAAGATGTCTTGGTCTCTGTTGACTCTTGGGAGTACCCTACAGACTTCTTGGTCCTTTAGCCAAAGGCAAAGCTCACTGGATACCCCCTCATTTTGGGAAGGCCCTGGTTAGCCACTGCGGATGCTTACATCAGTTGCCGAGCTGGAAGCATGACCATCAGGAATGGCCCTATGTCCAAGCAGCTAGTCCTATATCCTCCTGCCCGACCTCTGCTAGAACATGACTTACCACTCTGGTTGGAAGAAGGAGATGAGGATGAGGTCTACTCTGCACCATTGTTCACATTAGAAACCACTAGGGGAGGTCCTCAAACCGAGGATGATTTGATTGAGACTTTGATTCAAAATCCACCTCCCAGTGCACTGTCCTTAGAGGAATTGGTGGAGGATACCCAAGCTAGCACCTTAGTGGACCTCTGTGTGACTGATCCAACCTCTCCCAGAGTTAAGAATGTGGAGTTTGGTCCCGAAAGAACTTTAAAGATCAGCTCCACCCTATCTCCTTCTGAGGAGAAGGAGTTGTGTAGCTTACTAAAAAATCATTTAGATGCTTTCACCTGGAGCTATAAGGAGATTAAAGGAGTCCATCCTTCGGTCTGTACCCATCACATCTACATTAAAGAGGATTGTAAACCGGTCAGGTAGCCTCAGAGGAGAATTAATCTAGCCCTTAAGGACATTGTCAAAGAAGAATTGAAAAAATTATTGGATGCAGGATTCATCTCTCCTATCTCTGATAGTGAGTGGGTCTCGCCTCTAGTGCTGGTGCCCAAAAAGAATGGGAAGTGGAGAATCTATGTACATTACCGATAACTTAACAAAGCCACCAAGAAATACCATTTCCCTTTGACTTTCATAGATCAGGTGTTGGATGGATTGGCAGGGAATAAGTTCTTCTCTTTCCTAGATGGGTTCAGTGGGTATAACCAGATCCAAATCAACCCAGAAGACCAAGATAAAAGCACCTTCCCCTATCCTTGGGGTACCTTTGCCTACCAAGTCCTTCCCTTTGGGCTATGCAATGCTCCTGCCACGTTCCAGAGAGCAGTATTGAGCATCCTTTCTGAGTTGGTCCATAATTCGGTAGAAATCTATATGGATGACTTTACTCCTTATGGGCCCAACTTCCAAGAAGCATTGACTAATCTGGGAAAAGTTCTAACCAAGTGCATTGAGATGAACCTGTCCCTCAGTCCCAAAAAATGTGAATTCCTAATGGCTGAAGGGACCGTGCTAGGTCATACCATTTCTCGACAAGGATTACAGGTGGATCTTAATAAGATTGCTCTCATCCAAAAGGTCCCACCTCCGCAAAAGTAAGAGATGTTCGTAGTTTCTTAGGTTTAGCAGGATATTATCGTAGATTCATTAGACTTCAGCAAGCTAGCCTGGCCATTCTTTGGACTCTTAGGGAAAGATGTTGAGTTTAAATGGACTGACAACTGTCAAGGGGCACTGGATGAGTTGAAATATAAGCTGGTGTCTGCCCCGATCTTGAGAGGTCGAAACTGGGCCCTACCTTTCCACATCCACACTGATGCATCGAACAAAGCCATGGGGGCAGCCTTAGGACAAGTTGAGGAGAAACTTCCATATGCCATATACTTCATCAGTAAAAACCTGTCCAAAGTAGAAATGAACTATACTATAACCGAGAAAGAGTTCCTGGTTGTAGTCCATTCCCTAAACAAGTTCAGACACTACATCACTGGTTATCAAACATTTGTACACACTGATCATGCTGCGATTAAATATTTAATGAATAAGCCTGATGCCAATGCTCGTATCATTAGATGGTTACTTTTGTTGCAGCAATTTGATTTGACTATTGTCGACAAGCCAGGTAAGGAAAATGTTGTTGCTGACTTCTTGTCTAGATTGGACTTGCCTGTAGGTGAAGAAGGAACAGTGGATGACCAGATGCCAGATGAACATCTGTTTGCTATCTAAGTGCTCTCTCCATGGTTTGCTGATATAGCAAATTACTTGGTCTCAGCATAGTTCCCTCCACATCTATCCCCAAAGGAGAAGAGCAAAATTGTAAGGAAGAGTGCCTCATTCACTTGGATCGGGGGCAACCTGTTTAAACTTGGCCCAGATCGGATCTTGAGACATTGTGTTAGGGAGGAGGAAGTATTTGACATCCTCCTAACCTGTCATGGCGGACCTTATGGAGGCCACTTTGTAGCCAAAAGGACTGCCTTCAAAATTCTACAGGCAGGCTACTATTGGCCTACTCTTCATCAAGATGTCAGAAGATACATCAGCCAGTGTGACCGATGTCAGAGGATGGGAAAACCGACTCCAAGGGATGAAATGTCTCTCCAACCTCAAGTGACCTTTGAGCCATTTGAGAAGTGGGGCATGGATTTTGTGGGTCCTATCAACCCTCCTTCAAAGCAACGGTCTTACATCATTGTGTGCATCGACTATTTGACCAAGTGGGAAGAAACGAAGGCAATCAAAGCAGCAACAGAAGAAAAGGTGGCTGAGTTTCTAAGGAAAAATATCTTCTACAAGTATGGCTACCCAAGAGAGTTAGTCACAGATCAAGGAAGCCAGTTCACCTCCAACCTGATTGAAGATTTGCTCGCTCATCACAAGATCAAGCACAAGACTTCCACACCTATCATCCTCTAGCAAATGGGCAGGTGGAAGTCACTAATAGAGCATTGAAAGGGATTTTGACTAAGGTTGTGAGCAGCAACAGAAAGGATTGGGCAGATCGCCTGGTTGAGGCCACCTGGGCCTACAACACCACTTGGAAGACTACAACCAGTTTCACACCTTATGAGCTGGTCTACGGGAAGAAAGCTTTGTTGTCCATAGAGTTCGAGTACAATACATTAAGGGTGGCAGCTCAGCTAGACCTAGATCTCAGCCATGCTCAACGTGAAAGATTATTGCAACTAAATGGATTAGATGAACAAAGAATGCAAGCCCTCCTCCACTCAGAAGTATTTCAACTCCAGAGGAAGATATGGCATGACCGACACCTTAATGAAAAGCAATTCCAGCCGGGAGATTGGGCGCTGTTGTATGACTCAAGATACAAGCATTTCAAAGGAAAGCTGAGGACAAGATGGTTAGGACCGTATACAATGGAGAAATGCAATGATAATGGTTCAGTCCTTATTAGGACCATTGATGAAGAAGCCATCCCCATGCTTGTCAATGGGCATCGATTGAAAATCTACAAGAAACCCCTTTCGAGGCAAGAGTTCATTGAAACTGTGGAAAAATCAGTGATGGTAATAGAGCAGGGTTCTGCCTCTGTTCCAGCCACACCTTGATCATCAAAAAAAAAATAAAGGAGGAACAAAAAGATCCCTAGATGAAAACCTCTCTGAGGTGGCCAGGGCAGGCAATGAGGGTGAAAACCTCAGGGAGGCATCCTGTTATCTCTCAGAAAATAAAGAATTTGAATAGAAAGATCCTAGGGTGAAAACCTCTCTGAAGCTCCCAAGGAAGATAGTGGGGGTGAAAACCTAATGAAGGTGCCCCTGCTGTCTTTCAACAAAAAAAAAAAAAAAGAGAAAATGAAAAAGAGGAAAGAGAGGAAAAAAGAAAAGAAACAGGTCTAATCTCTGGAGAATTATTGCAGGTTGCAGGGAATGCAGTGCAGATAAAGGAGGTCACACAAAACAAGGACAGGGGTCCGTACCAAGTTACCAGACATCCTCACAGACACTCCCTCCATGGCCACTCTCTTTTTCCAGGATTTGGACACAATCGGGTCAAGATTCAACCTCCTACAGGAAGTTTCAGGGCTTTGTACAGGAAGTTCTGCATTTCTACAGGAAACATCCTGTAGAACCTTTGGGTAGGCCAAAATCGATTCTGAAGAGGGACTTAAAGCTTCAAATCTATTGATAAGGCATGTAGCCACCCCTTTTTCCCATCCATCACCTATTTCATCTCTTTCCACTGCCATTACCACAATTTGGTCCTGTATTCCTGCATAGTCATGCAAAAAGTCCTGTTTTCCTCAGATTGCAATTTTTTTCAAGGGACAAATCAAGTACATGAAGGCCTGCACACTCTACCTGCTAAAGCTTCATCAAGACCCTTTAATCGTGAATGCAACCCTACCCATTTCAGCATGCAACCCAGGAGGAGAAGCAACTATAGGATGTCCTACAGGAATCCTGTAGCAGCTGATCCACCTAGAATACACACTATGGGTCAATAGTAGTTGAAATCAGCGCAGGAGGCATGTAACTAGCTCTGCTTGAATGTGAACAACTCCTCGACAGCTGAGAAAAGGCAGAGCCGTGCATGCAACGTTCACTACTAGTGGATCGAATTCCGAAGCCTGCATGCAGCATCAGCCAATGAACGAAAGAATTCCAGCGCCTGTGCACGAAGCAACAATGAGAAAAGCCATCGTTCCACATCCAGAAACCTACAGAGCATGTCCACGGCCACACAGGTAAGTGCCTAACCTTATTTCATCAAATTGCATAAACTATACTATGAAACTTGCATGTCTGTGAATGGTGCGGGTTGAACAAATTCAGTGGCCAGTCAACTGGCCACACACAGTCAGTTGAATGGCCTCGTGGGATCCGAACAAGCTCAGTTATGCTCAAATCTGCCAAAGGGCCGTGAAGTCGACACGTGGGAAGTTTCCAGTCAAGGAAAATTGGCGGATTTGTAGTGAAATCAGTGGATGGGCAGTGATGACGATGGGTAATGGCAGAGATAGAAAAATGGCGGTCAGAGACACGCCGGAGAATGATGGCCGTGATGTTGGCCAACAGATCGGCCTGGACACCTCAGCCCTGCACCATGAATTGCGCCATAATTCAAAATCCTTCAGCCATAACACTCACATTAACCACTGGCATTTACTATTGCAACTGGTTTTCAGCAGCATACGCGTCCTCCTCCTCTGCAGTTCGTTAGCCCGAGCTTCTCGGCCCATTTCAAACTCCTCCCGCGTCCCAGGCATGCTCAGAAGCACCGTGATGTCTTCCCGAAGCCAGAAAAGCTCTCTACAGGAAGGAGGTCTATAGGAAGCATAGCATAGCCTCCCAGAGCAGAGAAACCCAGATCTTCTGCGTCGGAATTGGAGTTTCGAAGAGAGGTAGGCTCGAAAAACACCATACCCGTGCATGAAATTTCAAAAGGTGGTAAATTAAACTGTTTGGAGTAGGGAAAGTTAAAACAAGTCTGCCTGTGGGTCAAGAATTGTGGTTTGCCTGGGTGATACACAGATTTTTTTCAGTTGGTTCTGTGTTACATTCTCCTCCACGGTGCCTGTTAACGAATTCCTCCTGTAGAAACAATAAACCTTTGTAAGGACTGATTTGTGCATAAAAAAATTGTGACTTGTATATGGTTGGTGTGAAATTAAGCTCTGCACTCTATTTGTGAGAGCCTAATTTCCTTTTGACAATCAAGTTTTGGGGTAGCAGCAGTATTATAACCGGGGAATTGGTGAAAAGGGAGATACAAACATCTGAGAAACTCTGTCCTGAGAATCAAAGGAGGAAACCTTAAACAAAATTCCCTTTTTGATCAGAGCACAAGCCAAAACAGAATATTTTTCACCATGCTAGGAGGGTTTATCAGAAAGGAACCCTCAGATTCGAAGAAGTTGAGAGAAACTCCTGAGGTGGTAGACATATTTACCCGTGCAAATTGGATGACCTTCTGTGACAAAATTCAAGGGCACGATGATGAGATAACAGAGGAGTTCCTAAGGTCCCTGCAGCCTAAATCAAAGACACTGGCCACTGTAAATTTCCGAGGATTGACCTTAAAACTCACCCCACAACTCCTTATTCGGGTCACTGACTTGCCATTGGGGATACCCTGGGATAAAGAGGAAAGGAAATTGGGCCAGAAGGCCAAAAAGGAATTCTTCCTACCAGAAGAATAGTTTTGAGAGGATAAAAATGGGGTTCGGAGAGCCAGCCTACATCCATTTTGGAGTGAGGTCAGCCTTTAGATTATGAAATACATTACCTGTGAGGGGCGATTCAGTATTGTATATGGTTATCACTTCCAGTTGTTAACTGAGCTCAGGAATAAGATGGATTTACCCACAGAACAAAAATTAAGCCTCCCATATTTCCTCCTACAGTCCTTGATTAAGTGTGGCACAAAACGGAAGGAAGGGACACCAGACCAACTGGCCCATCATGGGCTTATCAAGCTTCTAGTAGAAGATGCCCTCCATACTTATACTGTCCCTCTCTCCTGGGAGATTTTCCGCAATATGTCCAAGGATGATGATATCTAGATTCTGGCCGAAGAACTCACTTCATCCAGCAGTGAGGAAAAGGATCATATTGAGGCAAAGAATCAAACGAAGGGTAAGGAAATTAAGGGTAAGAAAACCCAGGACAAGCCACCACAGGAAAAGCAAGAAGAGAAATAAGAAAAAGGCCAAGCTACTGAGGCCAAAGCTGTGGGTGGAATAAAAGCACAAACGCCAAGGGAGAAACGGTTGCAAATCAGGGAAAAAAGGACTAAAAAGGTCCAAGAAAGTGAGGGCACATCCAAGGAAACAACAGAAAAATTGAAGAAGAAGACACCCCCAGCCAAGCAGGCAAAAATATTGAAAACTGTTTCTACAGGAAGCCCGAAAACTGCTTCTACAGGAAGACAGAAAACAGTCAGCACGGGACTTTCTACAGGAAGTTTGAAGATAGAGCAACAGAGGGAAAAATCACTAGAAATTTTAGCTAGGGAGGCAGCAGCTGTGCTGGCCACCCTAAGCACATCTCCCAAGCAGAAGGAAAAGCGAAAGAGGGAGCCTCCCCTGTATTTTAAGGCAAGAAGGAGTGTGAGGATTAAGACTGGCAGACCCCAGCCTCCGTCAAAAGAACCAATCACAATTGTAGACACCCCTACCACACAAAAGGAGAGGTCCCCCTCCAAGGCATCCATCACTTATGAACAGGGAAGCCCGAAGACATCCACCTAGAGGGAGAGAATGAAAATGTTGGACACAAAGGCCTCTCTACAGGATGCTGAGACTATTCTACAGGAAACACTGGCTAGGCTGAAGGAGACCGAAGCAATGGAAGGTGAGGCAACTAAATCACCACAGGAGGAAGAAAAGGTGGAGAACATTGTGGAACCTAGCCCCCAGCCCAACTTGGGCTCCTATTATAACTTCTTGGAGGCCGGAAAGATCATTCCTCAAAAATTCACAGTGCCACTTTTCCTTGCACTAGAAGAAGAGAGAGTGAGGACCCACACTTGGATGAAAATCGCTAAGTCCAAGGGTGTGGCGGATATAGGTCCTCTGGAGGAACAACTCAAGGAGGCAAGAAGGGAATTGGCTCTAGTACGGCATGTGGAGAGCAGCCAGTGGGTCAAGCTATAGGAAGAAAATGAGCTGCTTAGACAGCAGCTACAATTACAGGGACAAAGGAAGGAAGACAGGCCTCATATCTTGGGAGAACAACAGGAACAGGAGGAGCCCACAACAGCCAAAGATATCCCTGATGAACAGCAGAGAAAGGAAGGGATGCAGACTAAAATTGAGACATTGAATCAGTAGCTACAGGAAAAAGAATTGGAGACATAGTCTTTGAAACAATAGGTACAAGAAAAGGAGACCCAACTGGCCTGCATGGCTAGCTGGGCAGTGGAAGCTCTACAGTGTAGGCAGCCTGCCAAATCCTATGCCTTATACCTCAAGAATCAGTGGTTACAGTTTCAGATCAATACCTTGGATCAAAGGGGCATCACCCCATTCCAAAATTATCATCAGTTTGTAGCTCTATGTGGCAGTAGTTCATCTGAGGATAGGGCCAAATTATCAGAGTTCTACTTGCACAACTTCGCCCTTCCGAACATGAACGCATGGGATCCCAACACAGTGATAGGAGATGTCCAGCTTATGGCCATGGCCTCTTGGATGATCCATGAGGAGAAGAGAGCAGCAGAGGTCTGCAGTATCATAGGCAGAGAGCTCAGTGAGCCTCTCATGATCAGAGCAGAGCCGGATGACCCATCAGCAGTGATAAGTGCCCGCCAGCACTGGCCAACAGTCTTCAGGATCTACCGGAATACATTGAGCAATAGGCTCAAGCCATTTCCCACTTTGAGGACATGGAGAGACTATTGGGAGAAAACTACATGCATGCCTACACAAGGCAGTGGAACACACTGCCTCACAGCCTGAAGATAAAATAATACCACTCTCCCACCAGGATGAGGGAAGCCTTGGCAAGGGTACCCCTCTACAAACAGTTGATGCAGAATTTGCAAGCCAATTGGATTGGCTTGAAATTCAGTCCTCCTTTACTTTTGGGATTTCTAGAAGGAGTGAAGGAAGAGGAAGAAGGTAGACAATGGGAGGAAGTGGAAAGGAAGGCAGGATTCCACGACCTGGAATAGGATATCATAGCAGAGGCTTGGGACGTGAGGGAGGCGATCAAAGCCATAAAGGATGATGAGCTGGACTAGTTACTCAGAGGATGAGCAACCCATTTAGCAGAGGGGTGATGATGAACCCCGAATTGGGTAACTTATTGGGCTCATTTTGCCTAATTGTCCTTGTTCAATCCTCCATTTTTCATAGGTTATGCATGTTTTTCTAGTATGTTTATGTTATTTGAATGAATAAGGGTGGTCACTCTACCAAGGAGGCTAATACGTGGTCATTTCAGGTTTTTTGGACAAATTTTGGACCAAAACCAAGCAATTATGGCCTAGGTGACAACCAAGCTTGAGGTGAGGATTCGTAGGGAGGTTTTTTGTGGCATTAAATGGCCCTTCCTCAAAATCTCCACCCTCAACTCCGAGCTCAACAGGCCACCAAAATGAGTTCTAAAGTCAGCCAAGCAGCTTTGGAAAGAGTGACTATTTACTGCAGTTGGAACAACCAAGTCCCTTGAATCTAGGAGGGTTGTTAGCCCCCTCGTATTGTATAAATAACAAGGCCTCAACCTTCGTAGTTTACTTTTGGAACTGTTGGTATTTGCACTATAGTGCTGTCCTTTTTTTTCAGCTGGTTTTTCTTAGCTACTGCTATACAAACTTTCTTGTGATGATTATCTTTGAGTAATGAGAAGCAGCTTTACTTGGCATCAGATCTGAGTTCTTTATAGGAGCCTACAGCTCTTGGGGTTGGGCCTAACCCGAGTGCTAAGGCCTCCTTTATGTATTGTTAATCATTCTTCATGCATTTGCAAAATTATTTTTGTTAAGTAGATTAAATCTTGTTGATTAACTAGGTCACTGTTAATGGTTAGAAAGACTTTTGATGCTCAGATTTAGTTGATAGGTTGTTAACAGGGAAAAGCTCCAAAAAAGGGCCATCAAACATCACTGGTTTCACCTCTCCCTCAGTGGGATCAGGAGCTGGGATCAGGGTGACCTTGCTGCCCACAAAAACACTGATTTTTCTTTGCCATGCAACCACTAACGTTTGATTTTCATGTGTAGAAGTTGGTTACAAGTTCAGGCTTTTGCTTGCTTAGTTGCATGAGTTAGTATACATGGTTTCATTGTAGTTCAAGCTTATGTTCATTCTCTTCACTGACAGCTAGATCAGATTAAGTCAACATAACTAGGTCTTTGGTTTTTTTTCAAGTTTTCATTGGTTCAGTTGGAAAAACGACTTGCCAAGCACCTGTACCACTTCTCTACCTGCCCATACTTCATCACACCCATCTGCTCCATCCTTCAGCTCAGCTTCTAGCCTTATGTTTTCTATTTGCTCACATAACCCTAGTTTTTTGTGCATCCTTGCTTCAGTCCTCCTTGAACAAATCCAACCATCTACATCTGTCCTCAACTCCATCCACCATGTCCTAGACCACCTCCAACCCTTATCCTACCTCCATACCCACTCCTTCATCTTTCTCCATCCATCCATCCTCCAAAATCCCATTTCTGAACATCCTGTAGAAAGTTACAGAACATCCTGTAGAAAGTTACAGAACATCTTGTAGAAAATCACAGACATCTTGTAGAACCCCTGCAGACTTCCTGTAGAAGCTCACGAATGAGGTTTCTTGATAGCCACACTTTATGAAACTCTCTGTAAGGGTGTTAAGGACCCCGTAGGCCCACTCTAAACCTTCCCAACCTCATCTAATCATTTCCTCTCGCCAATCCACCCCTGCACAGTCAAAATAGTCAATTCACATGCATGATAATTCTGGCAACTTATCCAAAAATACAAAAAGATGTTTTTTTGCAGATGTTACTGTAGAAGTAGCTTAGATACATGTATTTACCTTCCTAGAAGTTAATGTCATTTCTTTCAGTAGCTTTCATCCTCTTTCTTGCATCAGTAGGGATAACTGGTAAAATTAGGGTTTGCTAGGGTTTACGTTTCCTTTCTGCTTTCTAGTTCTTTCTGCAAGTAGATCAGCCTTCTTTGAGTTAGCTTTCATCCATCAATTAAAAAATATTCTTCTCAGAGCTCATAGAAGTTGGCTTAAGCCCCTAGCGGACTTGTGGCAGCTGACCAAGTGACAGTTGCGGCAAGAGCTAGTACTTGTGCATATAGCGTCGTCACTTCCAAGTTTGTTACGAGCTACCGGGTTGATAAAAGTAAATAAGGGAGTCCCAGGAGTTGGAGCATTATTGCTGCAAAACTGGCGCTCACCACCAGCTCCAGGATGGATTACTCTATAGGCTTGATAAGCTATGTGTTCCTAAAGGTGACTAATTGCAACTAATTAGAGAGCCTCACACCTCCAACGTTCCAAGGAATTTTGGTGCAGGGAATACTGTGGCTAACTTGCAGGGGTATGTGTATTGGCCCAAGATTCAAGAGCAGGTAGATAGGTTCATAAGAATATGCATAATTTGTTGTACTAGCAAACCTAGCAATAGAAAACATGGTCTATATCATCCCTTACATGTACCTATTCATCCTTGGGAAAGAATTTTCATGGAATTTTTCGGAGGCTTACCAACAACCAAGAAGGGACATGACTACTTGTTCATGGTAGTTGACAAGTTCAACAATATTTTTGTTTTCATTCCCTGGAAAAAGACCATTAGTGGGTGAGCAGAAGCAAAATTGTTCTTTGGATAGGTCTGGGTGCACTTTGGGATACCAAGGAGCATCATTTTAGACGAGGATGCACTATTTATTAGTGCATTTTGGACTATATTGTAGGAGAATATGGACATAAATTGGAATAGATCTACAATATTCCATCTAGGGATAGATGGGCAGACAAAAGTAGTCAATAGGACTTTGGTGCAACTTTTGAGGGGACAAAACTAGAAGCATCTAAAGACTTGGGATGAAAATATGGTATATATACAACATTCCTACAATAGAGAAGTCTAGACTTCTACAGGAAAGACCCCATTTGAAACTTGTTTTAGATATTTTCTACCTTCACCTTTGGATATTGCATATGGACAACAAGGAGGAGTGAGGGAAGATCTTATAGGAGATGATTTTAGGGATATAAAATTTATAGAGAATGTTAGGTAGATCCATCTACATGTATAAGGAAATTTGTAGAAGTTGTAAGAGAAGTATAAGGCCTTGCATGATTAGCATGAAACAGAGAAATATTTCAAGGTGGGAGACAAAGTATGGCTATAGTTGAACAAGGAGGGGTTGAGGGTCCTAGTAAGAAAATGAAGGCTTTGAGATATGGTTCCTTTGAGATATTGATAAAGGTCGATGATAATTCCTATCAACTCAGTTTACCACCATATATTTTCATTTACTCAATTGTGAATGTAGAGAATTTGAAACTCTATGAGGCTTCCACGCTAGATCAGGAAGAGGAATAGTTCCTACCTTCCGTGGAGGATTTGGCACCAGATGCTTAAGAAGAACTGACAGAAGATATAGTTTTTCGGAAGATTCCCAGAATATAAGACAAGGGTAGCATGAGATTTAGCAAATTGGGTTGAAGGGACAACTTCCAGACAAGGCTAAATGGTACACCAGAGAGAAGGTGGAGGAAATGTTTCCTCACCTCATTTAGTAGAATCTTTTGGGGACCAAAAGCCTCTCAAAATGGAAAGGTGTGATCCATACTATATCAATATATTGTTTGTCATCCATCTCGATGCATTTGAAGTGGAAAAAGTGGAGGAATTAGCTCACGGGGCCATTTTTACTAGTGGGACCCAATATGGAAAGACGAGATCTGAAACCTTCCAAGAGAATTTTGAGGCATTAGGGGGTAAAAAATTGTCTCTTTAGAGCTGCACCTCTTCATGTTATTCTACACACATATATCTTCCCAACTATGCAAGAAGTGTGTTAATCAAAGTTCATATGCGAAAGTTATGACACTTAGAAGTTATCCTTCTTGTTTTCACCACCATGGTTCGAGAGGATGTCGAGTTAGCCCCCATTATTCATGGAAAATGGGCTAGCCACATGATTGTGATGTAAAATACTCTAGAAGATTCTATATTGTACTCTATTTAAGAGCTGATGTAGTCAAACTTAACAACTCGTAAGCTATCTGACTATGTGATAACCAGACCAATAAGAGGAAGAGGCATTCCATTCTTCTGAGTGTATTTGTTCCATAGTTGAGAAAAAATATCCAAGAAGGATAGGAAGTAGAGAACACAGAGGATTTGTGCATTGTAGTAGCCCATGGGCCATATGCCATACTTCTTTGTGCCTGTAGCCATATTTCCAGACACAGAAAGAGTACGGAGCGACCTCACCTTATAGTTGGGTTTTCTCTCAAAAGGGTTTCCCATAGCATATCATGTGCCTTATGTGTGTGTGATATTTTATTTTTTCATTCTCTATATTATGAATAATTTTTGTTCGCATGCATGCACTACTTACAGTAAAATCTACAAATATACAAATTTAATAAAATTGTACTAGTGTAGAATTTCATATTTTTAATATAATATTATCATATATGTTGTGATGAATTTTTGAGTGGAATATCCATGGTAGTTTATGGATCACAACCCTCCTGCACCTATGCCTAATAATCCCAAGCAATGGAATCAATGCCCCATGTGTGCCAACCTATGAAATCTCCCAAAGGGAAATCTATACTTTCCTTTTTCTAACCCTCCACAAGCTAACACTACACCTCACCATAATGTAGGCATTAAATTTTTCTAACCTTCTCTCTCTCAGAAACGACAATAATTTGAACAACTTAACATTGTGAATCCACCCAATCAAAATAAGAAGGAAAGAAAAAATAGAAATGAAACAAGGTCATAACAGAAACCAACAACAATAAGAACCAAATGTGTATGTTGTAGTGTTTTCTTCTCAAAGATGTACAAAAATAACCCACTTAAGATTGTGGATGACAAACAATATCAACAATATAAATGGATGCTAAACAGTGTAGATCTGCAGCAACTGATAGAAACAAAACCTGCCAAAGTCCGGATCTATGCCACAATCATAGTTAAACAACAAAAAGAAAGAGTAATAAGTCTAATCATCCAATGGAAACCAGAGATACAAAGAATAGTTTTATTATAACACCTGTGAAGGGAATAAATAAATGTTACTAGTCCCCCTCTATGGGATGGTTTCTTGGCTCTCCTCAAACATCTTCAGCTTGTGTGAGTCTCTCTCCTCTATAATGTGTAAATCTAGCAAAAATATGGTGTGCAACAATGAAAATAATTAGAGTTACAACATTGAGTATGAAAAGAATCAAAAGTGAATAATGAATGGAAAACCCTTCTATTTATAATAAAATATTGAGCTATTCTCGAATAATGAGCAATAACAAAATATTATTGATCCCATTCTTGGAATAACAACTTGGAATATTTTATTATATTTGTTTAGGAGGGAAAAAGTATTTAAAATTTTATTTAGAAATTATATATAAATAAATGATTTATTTATCATCTCAAGGAATTAGTTAAGGAATAATAAAAAAATAATGATCTATTTAATTATTCCTAAGGGATTTAGTCAAATTTGACAAAGAATAATAATTAATTAGTGATTAATTAATTATTTTTAGAGAAAAATAAGATAATTAATGATTTATCTATTTATTTTTCATGTTTGGGTCAAATATGACAAGGAATAATAATTGAACAATGGTTTAATTAATTATTCCTAGAAGAAAATCAAATAAATAATGATTTATTTAACTATTATTCATGGGTTTAACTATAAATTACTTAACAAAGGTGGTTTATTAAGTAATTTCTCACAGTGAAAGCAATTTTACGATGGTAAAATTTGTTTTACGTGGTGTATTTCGATCCATCTAGTAAATTAGGCTAGATGATCAATTTATTTGTGATAACAGATTTCCCCCCAGCGTACGAGTGTTAGGAGAAAAATGTATGACCGAAATACGTTGTAAAGACACAATTACTAGACAACATAGGGGAGTCAAAGAGAGAGAGAGAGACCAATGAAGCTAAATTAAAAGAGGATAGGGACAAAGGGGGTGAGACTAATGCAAGTCGCCTTTTATGTTGTGGTACCGAACCTCAATGAGATAGGGGAGGCATACCCATACCCACCGAGATATCTTAGTACAAAAATAATGGTTGGCCCAAAAATATAAAACTGAGCAATGAAGTACATGTTAATTGGTACATGGCACACTAGCATAATAGAGCCAGAAAATAACACAATGTGTCCCATATACATAATGCACCCGAAAAAACATGAGCAAGTATTGAATACAATAATATCTGAGTAAATAAGATACAAAGCCCCTTCCCTCAAAGAAATGGGTGGGAGGGAGGGTAGAACAACCAGAGAAGCCATGTTGAACAAGGGTGATCTCTGCAAAGTTGAATGGATCATCTGGAGGAGACGTGGATGCTATGAACACTACGATCATTAGGAACTGAACCCATCAACTCTGTGGAACTGCATCTGAGGCCGTAGCATAGTAGGTATGCATCCAGGCATGTGTGGGGCTATGTTAAGGGCCACCCCCTCATGAGGTATGAAACATCTCACACACATCCGAGAATCACTAGTATAATATGCCACATCAATGGACCATCAAGGTATGAATCATGAAAATGAAACAACCAAGTCAAAGGGAAATGATGAGTCCCTTTGATCGATCCAAGGTGTCAAACAAAAATGGAAGCTGGAACCAAGATACACTACCCTCTAGGCTGTTCTTCTGGAATAAATGAGTTGATGTCGACATAATAGGGCCCACGATAGATGAGGCAACAAGGATCCTCAACTAAAGCATGAGGGAAAATAGTAATGTGACTGATGGACTAACACCAGGGATAATGGAGAAAAGTGGGACTGAGGGACAAACAGATGACTACCCTTGTCAGAGCATAAAGTGCATGGTTGACCTAGCAGCGACTGACTCAACTCTGAAGGGGATGGGGACAGTATGACTAGAGGCCAAAATGGGCGATAGAGGATGAATGGTATGCAAATATGGATGAAATATTGTGACATGATATAATGGGACATGAAATAGACTCCAAGAATGCAATGGTGACTCATCGCGGATGCTCTGAACAAGGGTGACTCGATGACGCTGGCACACAGACTAGGCCCAATGGGGACAATCAAAACATGAGTAAATGATGGTTACTCATGACGAAATTCGATATATGGTACAACACGTATTAAGAGGAGGTGGACCTCAAAGTACAAGTGTCACTTGATGACAAAATTTGATTTGGAGAGGGGATGAAGTGACCTTTCTTAGAAAAATGGCTTCCTGATGAAGTGTCAAATCATAAAAAACTGAGGAAGATCCATTATATAGCTCAGTGAGAGCTTTCCAATGGTATTAATGGTTCGTCAAAATAAGATACGTCTAGCTGCAATGGGCGATAGAAAAATTGGGGATTTTTATACGAAAGGACATTTTCCCTCCAATTTGGATTCGTTTGCTAAGTGAGCTGTGGCCAATTTGGAGAGGAGTAAAAGGCCCTAAATCTTATGTATATTGTAGCAGACAAATCGACTGTCAAAATTAGGATCTGCAATTTTCAGGTAGGTGGCCTTACTGATCTCTTCAATTTTAGTGCTTTATTTCCTAATTTTTGGCACCTGGCAACTCCTTGAGAGACCCCTGCTCTTGCTCACAATCGCATCGCACTTTCTGGGCCCAGAAGTGTGATCTGGCTCACAGGAAACAACTGGAAACTTGCAAGCTCACACTTTTTGGGCTAAGAGAGAGGGTTGGTTTGATGGCTTTGTGGGGGTTGTAGGATGATCAGTGTAGACCATTTTTTTCTTTTCTGAACTCACAAGACATGTGGTGTTTTGCAGGCATGGAAGAGCTAAAAATCAATTGGTGTGAATGAGACTTGGATACTCTTCAATCCAAGATCCAAAGGGATTAGGTGGTTTGAGGGGCACTAACTCATTATGGGGTTTTCAAGTTTGTAGAGAACCAATTCATGAGGGTAGGTGAGCCCTTGCTATATTGTGAGATATTGGTATCCAGACCAAGAGGTCTTTGTCATGCAGGGACACAAGATTGAGCTCACATTACAAGATATTTACTTCTTGACCGAACTACCTCCCCTCAGAGTGGAGGGGGATTTTCATCCAATGTTACCTCATGGGAGGAACATTACTAAGTTTTTGGATTACCATTGTTGATGGAGTGTTCATGTCAACGGCACGACTATCCTGCTTGTTGATCTAGAGAGACTAGAGACACGGGCTATTGTTGTAGTTGTGCTACAGGTCTTGGGCAGCCAGGCATTCCAGCACATCACTGGTGGGTAGATGATGTTGGTCGAGAGTGTTTTGGATAGGACTTACTATGGGTGGGCCCAGATGATGTTGTCGTCAGTGAAATGACAGTTGAGTCTTTGCGGGAGGCAAGTGAACCGTGACTATGTTTTTGGTACAGTATTTTGTGTGTTATTCTTTGAGAAGATACCCACTATCTGTCCTCATGTGCAGATCCGATATGGGGGCCCACAAGAGCCCAAGATGCGCTGCTAGGGGCAACTATTGTAGAGAGGAGGAGGAGGGGGACTCAGATGGGTGTTCCAACCCATTTTTTTCGCATATTGGGATCAAATGCTTGTTCGGTTGTGTTATATTCTTTCCATGTAGTTAACAGGGGGTTTGAAGGCCACCCATAACCCCACTTTATGGGGTCTGGGGCAGCGCCATGGGAAATTTTGGTTTTGGACCCTATGTTAGGTTGGGCGGACCCACCTATGGTTTTGTGCATGATTTTCGCACATGTTTTTTGGACACAATGGTTTTTCGGTCCATGGTATTGGACGCAATGGATTTTGGTCCATGGTATTGGATGCTTCGGCATGTATAAATATGTATTGTAACATTGAAAGGAACATAATGAAAAATCAAGCTGGTAGTTCGAGTTTTGGGATCCAGGGGAAAATCTCTGTGTATATGTGTTTTATGTGTTATGCTCTTACATTGTTTATTTTCTATGTTTTAGAATTCGTATGCAGGTAATTTTTGTACGGGGTTAAAACCTACATTTGGTATCAGAGCAGTTTTGGCTTCAAGGGCATGCTTTTGTTGCTAAGGGGTTTCGCTCGGGCCTGTGGTAGACCCTGTTCAGTGGGAGATCTACGAGATTGATTCTTGTGGTGAAAGAAGATGGTGAGCAGTGGAAAGAGACATTGAAAAAATTAATGGTCAGAGTTTTAAGTTGTGGAAACTCAAGAGGGAGGATCTATTGGTGGATAAAGATCAGTGGATCACGGTAGATCCGGGTACTAAACCAATAGGAGTGTCCGATGAAGAATGGAAGAAGTTGGATCTAAAGGAAAAGAGCACAATACGATTGTGTGTCTTAGATTTAGTATTGTTAAATGTATTAGGGGAGGCTACAACGAAAGCTTTGTGGGACAAGTTAGGGACTTTGTACCAATCTAAGTCTCTGGTGAATAAACTATTCCTGCGGAAAAAGCTATATAACCCGAGGATGAAAGATGGAGACTCAGTGACAGAGCATCTGAACACATTTAATACTATGGTAAGTCAGTTAAAATTTTTTGATATAAAATTTTAGATGAAGATAAGTGCATCGGTTTATTGTGTTCTCTACCAGATTCGTGGGATAGTCTAGTTATTGCAATAGGTAGCAATGCAACTGCCTTGCAGTTTGATGAAATAGTCTCAGCCTTGCTAATGGAGGAGATGAGATGGAAAAATATGGAGAGCCACAATGGTGATGCCTTGTCTGTATCAGGACGGTCCTAGAACAAAAACAAAAATAAGTCATCGAGTGGGAGATCTAAATCTAAAGGGAGATCTAAATCTCCAGGAAAACCTGTAAAGGTGGTGTGCTGGAAATGTGGAAAGGAAGGGCACTACAAAAGGGATTGTAAATCTAAAGCTCTTGACAAAGGAAAGGGATCTGATGAGGCTCCTTCTGTAGAGGCAAAAACCACCTAAGATGAAGGTGGGGATGTGTACTTGGCTTCTTCAAGTACACATGTAGATCATGAGGCATGGTTGATTGACTGAGGTGCATCCTTTCACTTCACTCCCCATACAGAGTGGTTCTGTGAGTATGAGAAATATGATGGTGGTGATGTCTTTTTGGGGATGATAGGAAGGTTAGAATCGTTGGTTGCAGAAAAGTAAAGTTGAAGTTACAAGGTGGAACGGTTAGAACACTTCTGGGTGTTCTACATATTCTTGCATTGGCCAGAAATCTGATTTTTGTAAGCAAGCTAGATGATTCAGGTGTAAAAATAGTGTTCGAGAAGGATACCTGCAAGATGGTTCAGGGAGCACTGGTATTGATGCGGGGAGTTCGGATTGGAACTTTGTACAAGCTTCAAGGTAGCACTATTATTGATGGGTGCAATAGTTCTGTGGTTCCTGAAAGTGGAGTAGAAAATCTAGTGGTCTCTGGAGAGAAGACCATGTTGTGGCATCAAAGGCTTGGACATGTTGGAGAAAAGGGCCTTCAGATACTTCATGGTAAAGGTATGGTAGAAGGTATGAGTAATAGCTCTCTGGATTTTGATTTCTGTGAAAATTATGTATATGGGAAGTAGAATTGGGTGAGTTTCCCCTCTCGTAGTAAGAGGGTGAAACAGATATTAGAACTTGTGCATAGTGATGTGTTTGGACCTATGAAGGTTCCATAATTGGGTAAGTCTGTGTACTATGTATCATTTATAGATGATTTATCAAGGAATACATGGATATATTTCCTTAAGTAGAAATCTGAAGTCCTTGATAGGTTTAAAGAATTTAAGGCTCTGGTGGAAAACCAGACAGAGAAGAAGATAAAGGATCTGAGGACAGATAATGGTGGAGAGTTTTGCAGTAAGGAATTTGAAGAATTTTGTAAGAAGTGTGGTATAGCATGATAAAAGACTACTCCATATACACCTCAGCAAAATGGAGTTGCAAAAAGAATAAATAAGATGTTGATGGAAAGGGCAAGAAGCATGCTCAGTGGTGCTGGGTTAGGACAGGAATTCTGGGCAGAGGCAGTGGATACTACATGTTACCTGGTCAACAGGTCACCTTCATCAGTGTTGGAGGATAAGACTTCACAAGAGCTATGGACTGGTAAGAAACCCTCTCTTTCACATCTGAGGGTATTTGGATGTGATGCATATGTGCATGTTCAAAAGGAGAAATGAACCAAGTTGGATAATAAATCTGAAAAGTGCATCCTTATTGGGTATAAGGATGGTTTAAAGGGTTATAAGCTTTGGAACCAAGTCACACGGAAGGTTGTGTACAGCTGAGATGTGGTGTTCAGAGAGGTAAAAGATGTTATTAAACATGAATTCCAACGAAAGGAACCTGAGAAGATAGAGTTTGAGCTAAAGGAGGAAGAATCAAACTCTATAGCAAAGGAGGAATCAGAAGATGAAGAGCCACAAACTCCAGCTGTGAGAAGATCAGTTCGAGAAAGAAGGCAACTGAAATTTATAGTCCATCTTCTTTCTGTTCAAATTTTGCTTTATCTATTACTGACGATGATCCTAGAATTGTGAAGGAAGTAGTAGAATCAAAGGATGGAAAACTATGGAAAGATGCCATGGTTGATGAAATGGCATCTTTGCACAAAAATGAGGCTTGGGATCTGGTGGAGTTCCTAGCTGGAAGGAAACCCATTGGCAGAAAATGGGTGTTCAAAAAGAAGACAAATGCAGAAGGAAAAGTGGAGAAATACAAAGATCGGTTGGTAGCAAAAGGTTATTCCCAGGTGCCAGGAATTGATTTTGGTGATATTTTTTCTCCTATTGCCAAGGTAACTTCTATTAGATTACTTTTATTTGATGCTACTGCTTTTGATTTTGAGGTAGAACAGATGAATGTGAAGACAACATTTCTTCATGGGGATCTGGAAGAGGAAATCCACATGAAGCAACCTGAAGGCTTTGTAGTGAAGGGTAAGAAAGAACTGGTATGCAAGTTAAAGAAGTCTCTGTATGGGTTAAAACAGTCACCAAGGATGTGGTATCGGAAGTTTGATAAATTTATACGGGGACTTGGCTTCACCAGAAGCAAAGCAGATCACTGTGTGTATTTTAAATTAATTGGTGACCATGTTATTTATCTAGTTTATTATGTGGATGATATGTTTCTGGTTGGAAATGACAAAGAAATTAACGAGGATTTGAATACCCAATTATCCTCCAAATTCGACATGAAAGATCTTGGTGCTATAAACTATATTTTGGGCATGGAAATTAAAAGAGATCGGGCAAAGAGGAAGCTCTGGTTAAAGCAAAGGAAGTATGTCGAGACAATACTGCAGAGGTCTAATATGCAGGATAGTAAACCGGTGAAGGTTCCTATTCCTGTAGGTGTGAGGTTATCTGCTGAACAATGTCCCAAGACACAAGAAGAGGAAGAGGACATGTCCCATGTATGCAATGCTCTGTACTAGACTAGACATTGCACATGTAGTGGGAGTATTGAGCAGGTTTATGTCAAAACCAGGAAAGGAGCATTGGACAACAATGAAGCGGGTTTTTAGGTATTTGTGTGGCACTAGTGATTATGGTCTGTGCTACCAAGAAAGACCAGGATTGGACAGAGTGTTGGATATTCATGGCTTTGTTGATGCAGACTAGGCCAAAGATCTGGATCAGAGAAGATCTACAAGTGGGTATTTGTTTAACCTATTTGGAGGTGCAGTCAGTTGGATGAGTAAGAAACAATCTGTAGTGGCACTATCAACTACAAAGGTAGAATACATGGCAGCCACTCATGCAAGCAAGCAAGCAGTTTGGTTGTAGAGATTATGTTCAAGTATGGGGTTAGTACAGGAGGCTATAAGGATATACTGTGATAGCCAAAGTGCAATTTTCTTGGCAAAGAACCCTACATATCATTCAAAGACAAAGCACATTGATGTTCAGTATCGCTTTGTGAGGGATATGATAGAAGAAAAAAATTAATATTAAAATTTATCGAGATGAAAAATATAAAAATAACCAGCAACAGCCATAAACACATAAACACACATGTTTATTTGGGAAAAACCCAAACTAATGATATTTCATTAGCATTGACCAAAATCCTGGCCAATCCAACCAAGTGAGCCTTCACTGCTCACCTCTAGGCCTTGCTTTACAATGAAGTCCTTCCAGCCTTTTATAAGCTCCATTACATATAATACCATGGGAAAAATGCTATGGATGCACAATACCATGTGTCCCAAAACCATCATTGTTTAACCTGGTCAACTTTGACTCTATCCTGAGTCAAGTTTACCTAACAATTCCCCCCTTAAACTTGACTTGGGGTTCCTTGACTAACTCTAGCCAAACCTGCTAAGTGAGACAATCCCTCTCACTCTAGCCCTTACCCCCCTTAGATTTTTTTACCCGGGGTATTGTTAACCCGACATCCCCCCTATCACCTAGGTCTAGACATACTTTACTAGTGATTATTTGGGGGTACACATGCCTTACTAGGTCTTACAGTAGTATGCCCATTTACATGCAATACCATGTCACTTGTATCCAGTTCAGTCCAAAGCACCAATGCTCTACTTTGAAGCCTCGGTAGCTCAACTCCACTTAAGTCGCCACACAAGTCAGAAGACTACTCTCAAACATGGCTAACCACCAGGGGCTAGGATCCACCACCACTGAGGAAGGACAAGAATTCAACCACTGGCTCCTGCTCGTCCAAAAACAGATCTTTAGGAACCCTAAATGCACCATGCATGCAAACGATCCCCAATCCAACCATAAGAGCCGAGATGAGAAATGACCCAATGTTCGTCAGAAACACGACAACAATGGTGAGCATCGTCATGATCCCGAGAACCTCCCTGTCGCTGTAGGTTCTGTTGAGTAGCACTAGGGGCTCCGTCCTGAGAAGATAAAGGAAGATCTATCTGCCCCAGCAGAGTGACAAGGAGGAACAATGATACAGGGTGTGAAATGAGGCTAAAGGCCAACATCCCTCAGAGAAGCAGTAGGTAATTGACACGAAAATACATCCAATTCTTGCAGATCCTGCTTCTCGCCTCTGCTAGTGACTCCAGCTTCGTCAAGGCACTTTGATCCACCATCTCCAGCGATGGATCCTCAATATCAGTCCACAGCTGTTGGACCTATGACCATCGTGGAGCTTGAGGCCTCTTCTACAGAAATGAATTCTTCTGATAAGCCTAAATTGGCAAGAATTTCTCTGCCCTCCTCCTGAGCTCACCCTACCATGTGATGGATCTGCTCTCCAGCCACTTGCCCCTCAAATCTTTAGATCGAGACCTCCATGAGTGGAGCGAATCAAATTTCTTTCATTCACCAGGCCAATAAAACCCTTGGCAACAAAAGCGTCCCTTTGAAGCCAATATTTGGCTTTGATACCATGAAGTATCTGAAGGCCCTTTTCTCTAATATGTCCAAGCCTTTGATGCCACAGCATGGTCTTCTCTCCAGAGACCACTAGATTTTCTACTCCACTTTCAGGAACCACATAACTATTGCACCCATGAATAACAGTGCTACCTTGCATCTTTTATAGAGTTCCAATACAAACTCCCCACATCAATACTAGTGCTCTGTAAACCATCTTGCAGGTTTCCTTCTCGAACACTATTTTTACACCTGCATCATCTAGCTTGCTTACAGAAACCAGATTTCTAGCCAATGCAAGAATATGTAGAACACCTGGAAGTGTTCTAACCCTTCCACCTTGCAACTTCAACTTTACTTTTCCATGACCAATGATTCTAGCCTTCCTATCATCCCCCAAGAAGACATCACCACCATGATATTTCTCATACTCACAGAACCACTCTCTCTGGGGAGTGAAGTGAAAGGATGCACTTGAGTCAATCAACCATGCCTCATGATCTACATGTGTACTTGAAGAAGCGAAGTACACATCCCTACCTTCATCTAAGGTGGTTTTTTCCTCTGTAGAAGGAGCCTCATCAGATCCCTTTCCTTTGTCAGGAGATTTAGATTTACAGTCCCTTTTGTAGTGCCCTTCCTTTCCACATTTCCAACACACCACCTTTACAGGTTTTCCTAAAGATTTAGATCTCTCTTTAGAATTAGATATCCCACTCGATGACTTATTTTTGTTTCTGTTCTAGGACTGTCCTCATACAGACAAGGCATCACTATTCTGGCTCTCCATATTTTTCCATCTCATCTCCTCCATCAGCAAGGCTGAGACTATTTCATCAAACTACAAGGCAGTTGCATTGCTACCTATTGCAATAACTAGACTATCGCACGAATCTGGTAGAGAACACAACAAACTGATGCACTTATCTTCATCTGAAATTTCAATATCAATATATTCTAACTGACTTACCATAGTATTAAATGCATTTAGATGCTTTGTCACTGAGTCTCCATCTTTCATCCTTAGGTTATACAGCTTTTTCTGCATGAATAGTTTATTCACTAGAGACTTAGATTGGTACAAAGTCCCTAACTTGTCCCACAAAGCCTTCACCGTAGCTTCCCCTGATACATTCAGAAATAATGAATCTGAGACAATTTTCACATATTGGGATCAGATGCCCCTTTACATTGATGATTACCCTTATAGCGGGATGAACTATCAAGGGGATCCTGACTTGCCACTTCTGCCCGAGCAAGCATGGGGACCATACAATAAGTTTTAAGTTGCTATTCTTATGGTGCATTTCATATGTTTATCACATCTATATGGTACTGAGTGTAAGATGTGTTGTGACATAGCATCGTTAAAGCCGACAAGATATGTAGGTCAAACCACAGTGCCTAGGATTGTAGATCGGGGGACATCATCATCACATCAGGCTCCAAAGGATACTACACTGCTCGCTAATCTTCATTGTAGGTTTGATGTACTCTTGACCAAAGTTTCAAAGCATGGATGGCATGACTTAAAGGATCAGTACACAGATGAGTGCACCAGTCTTACCTCAAAGTGGTGATGTATCGTGCAGCGCATGGCGATAGTTGGTCAGGTAGTACATGATCTATGTGTAGGTGGAGCAGAGACTTTGGCGCGAGATCCATCAGACAGTGACGCGATGTAGGGACATGAGGGTCCCATTGATTTTGATTTTTGTAACATGATATGGGCATGTCGGGTGTATTTAGAGCTATGGCTCTAAACACTTTTATGATGCATAATGTGTATGCATTTTATATGACGATGATGGTTTTCCATTTGTTGTGTTATCTTCTGTGGTATACATGTGATAAATATCAATCTATAATGTTGTTTCCAATGGCATCTACATAGTTATTTTGGGATCTAGGAACATGACTAAACGTAATGGTTTCAACTTCATGTACCAACAGCTTAACTCATATAATTTTCTAAATGGGACTTGGTTATGCACATGATACACACCGTTCAATTGCATGACAAGTAGCAAGGAATCTAAACGAACATGAAGATGAAGGATGCAATAAGCGAGGGCATCAACTAAAAAACATATCACTGCATCATATTTTTCCTGGTTATTGGTGGCAGATCCAATTCACACGTCATTTGAAAGGGCTAACATATGCAAGGGGGGGTAAAAATGACCCAGCCTGTGAGTCACACCATTGACATGACTGATATACGGTGTGGATGATGGATCCTTCTGAAAGGTGAAAAAGATAATGGATGAGATGATGCAATCTACCTATCTTCATGGCAGAAATAAAGACACGCAAATAAAATGGATGTGCTATGCACAAAATTTCTTGAGGTAGAGCGAATTAGGAGAATTAGGAAGGAAATGGCCTTCAAAATCCTTGGAAGGATTGTCCCCTTGCCTAAGTGCAAGGGTAATCAAGGGTAGACATAGCTTCCATGATGTCCTCATCAGGCTAGGAAATGAGCAGATAGGAGGAATATTGACTACATGATGCAGCGGCGTGACCTGGTGCATTAACCTAAGAAAGAAGGTTCACAAACACATCATCTGGAATGGTAGATGACAAGATGGTAGATGGAGGATCTATAAATGTTGATACATGGGATTTTGATGAAAGAGGTTCGATAGAAGTGCATGTAGAAACGTAAAAAAGGTTTGCCTATGAGGAACTCAAGGATGATTACAGGTAAAGGATATGGCCTGTGGTGTCCATCATCTTGACATCAGGGGTATGGATCACAATGGTGGGACTAGAGTCCCCCTATTCTGGTTGATTAGTGGTACCAGAATCCATGGGTAGAGGAGTAGATGATCCACCATGAGTGGCCTCGTATTCCTGAAATGCGCCAAGGCAATCGCGAAATTCATTGAGACGAGGGCAACAATGGGAATAATGACCATGATGATCACACAATGCACAAGGGTGATTTGTGCACAATGTTTTGAGTTTCTTAGGTGGGCCCAACAAACTAACATGGACTTTTGGGATATTTGACTTAGAAAATGCTTCATGAACTAAAGGTTTAAGTTTAGGAAGTTCGGGACAATTATTGGTGGCGTGCCCAACAACTTGACACAAAGAGCACAGGGGTGATGGCTTTGGGGCCTTTAGGAGCTAGAGGAGCTTGGGGAGCCTTGTCCTTAGGTTCTTTCCTCTTAGCTTTAACCCCCTATCTAGATGCTTTCACAATAGGGGTGGCTTCCTATTGAGGTTGTGATGAACTGAAGCAGTAGCAGGGGCCATAGGGACCGGTTGAACTGGGGTCAAGCATGATAAGGTCTTAGCTAGCCAGGCAGAATGTTTACAAGGGGATTGATGTACCATATTGGGATCCCTAGAGTAATGTTAGGAAGGATCAAAAAAGCCATGACAGGGACATAAAATACCCCCGAAGGGTGGAACAAGAAAGGTATCTAGATGACGGGATAATGTCCTAGCGGAATAGCTCCTTGATGGTTGAGACCTGGAGGAACAGTTCCTAGTGGAAACATAGGAGAGGCACCCACAAATAGAGGAGGTCCTTGAGGGGTGCATCTAGAGGGCTCAGCTGGAATGACAATAGTAGGGTGTTGAGGAGTTGGCTATTGATCAGTTGTACCAGACTACTTAAGGGCAGCCTGTGACACTTGTAACATGAAAACACTCATAGAGTTAGCCTCTAAGATGGGAAGGGGGGACTAGGGAAATAACCCAACAATGAGGAATATTTGTAGACTCCGAGAGAAACACTGGTTATAGGAGTTGAAGATTGTTTATTGGACACTGATGAGATAATGGACTAGGGGTAGGTCAGAGATCTCAGCTCATAGTAAGTCAATTAGTCGATGGTAACGATCTTCCCTTCATGGGGGAAGCACATCTTGTGGAACACCGCAGACACGACAACTGACATGGCATATGTGTAACTACGACCTAATATAATGTTGTAATCTAAAGGGGCATCAATGACTTTGATGTCGATGTGGAAAATATTGCCTGCAAGGGTCACTAGACAATTTCAGTACATGCCAAGGTGCTGGGAGGAGTGTCCATCCCAAGCACGCAAAGTGATGGTGGAGGGGGATAACTCAAGTGACTTAAGTTGTTTCCAAATAGCAGAGGACATCACATGGGTGGATGCACCTTCGTCAATAATGCATCGGGAGATGATGGCATTACAGACTCGGACTGGTATCTGGAAAGCAACAAATGAAGGCAATGGAGGATGTTCTGATGTATCAACTAGGAAGACAATAGACGATCGTCAGAAGGATCTACTGCACCTGAGGCAATTAGTAGAGCTTTCTTTTGAGATGGGCATGATTGGAGACTTCTAAGATCGACATCACAGTAGGTGATTGCACCAAGTTGTCTACTATATTGTTGTATGGGAAACTTGGTTAGAAGCCGCATTACGACGTAATGGTCCATTTGGTATCTTGGGAATGGCCTCAACTGCAGGTTGAGGGATTTTTAATGGACCATTTGGTGGCATAAGAGACTTAGCAGATGCTTTTTTCTTTTTACGCAGTGGCAGACAAAGTCGAGGGCTTGTCATATTGATGTGACCGAGTTTGTAGGTTGATATTAGAGGGGTTAACCCCATCAGAGTTCATCATAGGGATATGGTAGTCACCAGGACTAGAAGTTTGGGGGGGATGGGATACTTGAGCTGGCTGATGTTTTCAGGAAAACTAGTGCCTTTTCGAGTGACTAGCCCTCTAGGTTTGGCAGCTACCTAGAAAAAATAGTTTAAAGCAATTCAACAATTTCTTCGATGTGTAATGGATAAGAGAAAGACAACGGGACCAACCTAGAACTTCCGCTTAATCCTTTGCTTGATCTCTCTCCCCTTTGATAGAGCTTGCAACTCCTCCCCATACTTATCCCACTTGGAGAGTACTGTTGTGGGGAAAAATGCCTATGCAGGACAATCCTATCAACCTAAGGTGTGACAGTGCCTTAGCAACAAACAGAGACAACTATTCTAGTATTCTTCCTTTATGAATTAAGAATGAAGAGAGATGGATGGACTAACTGGTGTCTTCCGTTTGTCCCTCGATCCGGTTTCTCTTCTCTTTGAGAGTTCCCAGCTACTTGCC
The DNA here is from genome assembly GCA_031772625.1 of Pinus tabuliformis. Taxonomy (NCBI): domain Eukaryota; kingdom Viridiplantae; phylum Streptophyta; class Pinopsida; order Pinales; family Pinaceae; genus Pinus; species Pinus tabuliformis. The sequence continues at coordinate 640,671,771 of CM062815.1, read as the reverse complement.
TTCTCGCTCGCCCAACTTCAAGAGGTTTCTGCAAGATCACAAGAAGAGAACACTACACAAGACATGGATTCATATTCATAACTAGTTCAGGATTAGAAATAAACTAAACATACTAATGCAATCATACATCAAAGATACATCAGTATATAGGAGAAACCAAGATAGCTTTATTGATGAATAACAAGGTTCAGGAAGAGATACAACCTAGAGGGCTCCAATCCAGCATCTCTTTCCCAGCGAATGGAATTCCTATCTTCACCCCCTTCAAAGCATTAAGCACCCAATGATTCCAATCTCAAACCAATAGCAATTCTTTGCAATAACAAAATTCCAGCCCCTAGATCTCATGGAGGAGAGATCCATATATAGATGTTTGGAGAGAGGATGAGTCAGCTTGAGATCTGACTAGTGTCCTCTCCCTCTGTCAGTTCTTGATTCCACTTGGAGGTTCTTGCTTCCACTTGGAGATTGGGAACCTGTTACTCATCACCAGTCGAATTCACTGAGGCAAGTGTCATTGAGGAAGATTCTGGAAGCTTCCTGGGTCTTGACACCTCTTGGAATGAACTTGCGATTTGTCAAATCTCGCTCAACGCACCCTGGTAGTGCTTCTACTTGCGTTGCAGTGCAGGTAGCCAGTGTTGGTTTTGACATTCAGCGCAGACAGCTAGTGGAGCCACTGAATTGATCCTGAATTGACTTGTTTTTGAGCCGTTTCTGGTGGAGAACTTCTGTGAATTGCTGTGGTTTGTTAGCCTTGTTCCTCTAGGGGTAGGAACAACATGTTTAGGGACTTTGGATCCCTTAGATTATGGACATTTCATGCTCAATGTTGTAAGGCACAAAAATGTCTATAACAGTTGCCCCCTAAAGTATGAGGCCGTTTATTGGGTGAAATGCTTTATCAGGAGGATCCGAAGTTCATCCAATGCCGGGAGGAGACCTGTAGTAAGATACAATACAATACATTATTTTTCATACTGCTTTCATGATCTAGCTGAGGCGGGCATTCCCATGCTCAGCTTTATAAATTCATTTTCCTGTACATAGAACAGACAATCGTCTTATGGTAGACTGATAATTTTGATGAAATTATCATCCTTTGGGTAGGATGATTATCTGTTGCAATGATGTACATGTCAATGTCTTTATCTTTTCTGAATATATATCGCAACCCGGATGGATGAAACTAGATCCGGGGTCTTCAAACTAGTTCGATCTTCACTCTAAGTACAAGTCGATCCATGTGAGAAATGTTCTGAAGTCGAACATGGAAAGACATCGCTTGATTACTGGTCAATGAGGTAAACCGTTAACAAGCGCGAGAGGAATCACCGTTAATGATAATGACCCTCAAGGTATTGCAGTACAATTCACGTGGTGTGAATAAAGGACTTGGCGTCGAACACCACGCAAAATATTTCGGTCGAAGGTCATTGATGTATACCTGTCGCCGGAAGTGAGAAACTTGCCATTGAGGCATGCAAGCTTCAAAGTACTGAAGGGGTTGTTCCTAGATCAACTTCTTGGATAATGAGCTGATGTCGACAAGAAGCGATCCGTCAAAGGAGGGCCTTAATGAATCCCACATCAATGACACGAAACGGCGCTAATGATTTTGATGGAGGTGAAAACGATCTGTGACATATGATTCAGGGTGGCGGTCATGAAAGGATGAAGGATAATGTACGGCAGTGGATGGGACACGGTTGACTTTTCTGAGCGACTTCTCTTGAACATATGGCGACACTGATGCGATGGATCGGTAGCATTACCCCAAATATGGATGGTATGGCGAGACCATGGTGATGTGACCGGTGAATGAAATAACCCAACCCGATTGTGGTACAGAGGAAAAGTGTCATGTTCAAGAGCGACTTGCTACCATCAAAGTTTTCTTGAGTTTCTCCCAATTTTTCCCCAGTCATTGCTGACCAGTACCTCTTTATTTTTGTCAAGCTTGAGGAGGATAACATATGCTTGTTCTATAACCTGCCCTTCGGGCAAGCCCATCGCTATGTTTTAACGAGCCTAGTGATAGTGAAACTCGTTCTCGTCTAAAGACAAGTTTGTCGCTATTTAATGATTTTAACGAGTCTAACGACAAAGATAACTCGGTCCTTTTCATTTTTAGAGAGTCTGAAAAGGTACATAAAGTTAACTCCAAAAGTCCTTTTTCGTCATCTAATCCCTTAAGTCCGAAAAAGTATAAAACAATACAGAAGGGATGAGTTTTCGATAGTTTTAACGAGCCGAATAAAACAAGCGCTCGATCTTTTTGTGCAATAATCCCTCAGGTCCAAAAAGATTAAAATCTAGAGGAGGGATAGCTCTTCCGGTCGCTTTAATGAGCTGGAAGGCCAAGGACTCGGCAATCTTTTCATATTTTACGAGTCAGATGAAAAGAGCTTAAAGAAGACTCGTCTTTTGAGGAACGAGTGATGAAACAGGTTAGCAACTGATTCCAGGTATAGGTTGGAATTTTCCAATCACGGTAGTGTCACAAGGATGGCTAGTGAAATCACTCTTCGCAGCTGTTCCTCAAAATGGGTAAACAAACATATGGAGGTGAACGATCGGCCAATGGAAAATTGGAGGTGACGGGCGAACACGAGCAAGGCTTTAATGGCTAATAATGTTACATTCACAGTGGTTATTTACCGGGCAGTTCATTTTTTAACGAGCTTAAACGCGGATTGAAACACTTGCTCGGCCTTATGTTTATTTTTTAACGAGCATGAACTATGTGCTAAAACTTCTCAGATCTTTGCATTTATTTTTTAACGAGCATGAACTGTGTGCTAAAACTGCTCAATTACCCAGTCATATGATAAGAATGTCTCATTAAGATTCTATTTTTTATGGAGCTTCATCTTACAAAGCTATGCCCCGCATCCTTTCGTTATGCAAGTTCGAAAACGACTAATCCTATGAGTTTAAAGGGTTAGAGGTCCTAAAAATTTAAAAAAATAAATAGCCGCTCCTTGCTTGCACTCTGAAAGGTTTGCATGCCCCCAGGTATAAAGTATGATTTCAAAGTTACCCCTCAATTTGCAAGTAAAACATTTGTTCTACCAGGAAAGGCCTACCTCTTTCAGGTTACCAAAGATTGTTCCGTTAATCTTTCAAACAAAACACTTCTTTGGTGGTGTCTACCGAGATAGACAAAGGTGAATGACCTTAGTGCCAAACACGTAACTTTGACAAAAGAATCTTATTCTAGAATAACCCTCTTCCAGCATGGGCGGGGTACATACTAGTCATATTCTCCCGCGGAAAGCTACTCTATACCCAAAGTTTTCCTGCCGAAGCAGACCAGGACGCATGCCCCCTGGGTTCCAATCATATCCTCCCGGATTACTCGCGCTCATCAGGAGGATGGACCGTGGGTTGAGACATTTCTTGCGTGAAGAGACCATTTAGGGATGGTATATGACTATTTGCGATGCGTGATCCGGGAAATGAAAGTTGGTCCACGAGCTTGACCACTCTTCCTTCGCGCGGAAAACACATTACTCTAAAGAGTGAGGAGACGATGGCTCCCATGCAATATATATAGTCTCATCCAAGGAGTAGGTTATAATCCAAGGGTCCTTGAACGACCATCACGTTCATTTGAACGGTCTTCCCTTTCAATGTGATCGGCGCATTGGGGAGGATCACTAAAGGTCGACTGGTTCCTTTATCAAAGCCTGATAGATTTCTCATTTCAGGCAAAAGCGCTGGCAAACCAAGCGCTTTCCAAGAAATAGAGGAAAGGATACTCACAGATGCCCCCTCATCAATGATAGTGCCAGCCATTACCATTCTGTATATTTGAACGATAATTCTGAATGGTACGCTTGCTGGCAAACGGGGTCTGCCTAGTTGGTTCCAGTCGAACGAGACAACTAGGTTGCTTGGTGGTGGGACCGAATAGACGGCCGGGTATGACTCTGACGAAGTTCCTTCCTGAGATAAAGGAATGGGCAAATTGCCCCCTTGTTCATTGGAGTCTGTGTTGATGAAGAGAATTTGGACGGTGTCGTCTTTATTCTCTTCTGTGATGGTATCATTCGAGGATAGAGCCTCTGAAGGAAAAACCGGGTCAACTGCCGCCTCAACCTTTTGAATTTCGTCAGGTATGGATTCAGACGGTTCATCCTCAATGATAGGTGCTTCGGCTGACCACCTGAGCGGGCCAGACGGGTTCTCAACTGGTGAAGGACTTGGCAGGAGTTTTTGATATCCAGGAGGAAGTTGCGCTCGCAAAATCGGGCGATCTTCCAGAACTCTTTTAGCCTTGTCTAAGAAGGGACAACGGTGGATGGCATGGTCGCCTTCACACAGTTTGCAGGGAAATCTAGCTTTCCCTCTTTGTCCTGTGACTTCACTTTCACTAGTTGACGGTGAGCTGTCAACATGGCTATCAGAGGTTGACGCTACCGAATTGTGCAAACGGGGAGACCAGTCCCTTAATATCCGTGGGATGCAGGGACAATCTCTGTGGAAGTGTTCTCCCTTGCATATGACACATGGCGATTTAGGCCTAGTCAGTGCTGTGTGTGGATTTTTGTCAGACGCCACTTGTTTGCGCCTAGTCGCTTTTGGCTCCTTCTTCTTCTTCTCTTTCTTCTTCTTTTCCTTCTTCTCCTTAGGAACTTGGTTTTTTGTTTTACCAGTTCCGTCAAGCGAAGAGGAAGGAGGAGAGGAAGAATTAGATGAAGTAGAAGGCTGGTGGGTAACTCTGGTCTGGTCTAACTGTTGATTCGGCTGTTCAGGAATAGTGGTGTTTTGAACGACATTGGTCGAGAAGAGCCAGACCGGCAAGCCAATTGTCAGTCCTGGAAGCGACAATGTGGCCATGTGGGGCGCACCAACATCTCCCCAAGAGGAGAAAGGACTAGGATTTCCACCAAGGGGAATTCCTTGGTTGGTGTGCTCCATTTTCTCAACCTAAAGATCAATGCAGGAATAAGGGGTGATTGTTCCGTTTAAAATAAATTTTTAACGACGCTTAGACACAACTTGATTTTTTAGTTTTAAAGAGTCGAGAAAAAGCTAAAGATGACTCTAGTCTCCTTCGATGTTTTAACGAGCCCGAAGTGACAAATGATCGGATGGACTTTTTCCATTATAGAGTCTGAAAAAGGCCAAAAGGAACTGCTCTGGAGTTCTAGGCAGAGGGTGTGCCAAACTTTTCGCAAAACCACAGAATACTCTTTAGGGTATGGGCGGTCGATCTTCCTGAATGTTGTGTTCAGTGCATTGCGATCAGTAGGGTGGCCGACACGGCTTCCTAAGGATAAAGGTTTTATGCCTATAGGGGTCTCCCAATATATACGCGACGGTATGTGGGAGCATAATCTGTACTGGCGCTATCGTCCCTCAGGAGGAATCACCCACCATCAATGAGATCGATAGTCACCAGGTTTTACGACGCCGGAACACGTCTCTGGCCTAGAACTCTATGTTGTGCGTTATGTTGCAAAGCGTTGTTAAGTTCATTCAATTTATTTTAGGTTGATCTTTTTAGAAGTTTGCCTTTTGAGGTTCACCACGAGATGTATGATACAATTCCTAAATGCAGTCTAAAGATGATAAGCAAGCTTTATATCTTTTCAACTTATGAAAATCCTAGCTACTAAGGGAAAAGAAAGACACCATCTTTTCTCAAAGAGAAATCAGCACACTCTTATGCACTTTTCCTAAATCAAACATGCAAACTATCAAGATGCAAATGCACAATGCAGGTGTTTGTTTTCCACTCTCTTAGTATTGATGCCTACAAAGAAATCTTTTTGTACAACTTTGAATTTGCTTTTAAATGACAAATACAAACAAGTTTACTTTTTCGAAATCAGAGAGGGTAGAAGAGATTACAACACTTAACGATTTCTGAAATGAATACTTGTTTCGACACTTAAAAGAGACAAACTCAAACCAAAAGCAAAAGTAAACGTATAATCAACTGTAAACAGCCAATGAACTCTCTCCTAAGATCACAATCAACAGATCTGAATCAAGGGCTACAGGATGACTATTTCACTCATGCAAAGGAAAACTGTAAATGATGCCACAAACACATAAAAACACTCACAATCTTTTTGTACAAAAGGAGGTGGAATTTAGGCAGAGAAAAGGAGTTATCAGACTGGTACCTATGCTGGTTACAGGCTGCAAAAAACAGAGATCAAAACAAGGCAAAACAGAGCAGAGAACCCCAGCTGCACAAGGCCTAACTGGATCAGCGCAACCTCAACACAGGGGTTTTGACATTCAGCGCAGGTAGCCTTCACGGAACCTGCATTGAAATGCAGAACCTCTTCACAGGGGTTGCGCTGAAGGAGAAACGAGAGTTTGTCACTGGGTTCTGGGTCACAGATTGCTATTTAATCTACAGTTTCAGGCCAAATCAAAGCAACAAGCAAGGTACAGTCAAAGGGATGCTTTGAGGGGGTACTAAGATCTATCACAAAGGATCATCAAATCATTTGTGAGTCCATTGTTCAGATCATAGACAAATCCAGTGATTGGATCAAAGCAGCAACTGTCTACTTTGCATCTGAAAATATCAGATGCAGTTCGATTGTTGCTGTTGAGTCTATGAAACAAACAATGATGGAAACACAAATAAAATGACTAAACAGATCTCCCCAGCGGAGTCGCCAATTTGTTGTGGGGAAAAATGCCTATGCAGGACGATCCTATCCACCTAAGGTGTGACAGTGCCTTAGCAACAAACAGAGATAGCTATTCTAGTATTCTTCCTTTATGAATTAAGAATGAAGAGAGATGGATGGACTAACCGGTGTATTCCGTTTGTCCCTCGATCCAGTTTCTCTTCTCTTTGAGAGTTCCCAGCTACTTGCCTTCTCGCTCGCCCAGCTTCAAGAGGTTTCTGCAAGATCACAAGAAGACAACACTACACAAGACATGGATTCATATTCATAACTAGTTCAGGATTAGAAATAAACTAAACATACTAATGCAATCATACATCAAAGATACATCAGTATATAGGAGAAACCAAGATAGCTTTATTGATGAATAACAAGGTTCAGGAAGAGATACAACCCAGAGGGCTCCAATCCAGCATCTCTTTCCCAGCAAATGGAATTCCTGTCTTCACCCCCTTCAAAGCATTAAGCACCCAATGATTCCAATCTCAAACCAACAGCAATTCTTTGCAATAACAAAATTCCAGCCCCTAGATCTCATGGAGGAGAGATCCATATATAGATGTTTGCAGAGAGGATGAGTCAGCTTGAGATCTGACTAGTGTCCTCTCCCTCTGTCAGTTCTTGATTCCACTTGGAGGTTCTTGCTTCCACTTGGAGATTGGGAACCTCTTACTCATCACCAGTCGAATTCACTGAGGCAAGTGTCATTGAGGAAGATTCTGGAAGCTTCCTGAGTCTTCACACCTCTTGGAATGAACTTGCGAATTGTCAAATCTCGCTCAACGCACCCTGGTAGTGCTTCTACCTGCGTTGCAGTGTAGGTAGCCAGTGTTGGCTTTGACATTCAGTGCAGACAGCTAGTGGAGCCACTGAATTGATCCTGAATTGACTTGTTTTTGAGCAGTTTCTGGTGGAGAACTTCTGTGAATTGCTATGTTTTGTTAGCCTTGTTCCTCTAGGGGTAGGAACAACATGTTTAGGGACTTTGGATCCCTTAGATTATGGACATTTCATGCTCAATGCTGTAAGGCACAAAAATGTCTATGACAAGTACCTGTAAAAACACAGTAACAAAGAACCGTCAAAGCATCTTGATCAATTACAACATACACATTACAGAATCAGATATATAATGAACATATAATAACATTCACAAATGATAACATTCACAATTGCACAATCATATGGAAGAAAACTTGATGAACTTTATTAAATAGAGAGGAGAATTACAACCCAGTTGATTGATCCAACATCATCCTTCGAGCATCAAGCCCTCTTCACCTCATGAAATAGCAAGATCACAACAACAATACAAAGCTCTTTCCTCAATTACAAACTATCAGCACTTCCTTGCAATTCACAACATTCTAGCCTCTCTATCTCTTAGATGAGGGATCCATTTATAGATGTGTGCAAGGGTGTGAGTCATCTCTGGGGTTTGATTAGTGTCATTCCACTTGTTACATTTGGTTCCACAAGAGAAGAGATCATTGAAGTTTAGATCCCTTACTCATCCTTGGGCGAATCCAAAGAGGCAAGTGGCGGAGGGGAAGTTGCTAGAAGATTCTATGAGCATCCACTTAGCAAACTATCCCAGAAATTTGTCCATACTTGCTCATCACACCCTATAGGAGGCCTAATCAGTATGCATCACACCTAAGTAGTGTATCACTTAGTATGCATCGCACCTGGCCAGTGTAGCAGTCAGTATGATTCAGTTTAGGCCATTTTTGGATGGTTTTTCAGGTGGAACTTTTGGGGAATGATGTAATCAGATGACCATGTTCTTTTAGGGTATGAAACAAATCTCTTAGGGTTTGATGAGCACTATTTTATCGACATATAATTTTTTTGTTGAAGTGCCCAAATATGTATATAACAATTTCCCCCTAAAGCATGAAGCTGTAAATCTTGATGTTGGGTAAAATGCTTTATTATGAGGATCTCAGGTTTCGAACTGGAAGGTGACCTGTATAAGATACAATACAATACATCATCATAATATAATTTTCATGATCCAGCTAAGGCAAGCATTCCCATGCTCAACTTTATAAATTCATTTCATGTACATAGATGAGATAGTCGTCGGCAGATGCAGATTGGTGATTCTTCAGATGTAGAGTCATCATACTTGGTTAGGATGACCATCTATGTAGCGCCTTTGTACATTTTATGCTTTTATATCCCTAAATATATCGTAGCCCAGATGGATGAAACTAGATCCAGGGTCTTCAAACTCGTTCAATCTTCGCCTGATGTACAAGTCGATCCATGTGAAAAGATGTTCTGAAGTCTAACATGGAAAGACATCGTCTGATTACCAGCCAATAATGTGAGCTGTTAATAGAAGCAAGAGGAATCACTGATAATAATGATGACCCTCAATATACTAAAGTAAAATTCACGTGGTGTGAATATATGATTTGATGTCGAACACCACACAAAATCTTTTGGTCGAAGGCCATTGATGTCAACCTGTCGCCAAAAGTGAGAAACTTGCCATTGAGGCATGCAAGCTTCAAAGCACTGAAAGTGGTGTTTCTAAGTTAACTTCTTGGATAATGAGCTGATGTTGACAAGAAGTGACTCATCGTAGGAGGGCCTTAATGTATCCCACATCTACAACACGAAACGAAGAAAATGATTTCTGGAGGTGAAAATGATCTAATGACACAAGGTTCAGGAATGGCGGTCATGAAAAATGAAGGTTGAAGGTATTATAGTGGATGAGGTATTAACTGGATTGTGGTTTCTCAACTGAATGACTTCTCTTGAACATGTCAACGACACTAAGATGGATTGGTAGCATTAACCCCAAAATATGGATGGTGTGGAAGACCAATGGTGAGATGACCGGTGAACAGAATAACCCAACCCGACTCAATAATGGTGATGGAGTGAAAGTGTCATGTTCAAGAGTGACCTACTACCATAAATTTCTTCAAGTTTTCTTCCATTTTTCCCCAGTCATTGCTGACCAGTACCTCTTTATTTTTTTCAATCTTGAGGAGGATAACATATGCTTGTTCTATAATTTTCCCTTTAGGAAAACCTGTCATTATGTTTTAATGAGTCTAGCGACAGTGAAACTCGGTCTCGTCTAGAATGGACAAGTTTGTCGCTATTGTTTTAACGAGTTTAGAGAGTTTGAAAAGGGATGAAAAAGGAAACTCTGGAAGTTCTTTTTCGTAGAATAATCCCTTAGGTCCGAAAAAGGATAAAATAATACGAAAGGGATGACTTTTCTGATCACTTTAATGATCTAAAAAGGACAAGCGCTCGAACTTTTTCATGAGATAATCCATCAGGTCCGAAAAACATTAAAATATACAGGAGGGATGACACTTCTGATCACTTTAACGAGTTGGAAAGGTCAATTTCTCGATGATATTTTCATATTTAATGAGTGACTCTGAAAAGGGTTTAAAGGAGACTCGATTTTGAGGAACGAGTGGTGTCTAGGGTGGCAACTAGTCCTCGGTAAGCTTGGAACTTCTCAAAACATGGTGATTTCTATGAAGAGGTTGGCTAATAAGACCAATCATCGCAACTATTCCTCAAAAAGGGTAAACAACCAAGTGGAAGCATATGATCGGCCGAAGAGATGGAGGTGATGAGAGGTACACAACTAAGGCTCAAAAGGCTGATAGAATGGAAATCACAAAGGTTATTTACTGAATTTGGGTTCATTTTTTAACGAGCTTGAACCATGGGGGGGACTATGCTCGGTTTTAGTTCTACTTTTACGCAAGCTAGAAATGACAAAACTAAAAAACTAGAAAAAACTAAAAAGCTAGAAATGACAAAACTAAAAATTGAAAAAAGGAAATGAAAAGTTTGCATGCCCCCAGCATGATGAAAAGGAGAGTCTCTAGTAGCCATATCGAAACTTACTAAGGTTAGGTAGGATGGTTTCATCCAGAAGACAAAACACTTCCTTGGCTTCATCCATAAAATAGACAAAGCTGAATGGTGTGTCAGACGAATACATAACCTATAGGGAAACTTATCTTTTCGACTAGGTTCATCCACAAAATAGACAAGGGTGCATGCCGCCTAAGCTTCATTACATTCACTAGACTACTCATGGCAATCAGGTGGATGGAACGAAGGTTCAAGAGATAGAGCTGATGTAAAAGGACCATTTAGAGATGTTGATTGACTTGGAGCTATGCTTGAACCGGGAAATGAATGTTGATCAATGGTGACAATTTTTCCTTCATAGTCACGTCCAAGGATTAGATTTTAATCTAACGGTCCTAGGACTACCATTGTGTTCAGATGAATGGTTTTACCTCCAAAAGTGATCGGTAACCTAGGAAGGATCCCTAACGGTCGACTGGTTCCTTTGTTAAAGCCTAACAGATTCTGTGTAATAGGCATAAGCGGTGGCAAACCAAACGCTTTCCAAGAAGTTGAGGAAAGGATACTCACTGATGCCCCTTCATCTAGAATAGTGCCAGACATGATCATTTTATGAACTTGTACTATGATCTGGAACGGTACATGATAAGGAAGGCGGGATCTTGCTAGTCGATTCCAATCAAAGGAAGTGACTAGACTACTTGGAGGGGGTACCGAATAAATGGGTGAATTAACATCTTGAGTTACGATAACTGGAGGATTTTTCTCCTATTGTGAAGGAACGGGCAGATTTCCCACAAGTGCATCAGACTCTGAAGTAACAAAAATAATTTGAACAGTATCATTCTTAGTCTCTTCGGGAAGGGTACGATTTTCTGAAGGTAAAACCAGGTCAACTGTGACCTCGACCTATTGACTTCGGTCGGGTGTAGACTCATAAGGTTCACTTTCAGAGAGAGTGGTTTCAACCAATGGTTGATTTAAGTCAGTCGGTTTTTCAACTAGTAAAGGACTTGGGGAGAGTTTCCTGTAGCCAGATGGAAGTCGCTGTGGTGATGCAGGATGGTTATCCAACACTCTTTTGGCTTCATCCAAAAAAGGACAAAGGTGAAGGGTATGTTTCCCTTCACATAACTTACATGGAAATCTAACCTTTCTCGTCTGTCCATGAACTTCACTATCACTATTTGAAGGTATGTTATCAACATGATCTCGAGAAGTTGATGACACAGGATGGTGCAAATAGGGAGACTATTCTCTCAAAAATCCGAGGAAAGCAAGGATAGTCTCAAGAAAAATGGTCACCTGTACAAATTACACATGGAAATTTGGTTTTGGAAAGTTTAATGTGTGGATTTTCACCAGCTGATGCATCCAAAGCAATGGTTCCTTGGTTTCTCCCTTTTTGAATTTGCTTCTTCTTCTTCTCCTTCCCTTTCTTCTTCTTCTCAGCCACCCGATTACTAGTATCACTATTTTCACCAAGCGAAGAGGGAGAAGGGGAGGGAGAAACAAATGAAGAAGAAGGTGATGGGTTAACTTCAATATCAACTAGAGGTCAATTCAATTGTAGAGGCATCATGACATTTTGAACCACAGAGGTTGAGAACATCCATACCAGCAGGCCAATGGTAAGCCCTGGAGGGGACAATGTGGCCATATGAGGAGCACCAATATTTCCCCAAGAAGTGAAAGGACTAGGATTCCCTTCAAAAGGGATTCCTTGATTGGTGGACTCCATATATCTCAACCTAAGATCAACTAAGGAATAGGGATGTTATTTCGAATTCAATTAATTTTAGTGACGCTTTGACACAACTTTGCTTTTTCAGTTTTTAAGAGTCGAGAAAAAGCTAAAGAGGACTCTAGTCTCCTTCAATTTTTAATGAGTCTGAAGTGACAAGTGCTTAGATGGACCTTTTCTTTTAAAGAGTCGAAAAGGAATGAAAGTGACTACTCTGGAAATCTAGACAGAGGGATTACCAAACCGATCACAAAACTGCAATATACACCTTGGTGATAAATTAAAGAGAAATTACTAAGGACTTATGTACAGTAGTTAATCTTCTCGAATGTTGTGTTCAGTGCGTTGCGATCAATAAGGCAACAGACTAAGCTTCCTATGGATAAAGGATATAAGGCTATTGTGGTCTCCCAATATATACGCGACGATACGGGGAGCACAAGTTTGTGCTAGCACTTGTCGTATCAAGGAGGAGGAATCACCCAACCTTCAATGAAAATGATAGTTACTAGTTTTTACGACGCCGGAACATGTCTCTAGCCTAGACCTCTAGATATGTTGCATTAAGTTCCAAAGCATTGTTAAGTTCATTGAGATTTATTTTAAAGTTGATCTTGTTTAAAGTTTTCCTTTCAATGGTTCACTGCGTGATGATGATTTGAAATTCCTAAAATTCAATCTACAATGATAAACAATCTTTGTTTATTTCGATCAATGAAAATCCTAGCTACTAGGGAAAGAAGATTACAATTCTTTCAACAAAGAGCAAAGAGCACACACTAGTGCATTTTCTTAAATCATTTTTCGCACACAAACTAAATGCAAATGCAAATGCATGTATTCATTTTTTGTTTTTGTTAATGTGAAAAACGCCAGAAAGGAAAACTAAATGCAACAAAGATCTGAAATATTTCTTTCAAAATGGCATTTTGACAATTTCTTCTTCAAAAGAGAAAGGAAGACTAAACGACACTTTTCAATTTTGAATTAAAAAAAATTCTTTCGACACTTCGAATAAAAACAAATCAAATCAAATACATGAAGAAAAGTTCAATCGTCTATCAAGGGAAGGAAGAATCCATGACACTTCTCTTTTCGACAAAAAACGACAGTTACGACACTTTTTGTACCAAAGCAACAGATCGATTTAAGCAACTTTTTGACAAAGGATTGTAAATGATGAACAAATACAAAAAAAATTCACTAATCCTAATCAATGGAGGCTGATCTATGTGACGTAAGCAGGCTTCAGTAATGAGGCACTGTTCATAAACAGCAAAACAACTAAACAAAATTGGAAACAAGGACAAAACCCCCCAATTTCTAGGATGGAAATAGGTTCAGTTACTCATCGCACCTGGGCCTCACAGAAACGGGGATGCATCGCACTTTACACACTTGGGAAGTGTGATGCATATTGGTTTATAGTGACAGACAGTGCGATGGGCTAGGGAGCACAACTAAGGTGGGTTTTGGCTTGGATGTGCAGCTATTTTTAGTGAGTTAAACTGAGCTATGATGGACAGTAAAGAGAAAAGTACAAAGGAATGTCTTGAGAGGTTACTGAGCTACCAAAATGGAATCTAGAATGGTTGTAAGTCAAATGTTTAATTCATAAACGAAACCAAAGATTGACTGAAGCAGCATTCATCTACTATGCAATTGCACAGTAAGAGCAGTTCGAAGGATATTTGGCTGACTTTAGGCTCTGTCTATAGCTTATCAAATTGAACATAAAAAAAACAATAACAACAAAAAAACATCTAATCGCTCCCCAATGGAGTCGCAAATTTGTTGCCGGGAAAACTAGTGTCTTTTCAAGTGACTAGCCCTCTAGGTTTGGTAGCTATCCTAGAAACAATAGTTTAAAGTAATTCAATGATTTCTTCTATGTGTAATGGATAAGAGAAAGATAATAGGACCAACTTGGAACTTCCGCTTAATCCTTTGCTTGATCTCTCTCCCCTTTGACAGAGCTTGCAACTCCTCCCCGTACTTATCCCGCTTGGAGAGTACCTGTAGAAACACAGTAACAAAGAACTGTCAAAGCATCTTGATCTATTACAACATACACATTATAGAATTAGATATATAATGAACATATAATAGCATTCACAAATGATAACATTCACAATTTCACAATCTTATGGAAGAAAACTTGAAGAACTTTATTAAATAGAAGGGAGAACTACAACCCAGTTGTCTGATCTAGCATCAAGCCCTCTTCACCTCATGAAATAACACTATCACACCAACAATACAAATCTCTTTCCTCAATTACAAACTATTAGAACTTCCTTTCAATTCACAACATTCCAGCCTCTAGATCTCTTAGATGAGGGATCCATTTATAGATGTGTGCAAGGGTGTGAGTCATCTCTGGGGTTTGATTAGTATCATTCCACTTGTTACATTTGGTTCCACAAGAGAAGAGACAACTGAAGTTTAGATCCCTTACTCATCATTGAGCTAATTAAGAGAGGCAAGTGGCAGAGGGGAAGTTTCTAGAATATTCTATGAGCATCCACTTAGCAAACTATCCTGGACATTTGTCCATCCTCACTCATCACACCCTATAGAAGGCCTAATTAGTATGCATCACACCTGAGCAGTGTATCACTCAGTATGCATCGCACCTGGCCAATGTAGCAGTCAGTATGGTTCAGTTTAGGCCATTTTTGGATGGCTTTTCAGGTGGAACTTTTGGGGAATGATGTAATCAGATGACCATGTTATTTTAGGGTATGAAACAATTCTCTTAGGGGTTGATGAGCCCTAGTTTATCGACATATAAGTTTTGGGTTGAAGTGCCCAAATATGTTTATAACAGCTGAGATTGAGAAACAACAAATCCTTGCTGAGGGAAAGGATTTGTGAGCACTATCGGTTGAGATGGCTTAAGATTTTGAGGCAATTGTTGACCTCTAGAAGCTGCTTGAGCTTCCCACATTTGGTG
The DNA here is from genome assembly GCA_031772625.1 of Pinus tabuliformis. Lineage (NCBI taxonomy): Eukaryota > Viridiplantae > Streptophyta > Pinopsida > Pinales > Pinaceae > Pinus > Pinus tabuliformis. The sequence goes on along the minus strand of CM062815.1, from coordinate 640,656,545 downwards.
CATCAGGGGTAAGAGAGGACACTAATGTGTATAATGGCCATGTACACCACAACATGCACAAGGCTTGTTTGTATGAATAGCCTTGTTCTTCTTGGGTTGTCTGCCCTGTTGCTTGTTTTTGGTGTTAGGCTGGTTACCCTGGGGTTCACTAGGCTGGTTACCTTGACTACCCTGGTTACCCTTATTACCCTTCCCCTTATTCTTTTTCTACAAATTTTGGTGATTGGTTGCACTCTGCTGCACAAACACCTGGCCCTGACGGGGCGATGGCTACTAGGGCCGAGGATGCATGGGAGGTTGTGACACTAATGCTTAAGGGGTTGGAGTGCTAGGCTATGCATAAGTAGGAGAAAGAGTTTGGTAGACAGGTTGGGGTCGTGAAAACATGTTGCTAGTAGGATAGGCATGAGTTTTAGAGGAACTGGTGCCCCCTTGCAGATAGCCAGAACTTTCCTGAGTATATGGAAAAGGGTGTGAAAGGGTTCCAACAATACCATCGATGACGTGGGATGCCCCTGGTGCATTGGCACTTCTAGGACAAGGGAGGTTTGGAATGACGGTATAGACATAACCAGATTGCACATAAATCAAGTCATATATTAGAGCGGTTTGGAGAGCTTCTTCCTTGGTATGAGGAAAGTGGGACGCAACATCTTTTCCAATGGGTGCTAGAAGGCTCCTAAGAAACCAATCTAGATAGACACGGTCTTCAAAAGGAGGGGCACGACATGTGCTCCTCCTTCGACACTACTCTTGAACATGGTTGGATAGGCGAGTGGTGAAGGACTGATGGAATGAGGTCAATAGCTTTGTACCAGTGTTGTACCAGAGAGGTAACTAGAAATATGAAAGGAATGCTTTAGCAAGTATCACGAAAATGGAATGAGATGTAGAGGGTTGGTCTACATACCATTTTGTAGCATCTCTAGTGAGTGTGTATTGGAATAGTTGAAGAAAAATGGAGTCCTCAGTTATGGAGTTGGAATAAAACCACATGTGGAAGGATCGAACATGTTTGGTAGGATCCTCTCCAACATTACCCTCAAACTTTGGGATGTTTGAGGGAATCTTAGTCGACATAGAAGGCCAACAAAAATCGTGGTGTATGGGGTCATTTATCAATTGGTTAAAATCCAGTAGACTTAACCCAGCCATAAAGGGGAGCATGGGGGCTATCGGAATGGTTCCTGAGATTGTTCTGCTTGACTTGACCACAGGGATAGACCGAAGCTGACACCAGGTTGGGTTCCTGCACCAGATTTTGGTCTAGACATGGTGATGATATGTGGTGAAGGAGGCTTGGACTCAGATGAGGAATCGGGTGAACCAGTAGAAGAGTCAGTGTGGGGACTCAAAGGGCTATGAACGCAAACCCGATGGGGAGGGGTAATATGACCAAACAAAAACTAGGGGTGAAGGCCTAATAGTCCCCGTGACAAACACCTTGGTGGTGCAATGGTGGTAGGACACACATGACATGGAAATGGTGAACGGAGATCAACAATATTCCTTTGTCTCGATGAGGGGAGATGAATTTATTATGTTAAGTCTTGGCTTAGCAGTGTAAACCAAGAACACTTCGCTTAAGGTGTTCTTGTGTGTGCAAGTGTATTTATTGATTAAGACCATATTGTGTTTGTAAAAAAAAAAAAAATCTTGCGAAAAATAAACTGAAATTAATAATAGAAAATGAACATCAAAACAATTAACTAAACCCCACCCAAACTGGGTTTGAAAACACTGTGTTGGTTGGTGGCTAAATCAATAGAAAATACACTAAAATGGTTAAGAGATCTAAATTTTTGTGTTACTGGGATCAAGTGACACTAAGCTACTGGAAAGTGGTGAATCAACAGTAAAAAACTAGAGGGGAAGATCGCTGCAAAAATATAGGGATATGGGTGAAACACCTAGGGAAACCGATGGGACCCTAAGGCCAAAGACCAAAAAAGTTTAAATTTGAAACTATGGATGGTAACAAACTATCTTTATAGATCTGAAATAGAAGGGTACAGATCTAGAAAATGTGGTTGAAAGTGTTACAGAAACTAAAATTACTCACTCTTCTAAACCCCTCCTAGAAAGGTGGAAGCATACTAGAAGCCTTGGGGGGATAAATTCAACTTCGACAAGTAAATCAGAGTGGATAAAGGCCTAAGCAAGATGAGATAGAGGTCAGACAACCCAACAGACAACTCTCTACAAAATCTAGAAACAGATCTGAGAAAAACCCTAAAACCCAGAAATCATAGATACTGACCTGTTTTCGTATAGGGATCACACTTTTCGGGTTGATAAGTGTGCTCTGGCCTCCATAACGCACTTTTTGGGCCAAAAATTGTGATTTTTGCTCCACGGATCCCACTCAGAAAATCTTGGAAAAAAGTGTTGCCTTTGTTGTAGCCAGTTCTTGTGACCTACGGAAACGACTAGAAATCTTGCGGAAGTTAGAAATTTAATAGATCTAGGGTTAAAAAACTAGGAAAAACATTAAGAGAATTGAAAAAAGAAGAAACCCTAAGCTGAAAACTAAAGGTCACCCACGTTTCTATATCTGAAGTATAAACCAATGGAGTCGCCAATTTTGTTGTAGTGTTTTCTTCTCAAAGATGTACGAAAAGAACCCACTTAAGATTGTGGATGAAAAACAATCTCAACAATATAAATGGCTACTAAGCATTGTAGATTTGCAACTACTGATAGAAAGAAAACCTGCCAAAGTCTGGATCTATGCGACAATCATAGTTAAATAGTAAAAAGAAAGAGTAATAACTTAAATCATCCAATGGAAACCAGAAATACAAAGATTAGTTTTATTATAACACCTATGAAGGGAACAAATAAATGTTACTAGTCCTGCTCTATGGGATGGGTTCTTGGCTATCCTCAAATGTCTTAAACTTGTGTAGAGTATCTCTCCTCTATAATGTGTAAGCCCAACAAAAATATGGTGTGCGGCAATGAAAATAATCAGAGTTACAACAGTGAGTGCAACAATGAAAATAACTAAAAGTGAATAACGAATGGAAAACCCTTCTATTTATAACAAAATATTGAGTTATTCTCGAATAATGAGCAATAATAAAATATTATTGATCCCATTCTTGGAATAACCACCTAGAATATTTTATCATATTTGTTTAGGAGGGAAAAAGTATTTAAACTTTTATTTAGAAATAATAAATAAATAAATAATTTATTTACCATCTCAAGGAATTATTTAAGGAATAATAAACAAATAATGATCTATTTAATTATTCCTAATGGATTTAGTCAAATTTGACAAAGAATAATAATTAATTAGTGATTAATTAATTATTCCTAGAGAAAAATAAGATAATTAATGATTTATCTGTTTATTTTTCGTGATTGGGTCAAATATTACAAGGAATAATAATTGAATAATGGTTTAATTAATTATTCCTAGAAGAAAAACAAATAAATACTTATTTATTTAATTATTCTTCATGGGTTTGGCTACAAATTACTTAACAAAGGTGGTTTATTAGATAATTTCTCAAAGTGAAAGAAATTTTACTATGGTAGAATTGGCTTTACATGGTGTACTTCAATCCATCTAGTAAATTAGGCTAGATGATCAATTTTTTTAGTGATAACAATGTAGACTGGGGGCAACTCCCCTGTTGGCTTGTATGGGTCTGACACAGGTTTAGAGGTGATTTAGCCAAGAAAATCCTGGTACTAATGGCCCTTTCAGCAACAGTCTGTGGAGTGTGGACTAATGTCTCACCCGAAGTAGTATAAGAGGGTGCTAGAACCAGGTTTCCGCATCCTAGGGATGTTTGATGAACTTCTGGAGGTCCGCGGTTGGACCCTGCACACACGTTGCTACGCGCACCTATTAGTCCCTTGCAACCTGTGATGCTGCCTTTGCACAGCCCTACTCGGGGCACGATCTGTATTACACCCAAGTTCCTTACTATTTAACTTTTTATTACCCAATTACTTAACTTGTCTGTGTAAGACTAGTTATAATTAACAGTATATCCAAAAATCATATAAGAGAGCATGATAAACAAAACAATATAAATGTAAAGAATGCAATACACAAGCAGATGCACCGAATTTGGAATCAACTTCTTTCTTATTCTTCATTCAAGGTTGTAGACTCTGCTAGGCCTCTGCGCACTCAGCTGTAGAGCCTCTTCCTACTACTATGACCCAATACACTTAGTCTCTTACTCTATGCTCTATCTTTGCTCCTTTGTTACTTAGCTTCTTAGCTACTTTTACAACTTAGAGCCTCACTCTACTTATACAATCCCATGGTCTGCGAACCATGGGTAGGCCGACATGACCTTACATTATTTTACAATGCTTAGGGTAAACAACCCTATGACTCAACCTATACTTCGCGCTCCACACCCGCAATTCACAGAGTCTTACAATACAATTGACCAAAACTTGGGCTTTGAGCCCCAAAACATGTTGTGGGGAGGTTCCATGCCCAACACGCCCCCAACGCAAACATCGTGACTCGCCCTCGAGTCACTTTGTCGGCGCGGCGATCTTGGCACAGAGTCTCTTCAATTGGTCCCGATGGCCTGAATGTTAGTAGCGCACTGAGTTGCTGCCTGCTGTACCTGCTGCATTCTTGCTTTTGAATCATCTGTGTCTAAAACTTGTCCTTACCTTGGTACTGGCATCTGTTGCATGTGTTTATAGTCCTGCGCCCTTGTCCGACTCCTCAAGTCATGAATACTGTGCTTCAGCCAATTAGTCAAAGAGCTGGCCCACCTGTGTAGGGTTTCAAGAGACTATCGTTTACTTTTCCTAGGAAGGGTTCTCCATTTAGTTTGACTAGCTGGACCATGCCCCCGTCTGTCATCTCCTTAACCACGTATGGTCCCAGCTAGTGCATTTTGAATTTTCCTGGAAATTTTTCAAACTTACTATCATACAATAGCACTAAGTCATTTACCTTGAAGGTGCGCAACTTGATATGATGGTCATTCCAGGCCTTTTCACACTACTTTTGTACCTGCTGATGAAATCTAGCCAAAAACCATTCTTCCTCGAGTTCTTCTAATTGCGCAAGCCTTTCTTCCAGAGCTTCGTGGTTCGTCATGCTTGTGAGTGCTACTATTCGCAGACTAGGTATGATGTATTCCATTGGCATGACAGCTTCCGTGCCATAAACTAACCGGAAAGGTGTCTGTCCCATCAATTTCTTGCATGTTGTGTGGTACGCCCATAATATGGGAGGTACGTGCAGGTCCCAGTCATTTCACTGTGGATTACATACTATGTTCAGCACAGTCTCCAATATTTTTTTGAATGCCTCTACTGTCCCATTAGCTTGTAGGTGATACGATGTACTTTTATGATGATACACCTAGAACTCTTCTGTGAGTGTGCTAATGGTTTCATTCAGGAAATGTGTTCCCTGATCACTCATTAAGATTTTCGGATAGCCAAATCATGTCAACACATTTTTGAGAAAAAACTTCACAGTCGTAGTGGCCATGCAGTCCTTGACCAACTGTGCTTCATCCTATCGTGTCAGGTACTCCGTCGTTGTTGGGTCCCTATAGTACTAGTGATTACCCCATTACTATTGTAGTTATACCCCTTATTAAAATTGTTGTGCCCCTATTGCCCCCATATTGTTATTACTGTGCCCCATAGAATCCCTCTATTGTTATTTTTGTGGCTTTATATTATTATTGTTAGATCAGCTGGATTATATTGTGACTCCTTAGACTCCTATTTATAGAAAGGAGGTTTTGTCATTTGAATCATCCAAGAATTGTTCATTTATGTAATGTAAAGGAGGTTGCCCCCTCGAAGAGGCTGAATTCTATGGTGTTGATCTATCTTTTCTATCTTTTCTTGAGCTGGTTTCATAACATTTGGTATCAGAGCTTTGGATTCTAGGGCTTCGCTGCTCTAAACAGGTCATCGTGGCATTTTCGCTATAACTTTGTTTCTGCGACATTTCAGAAGTTGCAAAAAAAACTCATTTGAGAAGAAATCATGCTGAACCTCGGGTCTGAATTTGATATCTTTTTGCGCTATATTTGCAGAGATGTGATCTGAGGAGGTTGGTCTTTTTGAAGACTCCTGAATTACATTCCAAACAAGTGACTTGGGAAAAATCGTCATAACTTTCTCTCTGGGGATCAGATTGAAATTTCATCAGAAGGTACAGAAAGAGGATAGACTGTAGTTTCTTGTACGCATTTTTTAGATCCAGAGGTCGAAACAGTGACTCGTGGCACGTAGTACAAGTTCTCTCTACTGAACTAGTCTATAATCAAGTCGCTGTGGGAGATTTCGCATAACTCTTCCTTGGAGAATCCAATTTGGGTCAGACTTGTGGCATTGGAAAGAGGACACAGAAGACTACTACAGGTCACAATTTTAGAACTGGATGATCTGAAATTACATAGATACATCAGATTCAATATCAGGCTTCTAGAAAGTGAAAAAAGGTGTGTAGTTTTTTTTTTTTAATTTTTGCATAAGCTTGGTTTGAAGGAATTCAAAGGGCATAGTAAAGCATTATTATCGGTAAATTATTCCCCGAGGAAAGAAAATTCAAACACCTAGTAAGGAACTTGAAAACTCTAGCATGACTCATGAAGAAGACGAAGAAATGCTACATGATATATCAAAATTACAAGAACAAGTGCAACAAATGTCACGCTTACAAAAGCTAACAGAAGCTAAGATAAATGGCGTGGAATCTAAGATAAATGGCGTGGAATCTAAGATAAAGGGCATGGAAGCTAAGATGGATGATTTGAAGATAGATTTGAAGAGAGACATGGCAGATTTGAAGACATATTTGAAGACAGACATGGGAGATTTGAAGACAGATTTGAAGATAGACATGGCAGATTTGAAGACAGATTTGACTAATTTTCTACAAGAAATACTTACTAATGGTGAAAAGGTTGTAAAGGAAACTCATGATGTGAACAAAAGAAATGTTAATCATGATTCCATAGACTCTAATGTTGGATCGAAGATCCACCATATTCCAAAAATCGATATGAGGAAGTTTGATGGCAAGGATCCCACCACATGGATATTACAGATGGAGCAATTCTTCGATCTCAATAATGTGCAAAACACACAAAAAGTACGTATGGAAACTTTTTATTTGGAACCAAATCAGTTTGTATGGTATCAATGGCTTTGCTCTTGTAAACAATTTGTCACTTGGGAAATTTTTACAGAAGAACTGATAGCACATTATGAGGATACAAAAAGCAACACTTCTTTTAGCCAATTGATAAGTCTCAAACAAAAGGGTTCAATAATGGAGCACATTGAGGAGTTCCAAAAATTGAACATAAGGGTAAAAGATATTCCAGAGGAGCATAGGATTGATGTGTTCATAGGGTCTTTAAAGGATAATATCCAACATGATGTTCGCCTTTGGGAACCTGATTCATTAGAGAAGGCATTCAGGTTAGCAAGAAAAATGGAAAGCAAAATTATGGCAACCAGGAAGCATACCACTCACAACTATAAAGATGGAAGTGTTGTTTCCCTTAGTCTTCCACAACCTATAAGGTTGACACCACAATAATTGGAAGAAAAAAGAGCGAAAGGGCTTTGTTACAATTGTGATAGAAAAGACACTAAAGGTCATAAGTGTGCTGAGAAGAAATTATTCTACATAGATTGTGAAGAGGAAGAAGAAAAGGAGCAAGAAAGGTCAAAAGAAGAGGATATACTCCAGGAACAAAGCCTAGATGAAGAACAAATAAATCTAACCATATCTTGTAATGCATTGGCAGGAATTACCACTCCTCAAACCATCAAGATAGAAGGACAAATCAAGAAGAAAAAGGTAATAGTGTTGATTGATTCAGGAAGCACCCACAATTTTATTCATTGTAAGGTAGCAAAAGAATTGAATTGCTTCCTATATCCAGCACCAGAGTGTCAAGTGATGATTGCAAATGGAGGAACAATAAATTTCTCTGGAAAGTGCCATAATATCAAGCTATCCATGGGAGAATATGTATTGACTAGCCCAATGCTTTCCATTCCAATGGGAGGTGTTGATGTTGTACTAGGAGTCCAATGGCTACAATCCTTGGGTACAATAGCTTTTAATTTTCAATAACTTTTCATCAAATTTTCTATGGAAGGAAAGGAAGTTGAATTAAGGGGTATTGCAGGGAAACTAGGAAAGATAATCAACTCTAATGGTATGACAAAGCTTCTAAAAAAGGAGCAAAGAGGTGTAATTTCACAATTATGTTCGCTAGATGTTTCCACATCGGAATCATCTATTTCTCCATATCTCCAAAAAGTCCTGGACAATCATTCCAAGGTATTTGAGACTCCCAAAGGTCTCCCACCTATGCGTGATCATGATCATGCTATTCATCTGATTCCAGGAAGTGTTCCTCCAAACATCAGGCCGTACAGATATCCCTATGTCCAAAAGAGTGAAATTGAACATATGGTTGCAGAAATGCTAGAGGCTGGTATAATTCAACCGAGTCAAAGTTCTTTCTCTGCTCCAATAGTATTGGTGCACAAGAAGGATGGATCATGGCGCATGTGTTCGGATTATAGGGAGCTCAACAAGCTCACTATTAAAGATAAGTTCCCCATTCCTGTCATTGATGAATTACAGGATGAATTGCATGGATCAATTTACTTCACCAAGTTGGATCTTCGTTCAGGATATCATCAAATCAGAATGAAGACTGAAGACATTCTGAAAACAGCATTTAGAACTCATGAGGGTCATTATGAATTTTTGGTCATGCCTTTTGGCCTTACCAATGCACCTTCAACATTTCAAGGTTTGATGAATTCAATTTTCAAACCATTCCTTAGAAAATTTGTGTTAGTATTTTTTGATGATATACTAATCTACAACAAGTCTTGGAAGGATCATGTTGAACATGTTGACAGGGTGCTACAACTATTGGAGGAGAAACAATTATATGCAAAAAGATCCAAATGTTTCTTTGGAGTCCAGGAGGTGGAATATCTGGGTCATATTGTATCTCATGAAGGAGTTAAGGTAGACCCTAGCAAAAATAAAGCCATTAAGGAATGGAAAATCCCCACATCCATAAAGCATTTGCGAGGATTTCTCGGGTTGACAGGGTATTATCGCAAGTTTGTTAAGAATTATGGGAGAATAGCAGCACCTCTAACAACATTATTGAAGAAAGATGCATTTTCATGGACTCCGGAAGCAACAAAGGCCTTTGAACATCTTAAAGAGGCAATGTGCCAAGCACCGGTCTTAGCTACACCAGACTTCACAAAAACCTTTATTGTGGAATGTGATGCTTCAGGAAATGGAATTGGTGTTGTTCTAATGCAAGATGAAAGACCCATTGCTTTTGAAAGTCGTCTAATCAAGGGAAAGTTTTTAAGAAAAGCTATTTATGAGAAGGAAATGTTGGCAATACTCCATGCACTTAAGAAATGGTGACCCTACCTAATGGGAAGACACTTCAAGGTAAAAACGGATCATGATAGCCTTAAATACTTTTTAGAAAAAAGATTATCCTCTGAAGAGAAACAAAAGTGGGTCACAAAGATGTTGGGTTATGACTTTGAAATCATCTACAAAAAATGGAAGCAAAATATGGTGGCAGATGCACTCTCAAGAAAGGATGAGGATGTGGAAGCATTGTTGTGCGCCATTTCTATTATCCAACCAGATTGGATAAACGAAGCAAGGGAGGAATGGAAGAATGACGAAGAAGTGTGGGCACTTATTCAAAATTTACAACAAGATTCTAGTACGTCTGATACATTTAGCTGGCAAAATGATTCGTTATGGTACAAAGATCGCTTATACCTCTGTAAGAATTCCCAGCTAAAACAAAAGATTCTTATGGAATTGCACACTTCTCCCTTAGGAGGGCACTCAAGATTTTTAAAAACTTACCACAGGGTTAAGAAGGAATTTTTTTGGGATGGCCTTAAATCAGATATTCAAAAGTTTGTGGCGGAATGTTTGGTTTGCCAACAAAATAAATTTGAAACAATTAAGACACCGGGTCTATTACAACCTTTATCCATTCCAAGCCAACGTTGGGAGGAGGTTTCAATGGATTTTATCACAAGTTTACCCAAGTCTGAGGGAAAGAGTGTCATCATGGTGGTAGTTGACAGACTTACCAAGTATGCACACTTTTGTGCATTATCACATCCATTTAAAGCCAGTATAGTTTCTACTGCATTTATCGAAACAATTCAAAAGCTACATGGAAACCCAAAGATTATTGTAAGTGACAGAGATCCCATTTTCACTGGAAATTTTTGGACAAAATTATTTTCTTGTCTTGGTACTCAGTTAGCTCATAGCTCATCTTATCATCCTCAATCTGATGGGAAAACTGAGATAGTAAACAAATGTTTGGAAGGATATCGTTGTTGCTTTGTATCTGATAAACATACATAATGGGTCAAATGGTTGCCTCTGGCTGAATGGTGGTATAACACTTCCTTCCATACAACAACAAAAATGACCCCATTTATTGCACTTTATGGGTATCAACCACCATCCATCACATCATATTTAAGAGAAAATTCTAAGGTTCAGGCAGTGGAACATCACATCGAACATCAACAACAAGTCCTCCAACTCTTAAAGGATAACCTCGTGTTGGCACAAAATAGAATGAAACAACAGGCAGATCAACATCGCAGTGAAAGAAATTTTGATGTAGGTGATTGGGTATTCCTACGGTTACAACCATATAAGAAAATGTCCCTCAAGCAAGCTAAGAAGGATAATAAATTATCACCAAAGTATTATGGTCCGTACAAGGTGTTGCAAAAGATTGGTACTATGGCATACAAATTGGAGCTTCCTGCAGCTTCTCAATTGCACCCAGTTTTCCATGTTTCATGTTTAAAGAAGGTTATAGGTGACAAGCTCCCAGTTCAAACAATATTGCCAGAACTTGACGAGGAAGGAAAAATTATATTGGAACCGGAAGCAGTCACAGAAACAAGAACTCGACAGCTACTAAATCGATCAATTTCAGAGTATCTTATCAAGTGGAAGAACTTATCCGTTGAAGATTCCACATGGGAGGATAAGAATTTTATGCAGAAGTATCCAGAGCTACTCAAGCGTTGAGGACAACACCTTTTTGAAGGAGAGGGGCATGTTGGGTCCCTATAATACTAGTGATTACCCCATTACTATTGTAGTTATACCCCTTATTAATATTTTTGTGCCCCTATTGCCCCCATACTGTTATTACTGTGCCCCATAGAATCCCTCTATTGTTATTTTTGTGGCTTTATATTATTATTGTTAGGTCACCTGGATTATATTGTGACTCCTTAGACTCCTATATATAGAAAGGAGGTTTTGTCATTTGAATCATCCAAGAATTTTTCATTTATGTAATGTAAAGGAGGTTTCCCCCTCGAAGAGGCTGAATTCTAAGGCGTTGACCTATCTTTTCTATCTTTTCTTGAGCTGGTTTAATAACAGTCATGGTGATGATGTAGCGTGCACCCATCTTTCCCTGAGGTTTGATCGGGCACACAAAGTCAATTTCCCATTTTTCAAATGGCTACAGTGTCATTTGTGGATTTAGTGGCATCTCATCCCTTCGTGATGGTTTTCCAATCCTTTGACATATATCGCAGGCCTTATAGTGTGCTTTCGAATCCTAGTGCAATGTTGGCGACCATAACCCTACGCGAAGAATCTTCTATGCAGTCACGTGTCTTACATAGTGTCCTATTGCAATGCCCCCATGTGCTTCCATGAGGATCTAACCTCGTTCAAATTCCGGTACGTATCTTCACAATATCTCATCATTGCCCATTTTGTAGAGGTTCCCCACGATGACAGAAAAGTTCAACACGTGCACCAACAATTACTTCTTCTGTTGGACTGAGTATTCCTTCAGCGTAGTCCTTTTTGTTAGAAAATGGATTATATCTTCGAAGTATTTGTCCATGACGCGCACTGCAAAAAGTTATGCATTAGGTAATCCCTCCTCCAAATTCGTGGGTTTCTCGTCCGTCTGAATTCGTGACAAGTGATCTGGTCCTGTGTTTAGGCATCCCGGCTTGACTATGACCTCAAAATCATATTCTTGAAATAGTAAGAGCCATCTACATATGAGCCCCCCAACACAGGCTTATTCACCAAGTATTTCAACGTGGAATGGTCGATGTACATCTTGAAATGTCCTCCGAGTAAATAGTGTCGATATTTTTGGAGCACGTACACCATTGCCAACCCCTCATGCTTGGTGGTAGAATAGTTCTTTTCTGCTTTGGACAATCTCCGACTTGCAAATGTGATCAGGTGATCCATGCCCTCCACACCCTCCTGTGGGAGTACAGCTCCCAGTGCAATACAAAACACATCAACATGTACATGAAATTCCACATCCCATTTTGGGAAGACCAAGATTGGATCAGAGGCTAGTTTCCCTTTCAAGACATCCAAACTCTTCATGCAATCATCATTCCAACAATATGTAACATCCTTTTTCAATAGCTTGTCCATCGGCGTTGTTATTTGGGCATAACTTTTGATGAACTTCCTATAGTATCCAGTGTGTCCCAATGTAGCACACAACTGTTTAACACTTCGCGGTGCTTCCAAATTTAGAATAATGGCAATCTTTGCGGGCTCCACCATCAATCCTTGTTTGCAGATCACATGTCCTAGTAGGTTTCCAAAGGGGACAAGGAATGTGCACTTTGTAAGGTTCGACGCAATATAGTGTTTTCGGCAAGTATCCAACATCAGGCGTAAGCTCACTACATGGTGCTTAACTAATCCAAAGATAGTCCAATCATCTAGATAGAACTCCAAGAATTTGTGGATGTATTCTTTGAACACAACCACAACAATGCACAAAAATATCACTGGTGCATTCTTCAGCCCAAATGGCATAACGGTGTATTAAAAGCAGCCCATTCTATTGTGAAGGTCATTTTGCTCCTATCTTCTAATGCGATCTTGATCTGAGGTTACCTTGAGAAACCATCCGTGAATGAGTATGCTTCCTAACCGCCAACATTCTCCAGTACTTCATCTGTGAATGGTGTTGGGAATGGATCATGTACACAGGCATTGTTTAGCTTCCTAAGGTCCATGCCTATTCTTATTTCGCCCTTTTGTTTTTACTCCTGTACTACCATAAGACTTACCCAGTCAGATTCTTCCACTGGTTCAATAATTCCAGCTACAAGCATTTTTTCTAACTCCTCACAGACCTTTTCTTTATACTTTGGATTGAAGCGGTAAGGCCGTTGCTTAACTGGCTTTGCGTCAGGTTTCAGGGTGATATTCATCATCCCTAAGTCACCAACGATCCCTTTTAAGTCTGTAATTTTGGTTGGGAACAAGTCTTGGTATTCGTGGAGTAACTAAGTGACCTTATCCACCGTGGCATCGTCCCAATAGTCCTCAAGCATTGCATACTTCGGCTCCGCCTCTATTCCAATGTTAACCTGCTTCATCTTTAGCAGCACGATGATGTTGGGGTCTTCAACTGATGGTCCTCGAATATTTCAATAGCCTTCCATTTTTGAAATCTTAATATTTCATGGGTCCTCATCATCCTCCTCAACATTTACATTATAACACTCTAGTGTGCAGCTCAACTATGTTGCCCATTCTAGCTAAAGTACTTCCATTGGCTCTTGGGGTATTTTGAAGATAGCAGCTTTTACTGCATGTAGCGCATCATCAACAGTATCTGACCAACAATCTTCAAACGTGAATGTTAACAGAAATCCCTTGAGCAAGACATCCCATTTGCTTGTATCATGGCGGAGCTCTGTCTCAATATACCAATTCATGGGTATTACATCCAGGGTATGATAGAATAAATGTACCCATTCAGGTTGCGGCTCCTCCCCATAGACCTTGGTCCATTTCGCTAGGTGTGTGCATGGATCATCTCATCCATCATACTTGTCTACTATCTGTACCTGTGGTTTCCCAAATCATAGGCGCATCATTCTTCTGCATCCGCGCCACTCCTAAAAACTTCCCTAATGCGTACCCCACCATTATGCGGGCGTTGCGTGCAGCGCCCACTTTAGAGCATTGAATCATTGTTGTTCTAGTACTGCACTTTCAAATTTTCTCAGGAATTCATCCACCGTTGTTAACCCATCATATGTTCACAGATCCCTTGCCTCTATTGTCATGCAGCGCAGTAATCTAACCATCATGTTGCAATTAAGCGTTGTTACTTCATGCAGTTGATTCTACCATTGCTCTATCTCTTCTTTTGAATCTGAAGTGTTGGAGCTTTCATGCTCCCATGAAATCCTTCCATCTGCAGTCAGATTCACCCAGTCCTCTTCTCATGTGGTTATCTTGTAAATATAATCAAGATCATTGTCACTATCTTCGTCGCACACAGTTTCAGTGTATCACACTCCTTCGGTTGGATCCAATGGTACTACTACGTGTAGTTACTTTTTCTCAAAGATAATTTTGCACTTCTTTAGATTTATGACTCCATTCATATTAGTGGCCCATTCTATTCATAGTAGCGCAGGATAGGGATTACTATCATTAACAACCTCTATCACTTCAAAATCTGCCTACGGGCTCACTCCTTCAATATCTACTGTTACCCCTTGCAATCTTCCCATGGGCAATATTTTCTGTTGGTTCACCATTCGTAACTGAATAGGAGACCACTGTAGTATGAGTCTGCCCATGCATTCCCATGTTTTTTTTGGCATTACATTCACGTCTGATCTGAGATCCAGGATTACCTAATCCATTTCATATTAGTCGATTTGTGTAGTCAACCTCATTTCCCTTCCCATGTGCAACGCATGCTTTCCAAGTTTCTGGACCACGCACGGTTCTCCTGACCAAGTGCACCTAGTGATAAGTTCCTGTAGTCCTTTTACTACCTTGTTGTCGCGTAGGCATGCATGTCTCTAGAAAGGTAGTGAGCATTGAAGGATCCATCCCTGGTTGTAATCTTCAATGAGCATTGAAGGCCTCCATGAAAGGTAGTGAGAATTGAAGGCCTCTGTGAAGCTCTTCTTACCTTCCATGAATATCTCCTTCACATGTTCTAAATCAAATTCAGGTTCCTTTGTAGGAGCCTTGCAAACCCACACACTCTCTTCTAACTATTTCCCTTTATCATCGCTAGTGGTCACACCACTCATGAGCATCATGTTTACATTTGGGTCTTCTTCGCGTGGTTCAGACCTCATCATCTGCAAATTCTGAGTCGGAGGGGGTCGAAGTACCCCTTTTTTGTGCACTCTTGCTATCAGTGTAGGGAAATCTTCTGCCTCATGATCAAACTGAGTATAGTACAAACATGATTTCATTGTCAGGTTTTTACAATTGCGGGCATAGAGCCCTAGCCCTCCGTAATTATAACAAATTAAGTGTCCGCGACCCCTTCTTGGTCCCATTCCACCTCGACCTCAAACACACCTCTGAAATCCAACATGTGCCATTCCTGCATTTGGGTTGAGGGCTCATGTTTTGGTCTACACCATGTAGGTAGGAGTCTGATCCATCATTAGTTCGTAGCTTCTGCAGGTGCGCTCATCATGGCCTACTAACCTACAAAAGTTACAAAACAGTTTCTGGGACATTTGCGTATACTTCTGCAATAGATGACAATTATCCATAGTGTGTTTTCCTCCTATCTGACAGATCGCGCACCATAATGTAGGCATCGTACTTGGTCCTACCTATGCCTCAGGTCTTAATGACATCAACCCTCCTCCTACCAAGTAATTCACGAACACTAGACAATGGTCCTTTTCATGCCCCTGGCCTTTGCATTTTATGCAGCATATATGTTATGAAACCAGCTCACAAAAGATAGAAAAGGTATATGAATGCCTTAGAAATAAGCCTCTTCTAGCGGCCAACCTCCTTTACATTACACAAATGAACAATTCTTGGATGATACAAATGACAAGACCTCCTTTCCATATATAGGAGTCTAAGGGGTCATAATATAATTAGAGCCAACATAACAATAATAATGTAAGGGCACAATAATAACAATAGTGAGCTTCTATGGGGTACAATAGTAACAATATGGGGATTACATGGGTACAACAATATAATAAGGGGGTTTTACTAATAACAATAAGGGATTACACTAGTAGTATAGGGGCCTAACATGCCCCTCTCCTATAAAATGTGTTGTCCTCAATGCTTGAGCAATTCTTGATGCTTCTGTATAAAATTATTGTCCTCCCATGTGGAATCTTCAGCGGGTAAGTTCTTCCACTTGATGAGATACTTTGAAATTGATCGACTTTGTAGCTGTCGGGTTCTTTTTTCTGTGACTACTCTAGGTTCCAATATGATTTTTCCTTCCTCTTCAAGTTTTGGCAATATTGTTTGAATTGGGATCTTCTGCAACTTTTGAATGAGTGACCACATTTCTTCGTCCTTCTTCCATTCATCCCTTGATTTTTTTATCCAATCTGGTTGGATAATAGAAATAGAACAAAAAAATGCTTCCACATCCTCATCCTTTCTTGAGAGTGCATCAACAACAAAATTTTTCTTCCCTTTTCTATAGATGATGTCAAACTCATAACCCAACATATTTGTGACCCATTTTTTCTGTTCTTCTAAAGATAATATTTGTTCTTAAAAGTATTTAAGACTATCATGATCCATTTTTACCTTGAAGTGTCATCCCATTGGGTGAGGTTGGCATTTCTTAAGTGCATGTAGTATTGCCAACATTTCCTTCTCATAAATATCTTGCTTGAGATGTAGCCGTAAAAATACCCAATCACCTACATCAAAATATTTTTCACTGTGATGTTGATCTACCTACTGTTTCATTCGATTCTGCACCAAGGTGGTGTTATTCTTTAAAATTTGGAGAACTTGTTGTTGATGCTCGATGTGATCTTTCACTGCTTGAACCTTTTTCTTCTTGATATGTCCTTCTATCTTTAGGGTTTGAGGAGTGGTAATTTCTTCCAATGCTTTACAAGATATGGTTGGATTCATTTCTTCTTTCTCGATGTGATCTTTCACTTCGATCTTGATATGTCCTTCTATCTTGATAGTTTGAGGAGTGGTAATTCCGGCCAATGCATTACAAGATATGTTTGGATTCATTTCTTCTTTCTCGATGTGATCTTTCACTTCTTGAACCTTTTTCTTCTTGATATGTCCTTCTATCTTGAGAGTTTGAGTGGTAATTCTTGCCAATGCTTTACAAGATATGGTCAAATTCATTTCTTCTTTCTCTAGGGTTGGTTCCTGGTGTATATCCTCTTCTTTTGATGTTTCTTGATCATTTTCTTCCTCCTCTTCATAATCTATGTAAAACAATTTCTTCTCAGCACACTTATGACCTTTAGTGCATTTGCTATCACAATTGTAACAAAGCCATTTTTCTCTTTTTCTTCCAATTGTTGTGGTGTCACCCTTGTAGGTTGTGTAAGGCTAGGAGAAACAACACCTCCATGTTTATAGTTGTGAGGGGTAGAATTCCTTGTTTCCATAATTTTTCTTTCCACTTTTTTTTCCAACTTGAATGCCTTCTCCAATGAATCAGGTTCCCAAAGATGAACCTCATGTTGAATATTATCATTTAAATTCCCTATGGAGACATCAATCCTCTGCTTCTCTAGAATATCATTTTCCCTTATATTCAATTTTTGAAAGTCCTCAATGTGCTCTGCCATTGAACACTTTTGTTTGAGATTTATCAATTGGCTAAAGAAGGTGTTTCTCTTTGTATCCTCATAATGTGCTATCATTTCCTTTGTGAAAATTGACCACGTGACAAGTGGTTTACGAGAACAAAGCCCTTTATACCATAAAAATTGATTTGGTTCTAAATAATTAGATGCAATACATACCTTTTGTAACAGTGGTACACCATGTAGATCAAAATATTTCTCCATCTGTAGTATCCAATTTATCGGATCCTTGCCATCAAACTTCCTCATTTCGCTTTTTCTTGATTTTAGGAGCTCGATCTTGAAATGAATGTAACTCTGTAATTTCAAATATTCTAGTTCTGAAATCATGACCTACAATAGTCCTCTGCGTCCTCTTTCCAATTCCACCAGTCTGATCAAAATTGGATTTTCCAAGAAAGAGTTATGTACAATATCCAAAGATGACCTGATTATACACCTTTTCATAATAGATAACTTGTATGATGTGCCACGTGTCACCGTTTTGACCTTCAGATCTAAAAAATACATGCAATAAACTACAGTATGTCCTCTTTTTGTAACTTCTTACGAAATTTCAATCTAATTCTCGAAGCGAAAGTTATGATGATTTTCCCAAGGTCACCTATTTAAGATGTAATTTGGGAGTTTGAAAAAACCCTAACTTCCTCAGATCATATATCCGAAAATATAGTGAGACAAGATTTGAAATTCAGACCCAAGGTTCAGACCGATTTCTTCTCAAATGGGTTTTTTTTTTAGCTTCTGAAACTTTGTAGCGAAAATGTTATAGGGAAAATTCCACGATGACCTGTTTTAGATGAAATTCTCGAGCTTGAAAAAACTATAACTTCCTCAAATCATATCTCCGAAAATATAGTGAGACAAGCTATAAAATGTGGACTTGAGGTTGATCAATATTTTGCCTCAAATGGGCTTTCTTTTTAGCTTCTGAAATGTCATAAAAACAAAGTTATATTGAAAATGCCACGATGACCTATTTGGAGTAGCAAAAACCCTAGAATCCAAAGCTCTGATACCAAATGTTATGAAACTAGCTCACAAAAGATAGAAAATGTAGATGAACACCTTAGAAATAAGCCTCTTCAAGGGAGAAACCTCCTTTACATTACACAATTGAACAATTCTTGGATGATACAAATGACAAGACCTCCTTTCTATATATAGGAGTCTAAGGGTTCATAATATAATTAGAGCAGACATAACAATAATAATGTAAGGGCATAATAATAACAATAGTGGGCTTCTATGGGGCACAATAGTAATAATATGGGGACTACATGGGTACAAAAATATAATAAGGGGGTTGTACTAATAAAAATAAGGGGTTACACTAGTAGTATAAGGGCCTAACAATACCTCCTCACGCACCTATGGCTGAGGTGTCCTGTCCTGTTTCAAACTCTACATTTCTAGACACAAATTTTGCAGTTGCATGTGGATTTGTTGGACTCCCAGACCATGGTCTTGTACAGGGGTCTCATACAATCTCATCACCATCTCCAAAGCTTCGGCCTGGGTGGAAAGTTTTTGCTGTGACAGCGCCATCCTTAAGTGCAGTGTCAGTGATGTTATAAACCATGCACGGTGCTATCCATCCATCAACGTCATGGCTTCGCAATTAATACCCTTCAATATTTGGTCGAAATCCCAGGGGGTCTCGCTCTGGAGCATTGTGATCTCCTTAAACCGGATGATTGATTGTGTTTCTAACTTTGGCCTGCTAAATTCCTTGTTCAACACGATCTATATTTCTGCGATTCCTACATTTGGATGGTCATTAGAATGCTTGAAGTACCATGTTAATGCACAATCTTGCAATGAACTCACCGATGTAGCCTTCTTGATATTGTCATCCACAATGCCCTATGCTTCCCATACTACTCTTACCATGAACTAGAATTGGTCTAGATCTTCATTCCCCACTCCTATGAATACTGGTAGTTTGATCGTACTCGCCATACTGAACTGTGGTGGTGGCAGAGGTGGGGTGGGTGGAGATGGAGGTGAGGAAGGTGAGACGGGAGGTGGTGTAGGTGGAGGTGGTAGGCACGGAATTTGTTGCCTTATCAGATTGACTACGCTTCTCGGAGAAACTTTCACAAGCTCCTCCTCGCTTTCCCGCGAGGGTGAAATTAAGGGACTAGTTTCCAATTCTTCACTACTTCCACTTTTGTAGATCTTCCCACTTCGCATAGTCACAAACATTAATTTATTCGAATAACCCACTTTTCACACAATAGCATCTTAATCCAAGTGTTCAAAGTTTTAATGTACTTACCTCGTGGTCCCTTGAGGAAATGTCGCTCCACCTCATTATAGCTAATGGTCGTGTCTACTGCGAACTCAGTGATAAATCCTCCTATAATTCGATTGAGCCAATGGTCCACAACTCACGTGATCTTACCTCCTGACGCTTCTAGTCTACGCACTAATTCTGAAGTCCACACAATTTGTTTGTCGAACCTACACCTTCCCTGACTATTTTCTAGCTTCGCAATCCACTCATACAACTCAGAAGGAAAGGATGCAAAGAAAATTTCATGGATTTCCATATACAAGTAGCGCTCCAACCATTGTTCCTTAGTTACTCACGGATTTTTGTTTTCCTGTGTCGTGAACTCGTCAATATTCTTGTCCAACCACCCTTCAATTTATTTCTTTTTTGGATTCCAGTGGCACGACATCAGACATCCCTTATCCAAATCCCAATCCTAGCAATGGAACCATTTGTTGGCTTGTATGGGCCTGACGCAGGTTTAGAGGTGATTTAGCCAAGCAAATCTTGGTAGTACTGGCCCTTTTGACAATAATCCACAAAGCGCGAACTGAGGTCTCAACCTAAGTAGTATGGGAGGGTGCTAGAACCAGGTTTCTACACCTTGGGTATGTCTGATGAGCTACTAGCGGTCCGCGGTTGGACCCTGTGAGCATGTCACTATGTGCACCTATTAGTCTGTCACAACCTATGATGATTCCTTCACATAACCCTACTCCGGGCACGATCCATATTACACCCAAGTTCCTTACTATTTAACATATTATTACCCTATTACTTAACTTATTTATGTAATACTAGTGATAATTAACAGTATATCCAGCAATCATATAAGAGCATGCAATAAACAAAATAGTATAAATGTAAAGAATGCAATACACAAGCAGATGCACTGAATTTGGAATCAACTTCTTTATTATTCTTCGTTCAAGGTTACAGACTCGACACTGCCCTATGCACTCAGCTACAGGGGTCCACGCACTTAGCTGCGGACTCTATTAGGCCTCTGCGCACATAGCTGTAGAGCCTCTTCCTACTACTATGACCCAATACACTTAGACTCTTACTCTATGCTCTATCTTCGCTCCTTCGTTACTTAGCTTCTTAGTTTATTTTAAAACTTAGAGCCTCACTCTACTTATATAATCCCATGGTCTGCAGACCATGGGTAGGCTGACATGACCTTACATTACTTTACAATACTTAGGGCAGACAACCCTATGACTTAACCTATACTTCACACTCCGCACCCACAATTCGTGGAGTCTTACAATACATTTGACCAAAACTTGGTCTTTGAGCCCCAAAACATGCTGTGGGGGGATTACATTCCCAACACCCACTTATCGAAACAAAATCCAAATGAGTGTACCAAAAATCTACTGAAACAAGGTAAGAACAATGGTCTTCAGACTAATCGCGCTTGCACAATTTGCAGTGAATATGGGCACTATACCCATTATTGTCCCCAACTTCTTGAGTTGAAATGCATAAGAGAGGATAGGGGGAAATTCAAATCTAATCAACCACCCACAATGTTGTAGAACCCATTCCACCACTAGGGAACCATTATTGCATAGCATGGGGCTAGTCCTCCACAATACCCAAACAAAGCATGGGGAAGTACATTTGACCTTGCCAATCATGACACCTACATGTAGTAAGTAAATGTATTACTCCAAAAACATCATCATGACTATGGAAATCCTCTTAAACATAATCCCTTAGTAGTTGAGGTAATTCCACTAAACGAAACATCACCACCTTTGACAATTATGTGACCAACCATAAAACTAGTTTCGAAGATGGTCAAGGGACCATTACAACGAACATCTCATAATGCAACGATGGCATATAATTATAACATTTTCGTTGAATTTGCACAATATTCTTCTACCATGTTAGCTTTGGATGGTATTCAAACTTTTCCAACTCAATGAAAAGCCCTATTTTCTACATTAGGTGTTACTGATGCCTCATATTTTAGATTGATCACCTTTCACTTGGACAACTTGGAATTGTGGCTACCATCTCTAGTTTCCTTAAAACTACTTGTGACCATCTGAAATTTCATTATTCATCGATGAAACATTGATGAGGGAGCATTAGTGTACATTATATCAAAGTTAGTTTAGAATAAGCTAAGATCCCCCCGTCTCCTGAACTCACTGTTTCCTCCATCACACTAAGGCCATATGATGGTTTCCTATCATCGCCTGTAGGAATCTTTTAGAATTTCCCAGTTGAACTTATTATAAAAACCATTCTCATAGATATAGAATACCTTGATTCCCCTCTCAATTATGATATCTCTTTTGGATGAAGTTATGTGGACTCAATGAAGATTGTTGCATCATTAGTTTTGCATACTGTGAATTCCCCCCATAAAGGGGAAATAATTACCATTGACTAGTTAACACATTATGAGATGAGGACCTCCTCCTCCCCAGATAGTGTGTTACCCTTTGCAAGTCGTAATAAGAACCAGTTCCCTCCTTGATCAAGATTGGCCCAATAACTTTTAAACATTCTTCTCTCCTTGAAACATATCTAGGAAATTGTCTTGTCATAACATTGACTTCCACAACTCCTCTCTGCATAGTAACCACATAAATAGTGAACAACCTCAGGACAATTAGCCACCACCAAAGCATGAAAATGTTATGGAGAGTGATACCCCATTCCTTCCTTACATATCACTCAAACTGATTTTCTAGATCCCCCACCTGGTTTCATCTCACATCAAGTGATGGTGACACTTACCCTACCAAACATGGCTTCAGCACTTCCTATCTGGTATTTGTCACCACTTTCCATGTTGGTTATGTTAATATTTTTTACCATGGGTCATGTTATGATGAGAACCCCTAGAGAGGTTCTACCACCTATGGGAACACAAAAACTTACAAAGACACCAAAGGGCATCTCAGCGAAGGATGAGAAGAAATATAAGAAGAAGGACATTGCTAGCATATTTTCTCTTAGGGTACCTCCTCAATGTGCATTATGTCACTTATCAGGGTACCCTATCAATAAATGTCCCTCACTGGAAGAGTTGAAGGTCATTCTTCATGCCCCTCAAACACTCATTCCCTCTTCTCCATCCCTCTTAGAAAACACCACTACATCTCATAAAAAAGGATTACACATTAACCATCCTTTCACCATTTGCACGCAACATGGACATCACACCCACTATTATCCTAATTTCCAAAGATATTGGGATGCTTTGATTTTAGTACATCATGCTACCATGGTTGCACCAACTCTTCCTCCCACCCCATATGTGGATGATGCACCTAAAACCATTTACTACATTGCCTCTAATGATAATCGACATGCATCAGACCCATGTGCTTTTTGCACCAATATTAGTCATCCTTCGTCCACCTACCTGCTCCTTTAGGAATTTCAACATATTCTCATCACTTAGTGCTCAACAAACATTGTCTATAAGGATTCTCTTCCCTTACCGATCCTAATTCTTGATGATTCCTTTAGCATGGTTCCCACAACATCGACACACATTTTGGAATCCTCCCCTAGTAGCCCCCATGCAACCATATGGGATATGCTTCCATCCCTAGTACTGACAACTCACAAGTTCATATCCACTTCATTTCCTATTCTATATGAGCAATGATTAAATGCATCTACTCATCATTCCATAGCGTTGAGATCACTTTTCTCATTATGAAGGTAGCACCATCTAGGACTGAATGGACTCAACCAATCTTCACTTTGTCCACATCTCTTGGTCCTATGGCAACAAACATGATATCATAACCCTTCCTTTCTACTAGTACTTCCATGTGCCAATTAATGCCTCATGAACTCATGACACTTTCGTCACCTTTGTGTTGGGAAAAATACTGAGAAGTGGAGTGAATCAGTATTTAAAAAACTCACAATAATAAATTTTTTTCATAACTTTATATGCGACTTGACTAAACTCAACTAGCATATATATGTGACTATTGTAAAAGAAACTAGCATATTCCTAGTAAACTTTGTAAAGCAACTAATTCTCTATCTATTAGATTTTGAACTAGAATGTAAGAGATTTATTAGGCATTTGATAAGTGGTAAAAAGGTGCAGTAAGAACAGAATAAATTATCACATATAAGTAAATAGACATGAACACCAAGATTTAAGGTGGAAACCCAATGTAAGAGAAAACCACAGTTGTTGTCATCTCAGTCTTCAAAACTTATTAATATCAAAAACTGCTTACATTCTTTTACTGGTGCAGACTCATACCAGTACACAGGAAACCACATGCTGAAGGCTACAACTTTCACTCGTTCTTTGGCTCTTACTGGAAAGGAACTCCAACCCCCTGATCTGATCACCAACTACTACTCACAGGAATCTTTGACTTCCTCACTGAAGGCTCTAACCCTTAGCAACATCCATGGACCACATTTCATCAAATTTTTAGACTGGATCCAATATCAACACGTATGCTCAATCATCACTGTAAAGTAATCATCAATCTCTGACACACAGAATCAACCAATCACTAAAACCCAAACAACTTATACATAATCAAAACTTAACCAATCAATTGGAACAATCAAATCACTACAACCAGTACATAGCACTGAACTCAGAATGCTACATCAACACACAGAATCAACTGAAATCCTGATCATTCATTTTCCAAAATGTATACGCAACTTCACTTAAGGAAACTTGCATGCATACACGCTTTTCTGGAGAGAAACCTGTGTATAGATCTTAATATACTAAAAACTGAAAATTTTATCACTGCAATTTTTGAAAAGAACACTCAATCAGGCTCAGATCTAATGCAGCGCTCTGAGCAAATCAAAGAACTATCTTTGATCTTCATTCACAATCAGCAAGTAATCTTAACATTCATCAATCAATTAATACCCAAATTCAACTTCATCATTCAATTAGATCTACTTCAGACATTATCACTCAACCCAAATCAACATGAGGTCATCATTAACAGACAACAGAGAAAAAATAGCACTGATAAGGTTGATCAGTCATTTATGAACATAAACTCCTTACTTTATATACGTGACTTTTCATAAGTGAACCCGTGTGTATATGCACTTTTCCTGAAACCAACCAGCATATAGATCTGCAAATTTTGACCTAAAATTATGCAGCTCTTCAGAACTTCAGAAAGACCCAGATCATAACATTGGCTTGATGGGCCTTGACCCAGGTTTAGCATTAGTCAGCCACGAAAATCCCTACACTACTGGCCCTTTTGGGATAAATCTGCGGAGCATGGACTGAAGTCTCACCCGAAGCAGTATGGGGGGATGCAAGAACCAAGTTTCCACACCCTGAGATGGTTGTGATGTTGGTTTTATACCTTAAACCTACCTTTGTGTAGATCAATAAGCCTTTAGGGCTTATCGATGTACTTCTCTATTAGTCTTTCAGAACCTCTGCAAAGGTATGCGGTCATCCTTCGCGTAACCCTAACAAGCAATCTCGGCACTTACATGCCTTTGTAACTACTTTGCTGTATAGTTCTCCGAATTATCTTAAGTGTTCGTGAATTCTATCATGCAATTTAGATTATCTTTGCATAAACATATATCTCTACTTGTGTTCATATAACAAAGGAAAACATATAGATTCGCGCATCAATTTAGCAATAAAACATAAACCCAGTGCTTAGCATAACATAATCCCATGCAATTGAGAGAAGTAAAATACAATGTAATTTCATAATACTCTTCTTTATTGATGATCCAGATGTTTAGTACAAACTATAACTACCCTACGCACATAGCTGTAGGGGTTCGTGCACTCAGCTGCGAACTTCTACCCTATGCCTCTGCGCCCTCAGTTACAGAGCCTTCTTCCTATGCTAATACTCTCGCTCTTAGCTCCTTTACAGACTCATCAATGACTCGCCTTAACTAAACTGAATCCTTTAGACTCCTCTAAGACCTCCTTTTTATACAATCCCTTGGTCTGCAGACCAAGGGTAGATCTCATCAAGTCGACACAACCTATCTAAACTAAGGGCAGAAACTCTTTTTGACACGATATCTTCACGCTCCATGACCACAAAATGTGAAGACTTTACATTTATTTATACAAAATTTGGGCCTTCTACCCCAAAACTTTGGGTTTTAACCCCAAAATTGACCCCAGGGGACCCGTTCCCAATAAGCCCCCAACATAAACATGGTGACTTGCCCTCGATTCACTCAGCCGGTGCAAAGATCTTGTCACAAAGACCTCCCAACTCTACTTGGACTGTTGCAACTTCGGCAGTGCACTGTGTTGCCACTTGCGTCATCTCCTCAACTAGCTACTCCATCATTGACCGTGTACTATCTCACTGTATCTTCTCTTCAGTCACCTATAGACCAGCCAAATTTCCTTTGATGGTGGCGGTGAGTGCATAGGCTTCATCAAGCCAAGGCTCTATTCTGGCCTTGAGGATGCTCTCTTTGCGCTGTGCTACATCCACCTGCTCCTTTAGTAATTTTTACTCTTGCATTTTGGCAAGCCTCTTTGTAAGGGCAATGGTGTTCATCGTCATTTTGACTTCATCATATCACTTCTACAGCTCCCAGGCCTTCGTTTCCAACCTTTACAAGGTGGGATCCTCCTACAAATCGGTAACCACTTCGAGAGCTTGCTCAAAGAGTGCGGTACACTCTGTTACGATGTTGTTTACTGCTGCCATGGTGTCCTTCACAGTTATCTCATGTTGCTCCCTAACTTCTAGAAACGTTAAATGCTCAGCCTTCAACTACAGTTCTGTGATCTTGAGGTTTAGGTCAAACTGAACCTTTGCCAACTTTGTTCTAGTGTCGTGCACTCCAGCAGCGAGCTTCTGAATCTGCACATCTACTAGCTCATCATCCGGAATGGCCAACTCTCGGATAGACCTACATGCCTCAGCCACCACCTTGGTCGTGCGCTCATTTTTGTTTGTGATGGCTTTAACGAGGTTGACAACAAAATCTATTTTTACCATCATCTAAGCATTGTTGACTTTGTGCTCATTGATTACCT
Source organism: Pinus tabuliformis (assembly GCA_031772625.1). Taxonomy (NCBI): domain Eukaryota; kingdom Viridiplantae; phylum Streptophyta; class Pinopsida; order Pinales; family Pinaceae; genus Pinus; species Pinus tabuliformis. The sequence goes on along the minus strand of CM062815.1, from coordinate 640,629,570 downwards.
GTAATGCATGCTGCTCACGAGCTCGAAGTTCCACGATCACACCATCCTAAAAATTGTGAAGCGTGGCCAAATTGAGCCCAATTCCTTCGAGGGAATTAATAATGGGCCTATCAGCCTTAGTCTCTGTGGTTAGCACTCCCTCCAACAATAGTATTTCTTGGGGATCCAAGGTGCGCACCATCCCTACTACTTCCAATGTGATGGGCACCAAACTAGTTGACGTCTGCTGCTTCATCCCATGGTGGTCTGGACCTACAACGCCTGGATCTATAGCTCGCACAAACCCATATGATGGCCCCCAAGGTCTTCTTCTTTTGTAACTCGAATGGCTGTGGTAGTTCCACGGTGGTATCTCTAATCGTATCACCATTATCAGTTAAATCACCTTCTATTAAGGTGATCGGATCGAGAGAAGTCTTGTTGGCCTTAGACTTCTTGTGCGACCCTACCTTCTATGGATATTTGTTGCACTTAACATGGAATGGAGAGGCCTCTAGGTTGGCTCCTCCCTAGTCTGAATGTTGTTCCTCCTCCTCTATCTCTATAGAAGGCAACTTCTGACTCTTGTCAGAGTCGTGCTCCTCTTCTTCCACCTGTCCTCCCATCTGCTTTGTGGTGGCATGCTCTGCCTTGGCCTTGTCCTTAGCCTCCTTTTTTCTTTTTGCGGCCAATTGCTCCATCTTCAGCTTGGCCTCCTCCTTTTTCCGTTGCATTGTGGTCTTGCTAGACCCAGCTGTCAAGTTCGAGGCAATGTGCCAATTTGTCAGACAGCGGTCGAGGACTGCTGTAATTGCATCGTTTGTGGTCAAGTATGGCAGGTCATACCATTTCTACTCAGGGTCCTTGCGTGCACGTATCGAGACCTGGTGGAAGTTGGCCTTGAATTCCACATACTCCTGTAGCTTCTCGTACACAGTTGGTGACAGTCGCAATTTATGGTTGATGGCCATATGGATGCTCATCTCCATCAAGATCCAAAAGACCTTGCTATCCTTGACCCCTGAGGGTCCGTCATAGCCCACAGCAAAGAAAAATTCGTTGCCTCTGGTAAGTCGGGCATGACCGGAGGAAACTGGCTATCCTATGGTAATCCCCATGCGACCAGTACAATGGACAGTAGCAACTAGGCATAGTGGAATGTTTTTTTGTGATCCTGTGCCTCTCTGCAGTTCGCGAGGAACTGTCCACAGAGGTAGCACATCTAGTTAAATTGTACGCCCTCTACGCACTGGGCCGCTAAGGCTACTACTGGTGTTGGCACTTCATCTGTGCGACACTTTCACATAATATTTCCTACCAAGATTATCGTTGTGACTTCGATCGCGGGGTTAGCTATACTTGTGATGGCATAGCCATGCAGATTCTTAGTGAGTTTGAATTTGTCCTTCATTGCTTCAGTGAGGTGGTGCTCGCTTAGCTTTCCGCCAAATGCCATGACCGGAGTTTTTTCCCAAGTGTGGCAGCTGAGTGATCTTATGGATCAACATGTCAGTGATGGGTATCAGATCTTCTAGCCACAGACACCCATCATGCACCAAGCACACCAGCTTCTTGTTTACGACCATGGTTATGGGTGCGCAGTTATAATGCGATACCCACAGCATGTTTAATAGACTCGCCTTATCCACCCCTTTTACCCACTTCCTTGGCTCCAGCACGGTCACAGCAAAGTCTTTGTAGAATACACGATGCATGATCTGGTCCATCGATAAATGCGGAAAGCATTCTACCTCAACCAAATTCCAGTCCTCTAATTTTAACAAGGGGATGCACCCCAGGCGCAGTCTTTCAAAGACAATTTGGTCTGGGAGTAACGGTGTGTGTAGTGTGACCTTAACCTCATCAATATCCTTTGGAACCTTCGTCTTGCCCCTGCACGAAGGAACGTTCTCAGGTAACTTAGAAATGGGGTTAGACCCCTCCACATCAACATCCTCAGCCCCCCCATCTCAATGTCATCTACACCCACATGGATTTCTTCAACCTCGGCTTCAGGCTCTAGGTCAATCACGTTACCCTTTTCCTACGTAGTGGGTTTTCCTATCTGTGGGTGCTTTCTGGGTGATGCACGCATCGGGTATTGTGCTTTCTTCTTATCCTTCTTTTATTTTGGACCCTCCAACCTCTTGGGTAGCTCTCTTAGCTGCCATTACGACATCCAAGGCTGTTCCTTCTGCTATCATTGTTTCTCCTGCCCTCACGGTTTTTGTGGGTGCCAACATTATGCTAGACAACAACACCTGCGTCTCTGTTGCCAACTTCTCAAATACTAAATTTTCCATCAAGGCTTCAAAAAGATCAGGGTTCATACGTTCCTAAGAGCCTAATACCTTAATTCTCAAAATGCCAAGTGTTTTTCACTAGGTAGCCTTCTGTAATTTATAGGTATTTCGAATTCAAATCCGACCATTCCCCAAATAACTCATTCATAAATGCTGGATTGGTGGTAGGTTTTCACAGATATTGTCCTTTAATTCTAACTTAAATTTCGCACCCCCACTCCATTTGCCTATTTTCCAACTGTCAAGTAATGAACATTGACCATAACAGTCACTTTCTGGCTGCCTTGCATGGTCCCTTCTCGAGTAGCATAGCTCCCTGCACATGTCTGCTGACACTGTGACATTCCTTCATTCCGCACAATTCCCCAATCACGCAGCTCCCCAACCCGGGCAGTATAGTTTATAGTCTCGTGCCTCCTTTCAGCTGCCTGAAGCACTAAGACTGTACTTCCATCATGTAGTCATCTAGCTAGATCACTGGTGTATGGCTTCAATCGGCTGCCATTCACCCATCCTGGGAATGGTTCTCCATTCAATTTGACCAGCTGAATTGCTCCACCATCAGTAATCTCCTTGATGACATAAGGCCCCATCTAATTCATCCTAAATTTCCTTGGAAATTTATCAAACGAGTTGTCATATAACAAAACTAGGTCATTCACCTTGAAGGTTGTCAGTTTGATGTGTCGATCATTCCATGCCTTTTTTGCCCTCCTTTTGGACCTGTTGATGGAATCCAGCTAGAAATCTATCTTCTTCAATCTCTTTTAGTTGTGCGAGCCTTTCCTCCAAGGCTCTGCAATCAACCATTCCTATTAATGCCACTATGTGCAGACTAGGTACAATGTACTCCATCAGAATCATGGCTTCCATGCCATAAACCAGTCTGAATGGTGTTTGTCCAATTAACTTCTTGCAAGTTGTTCTATAAGCCCATAGCAGCACGGGTACATGCACATCCCAGTCATTTCTTTGAGCATTGAAAACCTTCGTGAGTGCACTCTCCAATATTTTATTAAACGCTTCCACTGTCCCATTAGCTTGTGGATGATATGGTGTGCTCTTTTGATGGCACACCTTAAACTCCTTCATCATTGCACTAATCTTCTCATTGATAAAGTGTGTACCGCGATCACTCATTAGATTTCTTGGACAACCAAACCTTGTCAGTACATACTCAAAGATAATTTTTTTAGTTGTCACACTCATACAGTCTTTCATAGGCTGCACCTCTACCCATCTGGTTAAATATTCAATCGCAGTGATGATGTATCGTGCACCAATCTTCTTTCCTGGCAGCTGAATTTGTCCTACAAATTCAATCGCCCACTTCTGAAAGGGTTGTAGTGATACCTATAGATTCAGTAGTAGCTCATCCCTGCGCGAGGGCCTACCCATACTTTGGCAAGCATCGCATGCCCTACAATATGCTTTTGAATCCTTATGCAAGGTTGGCCACCATAGCCCAGTGCATAGGATCTTATGTGTTGTTTCTCTTCCTACATAATGACCTCACATGGCTCCGACATGTGCCTCATCGAGGATGATGTTTCATTCAAACTCTAGCACATAACGTAGCAATATTTCAACTGACCCCATTTTGTACAAGTTCCCTGCAATGACAGAAAATTCTGTCATGCGCACCACCAGTTCCTTCTTCTATTGGCTTGTATATCCTTCTAAAGCCATACTTGTCATTGGGAAGTGTATAATATCTTGAAAGTGACTGTCCATGATGTGCATTACAAAGAGCTACACGTCAAGTAGCCCTTCCTCCAAATTAGTAGGTTCCTCTCCCATTTCGATGTGTGATAGATGATCCGGTCCAACATTCCAATGTCTTGGTTTCAAAATAACAAAATCATACTCTTGGAACAACAACATCCACTTACATATCTTTCTCACCAACACAGGCTTGTTGACTAGGTATTTCAATGCGAAATGGTCTGTATAAATCTTAGAGTGTCTACCCAACAAATAGTGCCTAAACTTCTGGAGTGTGTACACCATAGCTAAACCTTCACACTCTATTGTGGAATAATTTTTCTCTGCTTTGGAGAGATTCCTACTTGCAAACGCTATAGGATGATCCAAGTCCCCTTCACTGGCCTATGTTAGTACTTCTCCCAGTGCAATACATGACGCGTCCACATGCACATGAAATTCCTTCTTCCAATTTGGGAAGAATAGGATCGACGTAGTGACCATCTTCTCCTTCAGCACATCCAAGCTCTTCTGGTATTATTCATTCCAACAGAACGTAACATCCTTTTTTAAAAGTTTCTCCATCAGCATGGTAATCTGGGCATAGCTGTTGATGAATTTTCTATAGTATCCTATATGCCCTAGTGTTGTGCATAGCTGTTTCACATTCCTTAGCACCTCCAAGTTGATTATGACTATGATCTTAGCTGGGTCTACCATCAGCTAGAGCAAGCATAGCAAATAGCATATATAAATGTGCATAATCGTTGGAATAGTAAGTTCGGCGCTGACTCAGCGAGAAAGAACCGGGGCCGCTAGGCATGCAGAATAAATAGAAAGGTGGCCCTTGCATGTGCCAGGAGCTCCCCCATCACTCATGTCCTAATTGAGATTCTCTTTGGAAGTTGCTTACCATTAACTCGGGATCACTATCTATTGCCGGAGACAGATGTTCCCCGAAGGAATTTTAGAGCTATTCGCCGAAGGCATTTGTGTAAGCACTTTATCTAAGCAACTCCGAAGATTATCCGAGGCACTTTCTATTGGGAACTCTGAATATTTATGAAATAAAGTGGTAGGCAAGCACTCTCACTCGAAGGAAGGTAAGTCTCCTCATACCACATGGCCCAGCAAGACCCCAAAAGGGATGCAAAACAAATATTTCTTCATATTGAGCATGATCTGGTATTTTCAGCATGTATCTAGCATCAAGCGTAGACTTTCCACATGGTGCTTCACCAGCCCGAACACTGTCCAATCATCGAAGTATACTTCCAAAAATTTATGAATAAAATCCTTGAATGCCACAATGACTACACGCGAAAATATCATCAACGTGTTCTTCAACCTAAAAGGCATCACCGTATACTAGAAGCATCCTCATTCATTTGTGAAGGTCATCTTACTTCTATCCTCCGGTGCAATCTTGATTTGATGGTACCCAGAGAACCCATCAGTGAACGAATACTCTTCTTGGCTGCCAACATTATCCAAGACCTCATTGGTGAATGGGGTTGGGAAGGGATCATGAACACAGGCATCATTCAACTTCCTCAACTCTACGCATTTCCTTATTTCTTCCTTCTTCTTCTTTTCCTAAACCACTATAGGGATTACCCAATTAGATTCTCTTACCAGTTCAATAATACCTATCACTAGCAGCTTATCTAACTCAATGTGGACCCTTTCTTTATATTTCAGATGGAGGTGGTAAGGTATTTGTTTCATAGGTTTCACGTCCAGTTTTAGGGTGATCCTCATGACACCTAGGTCTCCTATTATCCCATTCAGATTGGAAAACTTCGTGGGGAACAAGTCCTAATATTCACGGAGCAATTCGATGACCTTATCTACTGTCACATCGTCCCAATAGTCCCCAATATTTGCAAACTTTCGCTCTGCCTCTGTGCCAATGTTTACTTGCCTGATCTTGAGCGACTCATTTATGTCTTAGTTCTCTAGTTGTGGTCCTTCAACTCCACGGTGACCATCAGTATCGGGATATTAATCTTCCTTGGGTCTTCGTCTTCTTTTTTTGTTACATTGTAACACTCCAGCGCATGGCTCAATTGGGTAGTCCAATCAGGTTGAATCAGGTCTAGAGGATCCTATGGTATCCTAAAGATGGTTGTCTTCACCTCCTGCAACACTTCATCATTAGATTCAAATCCATCCTCAAAAATGAATGTCATCAGAAATAGTTGGCATAAAACATCCCATTCTTTGGTGCCATGACGGAGTTTGTATCCAAGTATCATACTTTTCTGGTGGTCATACCTTTGGGTGGCCAAAGTGTATCCTCGTCATCCTTCTATATTCGTGCCAATCCTCAAAAATTTCCTTGTGTGTACCCCACCATCTTGTGGGTGTAGCATGCAGCACCCAATCTAATGCTTGGAAGCGATGCTTCTCAGGCACTTCCCTTTCAAATGCATCCAAAAAGTGATCAATGTCAGTTAACCCATCATAGTGAGGCATATTTCTTACCTCTGATGATACACAATGCAATGACTTGGTCATCATATTATAATGCAACGTAGATGCTTCATGTAGTCGGTTATGCTAGTAATCCAGTTCTTTGTCTGAATTTGATGTGTAGGAGCTCTCACGATCCCATGCAATAGGTCTGTCTGCTATCAGATTCATCTAATCCTGGTCTCATGCCGTTATCTTTTAAATCTAGTCCAAATCATTATCACTTTCAGAATCGCAGACTGGTTTTGTATAGCATGGTCCTTCTGCGGGATCTAGTGGCACCACTACACAAAGTGATTTCTTTTCAAATATCATCTTTTTCTTATTCAAGTTTATTACCCCATTCATGTTAGTGGCCCAATAGATCCTGTTACACAATAATTTGTCACCGTCCCTGTTACCCCTTCTCCCGCACATTGGAGGACTTATTCTGGGACCTGTGAGAAGTGACCTAACCTGAAAACACTTGCATTGTATCCCCTTGAGTATGTACTTCATATGCCCTTAAGACACCTTCTGCAAAATACGCATAAAAATAGCCCTTTTTCCATTGGCGCAGTTCCACTGTGTATCACTCGCGCCAATGGGGGAAATCCTCCAAAGAGGGCGCGCCAGCTGGCGCTCTATCTCAGAGTCGTACTCGCACTAGCCTAGTTGGGTAAAGTTTTTAACAAACAAACTCACGAAGGTTCTTCCTAACCTATTCATGAACTGATTCCATCTTGAGTTAGTTTAGTTTGGCTTCGAATCTCCATAGAAGGGAAGTAGTTCTCCACCTCTCATGGAAGCTTCTTAGTGATAAAGCCAATCCCATGAATCTTGTGGATGACCCTAACTCCTTCTCCTCTATCTATAAAAGCTTGTCCTTTTGCCTTTGACAAGTTAGTCTCCAAGTTCCAAATTCTAAGTCTCAAAGTCTAAGAATTGCCAAGTTCATGCTACAAGGAGCCTTATTCATTCCCATGAGGCTAAATCTTAAGTGAGGAGATTCTTATCCAAGTGACCAAGGAGAGAGAGGCTTGTTCCCCATACCCAACAAGCTTTGCAAGGCATGTATTGCTGATGACCCAGCCAAAGGGGGATTTGACGTTAGAACTATGGTTGTATTCTTCTTTGTTGTTTATCAATAATAGACGACTATCATTATGGTTCCACTCTTATTGTATTTGTGATGATGTTGAGTTATATCCTTTCTGACTGATATATAGTTGCATCTATTGGATTTTATGCTTGTGTTTGTGTCGTTCTTTGCATGTGCAGGTGTCCGTTCACGAGGATCGTGGGGATTGTGACCAGCCGGAGCCAAAGAAAGGGAGCGACGACTCTTCTACAAGTATTAGCGTTGGAATCTAGGTAGGCCTTCATCATTGGTCTTTTATTTGCAATTAGGAACCTACGTGTTAGCATTGTTTGATTGTTGGTAGACCCCATTTGGGCTAGTAGGGATCACCTCTGTCCACAGAGGGGATTTACCTCCACAACAATTTGGCGACTCCACTGGCGAGTTGGCTTTTTGCCTTGTTGTTTGTTTTGTCTTGTTGTTTGGTTTGTAAACTTTAGCCGGAGCCTGAAGTACGACCAGATAACCGTCGAAACGCTATTGCTCCGCATTAGCACAGTAGATCAACGTCACTTGAGTCCATCTCCAGTTTGGTTTACGAGCTGAACAGCTTGGAACTTGCCTTGTTTCTTGGTTGTTTCTCAGTTTCTCCTACTTGGTTAGCTTTCTAGGTTGAATCCCTGTGTTGCTTCTTGCCCCTCGGTGTACCTGGGTACTGTTGACTTAGCTTTGGCTCATTTGTTTTTTATTTTTCCATAGAAAACTCGGCTAGCACTGTTTTATAGCATTACAGTCGTGCCAGTTGGCGCTTGTTGCACATTGACAACCTGCACCAATACCTGAAAGGCGCTAGTTTCAGCCTGACAGTTGCGCCAGGCCTGGGAACTTTTGAAGTTTGCTTGGCTGTGAGCCCTCTGAGCTTAGTTTTTGTTCTGGGTACCTTTTTTAGACTACTTGAGTGTGTTGGAGTGTGATTTGACTGGCTTTGATCTTTACCCTTTGGGTGTTTGCTTTTTTCTATCGATTTCACATTTCTAGCCCTAGGGCATCTAGTGGCTTTGTGTGTCGAGCCTTCCTCAGGTGTTTTGATCTTCTAGTGGTCCAGTCGATTCTTTGATTACTCCCTTGCACTTGTTTGGTGGTTGTAAATTGTTTTGTTGCATTATTTGGGTGACTTGCTTTGTCTTCACTTGAATTTTGCTTTGTTTCGTTTTGAGCCTAGATTACACGGCTCATTGGTGTCTTTGGGATTTTTCTCGTTCTCTGGAGGTTTGCTTTGTGATTTAGGGAACTGAATGTGTTTGCATTGAGTGAAATTTGTGTTTTTACTCTTTTGTTATCATTTCTCAAATTTGTTTAGTACGCTTTGCCATCGACAAAAGAAAAAATCTCTTTTGCTTTGTATTAGTTAATGAGAATTAGAACTTTTCATTTTGATTAGTGATTAGTGATCTTAAAGAAAAGTTTGTTAATCTCCATTAGCTGCATTAGAGAGGTTCTTTGTTGTTTTGTGATCATTTCGTTTGCGTGAAAGCTCTCAAACCCTCTCATAACTAGCATTCATTGAATGAAATGACATATTTTGGCATATAGTTTGCATTTAGGGAATTTTGAGAGATTACATACGGTACGGCCTGAAAACTGAAACATAATCCAAGATCAACTTGAAAATGAACTAAATAAATCTAACAACGCATTGGAACATAACACACACATTTAGAGGTCTAGGCTAGAGACGTGCTCCGACGTCATTAAACATAGTCACTTTTGTTTCACTCAAGGTTGGGTGATTCCTTCTTTTGTGACACAATAGTGGTCTAGTATGGATTTGAGCTCCCACGTACCGTCAAGTATATGGGGAGACCCCACTAGGTTATCATCCTTTATCCATAGGAAGCCGTGTCTGCTGCCTTACAAGCCGTAACGCACCGAACACAGCATTCGGGAAGATTGACTGCCGTACGGAAAGTCCTTCGTTTTCATATGACTGCCAAGGTGTATATGCAGTTTTACGGATTTGTTTGGTAAACCCTTTTGCCTAGCTCTCCAGAGTAGTCACTTTCGTTCCTTTTTGGACTCCCTAAAAGAAAAGGTCCATATGAGTACTTGTCACTTCAGGCTCATTAAACATTCAAAGGTGACTAGAGTCATCTTTTTGTCCTTTTCTTGACTCTTAAAAAAGGAAAAGGTCAAGTTATGTCCTTGCATCTTAAAATTTATTCGGCCATGGTTCACATTTACCCGGTTAGATCTTGTTTGCATTAGTTTGAGTAGGGTTATTTCTCATTTTTGATGGCAACTTTTCCAGAGTTTACCAACCCAGGCATCCCCTCTGATGGGAAGCCTGGTCATTTCCCTCCTTTTGGAAATGTTGGTGCTCCTTACATGGCAACATTGTCCCTTCCTGGGTTAACTGTTGGGTTGCCTATTTGGTTGTTCTCAACCTCTCTAGTCCCTACCGTCTCAACTGCTGGTCAATCAGTTCCTCCACCCGAACAACATCATGTTGATTCTAAGGTGGACCTCTCCCCTTCTTTGCCTGTTTCTGCGTCCTCATCTTCTATTTCGCCTGGTGAAAGTCTGGATTCAGGTAACCAGGTGGCTAAGAAGAAGAAAAAGAAGAAGAAGACGAATAAGAAGAATTCTCCTAAGCAAGAGGGTAAAATTACAACTCAAGTCGAGCCACCTTCTGCTCCCCCGCGGAAGGTCAAATTTCCTTGTAGATTGTGCAAGGATGACCACCTTCTTTGTGATTGTCGTGGTATTCCCAGGATCCTTGAAGTATGGTCTCACGATTTGGCTCACCCCTCATCATCCTTTAAAGTTCATGGCGATTCCACCCTATCAACTGACAACATTTAGAAGAAAGGGAAGATTTGAATCCCCTGTAGACTATGTGAAGGCAATCATCCCCTTCACTTTTGTCCGCTCATGGATAAAGCTTCTGCTGTTTTGGAAAGTCTTATAGCTTCTTCACCCCAACTTCCTGTTGGTTATCAGAAGCTCTCTTCTGACCCCCTCCTTGTGGACAAAGAGATCGACTTAGATTCTTCTCTTGTCCATCCTCCTCCTTCCAAACCTGGCTGTGCCAAGCCTGCTCCAGCCCAACCATTGGTCGGAGAGAGTGTTGAATTGGGTTCACCACCTGTTGATTGCTCTGTTTCGGAGGAGCATCATGATTCTACTGCTCATGTTCTTCTCGTCTCGTAAGATTCTCCTGAGTCTGAGAATGACCCTCTTATCCTCGCTGATCAAGAGGGTCCTTCTTCGTCTCCTGTAGCGCAGGGGGACAATTATATGATTCCCCCACCAAGTAGTTCAGTCGTTGCCTTCGACTGGAGTCTTTTGACTACATTCCGCCTTCCATCCCATGTGCCTTTCCAGATTATAGTACATGCCTATGATAAGGCAGTACCTGGCACTGTCTTGGATGAGGGTGCGTCTGTCAGTCTCATGCCTTTCACTACTTGGCAAGCTTTGGGCTCCCCATAGCTTGTGCCAGTTGCACAGAATCTATTGGCATTTGACGGAGGAACCAGTCAACCGTTAGGGATCCTCCTGAAGTTTCCTATTACTTTGGGAGGAAAAACCATCTATATAGACATACTGGTTACCTAAATGCTTTAGACTTCAGTCTTCTCCTTGGCCGTGACTATGTTTATGCCATGGGGGCCCTTGTCTCTTCACTTTTCCGTGTGGTTTGCTTTCCACATGATGGAAGAATAGTGACTATAGATCAATTATCATTCTTTAGTCCCCCGATACCTCCTACGCAGTTGTCATCCCCTCCTGGTTTTTATCCACCAGTTGTATCTGCCCCACCGCAGGTCAACTACATGGCTACTTATCCCATGCCTGTATCCAGTGATAATGTTGTCATGCATGATGTCTTGGGGGCATTGGGCCCTGACTTCCAAGATGTTGTCCTTCCACTAGGAGTGACACCCTTGGAAGCAATGACTTTCTGTTCATTATGATGAAGTTCATGTGGAGCATAGTTCCTTTCCTATGTCAAGCTCCTTAAAAAATGAAACTAGGTGTGGTCGGAGCATAGTTCCTTTCCTATGTCAAGCTCCTTAAAAAATGAAACTAGGTTTTGTCTGGTCAGAGCATAGTTCACTTTCCTATGTCAAGCTCCTTAAAAAATGAAACTGGATCTTGGAGCACAGTTCCTTGTCTTGTGTCAAGCTCGTTAAAAAATGAAACAAGGGTTATGAGGATAGTTCTTTTACTGTGTCAACCTCATCAAAAAATGAAACAACTCCCTTTCCAAATCGAGTATTTTGATTAAGATCTCGTAAAATAAAAGTCGAGTCTTTCATAGATCTCAAGAGTGAACCTTCATTCCATCCACTTTGTTGAATGAAATGAAGCTTGGGGGGCATGTACCTCGATTTGCGTCATTATGTTGGGGGCATGCGAACTTATATCAAGCATAGTTTCTCATTTCAAGCTTGTGTAAACATGAAACCGAATCCAAGCAGAGTTCTCCATGGTTCAAGCTTGTGTAAAAATGAACCCATACCCAATTCACATCTTGTGATTGCCACCTATCCACTAAATTCTGCTAGATGAGCCTTGGTTATTTCATTCCATTGCTACCATCTCTCTGGCCGATCATATGTTCTCACTTGGTTGTTTTTCCTTTCCTGAGGAACCGCATCAATGAGTGGTTTTCTTAGCCAGCTTCTTGACCATTACATGTTTTGAGCAGTTCCACCATTGCCGGAACCAGTTGCTGCCCTTTATACCACTCGTTCCTCCAGGACGAGTCACCTTTAAGCTCTTTTCTGACTCGTAAAATATGAAAATATTGCCGAGTATTTTTCCCTTTTTGACTCGTTAAAGAGAATAAAAATGGAGGTCTGCTTTTAGCTCTTTTCTGACCGTCTAAATATGAAAAGATTGCCGAGTTATTCCTCTTGACTCGTTAAATGTAAATAAGAGGCGGTCGTCTTTAAACTCTTTTCTGACCGTGTAAAGACGAAAAGATTGTCGGGCCCTTGTCATTTCAGGCTCATTAACGGTTATGAAACGACGTGATTTCAGTCGCTTTTTTACTTTTTCAGGTCGAAGTCACTAATCATGAAAAGTACTCCTCGATCGTAATGGTCGGGCGATTCTTTCGAGCATTGTTTTATACTTTTTCGGACTCGAGAGACACAACTTTACGAAAAAGGACCCCCCTGGAGTTTACTTTTCTGTTGTCTTTTCAAACTCTCTAAACATGAAAAGATGCCAAGTTCTTCCTCTGTTAGGCTCGTTAAAACTTGATGACATTGGATTCCATTGAAATGACACTTTACAAGCATATGTTATCCCCGTCAAGCTTGTCAATAAAAATAACTGGGGTACTCGCCAGAAATGGTGGGGAAAATAGAACCACAATCATTGTCGTGTCGGTAGTATGTCACTCTTGAACATGGCACTTGTCTGCATTCGTGTCTAGGCGGGGACATATCATCTTGTTTTTACACTTGCCTCCGTGGGTTTGGGTTATCCTTTCTGACCTCTCATCTGCTCATTGTCCTGTCACCATGACCCTTGATCATTTGATGTCAAATACTGCCAAGTCCACTGTTGTGCCGCCAATATGTTCAAGAGAAGTTGACCTCTGCAGAATACTCAACCTCTCTCTGATACCTCACACAAAACATCTTATCCTTCTCTGTCTCGTGTTGATGATGTGGGAAACATTATGGCCCACCTTCGATCAAGGTCACTTCCTATCGACTTCAGCTCATTATCTAGGAAGTTGACCTAGAGACTCCCTTCAGGTGCCTTGGTGCCTGCATGCCTCAATGGCAGGTTCTTCACATTCGACGCGAGGTTTTCATTATTGACCTCCGATCGAATGATTCTACGGGTGTTCGATGCCAGCTCACTGATTTGCACACCGTAGATTGTACCTATAGTACCTTGAGGACCATTGTCATTATTAGTGGTACCTCTCATGTCTGTTAATAATTTTCATTATTGACTGGTAATCAGACGATGTTCTTGCATGTTCGACTTCGACTCTCATATTCGCATGCTTGAACTTGTACTTTGTTTGGGTCGAGATGGAGCGCAAGACCCTGGATTTTGTTTGTTGAGATCCAGGTTGCGATTTTGTGGATTATTATGATCATTACATGACTCATTCATTGGATGGTTGTGACCATGCCTGAGTCTACTTATTGATCCTTATTGGATGGCTGTGCCCATACCTTGGATCTGGATTTTTATGTACTCTGCTATCGATGACTGCGCCCATACCACATACATCATGTACTTGAGATATCAGTTGTACTTCTTCATGCAGGTTCTCCGACGGCAGTGTTTTCAGTTGGCCATGTTCTTGTAAAGCATTTCACCCCTCTCTCCCTCTCGGGCTTCATGCTTTAGGGGGCATATGTTACACAGTAATTTGTCACCGTCCCTATTAACCCTTCTCATGCACATTGGAGGACTTATTCCGGGACCTGTGAGAAGTGACCTAACCTAAAAACACTTGCATTGTATCCCCTTGAGTATGTACTTCATATGCCCTGAAGACACCTTCTGAAAATACCCATAAAAATAGCCCTTTTTCCATTGGCGCGGTTCCACTATGTATCACTCGTGCCGATGGGGGAAATCCTCTAAAGAGGGCGTGCTAGCTGGCGCTCTTTCTCAGAGTCGTACTCGCGCCAGCCTAGTTGGGTAAAGTTTTTAACAAACAAACTTACGAAGGTTCTTCCTAACCTATTCATGAACTGATTCCATCTTGAGTTAGTTTAGTTTGGCTTCGCATCTCCATAGAAGGGAAGTAGTTCTCCACCTCTCATGGAAGTTTCTTAGTGATAAAGCCAATCCCATGAATCTTGTGGATGACCCTAACTCCTTCTCCTCTATCTATAAAATCTTGTCCTTTTGCCTTTGACAAGTTAGTCTCCAAGTTCCAAATTCTAAGTCTCAAAGTCTGAGAATTGCCAAGTTATGCTACAATGAGCCTTATTCATTCCCATGAGGCTAAATCTTAAGTGAGGAGATTCTTATCCAAGTGACCAAGGAGAGAGAGGCTTGTTCCCCATTCCCAACAAGCTTTGCAAGGCATGTGTTGCTGATCACCGAGCCAAAGGAGGATTTGACGTCAGAACTATGGTTGTATTCTTCTTTGTTGTTTATCAATAATAGATGACTAGCATTATGGTTCCACTCTTATTGTCTTTGTAATGATATTGAGTTATGTCCTTTCTGACTGATATATAGTTGCATCTATTGGATTTTATTCTTGTGTTTGTGTCATTCTTTGCATGTGTAGGTGTCCGTTCACGAGGATCGTGGGGATTGTGACTAGCCTGACCAAATGAACAGGAGCGATGACTCTTCTACAAGTACTAGCGTTGGAATCCAGGTAGGCCCTCATCATCGGTCTTTGATTTGCAATTAGGAACCTGCGTGTTAGCGTTGGTTGATTGTTGCTAGACCCCATTTGGGCTAGTAGGGATCGCCTACTATTGTTGTCACCGTCCCTATTACCCCTTCTCCCGCACATTGGAGGACTTATTCCGGGACCTGTGAGAAGGGACCTAACCTGAAAACACTTGCATTGTATCCCCTTGAGTATGTACTTCATATGCCCTTAAGACACCTTCTGCAAAATACCCATAAAAATATCCCTTTTTCCATTGGCGCGGTTCCACTGTGTATCACTCGCGCCAATGGGGGAAATCCTCCAAAGAGGGCGCGCCAGCTGGCGCTCTATCTCAGAGTCATACTCACACCAGCCTAGTTGGGTAAAGTTTTTAACAAACAAACTTACGAAGGTTCTTCCTAACCTATTCATGAACTGATTCCATCTTGAGTTAGTTTAGTTTGGCTTCGAATCTCCATAGAAGGGAAGTAGTTCTCCACCTCTCATGGAAGCTTCTTAGTGATAAAGCCAATCCCATGAATCTTGTGGATGACCCTAACTCCTTCTCCTCTATCTATAAAAGCTTGTCCTTTTGCCTTTGACAAGTTAGTCTCCAAGTTCCAAATTCTAAGTCTCAAAGTCTGAGAATTGCCAAGTTCATGCTACAAGGAGCCTTATTCATTCCCATGAGGCTAAATCTTAAGTGAGGAGATACTTATCCAAGTGACCAAGGAGAGAGAGGCTTATTCCCCATTCCCAACAAGCTTTGCAAGGCATGTGTTGCTGATCACCCAGCCAAAGGAGGATTTGACGTCAGAACTATGGTTGTATTCTTCTTTGTTGTTTATCAATAATAGACGACTATCATTATGGTTCCACTCTTAT
This sequence comes from Pinus tabuliformis, assembly GCA_031772625.1. Lineage (NCBI taxonomy): Eukaryota > Viridiplantae > Streptophyta > Pinopsida > Pinales > Pinaceae > Pinus > Pinus tabuliformis. The sequence continues at coordinate 640,613,786 of CM062815.1, read as the reverse complement.
TGTCTTTGTGATGATGTTGAGTTATATCCTTTATGACTGATATATAGTTGCACCTATTGGATTTTATGCTTGTGTTTGTGTCATTCTTTGCATGTGCAGGTGTCTGTTCACGAGGATCGTGGGGATTGTGACTAGCTGGAGCAAAGGAACGGGAGCGATGACTCTTCTATAAGTACTAGCGTTGGAATCCAAGTAGGCCCTCATCATCGGTCTTTGATTTGCAATTAGGAACTTGCATGGTTGTTTGATTGTTTCCAGACCCCATTCGGGCTAGTAGGGATCGCCTCTGTCCGCAGAGGGGATTTACCTCCACAACAGATCCCAAGGAGCGTGGGGTAGGGATTGCTATCTGTTATATACATTTTTGGGCACTACAACCCCAATCATAAATGTCCATAAACTAAGGGCTCTTAAGTCCCTAAAAGTGTTGTTCCAACCTCTAAAAGAACAAGGTCAACTGATTAATTCTTCTCCCAGAAATTCTCCATGAAAAACTGCTCAGAACTGGTCAAAACTGGACCATCTCACCTGCTCCATGGTCAAAGTGCGATGCATCCCACCTAAATGCACATAGGAGGTCTGATGCTTCTTGAAAAGCCCTTCTATGGGGTGCGATGGGTGAGAGTGGACAAATGGCAGGGTCAATCTGCAAGGTGGAGGATCGTGGAATCTTCTAGAAACTTCTCCTGTGACACTTGCCTCTCTGCATTCACCCAGGGATGAGTAAGAGATCATCAATATCCAAGTGGAATCAAGAACTATCAGAGAGAGGACACTAATCAAATCTCAAAAGCTGACTCACCCCCCTTGCAAACATCTATATATGGATCCCTCATCCCAGAGATCCGGAGGCTAGAATTTTGTATCTTGTAAGGAAGTGCTGCTGGTTTCTTGGTGCAATATCATAGTGTTGGGTGATCTAAGCTTTTCATGAGGTGAAGAAGGGCTTTCTTGCTGAGAGGATGATGTTGGGTCAGAACAATTGGTTGTAATACTCTTTGCTGTTTCTTGATTATCAATAAAGCTTTTCAAGTTTTCATCCACATTCTTGTATGATTGATGTTATATGAATTTGTGTGGTTAATATATATCTGGTCCTATATTGTTTATGATAATAGATCTATGTTCTTGGATAGTGTTATGCTGCTTTGATTCTACAGGTGCTCTTTGAAGCTGGGTAGACGAGGAAGCGAGTGGCAAAGATCTATCAGAAAGGAGAGGAATCGAGTGAGGAACCAAGCGCAAGATAGAGGTTGGTCTCCTTATTCCCCTCTTATCTATTTCTCATAAAGGTAAACGAAAGTAGTTTTAGTTTGTTTGTTTCTAAAGTAGCTACCAACCTTAGTGGGACTAGCAGCTCTGCATAGACACTAGTTTTCCCGATAACAAAATGGCGACTCCGCTGGGGAGCGAATAGATTGTTTGTTTATCTACATTTGTTTGCTTTATAAACTTACAGATGGAGCCTGAAGTTAAGCCAGCTAGCCTTCGAATTACATTTGCTATGCAAGTGCAAAGTAGATCAATGTTGCTTCAATCTATCTTCGGGTTTTGTTTATAAACTGAACAATTGATTTACAAGCTCTCTAATTGCCCTTGTGGTGGCTCTAGTAACCTCTTTAGATCTACCCCCGTGATCTATTTACTGATTACCACTTGCTCGGCCTAAATCCCTGAACTGAGCTGCAAACTGTGACACGGAACCCAGTTAAAGTCTCGTCCTTGGTCCAGCACACTGTCTCTTTTGTGAATTCTAGATGCATCGCACTTCCCGAGTGTAGTAGGTGCGCTGCATCTCTTTTTCACTGTGTTACAGGTGCACTGATCAAACAAGGCCTTTCCTGCTCCTAGATTTTGGTTTCTGTGTTCACTCTTTTCAGCTCTATTCAAGAGTTTTACTACCTATAGTCAGTACACCTCTATTGAAACCTCCTTCCTTGCCATTATTCCGCCTCCATTGTGCAAAGGACTGTAAATGTTTTTATGTATTTTGACCCATTTTCAGTTCTCTTTTACAAAGAATTAGCGTAATAGTACTATCGTTTCTTGATTTGAAAGTGTCGCAAGTGTCGTTTTAAGTCATAGAGAGAATCTAATTGTTATTGATAGTTGATTACACTGTTACTCTTGTATTTGATTTGAATTAGTAGTTTTTCAAGTGTCGAAAGCAATTTTTCAATTCCAAATCGCAAAGTGTCGTCATTGTCCTCATTTTGTCTTGAAAGAAACTTGTTAGTAAACGTCGCTTTGAAAAATAATTCAGATTTTCACTTAGCTTTGTTTTTATCATTCACACATTAAGAAGGCTGAAAACAAATACATGCATGTGCATTTGCATTTAGACTGTTTGTTTTTTTGATTTAGGACAGTGCATATAGTGTGTGCTCTCTGCTCTATGTTGAAAGAATGCCATCTCTCTTTCATTAGTAGCTAGGATTTTCATTGCAAAAGGAAGATTAAACGACTGTTTATCATCTTAGATTGCATTTTAGGAATTGTACATCTACATCACGCAGTGAAGCTGAAAGGAAAATTTCTTAAGCAATATCAACTGTAAAATAAATTTAATGAATCTAAAAACGCTTTGGAACCCAATGCACAACATTTAGAAGTCTGGGCTAGAGACGTATTCCAGCGTCGTAAAGCCTGGTAACTGTTATCTTCATTGCTGGTTGGGTGATTCCTCCACTTTGAGAAGATAAGTGCCAGTACGGACTTGTGCTCCCATGTACCGTCGAGTATATATTGGGATACCACAATAGGATTTATCCTTTATCCATAGGAAGCCGTGTCTGCTGCCCTATCGATCACAATGCACTGAACACAGCATTCAGGAAGATTGACTGTCGTACCATAAAAAGCATTCTACAGTTTTGCGATTGGTTTGGTAATCCCTTTGTCTAGATTTCCATAGTAGTCTCTTTCGTTCCTTTTCAGACTCCTTAAAGGAAAAGGTCCATCTGAGCACTTTTCACTTTAGGCTCATTAAAAATCGAAGGCGACTAGAGTCATCTTTTGTTTTTTCTTGACTCTTAAAAATTGAAAAAACAAGTTTTGTCAAAGCGTCTAAAATTTATTTTAATCGGAATAAATATCACCTTTCCTACGTTGGTCTTAGGTTGAGAAAAATGGAGCCCACCAACCAAGGAGTTCCCCTTGGGGGAAATCCTAGTCCCTTCTCCTCTTGGGGAGATGTTGGTGCGCCCCATATGGCCACATTGTCGCTTCCAGGATTGACAATTGGCTTGCCCGTATGGCTCTTCTCAACCTCTGTCATTCAGAACACCGTGATTCCTGAACAATCAAGTCAGCAACTAAACGATACCAGAGTTACCCCCCAACCTTCTACTTCGTCCAATTCTTCCTCTCCTCCTTCCTCTTCGCTTGATGAAGCTGGTAAAGCCAAAAATCAAGTAACCGAGAAGAAGAAGGAGAAGAAGAAGGAGCCAAAGGCAAAAAGGGGCGACCAGGCATCGTCTAGCGAAAATCCACACACTGCACCATCCAGGCCTAAATCACCATGTGTCATTTGCAAAGGATACCACTATCATCGAGATTGTCCTTGCATCCCTCGGATCTTAAGGGACTGGTCTCCCCGTTTGCACAATCCGGTGTCGTCAACCTCTGATGATCATGTTGAAGGTACACCGTCAAATAGTGAAAGTGAAGCCCCTGGACAAAAAGGAAGATGTAAATTTCCTTCTAAATTGTGTGAAGGCGATTCCCGATAGAACAAATGTTTTGTCTGCAAATTGAGGGGTAACCTGGAAAAGGTAGGCCTTTCCCGATAAAACAAGTGTTTTGTCTGCAAATTGAGGGGTAACCTGGAAACTCTACTTCATTATACCTGGGGGCATGAAAATCTTTTGGCATGCAAGCGAAGAGCGACCATTTATTTTTTAAATTTATAGGTCCTCTAACCCTTTAAACTCGTAGGATTGGTCATTTCCTAACTTGCATAAAGAAAGGATGCGGGGCAAAGCTTTGAAAAAATGCCGTTTTTATATGAGACATCCTTATTATATGACTAGATTGAGTAGTTTTAACGCGGAATTCAAGCTCGTTAAAAAATAAACATAAGCAATGAGAAAATGTTCCCCCAGAGTTTAAGCTCATTAAAAAATGAACCATTTTCCGGTAAATAACCATTGTGAATGTATTACCATCAGCCTTTGAAGCCTTGGTCATGTTCTCATCATCACCTCCACTCTGTATTGGCCGATCATTCACCTCCATTTGATTGTTTACCCTTTTTGAGGAACAACTGCAAAGAGTGATCTTGTTAGCCATCCTTGTGACACTGCCATGATTGGAAAATTCCAAACCTTACCTGGAATCAGCTGCTACCCGAATTTATCACTCGTTCCTCAAAAAACGAGTCTCCTTTAAGCTCCTTTCAACTAACTCGTAAAATATGAAATGATTTCTGAGAAATTGGCCTCTCCAACTCGTTAAAGGGACCGGAAGTGATATCCCTCCTTTAGATTTTAATCTTTTTGGACTTGAGGGATTATTACACAAAAAGATCGAGCACTTGTTTTGTTCGGCTCGTTAAAAGTACCGAAAATTCATCCCTTTTGTATTACTTTATACTTTTTCGAACTCAAGCGATCATATGACGAAAAAGGACTATTGGAGTTTTCTTTACGTCCCTTTTTCAGACTCTCTAAAATTGAAAAGGACCGAGTTATCTTTGTCGTTAAACTCGTTAAAACCAAATAGCGACAAACTTGTCCATACAGACAAGAACGAGTTTCACTATTGCTAGGCTCATTAAAACATAGCGATGGGTTTGCCCGAAGGGAAAATTATAGAACAAGCATATGTTATCCTCCTCAAGCTTGACAAAAATAAAGAGGTACTGGTCAGCAATGACTGGGGAAAAATTGGGAAGAAAACTTGAAGAAACTTTATCGGTAGCAAGTCGCTCTTGAACATGACACTTTCACTCCACATCCGAGTCGGGTTTGGTTGTTCCATTCACTAGTCACATCGCCATGGTTTCGTCACACCATCCATATTTGGGGTTAATGCTACCAATCCATCATGTCAGTGTCGTCGATATGTTCAAGAGAAGTCACTCAGAGAATTTGCCTGTGTCTCACCCACTGCAATACATTTACGCTCCATTCTTTCATGACCGCCACCCTGAACCTTATATCACCAGATCGTTTTCACCTCCATTAAAATCATTTTATCTGTTCCGTGTCATTGATGTGGGATTCATTAAGGCCCTCCTATGACAGATCGCTTCTTGTCGACATCAGCTCATTATCCAAGAAGTCGATCTAGGAACAACCCTTTTAGTACTTTGAAGCTTGCATGCCTCAATGGCAAGTTTCTCACTTCCGGCGACCGGTTTACATCAATGGCCTTCGACCGAAAGATTTTGCATGGTGTTCGACGCCGAGTCCCTTATTCAAACCACGTGAATTGTACTGTAGTACCTTGAGGGTCATCATCATTATCAGTGATTCCTCTCGCGCCTGTTAACAACTTACATCATTGGCTAGTAATCAGGCAATGTCTTTCCATGTTCGACTCCAGAACATCTCTCACATGGATCGACTTGTACTTTGAGTGAAGATTGAACGAGATTGAAGACCCCGGATCTAGTTTCATCCATCCGGGCTGCGATATATATTCAAGAAAATAAAGACATCAAATGTACATCATTACTGCACAGATAATTATCCAACCTAAGGGATGATGGCTCTACCAGAATCATCAATCTACACTCAGACGATTGTCTGTCTTATGTACATGAAAAATGAATTTATAAAGCTAAGCATGGGAATTCCCACCTCAGCTAGACCATGAAAATATTATGAAGATAATGTATTGTATTGTATCTTATTACAGGTCGCCTTCCAGCTTGAAAGAACTTCAGATCCTCATGATAAAGCATTTGACCCGACATCAATAGATTAACGACCTCATGCTTTAGGGGGCAACTGTTATAGACATTCTTGGGCACTGCAACCCCAATCATAAATGTCCATAAACCAAGGGCTCTTAAGTCCCTAAAAGTGTTGTTCCAACCTCTAAAAGGACAAGGTCAACTGATTACATCTTCTCCCAGAAGTTCTCCATGAAAAACTGCTCAGAACTGGTCAAAACTGGACCATCTCAGCTGATCCATGGTCAAAGTGCATTGCATCCCACCTAAATACACACAGGAGATGTGATGCATCTTGAAAAGCCCTTCTATGGGGTGCGATGGGCGAGAGTGGACAAATGGCAGGGTCAATCTGCAAGGTGGAGGATCATGGAATCTTCTAGAAACTTCTCCTGTGACACTTGCCTCTCTGCATTCGCCCAGGGATGAGTAAGATATCATCAATCTCCAAGTGGAATCAAGAACTATCAGAGAGAGGAAACTAATCAAATCTCAAAAGCTGACTCACCCCCCTTGCAAACATCTATATATGGATCCCTCATCTCAGAGATTCGGAGGCTGGAATTTTGTATCTTGTAAGGAAGTGTTGCTGGTTCTTGGTGCAATATCATAGTGTTGGATGATCTAAGCTTTTCATGAGGTGAAGAAGGGCTTTCTTGCTGAGAGGATGATGTTGGGTCAGAACAATTGGTTGTAATCCTCTTTGCTCTTTCTTGATTATCAATAAAGCTATTCAAGTTTTCCTCCACATTCTTGTATGATTGATGTTATATGCATTTGTGTGGTCAATATATATCTGGTCCTATATTGTTTATGATAATAGATCTATGTTCTTGGATAGTGTTATGTTGCTTTGATTCTACAGGTGCTCTTTGAAGCTGGGTAGACGAGGAAGTGAGTGGAAAATATCTATCAGAAGGGAGAGGAATCGAGCGAGGAACCAAGAGCAAGATAGAGGTTGGTCTCCTTATTCCCCTCTTATCTATTTCTCATAAAGGAAAAAGAAAGTAGTTTTAGTTTGTTTGTTTCTAAGGTAGCTACCAGCCTTAGTGGGACTAGCAGCTTTGCATAAACACTAGTTTTCTCGATAACACTATCATCCACAATCTGTATTACTTCAAAATCCGCTTGTGCACTCGTGCCTTCGATGTCAATTGTTACCCCTTGTAGCCTCCCCATTGGGATGATTTTCTGTTGATTTTCCATCCTTAACTGGATCAGATACCACTAGAGCACAGGTCTTCCCATTCTTTCCCATATTTGTTTTGGCAAAACATTCACATCAAACCCCATATCCAAGATAACTTGGTCCATTTCGTATTCCCCTATCTACACGGTGAGTCTCATCTCACGTCCAGTCCTCGGCTTATGCTTTTAAGCTTTCTGACTATGCACAGTTTGCCAGTAGCGATGTCCTTGCTAGTGCACCGATTGATTAGTTCCTTCATAGCCTTACTATCATGGAGTAGTTTCATGTAGGTCTCCAAGAATGTGGTAATCATGGATGGATCCATTTCTTCAACTAGTTTCTCCTAACTTCTTGAGGTAGAGGCCTCAGCAAAACTTTTCTTTGCTTCCATAAATGTTTCTTTTGTGTGTTCTAGATCAAACCCAATCTCCTTTTCCGGTGCTTTGTGGACCCACTCACCCTCTACATGCTGCTTCCCCTTATCCTCACCAGTCGTCATTCCACTCCATAGCACAATGTTTACCTTAGGGTCTTCCTCGTGAGGCTCAACGCTCATCATCTGTAGGTTCTAAGTCGGTTGCGGAGGCAATGCTCCCTTTTTACGAATCTTAGCCAATAATATAGGGCAATCCTCAGTTGCCTGGTAAAACTGAGTACAATAGCGGCATGATAGTCGCATTAGATTCAGGAATTATCTCGCATAGTGTCTTGGTCCTCCATAATTGTAACAAATAAGCTACCCTCAACCTCTACCAGGCCCTCCTCCATCTTAGCCTCAGTCGCGCCCCTGATACTCACCTCATGCTCCCTCAGCACCTTGGTTTGGAGACCACATTTTTGCCTGCACCCTGTGTGCAGGTGTCCTATCCCTCATTAATTCATAACTATGGCAATTGATTTGGTCATGACCTACTAATTGACAGAAATTTTAGAAGTCGTTGTGGTGTCTGTACAAATTTCTGCAGCAAATGGCAATTGTTGGTCACATGTTTCCTAGCTACCTAGCATATAACACACCATAGTGCAGGCCCTGTAGTTGGCTTTACTGCAGCCTCCATCCTTAGAGGAATTGGTCCCCCTACTACAACATAATTCACACGGACTAGAGAGTGATCCTTGTCATGCCCCTGGCCTTTGCATTTTAGGCACCAGACTTCTGTGCGCACCTCTAGCCGAGTTGCTCTATCTTTCTTCAGGATTTGCATTTCGAGGGAAAGGTTTTGCAACTGCATGTGAATCTATTGAAACCCTAGATTAGCATCCTATGTTGGTGTCTCGTGCAATCTCATTGTGATTTCCAGAGCTTCCACATGGGTCCCAATCTTCTGTTGTGATAGAGAAACCCTTAGGTGATGCAGGAGCAAGGCCACAAACCATTCACTGTGCTGCCCATCAGTTAGATTCATGTTGGCTTCACGGATTGTACATGTCAATCTTTGTTCCAAATCCCAAGGTTTCTCCCCAAGCTTCATCATGATCTCCTTGAATCCCACAATGGATTGCGCTTGAGACTTAGGTCTACTGAATTCCCTAGTCAGCATAGTCTGAATATCTTCCAATGCAGACGTCGGGTTATCTGTAATGTACTTAATGTACCATGTTAGTGCGCAGTTCTGCAAAGCACTAATGAACGTTTCTTTCTTACATTGAGCTTCCCATGCAGCCTTCGCAACGAACCAAAACTAGTCTAGATCTTCATTTCCTACACCCTTGAATACAGGTAGCTTTACAAAGTTCACCATGTTCAACTGTGGTGGAGGTGGCGACGATGTGGGTGATGGGGTAAGTGGTGGAGGTGAGGATGGAGGTGGTGTGGATGGATGGGATGAGGATGGATGCGGTGTAGGTATTTGTGGGAACCCTTGTCTTATCAACTGAATAGCACTCAACAGAGAAGCCTACGCTTCTCCTTCGTCGTCACTCAAAGGAGGCTCAATCAATGGGCTATACTTAGGACCTTTTCTTCCTCCATCCCTGAAAGACCTTCCACTTCGCATAGCTCCAAACATCAAGGTAACTGCATGACCCACTTTTCACACAAGAGAATCTTAATCCAGTTATTTAGTGATTTCAAATACTTACCTCACAACCCCTTGAAGAAGCGGTGCTTTGCTTCATCATAGCTAACCAAAGTATCAACTGCGAACTCTTTCACAAACCCTCCTATTATATGGTTGAGCCAATGATCGATAGTACATGTGATCTTATCTTTAGAGGCTTCCAATCTTCGCACTAACTCTGGGGTCCATACAATCAGATTGTCAAGCCTCCACCTTCCATGTTCATCTGCAAAACTTCATGATCCACTTGTATAATTCAACTGGGAAAGAATGGAAGAAGATTTCATGAATTTCTGTGTACAGATATCTATCCAACCATTGTTCCTTTGTCCACTGTGGATTCCTATTTTCTTGCACCGTGAATTCGTGGATATTTCTATCCAACCAATCTTCAATCTCCTTCTTAGTTGGATTCCAATGATGCGACATTACACATCTCGTTATGCAGATCCTGGTCCCGACAATGGAACCACTTGTTGGCTTGATGGGCCCTGAACTAGATTTAGTGTTATTCATCCAAGCAAATCCCTACACTAGTGGCCCTCTCGACATCAATCCGTGGAGCGTGAACTGAAGTGTCACCCGGAGTAGTATGGGGGGATGCAGGAACCAAGTTTTTGCACCCAGAGATGGTTGTGATGTTGGTTTTATACCTTAACCCTACCTTCGCCCAGATCGATAGGCCTTTAGGGCTTATCGATGTACTTCTCTATTACTCTTTTAGAACCTCCACGAAGGTATCTAATCGTCCCTCGCATAACCCTAACAAGCAATCTCAACACTTACACACCTTTGTAACTACTTTGTTGTATAGTTCTTCGAATTATCTTAAGTGTTCGTGAATTCTATCATGCAATTTAGATTATCTTTGTGTAAACATATATCTCTACTTGCATTCATATAACAGAGGAAAACATATAGATTCATGCATCAATTTAGTAATAAAACATAAACCCAGTGCTTAACATAACATAATCACATGCAATTGATAGAGGTAAAATATATAGTAATTTCAAAATACTCTTCTTTATTGATGATCCAGATGTTGAGTACAAACTTTGACTACCCTGCGCACGTATTTGCAGGGGTCCGCGTACTCAACTTCAGACTTCTACCCTAGGCCTCTATGCACTCAATTGCAGAGCCTTCTTCCTACGCTAAGTCTCTCGCTCTTAGCTCCTTTACAGACTCATCAATGACTCACCTTAACTGAACTGACTCCTTTATACTCCTCTAAGGCCTCTTTTTTATACAAACCCCTGGTCTGTAAACCAAGGGTGGATCTCATCAAGATGACACAACCTATCTAGACTAAGGGCGGAAACCTTTTTGACTCTTGATATCTTCACACTCCGCGACCACAAAATGCAGAGACTTTAAATTTCTTTATATAAAATTTGGGCCTTCTGCCACAAAAATTGGGTTTTGAACCCCAAAATTGACCCTAGGGGACCCGTTCCTAACACATAATAATCAAAGATAAAAACATGCATCAGTACTTAGATCCAATCAATCCTTGAACAGTCATTTTAGATTTCATGATCCTGATCCATCATTTTATTCATCGATGCATAATTATTTCAGATCAATGTGACAATTGTGGCCCTTACAATGTAAATATACTTCAGATTGAATTATTCATCAAAAAATCTTTCACTTCCACACTTAGCCCTTTGATATTCACTTCTTTATATAGTTTAGCCCTCCCTCATCCAATACCATGGGTCAAAACCACATTAGTGCAGGTGGTAATCTTTGACAGGATCAATATTCATTGTCATGCTCATTACTATAGGCCAATACCATGGTAAGGACCCCTAGTATTTAGAATACCATGGTACAAAAACCATACGTTACTTTTCTTCAGTGAACTTGCATGCATACATGACTTGGCTAAATAGAACCTGTGTATAGTTATTGAGCATCCAACTTTATCATTTCTCTTGATTGCATCTTCTGAAATGTCATGCATTATGTCACATCTGTATTCATTCTGGTATTCTGTTGCATTCATTTTGTCACCTATGAATTGAGCTCTGAATTTTTTTACGAGTTTCCATCAATGACAACTCATGCATCATAATGCCAAGAATCTCTCCCTTTGGACTTGATGGCAACAAATTTGGTGTTTGGTCACCACAACCTATAAATATTATCAAGCTAAGCATAAAGCTTTTCAAATCATTAAGATATTCTCCAAACACCAAGCTACTCTCCCCCTTTGACATCAAGGGCAAAGGGATGACCAATGTTAAATGAATACTTCCATATCTAAACTGTTGAATATGCATACTGGCCATGCTCCCCCTGAGCACTTGCTAAAATCTCTTACAGATGTAAAATGAAGTATATGACTCTATGACTATGACCTTCCTATCACCAAGGACCCATACTTACATCAATCACCCGACCAAGTGCAATTACATATTTGACATGATCTCAAGAGTCCATACATGACTGAATATGAAAATTATTACATCATAGGTATTTACATGACCTTTACATCAAATGATAGATATGAAATTAATAACTGAGACCAAAAGATCTTAAAAGTAGAAAACTTCAGCAATCAGAATGCCAACAATGCATTATATTCTTAAAGGGTAATGCTCCCCCTGAACCTATGCTACATGTTCATTTTCAACAACTCATTCATCAAAGCATCTTCATCAATAAGATAAATATCGATGAGAAAAACATAACTCAATACCATATCAACATATTGTACCCATCAACACCAGACCAAGATGTTGGGAACAGGATCCCCCAAGGATAGTTTTGGGGCTAAAAGCCCATTTGGGTCAAATTTTGTAATAAGTTTGTAAAGTCTCCACATTCTGTGGTAGCAAAGCGTGAAGGTGTCATGAGTTATAAAGGGTTGTTCGCCCTTATTTTTGTAAAGTAAAGTCAGCTATAAAAGATCTACCCATCATCTGCAGACCATCAGATTGTATAAAAAGAGCTAAGTAAGTAAGCTCTAAGTAGAGTTTTGGAGTCATATAGTCATAGTTTTGAAGTAAGAAGTCTAATTTTCTAGTTGTAGCATAGGTAGAGGCTCTGCAACTGATTGCATAGAGGCCTACGGTGGAAGTCTGCAGTTGAGTGCGTGGACCCCTACAGCTATGTGCGCAAGGCGGATAGAGTCTGTAATCATCTGAAGATATCAATAAAGAGAAGCATTCTACGAATTTTATGTCTTTGTTTCCTATTAATGCATCTTAACATGTTATGTATGAATTTCATTTATAATGCTTATATGACGTGCAAATGTATGTAATTACGTTGGTTAGGTGAAAGAAAGTAAGAACATCTATTTACGCAATTCTAACTATGATTATTTAATAAGATAAGTAAGACACTCAAGCTAGTTTGGGAATCCGCAGGATATGCTACCCTAGCAGCGCGAAAGTACCTGAATCAAAGTTTAGGGCTAACGAAGGTCAATCGTACCTTTTCGCGGAGGTACTGAAGGGAAAAATATAGGGCTAGTCTGGCAAAGCCCTATAACTAAGTGACCTACATGAAAGAAGGAATAAAAGGAATAAACCAACATCATGAACATCTTAGGGTGGAAAAACTTGTTTCCAGCATCCCCCCATATTGCTTCGGGTGAGACTTCGGTCCACGCTCCATGGGTTGATGCCAAAAAGGGCTAGTAGTGTAGGGATTTGTTTGGCTAACTAACGTTGAACTTGGGTCAGGTACCACCAAGCTAATAAATGGTTTTGTTGTTGGGACCAGAATCTGCATAAGAGATGTGTGATGTTGTATCACTAGAATCTGACTAAGAAAGAGATCAAAGATTGGTTAGATAGGAAGATCCATGAATTCGTGACACATGAAATAGAAACCCACGACTGACAAAGGAACAGTGGCTAGACAGGTAGCTATATACAGAGATCCATGAGATATTTTAATGTTCCTTTCTAGTTGAGCTATACGAGTGGATCGCGAAGCTAGTAGATAGCCAAGGAAGGTGGAGGCTTGATGGTCCTATTGTTTGGACCTCGGAGCTAGTATAGATATTGGAAGCATCTGAGGATACGATCACCTACGCTATCGATCATTGGCTCAATCACGTCATAGGAGGATTTGTAAATAAATTCACGGTTGATACCTCAGTTAGCTACAGCGTGGTGGAGCACTGCTTTTTCAAAGGTCTGTGAGGTAAGTACTTGAAGTCTTTGAATACTTGGATTAAGATGTTATTGTGTGAAAAACTGGTTATGTAGCTGCCTTTATGTTTGGAGCTATGTGAAGTGAAAAAACTTAAAAGAATGAAGGAATAAAGGGTCCTGAATATAGTCCATTGATTTCACCTCCATTGGGTGACAAAGAGGGAGTAGCTCAGGCTTCTCTGCGAAGTGCTATTTAGTTAATAGACAGGGATTCCTGCGACTTCACCCATACCACCTCCATCTCCACAGTATGGAAAATTCAGTGAAGCTTCCTTTGTTGAAAGGCTTGGGAAATGAGGACCTGGACTAGTTTTGGTTCTTTGTGAAAGATATATGGGAAGCTCAAGGCGTTACACATGATCACATGAAGAAGGAAACACTAGTTATTTCTTTACAAGATCGCATGCTAACCTGGTTCATCAAGTACTCTAATGATAACCCAAATGCTGGAGTCACAGACATCTAGACCACGCTGAACAAAGAATTCAGTAGGACTAAATCTGAGGCATAGTTGATTATGGGGTTCAAGGAAGTTGCAATGCAACCAGGTGAGACACCTTGGGAACTAGATCAGAGATTGAAGTGTAAAATCCGTGAAGCTAACATGAACTTAAGAGATGGACAACACCATGAATGGTTCATGGCTTTGCTCCTACCACACCTAAAGGTTGCATTGTCACAATAGAAGATAATGACTTAGGTAGAGGCCTTGGAGATTGCAATGAGATTGCATGAAACACTGATGCAAGATCCAAATCTGGGGGTTCAACAAATCCATACACAGTTGAAAAATCTTTGCCTTGAGATGCAAAGTTTGAAGCAGGACATAATATTTTGACCAGAGGTGCGTGAAGAGGTATGGTGCCTGAAATGTAAGGGTCAAGGGCATGACAAAGACCATTTCTCGGTCTTTGCAAACTACATGGCAGGAGGAGGAGTGATGCCTTTAAGGCCAAAAGCTCAAGTAGGACCAAGCATGGGGCTTTCATTATGGTGTGCTATATGTCAGGTAGCCAGAAAACATGCCACAAATAACTATCATTTGCTGTAGAAGTTTGTATAGACACCAAAACAACTATTCTGCAACTTCTATAGGTTGCTAGGGCATGATGAGTGGAACTACATAATCTATGAACTGATGATGGATAGAACACCTACCTATAGGGTGCATGCAGAAACACGCCCCCTCACCAGAGCGCGGAGATGGCACAGACAGGCTTTGAGGGGCGCAAAGGCGAGGTAGATGAGGGCCTAACAGAGGTCAAGGATAGCTGATCTAATACAATTGCGGAGGACCAGGACACTATGCCCACTATTGCACTAACCCGACACTTCCGTCGTGAAAATATTACACTCTGTTTGATCATGAAACAAAGGACTATCCTACGCTAATAGTAAGGATATGTGACAAAGGGGCGCTACCACCTCAGCCGACTCAGAACCTATAGATGATGAGGTCTGAGCTGCGCGAAGAAGATCTGAATGTGAATATAGTGCTTTGAAGTGGAGTCACAATAGGAGATGACAAGGGGAAACAACCAAAGATAGCACATGGGTTCGCAAAGCTCTAATGAAGGAGGCTGAGTTCAATTTGGAGTGCGCACATGAAACATCCATGGAAGCAAAGAAGGGCTTCGCTGAGGCCTCCACCTCAATAAGAAAGGATAAGCTTGATCAGGAGATGGACCCTTCTATGCTTACAACCTTCCTGGAGACCTGCATGAAGTTACTACGTGATATCAAGGCTATGAAGGGGTTATAGGAGGTCATAAATAGATGTGTCAGAAACACTCTGGGTGAACCACACGTAGTACGAAAGATTGGTAAGCATAAAACAAGGATGGGATAGGAGATGAGACTGACTGAGCAAATAGGAGTGTATGAAATGGATCAAGTTATTTTGACCTAGGGTCAGATGCGAACGTCCTACTGAAGCACACTTGGGAATAGATGGGAAGACCCTCACTACAGTGGTCTCCAATTCAGCTTAGGATGGTGAATTAGTAAAATATCATCCCCATGGGGTAGCTACAGGGGGTGACTATAGATATTGAAGGCACGAGCACACTAGCCAGGTTTGAAGTAATAGAAATTGTGGATGACAACAACCCCTACCTTGCGCTCCTTGGCATTGATTGGGATACTGATATGAATGGGTTAATCAACCTAAAGAAGTGAAAGATGATATTTGAGAAGAAACCGCTCCACATAATAGTACCCATAGATCCTGTTGAAGGATCGTGCTATATTGAACCAGTCTGTGATTATGAGAGAAATGATGACCTGGACTGTATCTATAAGATAACAACGCGATACCAAGATTGGGTGAATCCAACAACGAATGGATGAATTACATGGGATCGCGAGAGTTCTTGCACCTTGGACTCTAATGAAGAATTAGAGCGTTGGAAGAATCGGTTACATGAAGTAACCACACTGAGTTGTAACATGATGATCTAGTCAATGCGCTATGTGTCATCAGAGGTAAGAAATCTGCCCACTTATGATGGCCTAAATGATGTAGATATATTTTTGGACTCATTTGAGAGGGAGGTACTAGGGAAGAAGCACTTCTAGGCATTGGACTGGCCACTGTGTGCTATGCCCGCAAGATGGTGGGATACGCACAAGGGTAGCTTTGATGATTGGTGTAAGTGTAGAAGGATGATGAGAATACTCTTTGGGAAGTTGAGGGTACGAATGACAGACAAGTATGATGGGTAGGATGATCCGTGTTCACACTTGGGAAAATGGGCTCAGGCTTATGGAGAGAATCCCCAACCTTAATGGGTGCACTTGTTCTGTCACACCCTGGATGTCATCCCGATGAACTGGTATGTGGAAACAGAGCTCCGCCATGGTACAAGTGAATGGGATATTCTGCGTGAAGGATTCATAATGACATTCAGTTTTGAAGATGGGTTTGACTATATTGATGAGGCACTACAAGAGGTGAAAGCAATAATCTTTAGGATACCGCAAGATCCCTTAGACCTGATTCAACTTAATTGGACTACTCAACTGAGTCATGCGCTAGAATGCTATAACGTAACTGTTGAAGAAGAAGATGAGGATTTTCAAAAGGTTAACATCCCCGAAATGGAAGGTCACTGTGAGGTTAAAGGACCGCAGATTGAGAATCTTGATATAAGTGCGACACTGAAAATGAAACAGGTAAACATTGGTATGGAGGTAGAGCCCAAATTCACAAATATTGGAGATTACTGGAACTCTGAGAATACTAGTATTTATTCCCTACCAATTTTATAGATCTCAAAGGGATAATCGAGGACCTGGGTGTTATGAATATCACATTGAAGCCCGACGTGAAACTGGTAAAGCAAAGACCTTACCATCTCTATCCAACGTATAAGGAGAAGGTCCACTTAAGGCTAGACAAGATGCTTGTAGCAGGTATCATTAAACTAGTGGAAGAATTTGATTGGGTAAGCCCAATGGTGGTAGAGGAAAAGAAGTAGAAGGATGAAATAAGGATATTCATGGATCTCAAGAAGTTGAATGACGCTTGTGTAAGTGATCCTTTCCTGACTTTGTTCACTGATGAAGTGTTGGACAATGTAGGTGGCCAGGAAGCATATTCCTTCACTGATGGATTCTCTAGATACCATCAGATCAAAGTCACGTAAGAGGATAGGAGCAAGACAACCTTTGTGATTGAGTGGGGGTGTTTTTAGTACACTATAATGCCGTTCAAATTGAAGAATGTTCCTATGATTTTTTCACGTGTAGTCATTCTCTGTTCAAGGAATTTATTCATAAGTTCCTGGAAGTGTATTTTGATGACTGGATTGTGTTTGGGCTAGTGAAATGCCATGTCGCAAGTTTACTCGTGATGCTAGATACTTGTCGAAGATACCAGATCACGCTCAATCTGAAGAAGTGCCTAATTTGTGTTCCTTTTGGGACCCTACTGGGTCATGTGGTTTGTAGACATGGACTAATGGTAGATCCTATTAGCTCTACTATAGTTTGCAATATTTGATGGATAAAGTCAAGTCAGGAAGTGCTGGTTTGGGTTGCAAAGGGTTCGCAGCAATTTTGTTTCATCCTTCCCTTTTATTTTCCATTTTCTCCTTATAACTCCCCACACCTCCATTTCCTCCTTCCTCTTAATCTTCTTCATTCTCCTTTAAACCCCACTTAAGCCCTTTTTCCGGCTCCCGAGCGTTTTAATGGTGCACATTGAATCCCTAGCAACCATATTTAAAGAGCAGCATAGCCAAGGATGAGAAGAACAGCCTTGAGCAGATAAACAAGGCATTTACCTATTCAAGAAGGACATCAAAGTACAAGAAAGGCCGATTTTGTTCATTTAAACACTCAACTTGCAGCAGAAACCCATATCTAATTGTAAATGTGGTTGGTGGTCAATTATGACCCCTCCACACTTAGGGCAGCATGGCAATTTTATGAACAAACTCCATATATACCCACAAAAAAGATGTAATGAGGTTGATGAATGTTATTCTGATGTAGACTTCAACTTCTTGAGACTATAACTACTGTGTAACCTGCAGCTTCTGGTCTTCATTTTCAGCTAATACAAGCTTCTTTTGTTGTTAATTGCTCACTTTCCATTTCTTCTTCTTTGTTCCAGGCTGTGCCTGTCATGCATTTATTCATGTGTTGTTGAAGCTTAGCATTAGAGGGGCTGTCATCCCACCTCTATGTTAGAATTTAGCTGTATCATTGAATTTGTATGCAGGTTTCTATTGTTTTAATGCCAGAGAGTTGTCATCCTGTCTGTGCATTAAGAAATAGATTTACAGACCTTTAAAATGGTTACATCTAGCCACCACAGGGTCCTATGCATCTGCTGGTGTGATCAGTATTCTCCATCATCACATTTTCTTTAAAACAATGAGTAATTGGTGGTCTAAAGCCTTGTAGTCTGGGGTGTTCACCCATGTCTGGGGTTAAGCATAGTAGAAGTGGTTATCTGGCTTGAATGTGTAGCATTTCTTTCATTCGTCCACCATTTTACAAAATTTGTTGAGTTTGTAATGTTCCTGAGCATCTCTTATATACAACCTAGGAGAGTTTCTTGGGGTGATAACAAATCTCGAAAATATTGTAGCGATACTAAACTTGGAAGCACCGAGGATTGTGAAAAAGCTACGCACTACCCTAGGACATACAGGATATTACATAAAGTTTATCAAGGGATATGCCCAGATCATCGCGCCTATGGAGAAGTTGTTGAAGAAGGATGTCACATTCTGTTGGAACAAGGACTGTAAGAAAATCTTGGATGTATTGAAAGAAAAGATGGTCACTGTGCTAATTCTAGTCTTCCTGGATTGGAAGAAGGGATTTCACGTACATGTTGTCGCGTCATGTATAGCACTGGGAGAAGTACGGACACAGGCTGGCAGAGGTGACTTGGACCATCCTATAGATTTCGCAAGCATAAGGTTATCCAAGGTGGAGAAGAACTATTCCACTATTGAGCGCGAAGTGTTAGCAATGGTATACACACTCCAGAAGTTTAGACACTACTTGCTAGATTTCCATTTTAAGATGTATACAGATCATTCCGCGCTGAAATACCTGGTTAATAAGCCTTTATTGGGGAGGAGAATCTGCAGATGGTTGTTATTGTTCTAGGAGTATGATTTTGAAGTTATTGTGAAGCTTGGATGACTAAACGCGGGACTAGACCATTTGTTGTTCATTAAAACAGGGGAAGAGCCCACTAATTTGGAGGAGGGATTGCCTAACGCATAGCTATTTGCAGTGCACATTGCGGAGGGTCATTTTGAGGATATCATACACTTCCTAATGACATGAACTACCCCAAAGGGATACACCATCCAACAGAAGAAGGAGTTAGTGGTATTCATGGAAAATTTTTCTATCATTTTTGGGCATCTGTACAGAATGGGGTCTGATGAGATATTGCGATGATATGTACCAGAGTTTGAAAGGAGAAGTAGCCTTTCAAACAGTCATGGGGGCGTCGCGGGAGGACATTATGCAGGAAGAGTGATCATGCAGAAGACTCTACGCATAGGGTTTTGGTGGCCAACCCTCCATCAAGACTAAAAAGTATATTACAAATCGTGTGATGTGTGTCAAAGGACTAGCAAGCCATCGCAAAGGGATGAGCTGCCTCTGAATCCACAAATGATGTTACAACCCTTTCAGAAATGGGCAATAGATTTTGTAGGACCCATTCAGCCCCAAGGGAAGAAGACATGAGTGAGGTACATTATCACCGCGATGAAGTATTTGACACAAAGTTACTCTTTGAGTATGTACTGACACGATTTGGGTGTCCAAATATTTTGATGAGTGATCACGGTATGCACTTTCTGAATGAGACAATCAACACGCTGACGGAGGAATTTCAGGTATATCACTAGAAGAGCATGCCTTATCACCTGCAAGCTGACGGGACGGTGGAAGCATTCAATAAAGTGTTGAAAAACATGCTGACCAAGGTTTGCAATGCTCAGAGAAGTAATTGGTACCTACGCATACATGTAGTACTATGGGCCTATTGGATGACATGATTGAAGTTGACTAGACAAACACCATTTCAGCTTGTATATGGTGTTGAAGCAGTGATTCCCATGGAATATATTGTGCCTAGTCTGTGCATAGCAACACTCACGGGTATGACAGATCAGAGAGTGCTCAAGGAGAGGCTCGCGCAACTGGCTGAGCTTGAGGAAGAGATATTTCTAGCTGGATTTCACCCACAGGTCCAAAATCAACATGAAAAAGAATGCCATGATTGACACATCAAGTTGCGCACCTTTAAGGTAAATGACCTAGTTTTGTTATATGACAACAAGTTTGATAAATTTCTAGGGAAATTTAGAATGCACTGGTTAGGGTCCCATGTCATTAAGGAGATTACTGACGGGGGAGTGGTACAATTGGTCAAATTGAATGGTGATCCCTTCCCAAGAAAGGTGAATGGCAGTTGATTGAATCCATACACCGACAGTCTAGCCATGTGACTATATGAAGGTAGCACAATCTTAGCACTCCATGCAGCTGAAGGAGGTGCGGGACTATAAACTACACTACCCAGGTTCGGGGGCTACGTGATTATAGGATTGTACAAAGCAAGGAAGTGTCATAGGGTTCGCGACTGCACGAAGGGAGCTACACTACCCAAGGAGAAATCGCGCAGGTTGGCTGGAAAGTGACTATTAAAGTCACTGCTCATGATTTGACAGTAGAAATGTGGCCAAATGGAGTGGGTGACCGACATTTAAGACAGAATTTATGGATCAGATCCTTGAAAATATGTCACCAATCCAGCATTAATGAACCAAATTTGGGGGGAATGGTCGGATTTGAATTCAAAATGCCCTATAAATTACAGGTGGTTTTCCAGTGAAAAACACTTGGCATTTTGAGAATTGAGTTGTTGATCTCTCAGGTGCACGTGAATCGCGAGCACTACAAACTTCTGATAGCCACTTCAGAATTTGAGATATTGCCAAGGGAGACATAGGAGTTCTTGTAGAACCTCATGTCAACACCAATAGAAGCTATAGATATGGAAGTAGAGGAGTCGGTGCTAGAAATTGAGATGGAGGCTGAAGAAGCTGCTCCCGAAGTGATCGAAGTATTAGCAGAAGTCCCTAAATTGCCAAGAATGCTCAGATCAAAGACCACCCTAACTAAGGAGAATGTGAGGGATAAGAAGGGCAAGCAATCTGTAATACCAATCCGTGCATCATAGAGGAGAAATCCATTGAAGCCTACCGCACAGGAAAAGGACAAAGCCATCAATCTGGAGCTGGAGGAGGAAGAAATCGAAGACATCCTAATGGACAATGATGATGTGGGAGTAGATGTGGAGGATGTTGAAGCCCAGGGTGTTGACCCTATCACTCGATTACCTGAGTATTTCCCTTTGTGCAAGGGCAAGACCAAGGTGCTAAAAGACATTGATGAAAGCAAGGTCCCCTTGCAAACTGCTCTACTGCCAAATGAAATTGTTTTTGATGGACCATGCATGGGGTGGGTTCCTATATTGAAACTTGAAGACTGGGACTTCGCCAACCACGAGAAGTTCCCACACCTAGTGACTGAGCAACTAATGTGTCACATTATTGATACATCTACTGGAATGACTGCAATGGAGCCATGGAGGTGGCTCAGAGGAGTAGACATGGCAGGTTTTCTCAACTTGCTTTGGGTGTCGCACTTCAACCACACCCTAGTTACAGTATTCATCATCAAGCAGTTGATGTGCTTGCTGCATGACGGGTGTCTTTGGCTGGAGGAGCCAATACCCATCACGGACGGATTGATCCATAGGATAACACAGTTGCCTTACACAGGAGAAAATCTAGCCATGATATTTGGTGGAAAAGGTGGTGAGCAAGCCCTTGCGGAGGCCATGAAAGAGAAGTTTAAGATGGTAAAGAAGCTGTGTGGATATGCCATATCCAGCATCTTTGACCCTATTGTAAAGGTAGCTACGTAGATTTTAGCAGGGAAGGTGATGAGAAAGTGTCGCGTTAATGAGGTGTCGGAGCTTGTCATCACGCTAGCAGCCCAATGCACTAAAGGAGTTCAGTTCAATTGAGTAGACTATCTCCACATTGAGTTCCTTGTGAAATACTGCCAAGCATAAGAGCTCAGTAAGACATTCCACTACATGTGGCTCTTGTTGTCGATTCTGCTTGTAGCATGGGAGCTGCCAGAGGACAACCAATTTCCTTCAGTCATGCCAGACCTATCAGAAGCAATGAAGTATGCTTCACTATGGGCGACCAAGGATGCACAATGCATCATGGACAACAAGATCTTCTAGATCTTGATGGAGATGAACATCTACATGGCCATCAATCACAAACCGCAATTTTCACCTACGGTGTACACCAACCTGTAGGGCTACACAAATTTTCAAGAAGACTTTCACCATGTGTCCATCAGGGCATGGAAGGACCTTGTGTAGTAATGGTATGACTTTCCTTACCTGGCAACGGATGACTCCATTGATGCAATACTTGATCAATGGTTAGCAAAGTGGAGCACCATAACAAACTTGGAAGTGGGAGGAAGCAAGTCCACTGTGCAGAGAAAGAAGGAGGAGGCCAAGCTTAAGATGACCTAGTTGGCCAAAAAGAGAAAGAAGGAGGCCACTGACAACACCCAGGCAGAGCATGATACTACTCAGCAAACAAAGAAGAAAATGGGTGGAAAAGAGTAAGGCTCTGACAAAGGCGTGAGGTTGTCTTCATCTGAGACAGAGGAGGAGACGGATGAGCAGATAGAGCATAACTACATTGACCCACAGGCAACGTCCACCTGAATCAAGCGTCCATAGGAGCAAGAGAAAGGAAGGTCTAGGAAGAAATCCAAGGCCACTAAAACATCATTGGTGTACGCCAACCTGTAGGGCTACACAAATTTTAAAGAAGACTTTCACCATGTGTCCATCAGGGCATGGAAGGACCCTGTGTAGTAATGGTATGACTTTCCTTACCTGGCAACGGATGACTCCATTGATGCAATACTTGATCAATGGTTGGCAAAGTGGAGCACCATAATAGACTTGGAAGTGGGAGGAAGCAAGTCCACCATGCAGAGAAAGAAGGAGGAGGCCAAGCTTAAGATGACTTAGTTAGCCAAAAAGAGAAAGAAGGAGGAGGCCAAGCTTAAGATGACCTAGTTGGCCAAAAAGAGAAAGAAGGAGGCCACTGACAACACCCAGGCAAAGCATGATACCACTCATCAAACAAAGAAGAAAATGGGTGGAACAGAGTAAGGCTCTGACAAAGGCGCGAGGTTGTCTTCATCTGAGACAAAGGAGGAGACAGATGAGCAGATAGAGCATAACTGCATTGACCCACAGGCAGCGTCCGCCTGCATCAAGCGTCCATAGGAGCAAGAGAAAGGAAGGTCCAGGAAGAAATCCAAGGCCACTAAAACATCATTGGACCCAATCACCCTCACAGAGGGAAATCTGCATGACATCGGTGACACGGTACCGAATATCACCGCAGAGGCCCTACAACAGTTTGAGAAGCAACAACAAATAATCTTGGGGGCTATCCAGAAAGGTTTGCAGGAGCTGTAGACCTGTGTGTCACAGGCTGGCACGGTGTCTACTAGCCTTGATGTCGACACTTGTTGTGCATGGATTCCCCCTAAGGCATGTTTTGGGGCTCAAAGCCCAAGTTTTGACCCAATCTTGTTGTAAAGCTCCGTGAATTGCAGGCACAAAGTGTGAAAAGTATGATAGAGTCATAGAGTTATCTACCCTAGTTTTGTAATGTAATGTCGGCTAGATAGACCTACCCATGGTCCGCAGACCATGGATTGTATAAATAGAGCAAGGCTCTAAGTGTAAAGGGAGATAGGAGAATAGAGTAGAGAGATGGGAAGATTCTAAGTGACGAAGTGAAGTGTGTCTTTGGGTCGTAGAGTAGGAGAAGGCTCTGTAGCTAAGTGCGTAGAGGCCTAACAGTCCACAGCTGAGTGTGTAGACCCTTGTAGCTGAGTGTGCAAACCCCTGCAGCTGAGTGCACAGAGGCCTAGTAGTCTGCAACTGAGTGCACAAACCCCTGCAGCTGAGTGCGTAGGGTGGAGTCGAGTCTATATCCAAAGAAGAAATTAATAAAGAGAATATTTACCATAATTCTATGTATCTTTTCTTGGGTTAATGCATGTTTGATATAATTTCCAAATATACTATTTATTTACTACGCGCACCTATATGAATGGTTTATGTTGTTAAATATAACTTAAAGCACACAACTAGGCTAAAATAATCAACTAACATTGAAATACTAGTAAGGACTTGGGTATAACATAGAAGCGCAGTGTTCAGCCCCCGAGTAGGGTTGTGCGAAGGCAGTGTATCAGGCTGCGAGGTATGGGAAAGTATGTGAAGTGACTTGCGCACAGGGTTGAATCGTAGACCTCTTGAACTCATCAGACATCTCTAGGGTGCGGAAACCTGGTTCTAGCACCCTCCCATACTGCTTCAAGTGAGACCTCAGTCTGCACTCCACAGACTATTGCCAAAAGGGCCAGTAGTACCGGGATTTGTTTGGCTAACTTAACTCTGAACCTGGGTCAGGCCTCAATAAGCCAACAAATGGTTCCATTGTCGAGACGAGTTCATGGTGCAGGAAAACAGGAACCCATGGTTATCAAAGGAAGAGTGGTTAGATTGCTACTTATATACAGAAATCCACAAAATTTTCTTTGCATCCTTCCCCTCTGAGCTGTATGAGTGGATTGCGAAGCTAGCAGATAGTCAAGGAAGGTGTAGGCTTGATAAACCTATTGTGTGGACTCCAGAGTTGGTGCGCAGACTGGAAGCATCGGAAGATAAGATCGCACATGCTGTGGACCATTGGCTCAATCGAATTATAGGAGGGTTTATCACCAAGTTCGCGGTAGATACTTCAGTCAGCTATAGAAAGGAGGAACGACGCTTCCTCAAAGGACCGCGAGGTAAGTACGTTAAATGTTTGAACACTTGGATTAAAATGGTACTATGTGAAAAGCGGGTTATGCAAATAAATTGATGTTTGGAGCTACGCGGAGTGGGAGGATCTACAGAAATGAAAGTATCGCAGAACTAGAGTCTAGCCCCTTGATTTCGCCTCTGTGGGAAAGTGAGGAAGAGCTTGTGAAAGTTTCACCAAGAAGCATGATCAGTATGATAAAGCAGCGAATTCCGCACATACCACCACCACTAGTTTCACCATCTTCACCGCTGTCTTCGCCCACACCACCTTCACCACCACCACAGTTCAATATAGCGAGCATAATAAAGTTGTTAGTGTTCAAAGAAGTAAGGAACGAAGATCCGAACCAGTATTGGTTCATGGTAAAGGTTGTATGGGAAGCATAGGGAGTCACGGATGATAATATAAAGAAAGCGATGTTGGTCAACACTTTGCAGGAGTGCGCACTAACGTGGTACATTAAGAATTCCAATGACAATCCAAATGCAGGGATCACGGATATCCAAGCTGCGCTAAACAGGGAATTTAGCAGGCTAAAATTAGAGATGCAGTCAATTATTGGATTTAAGGAAATTGTGATGCTTCCAGGCGAGACCCCCTAGGAGCTAGATTAGGGACTGAAGTGTATGATTCATGAAGCCAATGTGACCTTGACAGATGGGCAACACCACACATGGTTTGTAGCATTGCTAACGCCACATCTAAGGAACACGTTGTCACAACAGAAGATATCCACTTAGGCCAAGGCCTTGGAAATTGCAATGAGACTTCATGAGACCCTGATACAATATCCTAAACTGGGAGTCCAACAAATCCACACGTAGTTGAAAAACTTGTGCCTTGAAATGCAGAGTTTAAAATAAGACAGGATGGCTTGCCTAGAAGCGCTCGAGGAGGTATGGTGTGTAAAGTGCAAAGGCCAAGGACATGACAAGGACCATTGTCTAGTATTCGTGAACTACCTGGTGGCAGGAGGACCAATGCCATTGCGACTAGAGGCATAAGTAGGAATGACCATGATGCCTGCATTATGGTGCATGATTTGTCAGATAGGAGGAGAGCATGCTACAGATAACTGCCATCTATTACAGAAGTATACGTAGAGTTACTAGCAGTTGTTCTGTAATTTCTATAGGTCAGTAGGCCACAATGATTGCACCTATACAAGTTATGAACTGATGATGGATCAGAATCCTACCTATAGTGTTCAGACCGAATCATGGGCCCTCAATCAAAATGCAGGGATGGCGCGCACTAGATTTCTGGGGCGCGAACGAGGTTGAGGTGGAATGGGACCAAGAAGAGGTCGCGGACAACTGATCTGTTACAATTGTGGAGGGCCATAGCATTATGCCCATGATTGTACAAATCTGACGAGACCAACATGCTTATATTTTACCTAGTTTGATCATGAGATGGAGGACAGTCCCACACTAATAGCAAGTTTGCGCGATAAAGGAGCGCTCCAACCTCCCCTGACTCAGAACCTGAAAATGATGAAGTCTGAGCTGCATGACGAAGACTCAAATGTAAATATCGTGCTCCGAAGTGGTATTATGATAGGAGATGACAAAGGTAAGTAGACTGAAGAGAGTTCATGGGTTCACAAGGCTTCAACAAAGGAACCAAAATTCGATTTGGAGCGTGCTAAGGAGACATTCATGGAAGCTAAGAAGAGCTTCGCAGAGGCCTCCACTTCAGGTAATAAAGACAAACTGAAACTAGAAATGGACCCATCAATTCTCACAACCTTTTTGGAGACATGCATGAAGTTGCTACATGATAGCAAAGCTGTGAAGGGATTGCAAGAACTCATCACTAGATGTGTTGGGATTGCGCCAGGAGAACTACGCATAGTCCAGATGCTTGATAAGCACACAACATGAACATGAAGAGAGATGAGATTGACCGTGCAGATCGGGGAATATGAAATGGATCAAGTAATTTTGGATCTAGGATCATATGCAAATGTCTTGCCAAAGCAGACATGGGAATGCATGGGTAGGCCCAAGTTGCAATAGTCTCCTATTCAATTGTGAATGGTGAACCAACAAAAGATCCTACCCATGGGATGATTGTAGGGAATAATAGTGGATATCAAAGGTGTGAGTGTTCTTGTGGATTTTGGAGTAATAGAGGTTTTTGATGATAACAATCCCTATCCCACGCTATTGGGAATAGATTGGGCCACTGAAATGAATGGAGTGATAAATTTAAAGAAGTACAAGATGATTTTTGAGAAAAAGTCACTATGCGTAGTGGTACCTTGGGACCCTGTGGAAGGATCGTGCTACACAGAGCCAGTGTGTGACTATGACAATGATGATGATCTAGACTATATCTACAAGATAACCACATGGGAGCAGAATTGGGTGAATCCAGCAGTGGATGGCAGGATTTCATGGGAGCGCGAAAGCTCCTACACCTCAGATTTAGACGAAGAGATAGAACGATGGTAGAACCAGTTAAACGAGGTAACCACGCTCGATTTCAACATGATGACAAAGTCATTGCACTACATGACAACACAGGTAAGAGATCTACCTATGTATGATGGATTGACTGAGTTGGATGATTTCCTGAACAAATTTTAAGGAGAAGTACCAGAACAATAGTGTTTTGATGCTCTAAAATGGGCACTGCATGTTACGCCCGCAAGATGGTGGGGTACGCATCAAAGAAGTTTTGAGGATTTCCGCGAATGCAGAAGGATGATGTGCATGCAATTTGGAAAGCCTCATATGAGGATAAAAGTTGGGTATGATGGACGAAATAGCCCGTGCACCCACCTCTCCAGATGGGTACAGGCATATGGTGCGCAACCTGCATGAATGTACACCGTCCTTGTGATAGGAAACATGAATGACAAACAAGAGCAGCAAGACGATGACGCGAGTGATGACCAAGAAGTATGACAAGACCAAATGCATAGAAGATTATCCACGTGGAAGCCTTTGACAAAGTATGCAAAGTACTGAACGTGGTCCACCATGTGAAATGCACTGACTAGGACCTATACGTACCAACGGTTCTATGGGCTTATAGGACCATGCGCAAATCCCTGACCACGTGGGCACTTCTGAAGCAGAAATATGAAGTAGATATTGCAATCCTTATGGAGCATGTGAAGCCTAGTCTGCCCACAGTAGCACCCATGGACATGATGGTTCACAAAGCCTGGAAAGGAGGGATCACACTGCCGCAAGGAACAGAACACATGGGACTTGAGGAAGAAATCCAACAGGTAAACCTTAGACTCTGCGAACTTGAAAAAGAAAGGGTACGGTTAAGGAAGAAAATCACTTTGATGGACACGGAAGTCAAGGAGATGGAGGATGAAATAAAGAAATATTTTTTTGGCAAAAAGATTAGGCTGGTAAGACAGGGTGCGTGTGATCTCGATGACAGGGTTAAGACCAATCACTGCAAATTGATCAGTCTGATGCCTTGGCTTGGACCGCATATTGCTAAGCATAGTGACTAGGGTAGTGCATTGCAAATGGTGAATTACGTGATGCTGACCATAACAATACAAGGTGGGGATTCTCCAGGAGCCATGACAGATGACCAGATGAAACTCTACATGGGCGATGCGGCCATCTGACTAGCCGAGGGAAGGACAGTCTTAGTGCTCCAAGTAGTTGAAAGGGAGCGCGGGACTATAAACTATTCTACCCGGGAGCTGCATGATTTTGGAGATGCGTGCATAAGCAGAGAGTCACAAGGTTCATGATCATGCATGGGTGGTTGCACTGCCACGCAGGTTGGCTAGAAAGTGACCATTGAAGTCACTATTCATAATGGGATGCTCGACTTGAGGCAAAATGTAGTGGATGATAGGCATTTAAGACGCGGTTTACGGGCAAGATTTGGGAAAATCTACCACCAAGAAAGCATTAATGAACCAGAATTGGGGGGAGTGGTCGAATTCGAATTCAAAAAGTGCTATAAAATACAAAGGGATACCTAGCAAACAACACTTCATCATTTGAAAATTGAGCGATTGAGCAGAGCCCAGAGTATTGAGAGCCGAGAGTTGATTAAGTGCCTACATTCGCGAGTGATAAATTGCTGCACAGCAACAATGGTGGCAACTAAGGATGGCATGGGGATAGAAGAGGTGCCTACCGGTGAGGTTTCACAGGCCCTCACTATGGAGGATGTTCCAGAAGGTGTCGACATTGTGGCAGAGATCCTGAAATCACCGCATATGCCAAAAACCAAGAAGGATAAACAAGCAATGGCTCCCATACGCGTGTCTCTGGAACCCGCTGTGTAGTAAACTCTTGATGGAAGAGAAGGGGAAACTGTCACTATAGAAACAAACGAATAAGAAGAAGATATGCAGGAGCTTATCATCACAGAGGAAGAAGACGAAGGCATGGAGGTGGATATTCAACTTATGCACTCTATGACAAAACTACCCGCATATGTCCCCCTATGAAAAGGGAAGGCCAAAGTGCCCAAGGACCTAGATGAGACAAAGAGTTTGCTCCAGACCCTGCTCCTCCAAGATGGCATTATGTTCAAAGGCACACACTTCGGCCACGTGCCAACCATGAAATTTGAATATTGGGACCTCATTGACTGTGAGAAGTTCCCTCACCTTGAGACCAGAAATATCATAAAGCAGAAAACCACGAGGGTGGTGACAACATTAGAGCCACGGAAGTGGTTGTGTGTTGTGGAAAAGGCCCGGCTACTGAACCTACTATGGGTGCCACATTTCCATCACGCCCCAATAACCATTTTTGTTGTCAAGCAGTTGCTCGGCTTGTTGTATGATGGGTATTTATGGATAGAGGAGCCCATCCCCATCACGGTAGACCTGATTCATCACATTTCCTGGCTTCCATACAAAGGAAAGACCTCGTGACCATATCAGAAGGAAAGGGTAGTGATTTGGCCATCGCGAAGGCCATGAAGATTAAGTACAAGCTTAGAGAGAAGAAGGGGGGCTATGTCATCTCCAGCATCAAGGACAAAGTAGTCCGCATAGCAACCCAAATCCTCGTAGGAAAAGTTATGCGCAAGTGTCGCGCTGATGAAGTACCTGTGCTGGTGGTCGCACTGGCCGAGCAGTGCGTAGAGGGGGTCCAGTTTAATTGGTATAAATTTCTCTGCATGGAATTCTTAAAGAATTGCCACGAAGCCCAGGAGTAGGGTAAAACTTTCCACTATGCATGGATGTTGTTGTCCATAGTGCTCATAGCAGGGGAATTGCCGAAGGATAGTTAATTCCCCATAATTGACAGATAATTACCTAAGGTTGTGAAGTATGCTTCTCTCTGGGCCACGAAGGATGCTACAAGGATACACGACAATAAGATCTTCTAGGTGCTCATGGAGATGAACATCTGAATATGGATCAACTGGAAGTCGTGCTTATCACCCGCAGTTTACAACAGTCTATAGAGTTTTGCAGAATTTAAGGCAGACATGCACAACATATATATCAGTGCGCGAAAGGATCTAATGAAGCAGTGGACAAAGCTACCCTTTGTAGCCACTGACAATGCCATTTTCGCTATCTTGGAGGCATGGCCTCTGGAATGACGCGCCCTAGAAATTGTAGAACTTGAGAGGTCAACAACATAAAAGAAGAAAGACGATGCCAAGCTGCGCATCACATAGTTGGCCAAGAAAATACGAAAGGAAACAGTAGCCGCTGAGGTGTGGGTAGCGCGGGAAGCAGCACAGAAGGAAGCCGAGCAGGAAAAGGCCACAGCAGCAGAAACAACACAGGAAGTAGCCACAAGGGTAGGTGAGGGCTAAGCAATGTCTTCACAAGGGCAAGCAGCAAAAGAAGCAAAAATAGAAGAAGGAGGTGCAGACCCATGGACCGCATCTACATAGTTGAAGTGCTAACACTTGACAGAGTGAGCAAGATCAAGGAAGAAGGTCAAGGCCTCAAAACTACCCATTGCCCTGATCACCCTAACCGAGGGTGATCTGCATGACATCGATGAGATGGTGCGTGATGTCACAAATGAGGCTCTTCAAGGTTTCATGCAGGAGCACCAAACTATGTTGGGGCCCCTCAGAGTCCATTTTTAGGAGTTACAGGCATGCCCCCCTCAGGTTGGTACCCTTTAAACCAACCTCGCAGAAGGATCCATGGCATCAGAACAGATGGTGCACACGTTGATGACAAACACAATAGTGTTACCAAAAGGGGATCTAGTGACATCAAATGAGGCTGATAAGTTTTCAGTTAGAACAATGAAAGGTCTCAGCATTAATCTAGCTTACCTTTCGCATGAGACATTATATCTATTATAGGATGGGATAATGGTGGAGATGCGCGCTAGGGAGAGCCGCGCGGTCCAAGTCCTCAGCAAGCAGAAGATAAATATGGAACAACTCAGCTTGCAGCATGACGACTTGGTGTCACAAAATCAACTGCTGGTGCAGGTGATAGGTGATGCTTGCCGAAGTGTCCCAGAGCTGACATCCCAGCAGATCTTCTAGTAGAGGTGCGGGTCCACATGTTAGCAGTAGGAGTCTGCGAGGCCAGGGAAGAAATGACAAAGGTCTAGCTAGAGTTGAATCTTCAGATCTCCAAGCTACAGTTAAAGGCATAGCCATCCACTCACCCAGAAGTCAGAGAACAGCGCGCTAGCGCTATCACAATGGGATTGGAGGAAATCGAAGGTGTAGTACAAGACTGCACCAGCATGTTGGAAGAATCACTTGAGGTCCTCACCACTTTACAGGAGGATCCCAACATCCAGCTCTTAGAGACAAAGGCACGAGAACTCCAACATAAATATGACAGTGTTCAAGGAACTACATAGATAGTGGTCCTCACCTAGCGACTTGTGAGGATGCAGCAGGCTAAGGCACTGAAGGAGCAAGTGGATGCGGAACGACATAAGGAGGTAGTTCTAAAAGCGCGCGTCCAATCTTGGATCGACAAGGCCTTCACCATCATGGAAAACATTGAAGGCAAGCTTGCACACATATAGGGGATGCACACATTAATGTAGAGAAGCACCCTAGATGAAAAGTTCTTGGAACAGCACATGTAACAGATCTACCAAGAAGCAGCTCAGTGCGCTGCTAACCTTCGCGCAGTTCGAGAGCAGTTGGAGGGACTCCGAACAAATATTGTCGCACTGATAGAGTGACTCAATGACGAGTCATGATGTTTGTGTTTGGGGCCTATTGGGCATGGAATCCCCCCAAGGCATGTTTTGGGGCTCAAAGCCCAATTTTTTACCAAATCTTGTTGTAAAGCTCCGCGAATTGTGGGCGTGGAGTGCGAAAAGTATGATATAGTCACAGGGTTGTCCACCCTAATTTTTTAATGTAATGTCGACTAAATAGACCTACCCATGGTCTACAGACCATGGGATTGTATAAATAGAGCGAGGCTCTATGTGTAAAGGGAGATATGAGAATAGAATAGAGAGATGGGAAGAGTCTAAGTGACAAAGTGAAGTGTGTCTTTGGGTCATAGAGTAGGATAAGGCTCTGCAGCTGAGTGCGTAGAGGCCTAGTAGTCCGCAACTGAGTGCGCGGACCCCTGCAGCTGAGTGCGCGGACCCCTGCAGCTGAGTGCGGAGGGCGGAGTCGAGTCTGTAACCAAATAAGGAATTAAGAAAGAGAAGTTTTACCATAATTATGTGTATTTGTTCTTGGGTTAATGCATGTTTGATATAATTTGAAAATATACTGTTTATTTACTGTGTGCACTTGTATGAATGGTTTATGTTGTTAAGTATAACTTAAGGCACACAAGTAGGCTAAAATAATAAACTACATTGAAATACCAGTAAGGACTTGGGTAATAATGCAGAAGTGCAGCGTTCGGCCCCCAAGTAGGGCTGCGGGAAGGCAATTTATCAGGCTATAAGGTATGGGGAAGTATGCAAAGTGACTTGCGTGTAGGGTCGAACTGCAGACTACTTGAACTCATCAGACATCTCCAAGGTGCGGAAACCTAGTTCTAGCACCCTCCCATACTATGGGTGAGACCTCAGTCCACGCTCTGCAGACTATTGCTGAAAGGGCTAATAGTACCGAGATATGTTTGGCTAACTTAATTCTGAACCTGGGTCAGGCCCCAATAAGCCAACAACACTTCAAAAGCTTCTGAGATGTTGTGCATGAAGGCCTCCAGTGTGATAGTTATGCCTGATGGAGCACTGACCATGGAGAGTGAAGCTGACAGGCCCACTATTAATGTCCTCAAGGGATTAGGGTTGAATCTGGCAGCACTCCCTAGTGAATCACTCCACCTCTTGCAGGATGGAGTGATTGTAGAGCTAAGGGCTCGTGACCACCATGCCTTCCAGGTGATTAGTGAGAAATGGATTAACAATGAGTAGATGGAGCTTCAACGAGACTTTGCCATTGCCCCTGTGGCCGAGGCAACCAATCAGAATAAGCGTATAATATGGGTCATCGAGGAGGCATACCGAATGGTCCCAGAGTTGGCCATTCCTGAGGAAGAACCAGTCGAAGTGCACATCCACAAGCTGGCCACAGGGGTGCATAGAGCTTGGATAGAAATGGTGAGGTTTCAGTTGGAATTGAACCTATAGATCATAAAGTTACAGTTGAAGGTCTGTTACATAGTAATTTATCACCAACCCTGCATTCTTTGATCCCAAACACTTCCGATCCATGTTACTGACATCTATGTTGTGTCATGTTGCCAATTATGTGTCAAAACCTTCCTTGTAATCTCAGGAAGAATGTCTCAGTTCATTATCCCTAAAGCAGACCCCTTTTTGCTTAAGTTTCTGGGTCGTCACGGGTCAGAAGTTATCCCCCCTGTGAAGATGGTCAAGTTAACGCTAGCCCTAGTGAAATGTTCACTCTGTCCCTATGTTCCACCCGCGACGAGCTAGATTTGGCAAGTTTTTCAACAACTCATCAAAACTTCGAGATGAAATTGCTTCGTGGGTAGTCCTAGGGCTAGTTGTTGGGTTAGTTGAGCTCGCCTCTCTCCTCTGGGATAGTTGTTCCACCTTTTGTGCAACTTCCCTAAGAGACAAGCTCTTCCTTCCATCTCTTATGGGACCTCTCCCTCCTATAAATATCTCCTCCATGATTGAGATCAACTAGCTTGGATGTAAGTGGATGATATCTAGATGTAATTTGATAGTTTCAGGTTTCTAAGAGAGGAGTAGAGGTATAGAGTGTTATTGGAGTGTGGAAGTAGCCTCATATGTATGTTGGTTTGAGAGATGTTTGAGTAGAGTTGGCTTGAGAACTTTCTAACATCAATCCTTTTGGACGAAAGAGAGAGTCATATGTTCCCTTTGGAGATGGTTCACAAGTAAATGCTTATGGAGACATGCCAACAGGACCCTTTAAGGAGGCTTACGATGTCAAGGCTCAGTTGTAAGTTTTACTTTGATTTATATTAATACAAATCAATAGCTTGTTTGTTATATCATGTGTTAAATTGTATGTCGATAGCTTGAGGTTCCTTGACTCTTCAAGTAGATTGCTTGGTCATTTTCTATTGTGTTTGTGGTGTTTCTATACATGGTGTTTTCACTTATAAGTGACTAGAAGAACAAGAGCTGGAGCAACACGATGAGGACTTCATCGAATGTCAAACTAAAGGTAGGCCTTCATAACACCAAATTTCTAAGGAAATTTGCTTTGGTATTGTCTTTGTAGTGATTAGACCCACTCTAGGGCTAGAGGGATTACCTCTGTCCGTGGAGGGAACTTACCTGTGTGACAAGTTTGTAGAAATTTGAATAATATAACACTTATTCACAGAGACTATCCTAATTATACACTATTTGCGGAATGCATGCATAATACATAACCTCCTCTACCATTGATCATTAATTTGCAGAATTAAAAAACAATCACATGTGCACATTGAAACATCAATCACACATATCAACACAATATGTAATGGGAAATCATACAGCTAAAAACCCCCAACTATCTGTATATCATAATGATAGAGAACATGTAACAATACATAGTACAATACTCCTCACAAGTACTCAGTACTATCTCCACATGCTACACACAAACTAGCTCAGATCTGAACAAGTTACGGGTTCAAATCTCCTCCACTGTTTGCCTGCCTCTACTGCGAAATCCAAGTTGAGAATAGATCATATCCAAGTTCGAATTCCCCTGCCTTGTACTGCACAATCCTCATTGTCAATCTCAATCAATGATTGTGCAAATCTCATGCACAGCTATAGTCACAACTGATAGTAGTCTCACCCTTTCACCCACCTCTAACACTTGTCTCCACTGAACTGTCCATGCACTGAGTTAATTGATGTATTCTTTAGTTGATTTATGAGTTAATAATTAGTAAATTAATTAATAATTAATTCACGTCACTCATCACTAGTGTGTTTGGCAGTTAGACTAAATACAACTAGTTCAACTAAGTCAAACTGAATACAACTCCATCAACTCCTCAATCAACTCCACCAAACTCAATCACTTGAGTTCTAACTGAAGTCCATCATGCAATAGCTCAACTAACCCATAGGAAAAGCGTATTTTCTTTTGGAAGTTGCATGTGCCACATCCGTAGCTCGAACTGAAGTGCTACAAGAGGATAAGATAATGTTTATAGTCCAAATATTATTAAGAGCTAATAATATTCGACTGTTCTATTTTTTACTGGCAGTCTAAAAATAGACTCCACCCATATGTCTAAAAATAGAGGTCCATATATTTTTACCAACATGACCAATCATCCATAAATAGCATCCTGCAACTCATAGACCATGATCCATGTCTAAAAATAGACATAGTCTAAAAATAGACTTTGTGCCAAAAATAACATGTGAGCCCACTTAGTGAAGGCGACTTCTTTTCACTAAGCTCCATCATCTTGTTGCATTTTCAACACTCCCTCTCAACAAGATATGGATTATCTGCAACACTTATCCTACCTCTGTGGTATTCGAATTTTCTCCTGGTGAGCGCCTTCGTCAAGATATCAGCATCCCGATCCTCTGTGGGAATGTATGAAAGTAACATGATTCCCCGCTGCACACAATCTCTGATATGATGGTACTTGATGTCGATGTGATTGGATCTATCATGAAATACTGGATTAGCTGAGAGTTTAATGCAACTCTGTTTATCACAATAAATCACAGTAGGCTCCAACTTTGACTAAAACAACCCGACCAAGATCTTCCTCATCCATATAGCCTCGCTTGCAGCCAAACTTGCTACCATATACTCAGCCTCTGCTGAACTGAGTGCCACGGATCTCTGCTTCCTGCTATACCAAGAAACTGTTGTCGACCTGATACTGAAGATCCCTCCAGATTTTTTCTTTCTGTCTGTTGGGATCCCTGGCCAATCTGCATCTATGAAGCCACATAGCTTCACCTCATCCTCCTATCTATACCACAATCCATATCCCGATGTGCCTCTGAGATAATGCAATACATGCTTGCCTACCTTCCAAAAGAGCTTGGTTGGCTTAACCATAGCTTGTGAAAGCTGGTTAACAGCATAGCAAATATTGTGTCGTGTATTGACCAGATACATAAGCGACCCCACCAACTATCGATAAATAGTGGCATCCACTACCTCCACTAAAGTAGCATCCTCCTTCCTCCAACCTCCAGAAAGAGGAGTATCAACAGGCTTGCAGCCATGCATGTTGAACTTCTCCAGTATCTCCCGGGCATACTTACCCTGAGAAACAAATAGTCCATCACTGCACTGCCAAATTTTGTAGATCCATCTCGAACCCACCACTGATTTCCCCTCCGGTCTTGGGACAATCGCCCATCCATTGTTTCTGACAATCGAATCATACTCTTTACCATGGCATTTACCCATGCAGTATCCTCCACATCTTCCTCGAAAAAGGATGGCTCAGTCACGACACATTTGCTCACAAGAGCCATGTATCCAGTGTACCAATCAGGTGACTGTCTCTATCTGCGCTATGTTGTAGGTGGTCCTACAACCTTCTCTGCATCTTGAGCCAGTCGCTCAGCTTCTGTAGTGCGCTTTCGCCCTCTGATGGTTGGCGCTGCATGAGTGGTCTCTTCCACTCCATGAACTTCATCTTGTGGCTGATCCACATCCTGAAGCTCATCCTTAGGAACTAATAGCTCCTCATCTGCATGCAAGTGTGGCTCCCTCTCAAGCGAACACTTCATGGCTTTCTCCTCCTGAAATTTGATATCCCATCGCACAATAGTCTTGCGACTGTCTGACAAATACACACGATAGTTGTGGGGCGTATTAGTGTACCCCACAAATATCCCAACCTCTGCGGTCGGCTCCAGCTTCTTCCTGGCATCCTTCATCACATTCATGTAAACAAGAGAACCAAAACTCCTCAAATGGGAAATATCAGGCCTCTTACCAGAATAAGCCTCCTCGGGTGTACTCATGCCAAGTATCTTGTGAGGACAACGGTTCTGCACATATACTGCAGTATTGCATGCCTCCGCCTACAAGTGAAGGGGTAGGCCCTGATCATGCAACATCGCCTGTGCAACACCCACAATCATTCTTTTCTTCCACTCAGCAACCTCGTTCTGCTGTGGGTTATGGGGAGCTATGAGCTCTCTTCGAATCCCTTCTGCGCTGCAGAAGTCCTTGAAATCACCATAGATGAATTCACCACCATTGTCGCTCCTAAGAGCCTTCACCTTCTTCCCTGATTCCTTCTCGACCAGTGCTTTGAACTCACAGAACTTTGAGTATGTCTCGCACTTCTTTTGCATGAAGAAGATCCAGCACTTTCGAGAGAAATCATCAACAAAGATCACATAGTACTTGTGCTTTGCTATCGAAGCTACTGAGAAAGGTCCACACAGGTCTGTGTGAATTCTCTCAAGGATCATCGTGGCACGACTATCCTTCTCGTGAAAGGTGGCTTTCACAAATTTTCCCAAAGTACACCCCTTGCACTGATCTGACTGCGCAAGAGTGCCTTTAGGAAGCCCAGTAGAAATCTGCTACAGTGTCTTCAAGGCTCCATGGTGAAGGTGGCCCAATCTCCGCTGTCATAGCTCGCCATCATCCTGGCTCACCACTCCTTCTACCTTGCATGCCATTGCTGCATAGTCATCTACATGCAATTGATAAAGGTTCTTGACTTGAACCCCTATCTTCTGGGTTTCTCTAGTTGTCTTACTGCGCAGGAAAGCCCTTCCCTCGCTGAAAACAACATCATATCCCTTGTCTTCTAACATTGCCACAGAGATAAGATTCTTCTTCAATCCTGGAACATGCATCACTTCCTTCAATACAAAGGGTTTACCAGACTCCCTCTCAAAGGAAATGGTACCGATACCAGTCACACTGTATCTACCATCATCGCCCATCTTGATGTGCACTCCAAGATCTTTCTCATTGAGGTAAGAAAACAAATCTCGATCTCGTGTCATGTGAAAAGATGCACCACTGTCCAAGAACCATACCAATCCAATCACACTTGATACCAAGCATGCGATCAGTGAAAAATCCAGCTCAAACTGCGAGGCTAAGGCCTCTCCCACTGCAGATCCAACTGCTTGCTTATTTTTCTTCTTCTGCGGACAATTTTTGGCATAATGTCTGTGCTGGTGATAGTGAAAGCACTTCACCTTGGACATGTCCTGCTTCTTTCCTTTTGCACTGGAATGAGACGATTTCTTGTTCTTCCCCTTCTTTGCTTTGGCAGCCAAATTGCAATTTTCTTCATCAGATGCCTTTGATGAAGATCCGTCCTTGGTATTCTGCCTAATCTCCTCTTGCACAAGATCAGACCAAAGTCTCTCCCATCCTGGCAATTTCTCCCGACCATTGATAGAGTCCTGATAGGAATGCCAACTCTTCAAAAGACCAAGGAGATCCAAGCTCACCAACTTCTCATCATCGACAGTCACCCCCACACTTCCCAGCTCATCCCGACATTGGGTGAACTTCGTGAGATACTTGGGCATAGTGTCTCCTTTCTCACACTTAATGTTTCTGAGTTTATCCTTGAGCGCCAACTTCGTCTGGTCACTCTTGCTTTGGAATAAATTTGTTAATGCTTTCCACATCAAGTATGGAGAAGCCTTTCCATGCAGGCTCGATACAATGTGATCTTTCACGCCCTCCAACAGAATCCTTCGACACTTTGTTGTCTTCTTTTGCCAAGCCTCAACTTGAGCAGCATCAGTGGGCTTTGGGACCTCAACATCTATGAACTCCTTCAACCCATTGTCATCTAACACCACCTCCATCCTGTCTTTCCATGAAATATAATTCGAGCTACCTTCAAGGGCATACTCCAATCGCAATTTGTTGAAAGATATTTCAACTTCGACACCAAGAAAACACTGCTGCAAATTCGAATTCCACCAGCTCAAAACTCAACCACTTCTAATCTAAAACTCGTGAGAACAAAGTATTTCTCGTATAGAGATTGACTGTATGGGCATTTACCAAATATCTCACCTTCCAAAATAAGGATGAATCCAGAGGCTACCTGGCCCGATTATAGACTCTGCCTAAAGAAATAAAATGTAATCACTTTCTGAATAATAGATCTGATGATCAACTTCGCTCTGATACCATGTAGAAATTTGAATAATATAATACTTATTCATAGAGATTATCCTGATTATACACTATTTGCAGAATGCATGCATAATACATAACCTCCTCTACCATTGATCATCAATTTGCGGAATTAAAAAACAATCGCATGCGCACATTGAAACATCAATCACACATATCAACACAGTATGTAATGGGAAAGCATACCGCTAAAAACCCCCAACTATTTGTATATTATAATGATAGAGAACATGTAACAATACATAGTACAATACTCCTCACAAGTACTCAGTACTATCTCCACATGCTACACACAAACTAGCTCAGATCTGAACAAGTCACGGGTTCAAATCTCCTCCACTGTTTGCCTGCCTCTACTGCACAATCCAAGTTGAGAATAGATCAGATCCAAGTTTGAATTCCCTTGGCTTGTACTGCGCAATCCTCATTGGAAATCTCAATCAATGATTGTGCAAATCTCATGCACAGCTATAGTCACAACTGATAGTAGTCTCACCCTTTCACCCACCTCTAACACTTGTCTCCACTGAACTGTCCATCCACTGAGTTAACTGATGTATTCCTTAGTTGATTTATGAGTTAATAATTAGTGAATTAATTAATAATTAATTCACATCACTCATCACTAGTGTATTTGGAAGTTAGACTAAATACAACTAGTTCAACTATGTCAAACTGAACACAACTCCATCAACTCCTCAATCAACTCCACCAAACTCAATCACTTGAGTTCTAACTGAATTCCATCATGCAATAGCTTTACTAACCCATAGGAAAAGTGTATTTCCTTCTGGCAGTTGCATGTGCCACATCCGTAGCTCGAACTAAAGTGCTGCAAGAGGATAAGATAATGTTTATAGTCCAAATATTATTAAGAGCTAATAATATTCGACTATTATATTTCTGAATGGCAGTCTAAAAATAGACTCTGCCCATATGTCTAAAAATAGAGGTTCATCTATTTTTACCAACATGGCAAATCATCCATAAATAGCATCTTGCAACTCATAGACCATGATCCATATGTCTAAAAATAGACATAGTCTAAAAATAGACTTTGTGCCAAAAATAGCCTGCGGGCTCACTTAGTGAAGGTGACTTCTTTTCACTAAGCTCCATCATTTTGTTGCATTTTCAACAAAGTTGGTGACCATACTGGGGACTTGTCTTTTGTCTTTTGTGTTGATTGGTTTTTTTTTTTTATTGTCTTCCTTATTGTTTGTGTGGCATGCTCTATTCTAGAAGTTGTTAAACTACTCATGTAGCCTCCCCACCCTTTTAAGTGATAGATTTGGCCTTGCTCTAGTCCAACTTTCATTTTTTTCCTTTGAGCTGAGGTCATTGTTGTTTATTTTCTGATAGCCGCAAAGTAGTTGCGTTTGCGTTGTCTTCTGGGTTGCGCCTTTTACTATATGGCACGATTAAAGTGTCTAATAGTCGCGACGAGTCCTGAAATCAGCTCAGCGCAACTAACTAATGTACTTTTGCGATGATGTTGCAAAGTGCTTAGTTAGGGAGGTGTGAGGATTTGTTGTCGGCACATGTTGCTAGTGTTTTACTTGTGACGATTCCTATAAGTTTCAAATTTTGAAGTTTGTTTGGTTGATCGGCCAGTGTGTTCTATCCTCTGCGCTTGCTTTTCCCCTCTTTATTGTGTCAAAAGTGTTGGTTGTTAAGATTTTCGATTTCAATTTTCAAGTTTTTTCAAATCCTCCCTCTTGAACCGTGTGACCTAAATACCTTAGGGTTTCTCGAGTGCTTGGTTTGCTTGGGTCACTCATTCATTGAGATCTTTAGACTGTGATTGGTATAATCTCTCACATTGTTTGAGGCTTCTTCCTTTTTGCTGTTTTTCACCCTCTTGATTGGTATGTGGCGTTTGGTCACCAAACTTCCTTGTCTTTTTCATTTGATCTCCTTCCTTCGCTTGGCATAAATCACTTTGCTTCACGGTCAATGAGGTGGTTTTCCAATTTTGTAAAAAGGATTTCCTTATTTTTGAGTCTTTGTTTCATTTTTACATGTAGCTAATTATCATTTATTTGAAAAAATAAAAAGTTGCATTCATCTTGTATTGAGATTTGAAAGACGATTTTTTGCATTAGTAGATTCTTGAAATTAAGACATTGAAAAGCTAAAAGTGTGTTTTCTGGCAAAACGTCTATGAAATGAAAGAAAAAATGATAATGCTAATTTAAAACAATACAAAAACAACTATGATCTACTGCAGGCTCAAATACCATTGGGAACATTCAATATAGGAAGATGTCGAAATCATCTTCTTGAAATGACTTAAGCAATTGAGTATACAATAGATGTGATCTTAAGAAAGCATGGAAATGAATCTATCACTGCTGCAATAACAAACACCCAAATTCAGTCCAATTGGAAAATAGTAGAGCCATCCTCTGGAAGCGATTTAGCGAGCATAGGAAACACAGTCAGTTATGCTAATTTGAAATGGAAAGCAAATACAAAACATGTAAAGGAAAACTAATCTATTGTGTGCTCAAATGCTCCAAGCACCAATTGGAAAATAGGAGGACTACTTTCTTAGACTATTTTGCTAAGCATAGATTACACAGTTAGATAAATCTAAAATCAACTGGTTGAACACACTTGCATGAATTAAACTAGCATGAATGGGAAATCGAAACTATTAAACTTGAAAACAATCATAGAATTAAAATGACATATTTGAATGAAATCAAAGCAAAACTACAAAATAAAATCTACTCTATCTTACATTCTAATATGCTCCATGACATCTCTTACTTCACATCTCCTTCCATGTTGGGAACTTCAAAGCTTTATTCAAATTCTTGAAAATTACAAAGTACAACAAGTTGAGCTAACAAA
Source organism: Pinus tabuliformis (assembly GCA_031772625.1). Lineage (NCBI taxonomy): Eukaryota > Viridiplantae > Streptophyta > Pinopsida > Pinales > Pinaceae > Pinus > Pinus tabuliformis. Next base: position 640,571,601 of record CM062815.1, on the reverse strand, counting down.
GTTTAAAAAGCTCCCAAATAAAGGAGAGAGATCTCCTATTTATACAAAAAGATGAGAAGTCATCTCATTAATGAGAGTCCATGAATCTCTCCCTATACCTCTAGAGTTATAATCAAAATAGGAAATGATAAGACACATGTATTATTAGAGTTTCAATACAAATAGGAAATGTGACACATATCCTCATGATCCCATGATCCTCTCCACTCAGATTCGAATTTGGCCTTAGAATGCCACATAAAGGTCTTCTAGAAGCTTCATTTTGACCTGCACATGTCAACAATTTCATCCACTTGTTAGGTATAAGAATATGCACATTATTTTCTAATTTTTAACCACAAATTCACTTAAAAATGCTAAGAATTAATAATATTTGGAAAAACATAAATGTGACCCAATAATGATGAAAGTGAGATGAATTTAGTGACATGGTAGTGAAATGAAGGTGAAATGGAGGTGATATAATGGACATGATAGTGAAAGTGTAATGGAAGTGAATGACAATTTCAAGATCCAACATACCCCCCAACTGAAGCTATTGCATGTCTTCATGCAATATATATTACATTAATTCTTTTGATCCTTGAGCTTTGGCTTAACTTTGCATAATATCATTTGATAAATTCATACTTCTGCAAAGTGTTTTACTTGAATTGCAACATGGTTGGTTCTTTTGTTACAACCATATTTTGTTGTTGCATTCAATTTTGATCTTTGAACTTTGCATAATGATAATTTGATTATTGTTGCAAAATATATCTTTATTGGGTTGCATCATGGTTGGTTCTTGTTTGAAAACCATGATTGTATTTGTATCCAATTATCCTTTAAGCACTTTTGAAAAGCCATTGTATGCTCATAATAATAATGTAATAGTTAGTATATTTTGGAAGTATGTGAGCTTCCGAATATGATATGAACTTGGAAAGATATGAATATGAATATATTCCCCCTGGGCCCCCCCCCCCACAACTGATGGTATTGGAAATTTTATGAAATGAGGAAGAGAAATGTTTTTCCAACAATTATCATTCTAGCTTTTTATGGAATTCTATGGTAAAAAGTTAGAAAATGACATACCTTAACTTACCCTTTGGAAATGGATGAGTTGTATGTGTGGTGGCTACAAAATTCTAATCATAATCTTCTTCAAGTGGCTGGACAAAAAGAGTCATGGATAAAAGAGTCAAGATGACTTTTTATTGCTTCTACTAAAACTTGTTGAATTTGCTCCAAAATGCTAAAATAATAGTCTTCATGTCTTCAAAACTCATTGGCACAATTCCTACTATGTGAATAGATGTTCTGATGTCGAACATAGCAGGAAATTGTTGACTTAGTGGCCATTAATGGATGCCACTAGTCAACACGAGAACTCTCACCATTGATGACAATGAGAGTCAAGATGCCCAAACACATCTTGCTAGGTACGAATAAATTTTCCGATGTCGAGTCACCTAGAAGATCCGATGAATAAGGGACATTAATGTATTCCCATTGTTCATTGGCATGAGGACTTGCCATTAAGGCATGCAAGCCTCAAGGTGTTTTTGCAAGGAATTTAGACTCAAAGGACTATGGACTCAATAATTTGCATTGAAGTAGGGTTTATTTGTGAAATGAAAATCAAGGATAATTTTAGGGGCGAATGTTCGCCCTTTGGCGAAATTAAGGGGTTTTAAATTTTTAGTGGGCGAATATTTTGTATCATAGTACATTTTTACAAATCACCTGAAATAGCCCACCTTATTTTAAGGGAGAGGGTAAAAAAGGTAAATTTAGCCCTTGAAATTAGGACTTACAACCTTCCATTCACCCATTTTCAAGAATAGGTTTTATTTAAGTGAATCCTATAGGCCAAATACCATATTTATAAAAGAGGTATGGTAAATTAATAAAAATATAAATAAATGAGGGGTATGGTAAATAAATAAAACATTTTTTATATTTACTCCATAAATCACCTTATATACATGTAAGGGTGTAAACAAATAAAAATATAAGTAAAGTGGAGGTATGTTAAATAAATAAAATGTCTTTTTATACTTACTCAAAAGGTATGGTAAATAAATAAAAATATAAATAAACTAGACGTATCGTAAATAAATAAAACCTCTTTTTATATTTAGTCCATAACCCTCGTTCTATTTATGAAGGCTCAAGAAAGAGGTTTTATTTAAGTGAATCCTATCGGCCAAATACCATATTTGTAAAAGAGGTATGGTAAATTAATAAAAATATAAATAAACAAGAGGCATGGTAAACAAATAAAACATTTTTTTATATTTACTCCATAAGTCACCTTATATTTACGAACACTCAAAAAATGGGTTATATTTAGGTGAAACCTATGGCCAAAATACTATGGGACAAATACCATGGACTAGATTGTTATTAATACCATGCAAAAAACCATTATTAACCCTAATATTAGAATTAATAAAAATAAAAATGGCACATGGTATTGACCCATGGTATTCACCAAAATGGCACATGGTATTGACCCATGGTATTCACCTGGAATGTAGCCTATTTAAATGGGGGAATTAAACCAGCATGTATCCTATCCTAAGATTCACTAGGACTTTACAAAGTTTTATTATTTAGTGAAAGACTCGCCAAGATCTTACAAGATTTTATAATTGAGTAAAATATTCGCCATGCCTGGTGAGAGATTTGCCAAAAAATTATATATACATATTATATTATTGATAAAATCGCCTTCCATTTTTCCTATATACCATGGAGATTCGCCCATTTATTATATTTATAAATTTAGGGGGGGTTCTTAAAATTTTCCCTGATGAAAATGATAGGAAAGGGAAAATGAAAATGGAAGATGGCAATGGAAAGTAATAATGGCAATGGGAAATAAGCATGTAATTGAGCCTCTTGCTTTTATTTGTGGGTTAGGAGTGGACAAAAAGTAATGGAAAGTGTATGTGAATGTAAATGGAAAATATGAAGGGAAATGAGGTGAATGGTTTATTATGAAGTATGGATGTAATGGAGACAATAGTATCTGAAAGTTTTGCAAGTGCTTGGATCTGATTTTGCATTAGCATGTGCTCATGCATTGATATTTCTTCTTTGTTGTTGATCATCCTCTTATGAAACAAATTGGTCTCTAAGAGAGACACTATTCACTTGTAGTCATTTGTCCTTCCTCCTGGAACCTGCAAAAAAAACTAATACTTCTTTTGCAATGGAACGTAAGACTATCAAAATAAAGAGGTGATCAATCTCTCTAGTTATGGTATTTACACAAGAAACTAAGAATTCGTACTAATGAAACAAGTTCACAAAGGAAAACCAAAAGAATTTATACCTACTTCGGAATTAGTGCCTCAAGTTAATTGTTATTTCTTTTGAGCAATTTCTTCATTCTTCTGTTTCAAACTCTGATGATGGATTTTTCATTGTGTAGATCTCGTTGATATCTTTCCAATGACACTTGAATCATCAAAATTTGATTTCATATGAGAAAGTTAGGCTGATTTGAACAGTGAGGATTTTCAACTGCAGAATTGATGTTTAGCTGTGGAATGGATTTCTAGCTGCAGAACGTGCATAGTTTCTATAGCTAAAAATATTGAACAGAAAGTTAGCTATGCATTTTTCATCATCAGTCCAAAATTAATCAATACCTTCTAGAAAAGTGAGCAAATAATCTACTCATTTCATTGATTCAATTTTTTTATTTGTTTTTATTTTTGTACCTATGAACCTTTTGTTTTGTTTTTCATTTTTCTCCCTGAAGTCAGGAAGATCATGCGGTGACATAGTGATAACACACACCTCAAAATTCTTGCCCTGATGTTTTCCAAGCTACCCATGTAGTCATTTTTCCCTCTTGACACTTGGAACCTGCAAAAGCGTGAAAGTAGTTGCGGAACAGCCAATTAGCTGCGGAATGTGGTTGCATTCCATAGCTAAAAGATAGCCAAGACATCAGCTTTCTGATTTAAGTTATTGGAAGAGAGATTTTATGCAACCAAGTACCAGGAAGAAAAGCCAAGACCATAGCTAGTGCACTTGGATGAATCATTCATGAGCCTCTGTTCTTTGCTATTTTTCAAAACTTTCTTCACTGTCAAAAGAGGACTGTATATATGGAAATAGAAACAAAATTGACTGTGAAATGGAAGTAAAATGACTATGAGACAGAGTGGCTTTACATTTAAGGTATATGAAAAAAAAATGGAGTAGATGTATGCATCAAATTCGTGGAAACAGAGTGTGTTTCAGGGTATATGAGACGGAGTGACTATACGTGTAAAATATGTGGAAAACAGAGTGACTGTTATACACAGGGTTATGAAAATAGAATGAGTGTTGTTATGAGGTAACAGAGTGTATGCACAGGAAAGCGATTGGAAGGTGTGCTGGAGAAGTTCGGTTGAGTAAAAAACAAAGATTCGTCATGAGACTGTTTGGCGTTAAAGACAAGAGGCGTGGTGTAACCAGTTTGAATCGTATTGGACTCTTTAGATTTAACAAAATTTTGCTTGAATGCCACAACATGATTAGTTTCAAATCGAATTTTCCTTCCTCAAGTGTGCCGTGTTCAAACAGTGTTCCTAAAGCGAGCCATGTTCAAACATCACTCTGTTCATTTAATAAAAAATGTTTTTCTCATGTAGCATGCCAAATGGGGCTCCAAAGAACTAGAAAATTCTCCCAAACCATTGCGAAATTATCCAAATAGTTTCTGGGTTATCTAATTGACCCTATTTTCGAAAACACCCATGTTTTCTTTTCCTAATTCGTTTCTATTTGGGCGGTATTTGCATTTAAAGTTTAACATTTATTTTTTTAGTTCTGCGTTTTCTAAAAGTACTACACTCAGGCTTTCTAGGTTTGATTTGTTGTGTAGTGGCTCTCGAGGCTAGCTATTTATCTATACAGTAAGGAGATACGCATATAATGGAATACATATCTAATGGATTGCATCAATGCAGTGATTCTGCTTCTTCCATAAGCATGGATATAGATGCCTCTTAAGGAATAAATAGAGCTCTAACAATACACCATTGTTTCTCACTATTTAATTTTTGTTCAAGCTTTCCATATAAGTAAGATACATGGTCCAAATGAATGCAAATGAATTGCTTACAAAGGGTTGAAGATGCATCAGAACATATCTGTAAAGAAATCACGAAGAGGCCAGAACATCAGATCAATGCATATGCTGATTTTTTGGATTTTGATATTCGAAGGATTCAAAAATTTCTGCCACATAAATTGGATGCCGCATACATTATTTTTAAAGCCACACAATATTTTTTTTATTTCAATTGGACTCATCTTATTTTCCTTAATAAACACAACAGTCCATGCAATTTGATTTGTTGAATTTGCACATTTGATTTTTTTTTTAAATGTTCTTACAGGTTAGTTTCAAGGCCAAAGCCCAAATAGGAATGCAGGTTTTCTATTGAGGCCATAGTGGAAATTGGGATTGGAGATAGCCATTGGTTGTTTCTTTTTTTCTGAAATTGTGAATTTTTATAAAATTGATTAATGGTTCTCAATTTCAGGCAACTAAGGCTTCAAAGTGAATGTACTAGAACCTGAAAACAGGACTTTGACTATAGTCTTAAGCTAGTTTTTTATCGATCTGGGTTGGGTGACTAGGATAGAATCCATGTCGAGATGATTCTAGAGATGCCCATGTGGTCGATTTCTTCGTTTAATGCCTACAACTTGCTAAACCATGAAAGTAGCTACAAAACACACAGATAGCTGCAGAACAGGGTTGCGTTCCGTAGCTAATTTGCAAAATCTTATTAAACAGGACACAACGTTTTGAGGGTCACTACAAACCATAACCTAGTCAATCTGGCCAGCTGAACCTATCAAAGCAGTTGGATTTTTTTATTTTTTTTTTATTGAATCAAATGAAATGATGAATATATATATATATATATATATATATATATATATATATATATATATTAACATAAAAATTCTCTTTCTAATCCTCCAGATCACACAAAGTGTAGGAGGAGTGCATACTCGAGAAATTATTGATTTTTTTAGATGTAAGAAATAAGGTCTCCTAATTACACTTCCTCGGCAATGGTGCCAAAATGTCTAGTTAGTTTTGTGTTGTAAATTGCTCTACATAAATTATCAATCCGAGTATCATAAACTGATGAAGTGTAGTGCACTATATGTGCTTAGTTAACCTTTCTCATACGTCGTTGTTTTATAGTTTATGTTGTTTTTGGGGGTTTTGTTTCTCATGCTTAAGGAAATTAATCTAAGAAAGAAAAGTTATGCTTCTAAATGAAATCTCTAAATGTTAATGGACAACTAAATCTAATGACTCAAAATCTATTTTCTAAAGAAGGGAGAAAAGGAAATGAGCATTAGATAAAAAAAAAATTAAAACTTTGAATAGTTAGATTAATCTAGGCTGACAAAATGTCTATGAAATGAAAGCAAAAATGATAATGTTAGTCTAAAACAATACAAAAACAACTATGATCTATTGCAAGCTCAAATACCATTGGGAACATTCAATATAGGAAGATTTCAAAATCATCTTCTTGAAATGACTTAAGCAATTGAGTATACAATAGATGTGATCTTAAGAAAGCATGAGAAATGAATCTATCACTGCTGCATGAGCAAACACCCAAATTCAGTCCAATTGTAAAATAGTAGAGCCATCTTTTGGAAGCGATTTAGTGAGCATAGGAAACATAGTCAGTTATGCTAATTTGAAATGGAAAGAAAATACAAAACATGTAAAGGAAAACTAATCTACTATGTGCTCAAATGCTCCAAGCACCAATTGGAAAATAGGAGGACTACTTTCTTGGACTATTTTGCAAGCATAGAATACACAGTTAGATAAATCTACAATCAAACGGTTGAACACACTTGCATGAATTAAAGTTTCATGAATGGGAAATCTAAACTACTAAACTTGAAAACAATCATAGAAATAAAATGACATACTTGAATGAAATCAAAGCAAAACTACAAAATAAAATCTACTCTATATTACATTCTAATATGCTCCATGACATCTCCTACTTCACATCTCCTTCCATGTTGGGAACTTCAAGGCTTTATTCAAATTCTTCAAAATTACAAAGTACAACAAGTTGAGCTAACAAAATTTAAAAAGCTCCCAGGAAAGAGATCTCCTATTTATAAAAGAAGATGAGAAGTCATCTCATTAATGAGAGTACATGAATCTCTCCCTATACCTCTAGAGTTATAATCAAAATAGGAAATGATAAGACACATGTCTTATTAGATTTTCAATACAAATAGGAAATGTGACACATATCCTCATGATCCCATGATCCTCTCCACTCAAATTCGAATTTGGCCTTAGAATGCCACATAAAGGTCTTCTAGAAGCTTCATTTTGACCTACACATGTCAAAAATCTCATCCCACTTGTTAGGTATAAGCATATGCACATTATTTTCTAATTTTTAACCATAAATTCACTTAAAAATGCTAAGAATTAATAAAGTTTGGAAAAACATAAATGTGACCCAATAATGATGAAAGTGAGATGAATTTAGTGACAGGGTAGTGAAATGAAGGTGAAATGGAAGTGATATAATGGACATGAAAGTGAAAGTGTAATGGAAGTTAATGACAATTTCAAGACCCAACACTAAGGTTGGGTGATTCCTCCTTTTGTGATTCAACAGATAGTAGTATGGATTTGTCCTCCCTATACTGTCGTGTATATATTGGGAGACCCCACTATGTTATCATCATATTATCCATAGGAAGCCAAGTCTACCGCCGTACAGATCATAACACACTGAACACAACATTTGGGAATATTGATTTTCGTACAGGAAGTCATTAGTCATTTCTCTTTCATTTTATTACCAAGGTGTATATGCAGTTTTGTGATTTGTCTGGTAAACTTTTTTCCTAGAATTCCAGAGCAGTCACTTTTGTTCCTTTTCGACTCTTTAAAAGTAAAAGGATCATCTGAGCACTTGTCCTTTCGAGCTCATTTCCAATCGAAAGTGATAGAGTCACCTTTTATCCTTTTCTCGACTCTTAAAACATGAAAAGGAAAAGTTTTGTTTCAATGTTCTAAAATTAACTTCCCATGAAACATTCCTGGTAACAGTCGATTTCCTTAGTGATTCTTTAAAGTCGATTCCAATGGAAACATTTCGGGAATCTACCAGTCAATGGTTCCCATTAGAATGGAATCCTGGTCCTTTTCCTTACTTTGGAAACATTGGTGCTCCTTATATGGCAACGTTGTCCCTGTGTGGGTTAACCATTGGTTTACCTATCTAGTTATTTTCGACCTCAGTGATCCTGAGTGTCTCAACTCCGGCCCTGCCATCTCCTTCATTCAAATCACGCCATGATGATTCTAAGGTTAACCCCTTGCCTTCTTCCCCTGTTTCTTCACCTTCCTCTTCTACTTTACCAGGTGAAAGTTTCAAATATAGTAACCAGGAGGCTAAGAAGAAGAAGAAGATGATGACGAAGAAGAAGTTGGCTAAATGAGGGGCCGACCATGCAGATGTTACTCCAAATACACCTCCTATCGATAAACCTTCTGCTCTTTCATGGAAGGTCAAATTCCCTTGCAGGTTGTGTAACGGTGAACATCTCCTCCGAGACTGTCCTAGCATTCCCAGAGTCTTAGAGGTATGGTCTCAACATCTAGATCGAACATCCTCATCGACCTCTAGAGATCATGTCGATGCTACACTCTTGGCTAGCGATGGTAAGAAGAAAGGGAAGACTAGATTTCCTTGTAGGTTATATGAAGGAGAACATCTTCTTCACCTTTGTCCTCTTATGGACACAGTCTCCAATGTTTTGGAAAACCTTACGCCTTCTCACCCCCAACTCCCTATTGGTTATCAGAGACTTCCCTCTGAACCTCTCCCGATTGGTAAAGAGATTGACTTAGATTCATCTCTTACCCACCCTACTCTTCCTGAGACTGAATCTCTGGTGTCTGTTCCCGACCAACCATTGGTCAAAGAGAGTGTCGACTTGGTTTCACCACCAATTTCTCACTCTGTTCTGGAAGTGCCTAATGATCATATTGCTCATGTTCTTTTCATCTATTTAGATTCTCATGAATCAAAGAGTGACCCTCCTATCCTGACTGCTCAGGAGAGTCCTTCTTCTATTCCTGCAGTGTATGGGAGCACTCATATGATACCCCCACCAAGTAGTTCTGTTGTCTCCTTCTATTAGAGTCACTTGATTGCTTTTTGCCTCCCATCTTATGTGCCTTTCCAAATCACAGTACACACCTATAATATGGTAGTACCTGGCACTCTATTGGATGAAGGTGTGTCTATTAGCATCATGTCTTCCACTACTTGGCAAGCTTTGGGCTCCCCATAGCTTGTGCCTGTCACCCAAAATCTATTGGCTTTCAATGGAGGGACTAGTCAACCCTTAGGGATCCTTCTGAATTTCCCTATTACTTTGGGAGGCAAGACCATCTATATAGACATGATGGTCATCCAAGGTTCGTTAGATTTCAATCTTATCCTTGGACACGACTATACTTATGTCATGGGAGCTCTTGTTTCTTCACTTTTTTGTGTGGTTTGTTTTCCGCACGAAGGAAGAATTGTGACTATTGATCAATTGTCATTCATTGGTCACCAGGTACCTCCTTTGCTACCATCATCCCCTATCGGCTCTTGTTTGCAAGCAGTACCTTCCCTGCCATAGGTCAATTATGTGGCTACCCATTCTGTCTCTGCAACTATTGATGATCACGCAGATGGTCTCATACATCATGTACTGGGGGCATTGGAACCTGATTTGTCATTGGTACCCAATGACATGTATTCCTCCCAGAGCATGGTCCTTTCATCTAGTGAAAACCTCTTGGGAGTCATGTTCTCATATGGCCCATGAATAGTTTTGACGAGGAGAGTTCTTGGTTTGGTGTCAACCTCGTTAAAAAATGAATCAAGGAGTTTGGGGACAGTTTCTTCCTATATCAACCTTGTTTAAAAAATGAAATCAAGGTCTGGGAACAATTTCTTCATGTATCAACCTCATTAAAAAATGAAACAGATGTCTGAGGATAGTTCTTGGTTTGGTGTCAACCACGTTAAACAATGAATCAAGATATTTGGAGCATAGTTCCTTGTCTTGTGTCAAGCTCATTAAAAAATGAAATAAGGGTTCAAAGCATAGTTCCTTGTCTTGTGTTAAGCTCGTTAAAAATGAAACAAGGGTTACGAGGATAGTTCTTTTAATGTGTCAACCTCATTAAAAAATGAAACAACTCCCTATTCCAAATTGAGTCTTTGATTAAGATCTCATAAAATCCCAGTCGAGACTTTCTAGGATCTTGCAAGTGAACCTTCATTCCATCCACCTTGCTGAATGAAATGAAGCTTAGAGGGCATGTACCTCAATTTGAGTCATTATGTTGGGGGGAATGCAACTTCTAGTATGCATGAGTCTTTCATGCATTTCTGTGTACATAAGTATGTTTTTCATTTTGGACATGTTTTGCCTGGTGTGTAAGTGTTTGCCACTTATTGTGTCCTTTTTTCTTCTTATTCAGATGTCTGTCGCACCTTATGTCGGTTTCGCTGATGGTGCCTGTTGCAGTACCCAAAATATTTCCTCCACATCATGGGTTATCTACGATCCTGACAGTGAGTTGGTAGATCTTCAAGGTGTTTGTCTAGGATGTACTATGAACAATGTCACTGAATATAGTGCAGTCATTGAATTACTGACTGAGGTTGTTTCCCTCCATATTCACACATTGATCATGAATCAGGATTCACAGCTTGTTGTTCTTAAACTCAATGGGTGTTATTCCGTCAGAAACCCTCAAATTTTAAGGTTGTATTTATTTGTTCATTTACTCGAAAGAAATTTTGATTATATTACATATCGACATATTCCTAGAAGACTAAATACATTAACTGATGCATTTGCAAATAGATAGACATTTATGACATTTATAAAAATAAATCATTAAAGACATAATAAGTCAATATAGCAAAACATATATATATATATATATATATATATATATATATACATGTATATCAAGTGTTGTAGATTGCAGTGCTCAAAAAATATATGTTCGGGTTACATCACAAGATAGCATGTCTTTCAAAATTGTAGAAATTAAACCTAGGATTCTAATTTGCATGGTGCTCTCTATAGCACATGACTGCTCGGATGACACATCTGAGTAGTCAGTGAATCCTACCCGACACCCCTGCTGTGTGTTGTTCGTATTGTTGAGGGACATCCTCGAATCTCGCATAGTTCGGCATCCCCTCCGTCAACCCCTTCAGGTCACGAGCAGTCTTGCGTCTACATCTCCACCGGGAGGAGGAATCTCAAACTCCCACTCAGCTCTTCGAGCAATCAGAGACAAACCCGCCGGCCTTTCTTGGCCCAACATTTGCAAGATTGAAACATAGTGAGTAGAACATACGTAAAAAATGATAAATATTACCAAATCTTTAAAAATAAAAATTTATTACCTCTATTGTCCCAGTGTTCCCCAAGGGGGAGTACTAAATATGGATCACCCCTAAAGTCTATCCCAGCATATGGCCAGTCCTCAACAACAACAAGTTGACGATCTAACCATTGGAAAAAATCGGGTCTCCATGACATATGTTGACCCCCACCTCCTCGGGGCATCAGCATCGCCCACTGAGTCATCCGTGGCTCCTGCGAAGTCAGCCATGCTACGACTGCTTCCTATCTATGGAAGATAGGAAGATGCTCGAGGATGAATGATATGACAATAGACCCATACCCAAACTGTTTGATATCCCCCCACCGCACTTTGTTAATTACCATTTTAAGCTATTTGTTACTGCCTTGGCCCAGTTGAAGACGGTGGGATCCATATAGTTGGATGCCAACCAGAGTTGGGTTTTGGTGGCCTCATGTGGGGCCTGTGAGCCGGCTGCTCTAGTGATGGTAGAGAGGAGGACTCAAAGAGACAAATCTCTAACAGTTGCAATCTTGAGCTTTCCACCCTTATCTGACTTCTTTGCCTCTGGACACAGTCTTCCCATCATCATATCCATGGTTTCTCTAGTGATTTGAGCCTCAGTCATGCGTGGCCTTTCCCCCCTCTGTGACAATCCTATCAGGAAGTAAATGTCTATTGCCTCAATATCTAGCTCATGTCCTCGAATGTTGAATTTCCCCTCATTCGGATCCCATGCTCCAACAAGATATTGGAGTAGGTCCGGTTGTGCCCTCAAACAGGGCACCATGAAAAATTTTAGCAAACCGTAATTCAAGAGCACGTCCAGGAAGTTTTGGTCCCCCATGGCTAATTCATCATTGCCACTGTGCTCTCGTTCCCTCCACTCAATCACCATGTTTTCTTCTTGAATACACACATAGATGATTATAAGTACTCCATTTGTGCTTAAACTCCAAGGAAAAATTCTTAAGTTTTGAGAAATATCAAGAATCGGTGCTTGGACACCTGTTTTCCTAACAGGTGCATTGAGCCAAAATCTACCATTCAGAAAATTCAGGATCTTCATGACTTTTAAGTGTACAGTCGCGAAGACCCCATTTTCTCCCTGTGGAAAATTTTGGGACATTGCAATCCCGAGCTGGCGACTTGCGACGACCGCTGCGAATATGCTGGACCTAAATCCTTCCTAAATGGCGGCTCATACCATAAAAAATGAAACATTATCTATCTAAATGCATAGGAAATCGACTAAGTTCCTATCTGGACCAGATGAATTTGCTAACAAGGTGCTAATCTTCCTATAGTCGACCATGTTATAGAAATATTTGGGCACATCAACCCCAACTCACATGTCAATGTATTAGGGTTCATCAACCCCTAAAATAGTTGTTTTATGCCCTAAAGGAACTAATTCATCTGAATGCCTCATTCCCCAAAAGTTCCATCTCAAAAATCATCCAAAAAGTGCCTAAAATGAATCATTGTTGAAAGCCCTATGTTAGGGTGCTATGCATAGTAGGTACTGTTAACACCCAGGTTGTTCCCTATGACTCCCAAGGGAATACGGCCGGGGTAACCACTAACCAATCTTTGGGTTACAGTTCCTAGCCTAACTGCAACCAGAGAGGGCTCTCTCTTTATGATTTGTCTCTGTTATGATGGTGTTTTAGGCTAGCTATTATGCTCAGGTTTTGGTTTATGTTTTGGTTGAAGGATTTCTTTCAGGTCTTATGATGCAGTGTTTAGACAGTATAATACCATTGGGCAATGGAGTCTGGAGTTGTGAAATGATCTGATACGCTGGCTTGGTGGTGTTCAAACTACAGGGCCTATTGTGTATTTTAAACAGACAAACTAGATCAAATGGTTATGTATGTCGATCAACAGAAAGCAATTAAGAATTTTCTATTGAGCTAGTGGGTGAAGGTGAACTGCACAGGAGCAAAACTTGAATTCCTGTGACAAAGGTCACTGTGATAGATGTATTCTGAAAGTGCAGCATTTAAGAATTACACTTAACTAGATTACAGCTGAAGAAAACATTGATAAACAACGCAGATTGAACTCAGGTTACTCAATGAATAAATCCTGAAAGCTATTCTTTTTCCTCGTTGCTTAGTATTGAAAACAGATAACATATATGGATTTTAACAAAACAACTAATTAACAGAGAGAGATACAGAGACTTATTGTATGATGAAATACACAGGGATCCAGTAGTTATCAACAGACACCAGAACGCATCCAACACCTCAGAAATCCGAGAAATTCCATTGCTTTGCTCTATTAACTTCTGAAAAGGATTACAGCATAAGAACTTCTTCAGGAGAAATCAACAACCAACCTTGCAATCTTATGCGAAGGGGACTTTATAGAAATGCGTATACAAAATATCTCAGGCATTGAGTCATCTGAGAGAGAAAATATCTTCATTATTACGTTCAGAAAGTAGGCAAGGAGTTATTACAATTTTAAATGCAGCGTAAATGCCCTTTATGTCTGTCAGAGGATTGTTTTGACTTTTGAGAGTCACTGAGTCGGTTGCATTACTCTGTTTTAATTCTGGAAATACGCATTTACTTTTGGCTGCGCAGTGCATTCTCGGGTTTGCCAGCTGTGGTTTTCTTTTTCTGCTTTGTTGGCCACTACATCCGCTGAGTTGGCTCAGCTTTGATTTATGCTGCATGCTGACTTTGCTGAACTGTGCTTTTTATAAAAAATTTGTAATAAAACAGAAATTTGGTGAATGCCTTAGTGATTACAAAACTCTCTGTATTGCATCTGTCCACCATTCCTGTGTAGGGAGCTGATGCCTGAGGATGGCCTCCATTGTCTCTTCAGCTTCTGTATATTTGAAAAAATTTGGGGCCACATCAAACAAGTGATTAATTTCATTCATTATGAAAAATAGATTTTCTATTTTACTATAGAAAACCTGTCCTGTAATAGGCCCTGTGTCTTCTGAAGTGCTGGCCTTCTCATTGATCTGTGCTGAGGCAAAAACATTTACTCTTTTAGCATACTGTTCATGGGTGAATAATTTCCCTCCGCTGTTCAGTAAGCTAGGGAGTCCTCTACTCTGCAATACCTGAAATTTCTCCATGAACTTATTTGCCTCTGTTTGCATATCCTGGGTTCTTCTGTCCAATGTCTGCACCAGATTTCTAAGAGTAAGAACCCTCTTGATCATTTGAATAGTTTCAGTTCTATTTGTGATTCCAATGGTGGCTAACTGAGAACTTGTTTTGTGGTTAAGCACATTGATCATTCTTGTAGCAACTTCAGGCATATTTCCTAATAAGGCCCTTGATGTTCGGATTTCCTTCTGTGCCTTTGGGATGAGCTCTAGTTGCTCATGGATTGTCTCAATATATGGCCATTGGTTGTTGATGGATTGGCCAATATTGGACCATATCATTGCTCTGACTTCAGATATGATTTTATCTAGCTTGAGCTCATTCTCAAGCTCCTTGATCCTATCTTTAAGGGCTTTGATTTCCCTGGCCTTTTCTCCCACCTCTCTTTTTGTCTTATCATGCCTTTCATTGACCTTGGCCAGCTTATCTCTGGTTTCATGTAGCTCTGTCATCTGAGCTTCCAAGATTTGTATTTCATTCTTTAATTTCTGCATGTCTAGGCTATGTGCCTGTTCTGTACTTGTAGGTGCTGCTGAAGTGGATGTAGCTGTTTGTTCAGTTTGTTGAGGTGGAGGCACAGTGGAAGGAGCAGCATCCTCAAGATTGATAACTTGAGGAGGAGGCTGAGAAGTCTGACCCTCTTGTCTTTGCTTTAGTGCTGCTTGTAAGGCCGCTTGAGTAGCCTCAGACTCTCCTAATTTCTCTTGTGTCTGCAGGAGTTGTTTATAAATAGAAATTAATAAATCTGTGGTGTCCTTCTCCTGTCTTTGTTTGGCTACCTCATCTGTCTGAGGGTGCATGGTGGCTAGTAGTTTCATTTTCTTCCTCATGGCGGCCAAGTCAGCATCCCTCAACTTCAAGAGTTCCTGTACCCCTGACAGATCTTTGGGATCATGCCCAATTTCAATGATTATGTCTTCCAGGGATCTTATTATGTTGTCCTTTGCCTGGGATGATGCCTTCTCCAGTTCTAGTTGAGAGGCTGTGGCATTGAGACTGCTTTTTAGCTTATAATTTTCCAATGTCTCATCTGCTAATGAGGCATACACCATTTCGCCAGTTTGTTTATGCAGCTCAATTTTATCCATTGGGTGTATGTCTTTAGCCATGACCTCCAGGTTAGTCCTGAGGTAATCCGAGGTAGATTGGGGTTGTAATGCAGTAGGCATGAAATGGCTCATTATCATTTTGCCTTCACTTACATCAAAAGCAGACATAAGTCTCTGCTGATTGGAAGGAGCCATGTTTAGCAGGTGATTGTACAGTTGTACTTTGATAGGATCACTCCTCCTCTTGATGTCTATAAATTACTGCTTGATGCTTACTTGTCCTTCTTTTTGCTGGCTGGAGGAGCTAACCTCCCCTCCCATGGTCCTGTCCTGTTCCTGTTGGAAGGAACTTGCTGAAGCTTCTCTGCTGGGTGGGCCCATGCCCAATGCCTCTCTTATTGCTATATCCTCCTCTGGAAAGTCATTTAGTCTCTGCCTTTTCTCTCCTTGGTTTATAGAAGATGTCAAGGGAGTTTCTCTATCCCTTTTTCTAAAGACAAATGTATCCTCCTTTTCAGGGGTTTGGAGGACCGAGGCATCAAAGGTAGTGTCTTGTCTTGTAGGCACCGTTCTTTCAGTGGTCTGAGGAGTCTCCACTGTTTCCTTTTGCTGGGCAGACTACTCCTGCCTTTGTTCTTCTTGATGTTGTCGCTCTTGCTGTTCTGATTCTTCTTGCTGCCCTTGCTGCAGCCCTTCTGCTTGCTGCTGTAACTCTGCCTGCTGCTGTAACTCTTGTTTATTTATTGGCTCTGTCTCCATTTCCGTCTCTTTGCCACTGCTGGATATATTCTCCGTTACCTTGGTATTTTGCTGCTTGGCAGTTGAGGAGGATTCAGCTGCTCCCGTTTGTGTACTGGGAAGTGTGGATACCTGTGGACAAAGCTCAAGGTCAGCCAACTTCTTTAGATTCCTTAGTGCCCTCTCGTTCAGCTCTTCTTGTGACAAGGGCTCTTCTAAGGTCCCTCTCCTCCATTTATCTTCGTTTGCATATTTTTCAATGTGAGGGATGCTATGGTGATCATAAGCAGACAACTTATATTTGAGCCTCCTTGTAGTTATGAAATGGTTAGGGTCATAAGGTACCCATATAAAACTGGTTTGCAGGCCAAGGGCCTCAAGCATTCGCTCTGCTTCCCTCCATCCTTGTTCTCTCTCATTATAGATAATATGGCCAAGTTGGCTTCTGACCTTCAACTGTGCCTTTTTGCCTTTTCCTGAAAAATGAAGCACATCAACTCTGCCAAATTGTCTAAAGTACTCTAGGGCAAATAGCCTCATAGGCACATACTTGGGTAATTTGAAAGGAGGTAGATCACACCCATATATCCTGATGACAGTGTGGTTTTGGTAGAAGTACCAATCCCCAATGCTATAAGCTTTTGACAGCTGAAGAATCCTTTGCATATCCTCAGTGAGTCTTGGTGGGGGTGAGCTCATCAGCATTGCCATGGCTGGATGGATGAACAGATCCATGAATTCACAGTATGTGTATGGAGACTCGGGTCTGATGTGGAAGACAGAAGACCAATAGACTATTGATCTGGGATTGCCTTGGGCATCCATTCTTTTGATTGAAAAGTGAAATTTCTGATGTTGATGATATAATATCAAATGGTAAATGTAGGAGGTGTATCTGAACACCCTATCTCTCCTTAAATTCATCAATTGCTCATGAATCTTGTCTGATATGTAGGTGGCATAGTCATAGCAGATTGGTGACTTGCCAGGAGCAAACATAAGCATTAATACCAGCACAGTTGTATCAATATGCTCGACTGAACTATACCCCAAGATGGGAGAAATCATATCTGCAAGGTCTCTGCCCAGCTCATTGAGGTATACATGAAGAATTGGAGGGGCCATTACAATATTGGTTTTGATGTATAGTTGATTGAATTTAACAATTTGAGCATCTGTGAGTTTATCCCCTTGTTTTATCAGATTTATCAGTGATAAAGGAGCCAATTTCTTCTGAGGGTTGAAGCAGAGCATGTCTCTGATAGCCTGAGGGGTAACATAGAAAAGTACTGCACCAGATGGGTCAAGAACAGCTCACTGAGAAACATCATATTGTTCAGCACAGAGGTGGATTAGTTCAGGGAACTGGTTGACCTGAGGGAGCTTAAAGATAGGGAGAAAAGAGTCCCATAAGCCCAGTATATCTGTCCCATTTTCATGCTTGGCTTTTAATTCATTTAGCAGATGAAGGTGGAATTTGCTGCTCATAAGCTTCTCTTCCTCAATTTGGTAATCCATATCTGCTAAGGCTTGCCATTTCAAGTCCTTTTGAGGAGCATTCAGAGGTTGAACATTTAGCACTACAGGTGTCTCCATTGCACAGGAGGATTTTGAATCAAGTGTAAAGTGATTTTGTTTTGAGCAGGACAGCACAGGGGAATGCCTCTGTACCAGGGAGGTTAGATTATCAGGAATAGAGAGGGATTCTAGAAAATAGCAGTTGAAATACTATTTATGGCAACTGGGACCAATGTTTGGCTTTTCCTTTCTCTCTCAATGGCGAAATTTGGTTTAAATGAACCTGCCGCGATTGCGCAGACAGAACTTAGTTTTTCAACAGAATGTAGATAGAACAAAGCTCGGCTGGTGTTTTTCGAGGTGGTAGTTGGAAATTGGAAGCTCTGCAGAGGAATCCACTGGTGAATTTATAAGTTTTAACGTCCTTTAAGCTTTCGGAGTGATTTATAGAGAATTGCAGGCGCACGGAGGATAAATGATGAAGAATACCTGGTAAAACAGTGAGCAGAGGTCGTATATGCAGGCTGGACTCGTACGCTGGAGGTCTCCTGGTCGATTTAGCAGGTTGACAGCAAGCTCGGACGTGAACCGCATGCAGCAGAGAGAACGAAAAATGAATGAAAAGAACGTAAAAATGCGATTTTTGGCCATAATATAGACTTTTAGCAATTTGGCGCCTTTTTGCGATGACGTCAGCATGACGTCATTGGTGGGGTCAAGGTCGGATGACGTCATGCTGACGTCATCGGGTGACGTGGCGAGCCCTGACTGGCCCACGGGGATGATGAGGTGGCGGGACAGATCGGCCAACGACTGGAGCGAAAGTTGACGTGGCGGCATAGGTGGCGGTGACGTAAGGCGACGGGGAGCTGACGCGGCGAGGACGTAATGCAAGCGGAATGGGGAAACCGGAAACCGGCAGTAGTTTCGTATCGCACCGCTTACGGTACGGTGGCGGTAAATATCAGTTGTACCTCCGACGTGCTGTGGCGAGGGCGCGTGGCAGCGGAGTGACGTACCCAAAATACGGCCGTCGGAAGGTATCGCCCGGACAGAGGATCCGCTCCGATATGGATGCTGACCGTCGGATCTGGAGGAGCAAGATCTAACGGTTATCGGGAGCTTGACGTGACAGGAGGATAGTACGGTTAATGATCGGGCGTCGGAAGGGGTCCGATGTGATAAGGGTCGTCGGATCTGGAGGGCCTGATCCAACGGCCATCGGGAAGGTGACATGACCAGTGTATACGGCAGCGGGCGGAGGCATAAATACGTGTTTTGAAAGATTTTTCCAATGTATTTCAAAAATCAAATTGTATGCGCAAACTTTGGTTAGGGAATAGAAAGTGGGTTTTTTGGGAATTTTGGCAGTTTCAAAGGGTTTTCATGGGTAAAAGGGTTTTTATAAGGTTTCTCTTGGCAAATAATGGTTTGGTGAGTGGAATGACTTGAGGAAAGGGAGGGTAGATGAGTTGTAGGTTCATCCAAGTGGCCAGATGCCACTTTGATCCCTGATATAGGACTTATTGGCTATATTGCCAAGGGGATGGGTATTTATATAATGCTTGGGGTTTATACACCATGGTGTTAGTACTAATAGGGGAAAAGGTAATATAGGGGATTTACATAGTAGAATTAGAGTTAATATGGATGAGAGGGTAAGTGGAGGGGAAACCATTAAGTTTATGTGAAACAAACTTGGTTTTAAGAGTAGATCAAAATGAAAAGATTTTTAGACAAGAAATGTGGCTTCTAAAGATTAAGAACCACCATGAAACCTTAGTCTTTTCCATGAATCTTAGCTGATGGGGGGATGTTAGAAATGAAATTGGAGGGGAATGAGGGAAATTAGTCATGCTTCCTGCTGCAATTCGATGAAGAAGAACACCTTTGTCAATTAATTGACTTTGCTTTGATGCCCACAGTTACCATCTCTGCAATGGTAGGGATAACCTTTCTGCAACCCCAACTACTTACCCAGCTACTTGCCTAGCATTTTTATTTCTTCTTGGAGGGTGCACTTGGACTTGCAGACCCTTACTTGCCTTTTCTTTTCTTTGGCTTTTTTCTTTTGCTTTTTCTATCTACTTCTACCCTTATCTCTTCCAAGGTCCCAGATTAAGCTGTTGGGAGCCTTTTCTTCTCTACCTGAACTAGTTGTCTGCCAAGATTAAGCAGTTTGGACAGACTTCTTTCTCTATTCTATAACTGAAAATTGAAAACATGGCATGATCCAGATTAAACTGTTGGATCATCCACCAAAATTGAAATAAGGTCATCAACATTGAAACACTTTACACACCTTTTGTTCTCTAGGAAATATGGGATCTTTGTGATATCAAAGCAGAGCATATTTGGACTTTCCCTTGCCAATCATGAAATATGAAACCTATTGGTATAGGTATCCAACAGTGGCTCCACATGGGGATGGTTTTTCTTTTGAAAGACCAAGAACAGCAGGTCAGATTGCCTTGCTCTTTGACTGCCCATACCAATCTTGAAATTTGCTGCTTTGATGTGTCAAAATTGTGTGCTTCTTTCTTGGAAGACCTCTGATTCTATTTGCCTTTTGCTGGTTGGTGAATCACTTAGAAAACTGCATTTTTACAATCTAAATAGAAAATAATATGTACATCTGCATATATACAAGGGAACCTCAGGTTGCACTCATGGGAAATAGTCAAAATAATGCTTCAGCATCCTGCCATTGACAGGACCTTCATCCAAGTCAGCTTCAGTTAGACTTTTGAGGAAGTAAGTGTTGTTACCTTGCACTGCTTGGACAGCAAATGGTCCCCTCCATAAGGAATCAAATTTTCCATGTTTTCCTTTTTCTTCTCTCCTTGCATCCCACTTGAGGACTTTATCACCAATGCTGAAATCTTCTGCCTTAGTTCTTCTATCAAAGGCCCTTTTTAATTTTTCTTGTAATATCTGAACTCTGCTGAAAACTTGTTCTCTAGTTTGCTGTAAACAGATTATCTGATTGATCCTCCTTTGCATATCATTTGGCTCTGCTTGACTCTCTTGCAGAAGCTTCATAACAGGCACTCCTAGTGATGAAGGAAATTTGGCTTCTAATCCATAAACTAACTCATATGGGCTGGTCCCAATTGATCTTTTTGTTGTTAGTCTATCTGCCCATAAAGCATTGACTAGTTTCTTATGCCAGTTCTTTTTGTTCTCTTCCAGCACCTTCTTTATGATATTTATTAAGCTTTTGTTTGATGATTCAGCAAGGCCATTTCCTTGGGGATAGTATGCAGTAGAATGGCCCAAAGTAATGTGAAATTTATGGCAGAAGTTCACCATTTTCTTGGATCTGAAAGCAGCAGCATTGTCTGTTATTATTTTGTCTGGACAGCCAAATCTAGCCAGTATGTTGTTCTCCAAAAACTGAATGATTACTGAGTCATTTGCTTGTCTGCATGGGGCAGCTTCAATCCATTTGGTGAAGTAGTCTGTGGCTGTTAAAATCCATCTGTGTTGGCCTGAAGATGAAGGATGAATTTCCCCAATGAAATCCAAGCCCCATTGTTGGAAAGGTCTCTCTGTTGCAATAGGTCTTAAGGGGAGTGGCAGCAACTGTCTTTTGCCCTCAAATACTTGACATTGATGACATGAGGTGGTGAATCTCTTAACATCTGAGAACATGGTGGGCCAGTAATACCCTGCCCTTAGTATTTTATCCACAGTGGACTTCCAGTACAAGTGTCCACCACAGTGTCCTGCATGAAACTCCTGCATGATATTGTTAGTTTCATTTTCCATTAAACAGTGCAGCAATATACCTTCATGGTTTTTCCAAAGCAGATTTCCATCCATCACACAAAATCTTGATGTTTTCATTTTTAAGAACCTACACTTAGTTCTGGACAGTCCTGGGGGAGCACACAGGTTTTGTAACACATAACAGATATCAGAGTACCAAGGAGATTGTTCAAAGGCTACATTGATCTTTGGAGTCGCCAGCTCTGTTTCACTGTCCAGCTGATTGATATCTAGGGCTTGGAAATTTGCTTCTGTCATTAATTTGGCCAAGCCTTGCCCTTTTATTAGCTTTGTAGGTTTTATTTCAATGTCAAATTCTAGTATGCTGGCAATCCATTTTCCTCTTCTGCCCTCTAAGTTTTCTTGGGTGAGAATGTCTTTGACAATAGGACTTGGTACATAAGCCACAACATGGGAATAAAGGATGTAAATCCTAAAGTCTTTAATGGCTTTGACCAAAGCATAGGCTTGTTTCTCCATAATTTGATATTTTAGAGGGGCATCTCTAAGAGCCCTGCTGAAGAAGGCAATAGGCTTCTCATTCCCTTGGTCATCTTTCTGTAATAAAACAGCAGCAATAGTATGCTGGGAGGCGAAAGAGAAAATGATAAAGTCTCTGTCAAACTGAGGATTGGTTAACACTGGGGTTTGAGTCAAGGCCAATTTTATACCTTCAAAGGCTTGTTTTGCTTCAACAGTCCACTTTACTTTTGAATCCTTTTTTAGCATGTTGTTTAATAATCTGATTAGTTCTGCTAAGTTTGGGATAAACCTTCTTAAAAAATTGATTTTTCCTAAGAATCCCTGCAACTCTTTGACATTCCTTGGGTGGGGCATTTGTAGGATAGCTTGTATCCTATCTGGATCAATTCTTATGCCATCTTTTGAAATAATGTGTCCTAAGAGTTTACCTTCTTCCAAGCCAAATAATGACTTCTTGGGATTTAAGGAAATACGATATTTCCTGCATGTTAGGAAAATCTGTCTCAAATGTTTCAGATGTTCTTGGTCAGATTTTGAAAAGGGTGTAAGATCATCTAAGTAAATGACTAGGAAGTCATGAATCTCTTTTGCAAAAGCAATATCCATTGCTCTTTGAAATGTTGCCCCTGCATTTTTCAATCCAAAGGGCATTTTTACATATTTGAAAGTTCCCCATGGGGTTGTAAATGCAGTTTTGTCTTGATCATCAGGGTGTACTAGGATTTGATTAAAGCCTGAGAATCCATCAAGCAATGACATCCTTGAAGCCCCCACCACTCTTTGGAGAATGTGATCCATTTTGGGTAAAGGGTAGTTATCTTTGAGTGATACTTGATTTAGATTCCTTAAGTCTACACAAAGTCTAATCTCACCAGTCTTTTTTCTTGTAGGGACTAAGTTGGAAATCCATTCAGAGAATCTGATTGGTGCTATGATGCCAGCTTTGAACATTTTTTGCAATTCCTTCTCAATGGAAGGAAGGAGTACAGGATTGATTCTTCTCAGCTTTTGCTTGAATGGTTTTTGATTAGGCTTGAGGGGAATGGTATGCTGAATGACAGAAGTATCATAGGACTTTAGATCCTCATAGCCCCATGCAAAGACATCTTGGAACTCTTTAAAGAGGTCAATGTACTTGGGTTTTTGATCAGGGGGCAAAGAAGCAGACAGCTTTATTATTTTGGGCTTGTCAATGGTACCAATATTGCATTCTTCAATGGCTGCATCTAATGGCTGCATTTTTGGCTTCCTAGGGATGTCATTTGAATCAAAAATGTCCTCTAGCAGGGTAAGGCCTGTTGGAAGGAAATTGTCTTTGAGTTGTATGATTTCAGCTTCAGCGCTGGTCACCTCTTCACAGTCAATTTGGTGAATTTGCTGAATGTTTTCGTTGTTGAAGATGGTTGGATTCAGTAATTGTTTTGCTGTTCTAGGTGATATTGGATGAACCATTTGTTCAAACAGTATTTGTGATTGACTTGCTGACTCAGTGTCAATATTTAATCCTGCAAACTCTTGTTGTAAGGTTAGAAAATTGTTTATTTGCATATCATCCTCAAATACTTGCCATTCTTTAACATTGTTTGGAATGGAGGGTCTGTACTTGACCTCGGCTGTGAAGCAGTTGTTGGTTTCCAGTGGAAATTTGAAAGTGCTGGCAAATGTTGCCAAACTGTGTGCATGGAGATTGTGGCCCCTTGAAATTTTTGTGATAAGGAACTCAGAGAAAGTGTCCAATATTTCAATTACAGCAGACCTGTAAGACCTCAACCTTTTGTCATTGGTGACAAAACTTCCTTTCACTTGTTGAATCACTAGATCAGAGTCTCCCATGATCGAAACCGTAGGAGCTTGTAATGCCTTTACTAGCTTGAGACCTAGTAACAGAGCTTCATACTCTGCCATGTTATTAGTGCATCTAAAGTTTAACCTACAAGCTCTGCCTTCTGCATGGGTTTTCTCTTTGTTATGTATCCAAACTCCAGCTCCTGCCCCTAACTTGTTGACTGAGCCATCAAATTCTAAGACCCACAGGATATCTTGCTTGACAGGAGATTTAAAGATCTGTTCATGGGATGGCAATGTAAGCAGGAGTTGGGGTTTCTTCTTTGGCTTGTGTTCTAGGACAGTTTCATCACTGGATTGAAAATCTTTGACAACTAGAGGAGGGGTCGTGTCCAGTGCTTGACTGATCGATATTTTATGGGTGGTACTTCCTTGATTAATGTTTTGTTCTTGCATGAGTGTTTCCGTCCTAATGTCATTGTTTGAGAGGCTTGCGCTGTCATTGAAGAGAATGAACGAATCTATGTCTGAATGGACAGCATATACAGGAAAGTTTTGAGGCTTTTCCTCACTGCTGACCATGTATTTCATGAGTGTTTCTCTGTAGAGTCTCTTTGGTTGCCCAAAGACAGAGATGGTGGCATATGACATATCTAATTGCAGGGAGCCTTGGAGTTTGGCTCCCCATGATCTTGATAACAGCATCCCATATTTAGGTGGGATATCAGCGACTACAACATCCATTAGAATGGTTTTGTTGGGGTATTGAACCAGAGACACACATAAATCTTTTATTAGACCTAAACACTTGACTTGGCTGGAGTCAAAGGAAAACAGGTCCTTGTATGGTCTTGTTATATCCAAATTCAATCTTTCCATGACTGCTTTTGGCATGAGGTTATGAGAGGCACCTGAGTCAAACATCGCATTATGCAGTATTTTGTCATGAATATGCAAGCTGACATAAAAAGGTAATATCCCTGTAACTGCTGTTTTTCCATCTACCTCTGGGCCAAACAGTAATTCTGGAGTGTCATCTAACACATTTACATCATCTTTGCTATTAGTGAGTTGAAGGGATTTCTTAATCTGTTGTTTATAGATGTCATGCTTAGCTAGTTCTGAGAGGGGAATTGCTATCTTTAGCTTGCCAATCTCTGTGCCTAGGTCAAAAGGTTTATCAGCTTGGGTTTTGGAGTTATGGATAGCAGCCCTTTCTTTGCTCATTAAATCTTCTTGTTGGTTTTCATCTTGACTTTGAGACCTGCCCCTTTTACTCATGTCTTGAGGGGTAATATCTAACTCGGGGTGAGAGGAGGACGTTGCCGTAGGCTGATGTAGTGGTGACAAAAGTGTGGTGACCTCTTCAACCACTACTTCTTCTGTAGGCAAGTTTGTTTTGTCATTAGGTTCTGTGACTATGGTTCCTTTAGACTGCTGTTTATATTTTATCTTTTCAGGCTGATTTACATTTACAGTCCTACTCCTTAGCTTGTACTGTTTATGAACTTCATAGACAACACTATCATATCCTTGTTTAAAATCAAAGGATTCTCCTGATTTAGTTTGGAATATTTTGATTTCATCATCCTCATGATCCTCTTGTGTTAAGAAAACTTGGCTTTTACCATCTAGACCCATTAGATTAATCTCAGGGTCTTCATTGGGTTCAGTTGATGTTGAAGTTTCTGCATAATTTTCTTGGAAAGGGGGTCTAATGTCTTGGTCAGCACTTGTCCTACCAATGTTTTGGTTTTGGGTTCTCCTAAAATTCGGATTTCTAGGAGGGTTGTTTTGTGGTGCTTCCCATGATGACTTTCTTTCAACCGATTCCACTCTTTCACCCAATCTCTTCATGCTGTTTAGTATTGCATCCAGCTTTTGATCAAAGCCCGAGGGTTCTTCTTTGAAGGCAGTCCTTTTTTCCAACTTTGCCCTGTTTCTTTTGGCAATTAGGTTAGCTTCCACTGTGACAGCAACCCTTTGAGCTTCTTCAAGGGTTAGAGGATCTCTTTCCTTCAACTGATAGGCCATATCAGGGTCAAAACCATCAGGGAATTTATACAGGGCTAAATCAGGAGGAGGCCTTAAGTTCTGTGGGATAGCATTATATACATTGTTAAACCTAGCACAATATTCCAAAACTGTCTCCTGGGGACCTCTCTTAATAGTGTCATATTCACCAAGTACGTGGAGAGGATCTTTCTTCTTCTCCCATCTGTCAGTAAAAGCTTCGTAAAGCTGATCAGGAGTTGTAATGGAGTTTGCATTGAGGGATCTGAACCAAGTTCTAACATCCCCAGTTAAGCTTTGAACAAAAATTCTCATTCTGACAGTGTCATCATCTATTTCATAGGTCTCAAAGTGGTCTTGCATCTTCTTAGCATGCTGGATAGCTGTTAGAGAGCCATTTGAGTCAAAATATGAGATTTTGCTTTGATAATCTTGAGGTAAAGCCGCAGCATTAGCTGGTATCTGCAGGGGTGCATACCTGTTAGCCATATTTATGAGGTTTAGAGGGTTAATAGGAACAAACGGGACAGCAGGGATCACTGGTATAACAGGGTTAATGGGATGAGTAGCTAGTGGGAGACTGGTTAAAGGAGTATGTGCAGTGGATGAAGATGTGAGAGGAGGACTTTGCGATGTTGATGGTGAACTAGGGGAACTAGGGGTGGACCGGAAAAGAACTTTGCAAGGGGTGGGAATGAGGCTGGGATGATCCGAACTTATATTTGCATCAGCAGGCTCCTCCTACTTTTGCTGTCTCCGGATATTTCTTTGGATGGTATTTGGATTATCAACAATGATGGGTGGATTAGGGTCAGGATTTGCCCTAGTATGCCGTGGATTTTTCTTAGGAGCCAGCTTCCAACCTGTTTTTTGGGATTTTGTAGGAAGTTTTTATATTTGCAAGGACAGGATGAAGATTTTGGAATGGCTATATATTCTCAAAGCTAAGACGAAGATTCCCCAAACAAGCTCCTCCTTAAAGCTCTTAATGTGATGCAGAAACAGTTCTAAGGCCTCTTGGCTGGTTTCAGGTTTGATGGTAGCTTTGGAAAACAGATAGTTATTGAAAAATCCTAAGAACTCCCCAGTGGAGTCGCCAATTATGTTAACACCCAGGTTGTTCCCTATGACTCCCAAGGGAATACGGCCGGGGTAACCACTAACCAATCTTTGGGTTACAGTTCCTAGCCTAACTGCAACCAGAGAGGGCTCTCTCTTTATGATTTGTCTCTGTTATGATGGTGTTTTAGGCTAGCTATTATGCTCAGGTTTTGGTTTATGTTTTGGTTGAAGGATTTCTTTCAGGTCTTATGATGCAGTGTTTAGACAGTATAATACCATTGGGCAATGGAGTCTGGAGTTGTGAAATGATCTGATACGCTGGCTTGGTGGTGTTCAAACTGCAGGGCCTATTGTGTATTTTAAACAGACAAACTAGATCAAATGGTGATGTATGTCGATCAACAGAAAGCAATTAAGAATTTTCTATTGAGCTGGTGGGTGAAGGTGAACTGCACAGGAGCAAAACTTGAATTCCTGTGACAAAGGTCACTGTGATAGATGTATTCTGAAAGTGCAGCATTTAAGAATTACACTTAACTAGATTACAGCTGAAGAAAACATTGATAAACAACGCAGATTGAACTCAGGTTACTCAATGAATAAATCCTGAAAGCTATTCTTTTTCCTTGTTGCTTAGTATTGAAAACAGATAACATATATGGATTTTAACAAAACAACTAATTAACAGAGAGAGATACAGAGACTTATTGTATGATGAAATACACAGGGATCCAGTAGTTATCAACAGACACCAGAACGCATCCAACACCTCAGAAATCCGAGAAATTCCATTGCTTTGCTCTATTAACTTCTGAAAAGGATTACAGCATAAGAACTTCTTCAGGAGAAATCAACAACCAACCTTGCAATCTTATGCGAAGGGGACTTTATAGAAATGCGTATACAAAATATCTCAGGCATTGAGTCATCTGAGAGAGAAAATATCTTCATTATTATGTTCAGAAAGTAGGCAAGGAGTTATTACAATTTTAAATGCAGCGTAAATGCCCTTTATGTCTGTCAGAGGATTGTTTTGACTTTTGAGAGTCACTGAGTCGGTTGCATTACTCTGTTTTAATTCTGGAAATACGCATTTACTTTTGGCTGCGCAGTGCATTCTCGGGTTTGCCAGCTGTGGTTTTCTTTTTCTGCTTTGTTGGCCGCTACATCCGCTGAGTTGGCTCAGCTTTGATTTATGCTGCATGCTGACTTTGCTGAACTGTGCTTTTTATAAAAAATTTGTAATAAAACAGAAATTTGGTGAATGCCTTAGTGATTACAAAATTCTCTGTATTGCATCTGTCCACCATTCCTGTGTAGGGAGCTGATGCCTGAGGATGGCCTCCATTGTCTCTTCAGCTTCTGTATATTTGAAAAAATTTGGGGCCACATCAAACAAGTGATTAATTTCATTCATTATGAAAAATAGATTTTCTATTCTACTATAGAAAACCTGTCCTGTAATAGGCCCTGTGTCTTCTGAAGTGCTGGCCTTCTCATTGATCTGTGCTGAGGTAAAAACATTTACTCTTTTAGCATACTGTTCATGGGTGAATAATTTCCCTCCGCTGTTCAGTAAGCTAGGGAGTCCTCTACTCTGCAATACCTGAAATTTCTCCATGAACTTATTTGCCTCTGTTTGCATATCCTGGGTTCTTCTGTCCAATGTCTGCACCAGATTTCTAAGAGTAAGAACCCTCTTGATCATTTGAATAGTCTCAGTTCTATTTGTGATTCCAATGGTGGCTAACTGAGAACTTGTTTTGTGGTTAAGCACATTGATCATTCTTGTAGCAACTTCAGGCATATTTCCTAATAAGGCCCTTGATGTTCAGATTTCCTTCTGTGCCTTTGGGATGAGCTCTAGTTGCTCATGGATTGTCTCAATATATGGCCATTGGTTGTTGATGGATTGGCCAATATTGGACCATATCATTGCTCTGACTTCAGATATGATTTTATCTAGCTTGAGCTCATTCTCAAGCTCCTTGATCCTATCTTTAAGGGCTTTGATTTCCCTGGCCTTTTCTCCCACCTCTCTTTTTGTCTTATCATGCCTTTCATTGACCTTGGCCAGCTTATCTCTGGTTTCATGTAGCTCTGTCATCTGAGCTTCCAAGATTTGTATTTCATTCTTTAATTTCTACATGTCTAGGCTATGTGCCTGTTCTGTACTTGTAGGTGCTGCTGAAGTGGATGTAGCTGTTTGTTCAGTTTGTTGAGGTGGAGGCACAGTGGAAGGAGCAGCATCCTCAAGATTGATAACTTGAGGAGGAGGCTGAGAAGTCTGACCCTCTTGTCTTTGCTTTAGTGCTGCTTGTAAGGCCGCTTGAGTAGCCTCAGACTCTCCTAATTTCTCTTGTGTCTGCAAGAGTTGTTTATAAATAGAAATTAATAAATCTGTGGTGTCCTTCTCCTGTCTTTGTTTGGCTACCTCATCTGTCTGAGGGTGCATGGTGGCTGGTAGTTTCATTTTCTTCCTCATGGCGGCCAAGTCAGCATCCCTCAACTTCAAGAGTTCCTGTACCCCTGACAGATCTTTGGGATCATGCCCAATTTCAATGATTATGTCTTCCATGGATCTTATTCTGTTGTCCTTTGCCTGGGATGATGCCTTCTCCAGTTCTAGTTGAGAGGCTGTGGCATTGAGACTGCTTTTTAGCTTATAATTTTCCAATGTCTCATCTGCTAATGAGGCATACACCATTTCGCCAGTTTGTTTATGCAGCTCAATTTTATCCATTGGGTGTATGTCTTTGGCCATGACCTCCAGGTTAGTCCTGAGGTAATCCGAGGTAGATTGGGGTTGTAATGCAGTAGGCATGAAATGGCTCATTATCATTTTGCCTTCACTTACATCAAAAGCAGACATAAGTCTCTGCTGATTGGAAGGAGCCATGTTTAGCAGGTGATTATACAGTTGTACTTTGATAGGATCACTCCTCCTCTTGATGTCTATAAATTGCTGCTTGATGCTTACTTGTCCTTCTTTTTGCTGGCTGGAGGAGCTAACCTCCCCTCCCATGGTCCTGTCCTGTTCCTGTTGGAAGGAACTTGCTGAAGCTTCTCTGCTGGGTGGGCCCATGCCCAATGCCTCTCTTATTGTTATATCCTCCTCTGGAAAGTCATTTAGTCTCTGCCTTTTCTCTCCCTGGTTTATAGAAGATGTCAGGGGAGTTTCTCTGTCCCTTTTTCTAAAGACAAATGTATCCTCCTTTTGAGGGGTTTGGAGGACCGAGGCATCAAAGGTAGTGTCTTGTCTTGTAGGCACCGTTCTTTCAGTGCTCTGAGGAGTCTCCACTGTTTCCTTTTGTTGGGCAGACTGCTCCTGCCTTTGTTCTTCTTGATGTTGTCGCTCTTGCTGTTCTGATTCTTCTTGCTGCCCTTGCTGCAGCCCTTCTGCTTGCTGCTGTAACTCTGCCTGCTGCTGTAACTCTTGTTTATTTATTGGCTCTGTCTCCATTTCCGTCTCTTTGCCACTGTTGGATATATTCTCCGTTACCTTGGTATTTTGTTGCTTGGCAGTTGAGGAGGATTCAACCGCTCCCGTTTGTGTACTGGGAAGTGTGGATACCTGTGGACAAAGCTCAAGGTCAGCCAACTTCTTTAGATTCCTTAGTGCCCTCTCGTTCAGCTCTTCTTGTGACAAGGGCTCTTCTAAGGTCCCTCTCCTCCATTTATCTTGGTTTGCATATTTTTCAATGTGAGGGATGCTATGGTGATCATAAGCAGACAACTTATATTTGAGCCTCCTTGTAGTTATGAAATGGTTAGGGTCATAAGGTACCCATATAAAACTGGTTTGCAGGCCAAGGGCCTCAAGCATTCGCTCTGCTTCCCTCCATCCTTGTTCTCTCTCATTATAGATAATATGGCCAAGTTGGCTTCTGACCTTCAACTGTGCCTTTTTGCCTTTTCCTGAAAAATGAAGCACATCAACTCTGCCAAATTGTCTAAAGTACTCTAGGGCAAATAGCCTCATAGGCACATACTTGGGTAATTTGAAAGGAGGTAGATCACACCCATATATCCTGATGACAGTGTGGTTTTGGTAGAAGTACCAATCCCCAATGCTATAAGCTTTTGACAGCTGAAGAATCCTTTGCATATCCTCAGTGAGTCTTGGTGGGGGTGAGCTCATCAGCATTGCCATGGCTGGATGGATGAACAGATCCATGAATTCACAATATGTGTATCGAGACTCGGGTCTGATGTGGAAGACAGAAGACCAATAGACTATTGATCTGGGATTGCCTTGGGCATCCATTCTTTTGATTGAAAAGTGAAATTTCTGATGTTGATGATATAAGATCAAATGGTAAATGTAGGAGGTGTATCTGAACACCCTATCTCTCCTTAAATTCATCAATTGCTCATGAATCTTGTCTGATATGTAGGTGGCATAGTCATAGCAGATTGGTGACTTGCCAGGAGCAAACATAAGCATTAATACCAGCACAGTTGTATCAATATGCTCGACTGAACTATACCCCAAGATGGGAGAAATCATATCTGCAAGGTCTCTGCCCAGCTCATTGAGGTATACATGAAGAATTGGTGGGGCCATTACAATATTGGTTTTGATGTATAGTTGATTGAATTTAACAATTTGAGCATCCGTGAGTTTATCCCCTTGTTTTATCAGATTTATCAGTGATAAAGGAGCCAATTTCTTCTGAGGGTTGAAGCAGAGCATGTCTCTGATAGCCTGAGGGGTAACATAGAAAAGTACTGCACCAGATGGGTCAAGAACAGCTCGCTGAGAAACATCATATTGTTCAGCACAGAGGTGGATTAGTTCAGGGAACTGGTTGACCTGAGGGAGCTTAAAGATAGGGAGAAAAGAGTCCCATAAGCCCAGTATATCTGTCCCATTTTCATGCTTGGCTTTTAATTCATTTAGCAGATGAAGGTGGAATTTGCTGCTCATAAGCTTCTCTTCCTCAATTTGGTAATCCATATCTACTAAGGCTTGCCATTTCAAGTCCTTTTGAGGAGCATTCAGAGGTTGAACATTTAGCACTACAGGTGTCTCCATTGCACAGGAGGATTTTGAATCAAGTGTAAAGTGATTTTGTTTTGAGCAGGACAGCACAGGGGAATGCCTCTGTACCAGGGAGGTTAGATTATCAGGAATAGAGAGGGATTCTAGAAAATAGCAGTTGAAATACTATTTATGGCAACTGGGACCAATGCTTGGCTTTTCCTTTCTCTCTCAATGGCGAAATTTGGTTTAAATGAACCTGCCGCGATTGCGCAGACAGAACTTAGTTTTTCAACAGAATGTAGATAGAACAAAGCTCGGCTGGTGTTTTTTGAGGTGGTAGTTGGAAATTGGAAGCTCTGCAGAGGAATCCACTGGTGAATTTATAAGTTTTAACGTCCTTTAAGCTTTCGGAGTGATTTATAGAGAATTGCAGGCACACGGAGGATAAATGATGAAGAATACCTGGTAAAACAGTGAGCAGAGGTCGTATATGCAGGCTGGACTCGTACGCTGGAGGTCTCCTGGTCGATTTAGCAGGTTGACAGCAAGCTCGGACGTGAATCGCATGCAGCAGAGAGAACGAAAAATTAATGAAAAGAATGTAAAAATGCAATTTTTGGCCATAATATAGACTTTTAGCAATTTGGCGCCTTTTTGCGATGACGTCAGCATGACGTCATTGGTGGGGTCAAGGTCGGATGACGTCATGCTGACGTCATCGGGTGACGTGGCGAGCCCTGACTGGCCCACGGGGATGATGGGGTGGCTGGACAGATCAGCCAACGACTGGAGCGAAAGTTGACGTGGCGGCATAGGTGGCGGTGACGTAAGGCGACGGGGAGCTGACGCGGCGAGGACGTAATGCAAGCGGAATGGGGAAACCGGAAACCGGCAGCGGTTTCGTATCGCACCGCTTACGGTACGGTGGCGGTAAATATCAGTTGTACCTCCGACGTGCTGTGGCGAGGGCGCGTGGCAGCGGAGTGACGTACCCAAAATACGGCCGTCGGAAGGTATCGCCCGGACAGAGGATCTGCTCCGATATGGATGCTGACCGTCGGATCTGGAGGAGCAAGATCTAACGGTTATCGGGAGCTTGACGTGACAGGAGGATAGTACGGTTAATGATCGGGCGTCGGAAGGGGTCCGATGTGATAAGGGCCGTCGGATCTGGAGGGCCTGATCCAACGGCCATCGGGAAGGTGACATGACCAGTGTATACGGCAGCGGGCGGAGGCATAAATACGTGTTTTGAAAGATTTTTCCAATGTATTTCAAAAATCAAATTGTATGCGCAAACTTTGGTTAGGGAATAGAAAGTGGGTTTTTTGGGAATTTTGGCAGTTTCAAAGGGTTTTCATGGGTAAAAGCGTTTTCATAAGGTTTCTCTTGGCAAATAATGGTTTGGTGAGTGGAATGACTTGAGGAAAGGGAGGGTAGATGAGTTGTAGGTTCATCCAAGTGGCCAGATGCCACTTTGATCCCTGATATAGGACTTATTGGCTATATTGCCAAGGGGATGGGTATTTATATAATGCTTGGGGTTTATACACCATGGTGTTAGTACTAATAGAGGAAAAGGTAATATAGGGGATTTACATAGTAGAATTAGAGTTAATATGGATGAGAGGGTAAGTGGAGGGGAAACCATTAAGTTTATGTGAAACAAACTTGGTTTTAAGAGTAGATCAAAATGAAAAGATTTTTAGACAAGAAATGTGGCTTCTAAAGATTGAGAACCACCATGAAACCTTAGTCTTTTCCATGAATCTTAGCTGATGGGGGGATGTTAGAAATGAAATTGGAGGGGAATGAGGGAAATTAGTCATGCTT
The DNA here is from genome assembly GCA_031772625.1 of Pinus tabuliformis. NCBI lineage: Eukaryota > Viridiplantae > Streptophyta > Pinopsida > Pinales > Pinaceae > Pinus > Pinus tabuliformis. Next base: position 640,537,764 of record CM062815.1, on the reverse strand, counting down.
CCTGCTGCAATTCGATGAAGAAGAACACCTTTGTCAATTAATTGACTTTGCTTTGATGCCCACAGTTACCATCTCTGCAATGGTAGGGATAACCTTTCTGCAACCCCAACTACTTACCCAGCTACTTGCCTAGCATTTTTATTTCTTCTTGGAGGGTGCACTTGGACTTGCAGACCCTTACTTGCCTTTTCTTTTCTTTGGCTTTTTTCTTTTGCTTTTTCTATCTACTTCTACCCTTATCTCTTCCAAGGTCCCAGATTAAGCTGTTGGGAGCCTTTTCTTCTCTACCTGAACTAGTTGTCTGCCAAGATTAAGCAGTTTGGACAGACTTCTTTCTCTATTCTATAACTGAAAATTGAAAACATGGCATGATCCAGATTAAACTGTTGGATCATCCACCAAAATTGAAATAAGGTCATCAACATTGAAACACTTTACACACCTTTTGTTCTCTAGGAAATATGGGATCTTTGTGATATCAAAGCAGAGCATATTTGGACTTTCCCTTGCCAATCATGAAATATGAAACCTATTGGTATAGGTATCCAACAGGTACTACACTATCAAAGTGTTATGCATCGTAGTTTGGCCCTCTAGAAGGTGCGATGGGTGAGGTAGGACAAAATTATGGGAGAGTTTGAGAGTTAGTTGCTCATGGAAACTTCTAGAAACTTCTCCTGTGCCACTTGCCCCTCTGGGTTCGCCCAAGGATGACTAAGGGAATTAGGAAACCACCTCCAATTCCCCTCTTTCATGGAACCAATTTCTAAAAATAGAAAGGCATTCATCATCCCCATTGATGACTCAACCTCCTGCAATCATCTATAAAAGGATCTCTGAGATTAGGGCTGAATTATTCTGAGTTATAAGGAAGTGCTGCTAGTTTCAGTATTGAGGTGAGAGCATTGTGTTATTGTTGGTGTGTTCTTACTGATTCATGAGGTGAAGAAGGCTTGAAGCTGGGAGGATGGTGCTAGATCAGACTTCTTATGGGTTGTAATTCTCCTTGTTATCAATAAAGTTCTTCAAGATTTTTCCCAATTGATTGTGTTAACTGTAAATGCATTCATTTGTTTATCATATTTCTGATTCTATGATGTTTATGTTGTGATGGATCATTATTCTTTGATAGGTATTTGTTTCTGTAGTTGTGCAGGTACTCTCCAAGCGTGTTAAGTATGTGGAGGAGTTACGAGATCGGCCAAAGGAGAGGGAGATCAAGCGAGGATTCAAGCGAAAGTTATAGGTTGGTCCTTCATAATATTTCTCTTATCTATCACTCATAGGAAAGATAATGAATTGCTTTGACTATTGTTTCTAGGTTAGCTACCACACCCAGAGGGCTAGCATTTCTTAGAAATACTAGTTTTCCCAGAAACAAATTTGTGACTCCGAAATATATTCACCTTTGTCCCTATCTGGATGAAGCCAAAAGGTGTTGGATAACTGTCCCGCTTCACCGTAGCAACCTCCATCTGGTTACAGAGACTCTCCCTTTCATCATGCTAGGGGCATGTAAACCAATTTCAAGCATATTTTCTAGTGGTAAAGTTAAGTTTCCCTGTAGGTTATGTGAAGGGAATAACCCATTCACCTTTGTTCCTATCTGGACGAATCCAAAAGGTGTTGGATAACCATCCTGCTTCACCATAGTGGCTTCCATCTGGTTACAGGAGACTCTCCCTTTCATCATACTGGGGGAATGTAGACCAATTTCAAGCATAGCTTTTCATTTCGAGCTTGTTTAAAAATGAAACTGAATCCAAGCATAGTTCTTCATTTCAAGCTTGTGTAAAAATGAAACTGAATCCAAGCATATTTTTTTCATTTCAAGCTTGTGTAAACATGAAATTGAATCCAAGCATAGTTCCCTATGGTTCAAGCTTGTCTAAAACTAAACCCATTTCAACTTTTAACCCTCGTGATTGCCATTCTATCAGCCTTTTCTATCAGATGAGCCTTAGTTGCTTCATTCCATCACTACCATCCCTTTGGCCGATCATATGCTTTCACTTGCTTGTTTTATCCTTTTTTGAGGAACGGTTACAATGAGTGGTCTTATTAGCCAACCTCTTCACATAAATGAACATGTCTTGAGAAGTTCCAACATCACCACAATTAGTTTCTATCCTAGACACCACTCGTTCCCCAAATTCAAGTCCTCTTTAAACTCTTATTAGACTCTCTAAATAATAAAAGATAGTCGAGCGCTTGTCTTTTTCCAGCTCGTTAAAGTATTGGAAATGACATCTCTCTTGTATTATTTTATCCTTTTTCAAACCTGAGGGATTATTTTACGAAAAAGAGCTTATAGAGTTTTCTTTTCATTCCTTTTCAAACTCTCTAAACATGAAAAGGACCGAGTTATCCTTGTCATTAAACTCATTAAAATAATAGTGACAAACTTGTCTATCTAGACAAGACAAAGTTTCATTATCGCTAGACTCGTTAAAACATTAAATAGCGATGGGTTTTCCTGAAGGGTGAATTATAGAACAAGCATATGTTATCCTCCTCAAGCTTGATAAAAAATAAAGAGGTACTGGTTAGAAATTACTAGGGGAAAAGGGGAAAAATCTTGAAAACTTATGGTAGCAAGTCGCTCTTGAACATGACACTTTCACTTCATCTCTGTGTTTAAGTTGGGTTGGGTTATTCCATTTGCTGGTCATCATACCATTGGTCTATCACACCATCCATCTCTTTGGGTTAATGCTACCAATTCATCTCAGTGTCACTGATATGTTCAAGAGAAGTCATTCAGTTAAGAAGTCATCCGGTTAAAGTCTCATCCGTTGCAATACCACAAACCTTCATTTTCATGACCACCATTTCTGAAACTTGTGTCGTCAGTTCATTTTCGTCTCCAAAAATCATTTACTCCATTTCATGTCGTAGATGTGGGATACATCAAGGCCCTCCTACGATGAGTCACTTCTTGTCGACATCAACTCATTATCCAATAACTTGACTTAGAAACACCCTTTTCAGTGCTTTGAAGCTTGCATAAATCAATGGCAATTTTCTCTCTTCCGGCGACAGGTTGAAATCAATGGCCTTTGACTGAAAGATTTTGTGTGGTGTTCAACATCAAATCATCTATTCACACCATGTGAAATTCACTGTTGTACCTTGAGGATCATCTTCATTATTAGTGATCCCTCTCACGTCTGTTAACAGCTTACATCATTGGCTGGTAATCAAATGATGTCTCTCCATGTTTGACCTTAGAACATCTTTTCACATGGTTTGACTTGTACATTGAGTGAAGATTGAATGAGTTTGAAGACCCTAGATCTATTTTCATCCATCCAGGTTGCGATATATTCAGGAGTACAATAGCATCAAATGTACAAAGGCTTTACATGGACGATCATCCAATCATGGATTACAAGTCTATATCTACAGATGACTATCTAATCTATGTACATGTTATGAAAGTTTATAAAGCTAAGCACAGGGATGCCTCCCTTAGCTAGTTCATGAAAAGTCATATTATCATGTCTTGTATTGTATTGTAATTGATGCAGGTCACCTTCCAGTTCGAAACTTCCGATCCTCATGATAAAGCAATTCACTCGACATGAACATTCATGACCTCATGCTTTAGGGGGCGACTGTTATAGACATATTTGGGCACATCAACCCCAACTCACATGTCGATGTATTATGGTTCATCAACGCCTAAAATAGTTGTTTTATGCCCTAAAGGAACTAAATCATCTGAATGCCTCATTCCCCAAATGGTCCATCTCAAAAATCATCCAGAAAGTGCCTAAAATGAATCAGTATTGAAAGCCCTGTGTTAAGGTGCTATGCATAGTAGGTACTACACTATCAAAGTTCTATGCATCGTAGTTTGGCCCTCTAGAAGGTGTGATGGGTGAGGTAGGAAAAAATTTTGGGAGAGTTTGAGAGTTAGTTTCTCATGGAAACTTCTATAAACTTCTTCTGTGCTACTTGCCCCTATGGGTTCGCCCAAGGATGACTCAGGGAATTAGGAAACCACCTCCAATTCCCCTCTTTCATGGAACTAATTTATAAAAATAGAAAGTCATTCATCATCCCCATTGATGACTCAACCTCCTGCAATCATCTATAAAAGGATCTCTCATCCAAGAGATCAGGAGGCTGAATTATTCTGAGTTGTAAGGAAGTGCTACTAGTTTCAGTATTGAGGTGAGAGCATTGTGTTATTGTTGGTGTGTTCTTGCTGATTCATGAGGTGAAGAAGGCTTGAAGCTAGGAGGATGGCGCTAGATTAGACTTCTTATGGGTTGTAATTCTCCTTGTTATCAATAAAGTTCTTCAAGATTTTTCCCAATTGATTGTGTTAACTGTAAATGCATTCATTTGTTTATCATATTTCTGATTCTATGATGTTTATGTTGTGATGGATCATTATGCTTTGACAAGTCTTTGTTTCTGTAGCTATGCAGGTACTCTCCAAGCGTGTTAAGTACAGGGAGGAGTTACGAGATCAAATCAAGCGAGGAATCAAGCGAAAGTTACAGGTTGGTCCTTCATAATATTTCTCTTATCTATCACTCATAGGAAAGATAGTGAATTGCTTTGACTGTTGTTTCTAGGTTAGCTACCAAAACAAGAGGGCTAGCATTTCTTAGAAATATAGTTTTCCCAAAAAGAGACCATTGAAATTTCGAATGTGCAAAGGTAAATTTTTCACTCTGACGTAAAACAGTGAAAAGTAATTTGATTTTTACCTAATGACTCTTTTATAAGCCTTTTTGGTCAAATCAGGGTTTGTAAATTAGGGTTTTCATCTATTTTTGAGTATTTCTTGAATTTTTATATCAATGATGGATCTTACACTTGTTTTTGTGTAGCAACAGGTTTCGCGAACTCTGGTGACTAACTTGCGAGTTATATTTTATACTTTTTCAGACTCGGTAAAAACATGAAAAAGTCCCTTTTGGAGTCATCTTTAAGCTCTTTTCTAGCTCTTGAAACATGAAAAGATCGTCGAGCTCTTGTCACTTTGAACTCTTTAAACGTTGCGGAGCATCATCTACCCACTATAAGTTTACCCCTTTCCTGGACTAGGATAGATTATTTACGAAAAAGGTATACATTGATCTCTCGCAATCAATAGGTTCCCTTGCATATTATTTTCTACCTTTTCGGATTCGAGGGACAAATTTACGAAAAGGAACCTTTGCAGTTTTATTTTCTGTGTCTTTTTCAAACTCTCTAAACATGAAAAAGACTCTAAGTTTTACCTGTGTCAGACTCGTTAAACCCTGGCGACATTGGACTTCTCACCATGACGAGGCTGAGCTTCTCCTTCCTAGGGCTCGTTAAAAATCACTAGGTCAGATCCATCCAAAGTATGAACTTACATTACAAGCATATGATATCCCCTTCAAGCTTGTGTTTCAAAAATAATTGGGGTACTCGCTAGAAATGGTGGGGGGAAATTTGGAAACATTATGTTGATTCTATTAGTTATTACGGAATTTTTTCGCTCTTGAACATTGACACTCTTTCTGATTCATGTTGGGTTGGGATATCCTCATTTTATCTTTGGCCTTCCAATTCTTGGGTTATTCATTTTGCCTCTTTCCATATGATCCTTGTTGCATCGTCATGAAATTTGATCCCTTGCTACCAAAATGCTGCCAAATTTCGAAGTTGTGTCGCCGATATGTTCAAGAGCTTAATCCTTCTGCATTTTGTAGCCTTACACTCCTTCCTCAAATTCTCTATCTCATTCACATTCATCTTGTTCCTTTTTCCTGCATCGATGATGTGGGAAACATTATGGCCCTCCTTTGACTGGTCGCTTCCTGTCGACTTTAGCTCATTATCTGGGAAGTTGATCTAGAGACTCATTTCTGGTACCTTAGAGCTTGCATGTCTCAATGGCAGGTTCTTTGCATTCAACGATAGGCTTGCATCATTGGTCTTCAATTGAGTGATTTCACAAGTTTTTGACTTCAGATCATTCTTCACTTTATGAATTGTACTTGCAATACCTTAAGAACCATTGACATTACTGGTGGTATCTCTCACGCTTATAAATGGTTTACACCATTGTCTGATAATCAAGTGATCTTCTAGTATGCTCGACTTCAACACATCTATTCACATATTAGAATTTGTACCATGATCAGGTTGGGATTCAAGACCCTGGGCTCAGATTACACAAGTCCAGGTTGTGTGTATTGATTTATACATGACTCTTTTGATTGGATAGTTGTGACCATCCCTTAGTCTCTTTTGTGGTCTTTCTGATTGGATGGCTACGTCCATACCACAGACCATTTATGTTTATCTTCTAGATGGTTACGCCCATTCCTTATGAACATGTATTTCCTTTCACTATGTACTCATGTATCAGAGATATTAGTTTTACTTATGTCTGCAGGTTCTTCGTGAGGACATTCTGTTTCGGTTATGGATTTGTAAATAATTTCACCCCTCTCACTCTCTCAGCCTTCATGCTTTAGGGGGCATCTGTTACATAGTAATTTTTCACCAACCCTGCATTCCCTGATCCCAGACACTACCGGTCCATGTTATTGACATCTGTGATGTGTCATGTTGCCTATTATGTGTCAATACCTTCCTTGTAATCTCAGGAAGAATGTTTCAATTCATTATCATTGAAGCAAACCCATTTTTGCTTAAGTTTCTGGGTTGTTGCAGGTCAGAGGTTATCCCTCCCACAAACATGGTCAAGTTAACACTATCCCTAGCAAAGTCTTCGCTCTGTCCCTATGTTGCACCAGTGACGAGCCAAATTTGGCAAGTTTTTCAACAACTCATTGAAACTTCGAGATGAAATTACTTCGTGGGCAGTCCTAGGGCTAGTTGTTGGGTCAGTTGAGCTTGACTCTCTCCTCTGGGATAGTTGTTCCACCTTTTTTGTAACTTCCCTATTATCTCTTCCTTCCATCCCTTATGGGACCTCTCCCTCCTATAAATTTCTCCTCCATGATTGAGATCAACTAGCTTGGATGTAACTAGATTATATCTAGACGTAATTTGATAGTTTTACGTTTCTAAGATAGGAGTAGAGGTAGAGAGTGATATTGGAGTGTGGAAGTAACCTCATATGTATTTTGGTTTGAGGGATTTTTTAGTAGAGTTGGCTTGAGAACTTTCTAGCATCAATCCTTTTGGACGAAAGAGAGAGTCATATGTTCCCTTGGGAGATGGTTCAAAAGTAAATGCTTATGGAGACATGCCAACAGGACCCTTCGAGGAATCTTATGACGTCAAGGTTTGGTTGTAAGTTTTACTTTGATTTATATTAATACAAATCAATAGCTTGTTTCCTATATCGTGTGTTAAATTATATGTCGATAGATAGAGGTTCCTTGACTCTTAAAGTATATTTCTTGGTCATTTTCTATTGTGTTTGTGGTGTTTCTCCATGTGTTGTTTTTAGGTATAAGTGACTAGAAGAACAAGAGCTGGAGCAACACGATGAGGACTTCATCGAACGTTGAACTGAAAGTAGGCTTTCATAACACCAACTTTCTAAGGAAATTTTCTTTGGAATTGTCTTTGTAGTGACTAGACCCACTCTATGGCTAGAGGGGTTGCCTCTGTCTACAGAGGGAACTTACCTGTGTCACAAGGCCCAACCTTCAATTCCGCCAAAAGTAAAGGAGCAGCGGGTGACCGCTATCACAGAACCAGTAGTGGTAGTTGACAGTGCAGTAGCAGACTGCACACAACTTTTTGAGAAATCGTTTGAGGTCCTTAAAAGCTTACAGGAGGACCCCAATGTACAACCAATAGAGACAGAAGTGTGCGAGCTACAACAATGCTATGATGAAGTCAAAGGTACATCTCGAACCATCATGCTCACACAGAGACTAGCGAAGGTGCAGGAGGCAAAGCAACTGAAGGAACAAGTGGATGGAGCACTGCACAAGGAAGCAGTATTAAAGGCACAACTGAAGCGCTGATTGGATGAGGCTTACATGGTGATAGGTTCCATTGAAGGAAAGCTTATGACTCCGCAAGAAGCTTAGCAAAATCTTTAGGCTAACAGTTCAGGAGCGATGACTGAGCAGATGGTTAAAGACGCGAAGAAGGTGACCGCACAGTGAACTACTGAGGTTGCGGTCATATGAGTCAAGCTAAAAGGTCTTTGCGCTAAGATCTCCATGCCAGCTGAGTGACTCGAGGGCGAGTCATGATGTTTGTGTTGGGGGCCTGTTGGGAACAAGATCCCCCAAGGAAAATTTTGGGGCTAAAAGCCCATGTTTTGGGTCGAATTTTGTAATAAAGTTGTAAAGTCTCTGCTTTTTGTGGTCGGGAAGCGTGGAGGTCTCATGAGTCATAAAGGGTTGTTTCCCTTATTTTTGTAAAGTAAATTCGGTTGTAAAAGATCTACCCATGGTCTACGGACCATCGGATTGTATAAAAAGAGCTAAGTAAGTAAGATATAAGTAGAGTTTTGGAGTCATATAGTCATAGCTTTGAAGTAAGAAGTCTAAGTTTTGGGACATAGAGTAGGTAGAGGCTTTGCAGCTGAGTGCACAGAGGCCTAGGGTGGAAGTCCATAGCTGAGTGTGCAGACCCCTGCAGTTGTGTGCACGGGGTGGATAGAGTCTCTAATCATTTGAAGATATCAATAAAGAGAAGCATTCTATGAATTTTATGTCTTTGTTTCCTGTTAATGCATCTTGATATGTTATGTATGAATTTCATTTATAATGCTTATATGATGTGCGAATTTATGTAATTATGTTGGTTAAGTGAACGCAAGTAATAACATCTGTTTACGCAGTGCTAACTATGATTATTTAATAAGATAAGTAAGACACTTAAGCTAGTTTGGGAATCTGTACGATATGCTGCCCTAGCAATGCAAAAGTACCTGAATTGTAGGTTAGGGCTATAAGAAGGTCAGTCGTAACTTTTCATAGAGGTACTAAAGGGTGGAATAAAGGGCTAGTTTGGCAAAGACCGAGAACTAAGTGACCTGTGCGAAAGCAAGAATAGAAGGAATAAACTGACATCACGAACATCTTAGGGTGCGTAAACTTGGTTCCAACATCCCCCCATACTACTTCGAGTGAGACTTCAATCCGCACTCCGTGGGCTAATCCTGAAAGGGCTAGTAGTGTAGGTATGTGTTTGGCTAACTAACATTGAACCTGGGTTAGGCCCCACCAATCCAACACAAGATAAATAAAATAATAGCTATTAGAAGCATGTTAGAGGTTGATCTTCAGTTTGTCTCACTATTTTTCTATCAGAGAAAAACATACGTGACTATCTGCAAATAAACTCGCGTATATACGCGACTATACTTCATGAAACCCGCATATAGCCAAAAAACTTCTGAATTTCCTCCTGTACACTGAGCAGACTGAATTAATAGCAAAATAGTCAGAGACAACTCCTAGTTTATGTCTGAGATATTCAAATGCTTCTCTAGGGAGGGGTTTAGTAAATATATCATCAACTTGTTCTTTGGAGTAACAAACCCTAGTTTAACCTTTTGCTCAAGAATTTTTTTTCGTAGAAAGTGATACTTAATAGGAATATGCTTGGTCTTGGAGTGCATAATAGGATTTTTTGAAACACTTATAGCAATTTTATTATCACATAGGATGGAGATGGGTGGAGAACATTTGATTTGTTGATCCTGTAATGTTTGCATCATCCATAGAAGTTGTGTGCAACAAGATGCGACACCTATATATTCTGCTTCCGTTGTAGATAAGGAAATGGAACTATGTTTCTTACTGAACCAAGATACCAATCGGGGCCCCATGTAAAATGCACCTCCACTAGTGCTTTTCCAGTCATCAACATTTCTAGTCCAACCTGCATCTGTGTATGCATGAAGGGTAAGATTTACATCTTTAGGATACCATAGACCAAAATTGGCTCCTTGGAGATATTTGAATATTCTCTTTACTACATGAAGATGTGATTCCTTTGGATTGGCTTGGAAATTTCCAACAATCCCAACTGCATGTATGATATCTAGTCTGGTACATGTTAGATAAAGTAGACCGCCAATCACAGACCTGTATTCTGGTTGTTTTACTGTAGGAGAATCATCACTAGAACTGAGGCTACATCCTATCATCATGAGAGTACATAAAGGTTTTCATTCTTCCAGCCCATACTTCTTTAAAATTTGTTTGAGATATTTTGTTTGTGAGGGAAAGATGCCATCTTTTGCTGCTTGTACTTGTAGACCAATAAAATAGGTTAGTTCCCCAAGTAAAGACGTTTCAAATTCTTGTTGCATAACAAAAGAAAAAAATTTATTCATATATTATTCATTACTACCAAAAATGATATCATCAACATAAACAACAATAATTAGTAGTTTATCACCCTCAATTTTTTTGTACAAGTTTTTGTTTGTGGAACCTTTTGTGAAACCTTGCTGTTGAAGATATTTGTCAAGATGATAATACCATGCTCGTGGAGCTTGATTTAGCCCATATAAATCCTTTTTGAGTTTGCATACACAATTTTCATCATTCCCAAAAATGAATCCTTTTGGTTGTTCAATATATACTTCTTCTTTTAAATCTCCATTAAGGAAGGCAAATTTTAGATCCATTTGATAAACTTTGAAAATTTGAAAACTTGAAAATGCAAGAAACATTCTTATGGCTTCAAGTCTAGCTACTCGTGCAAATGTTTCTTCAAAGTCTATACCTTATCGTTGAGCATAACCTTTACAAACAAGTGTAGCTTTTTCCCTAATGACTTCTCCATTTTCATTCAACTTATTTTTAAATATCCATTTTGTCCCTATAAAATTTTTATCATGAGGCCTTGGAACCAATTCCCAAGTATCATTATTTTCAATTTGATCAAGTTTTTCATTCATGTCCTTAACCCAACATTCATATTTACTAGCTTGATTTACATTTTGTGGTTCAATGGTAGATAATGAAGCTAGATAACTAGAATATCCTACAAGAGTTCTTCTTGTTTGTACTCCAGATTCCTTTTCTCCTAGAATTTGAGTTTCCAGATGATTCTTTTGAACATACCTTGATGGAGAATTTTCTTTGTCTGATGTATCTTCTTTCGTTGTTTCATTATTTTCTTCTTCTATATAATTACAACTTGATGTGGGAAATCATTCATCATCATCATCCTCTTTTGTTGATGTTACATGTTTCGGCCCTGTGTGTACTTCATCAATCACAACATCAATGCATTCAACAATTTTCCAAAGTCTCTTATTGTAACATTTGTATCCTTTACCTCTAGCTAAGTAACCAAGAAGTATGCCTTCATGTTCTCTAGCTTCAAACTTACAAAGTTTTTCATCATTATTTTTTATGAAACATTTGCTTCAAAAAACTTTAAAATGCTTTACAGTGGGAAGCTTACCATGCCAAAGTTCATGTGGCGTTTTAGCACTATTCACACGAACATGAGCCTTGTTGAGAATATTTATTGCATCATGTGTAGCTTCACCCTAGAAGGTGTAAGGAGTTCCAGACTCATAAAGCATAGCATGAGCCATTTGTTGAATAGTTCTATTCATTCTTTCTACCACACAATTTTATTGAGGAGTTTTAGCTACAGAAAATTGTCTTTTTATGCCATGTTATTCACAAAAATCAAATAATTCATCTGATATGTAATTTCCTCCTCGCTCAGATCTCAAAATTTTTATTTTTAGATCTACTTCATTTTAAACTAATGCCTTGAAGACTTTAAATTTATCAAATTCTTAATCTTTCTGTTCCAAAAGACCGATCCAACACATTCTAGAAAAGTCACCAATGAATAAGATATAGTATTGTTCTCCATGAGGTGAATTTTTCCATACTGATCCACACAAATAAGTATGTATAAGTCCAATAGCCTTACTTGTTGGTCCTTCTTTAGCATTGAATTGAACTTTGGTTTTCTTACTAAATTGGCATGACCTACATATGGTACTTTCTGGTATGGTGATGTAGGGTAGATCACGAACAGCTTTGAGCTTGCTTGATTTTATTATTTGAGAGAAGCTTAGATGTCCCAACCTTCTGTGCCATAACCAGTTTTATTTTGCCTTGCCTAGGTAACATTGTTCTTGGCCACCTTTCAATATATATAGATTTCTCGAGGTTCTTGTTCCTTTTATTATGGTCTTTCCTGTGTCAAGTTCGCGAACCACGCATTCTTGTGATCAAAATACCACCTCATTTCCTTGATCACACATTTGGCTAATAGTCAACAAGTTATGCTTTAATCCATCAACATACATAACATTATGAGATTTAACTTTTTCTTTTAGAAAAATAGAACCTTTACCCTTAATGGGAGTAGGTGAGTCATTTCCAAAAGTGACATTCTTTTCTTTCTATAAAGGATTGTATGAAATAAGTTTATTTTTATCACCTGTCATGTGTTTTGAGCATCCTATATCAATGTACCATTGATTTTCTTGTCCTTCTGCAAACAATTCTGTGCCACAACTTTTAGACCGTAAATCCTTCCTCTTCCATACTTTGGAATTTGATGATAGTTTCTCTTTTTGAGATGTTGGCTGTAATTTTATCTTGCATTCAGATTCTTCATGACCAAAGTTATTGTAAACTAAGCATTCAATTTCATCTATAAGAGGTAAGAATGTATTATAGGAGTTCTTCTTGAATTGTGTCTCATTACTTTGTTTTCTTACTTCTCTAGTCATGGTAGTTTTGTATTCAACACATTAAGCAGCCTTATGACAAAAATTATGACATGAGAAATATTTTTCATTAAAGAAGAAATTCATGTGACTATAGGATCTTCTGGTTTTTCTTACCTTTTGACTAGAGCTTCTGTTGTTGTTCATCCTTGGATTGGAGTGAACATGATTTACCTATGGAATGCCTTTATTCTTTTTCTGAGGACCGTAGTTTTGTTGGTTGTGTTTTGCTACATTACTGAAGCTTTGCTGACTGATTTTTGTTGTATTACTAAAGCTTTTCTGACTGGATTTTTTTGCATTTAGATAGCTTCCAGTGGTGGCTGAAGACTTTTCTGGTTGAAATGTTTCTCTAGTGTATCCAAGACCTGTCTTCATAAGAGGAGAGCATTGTACCTTGATAATTTCATCTAAGGTTTCAGATCCTTTAGAAAATCTAAGATTCGGAGCTTTTATTTTCTCAAGTTCCTTTCTTAGACTTATTACTTCACATTCTAACTTCTCGTTATGATTTTCATTTTCTATGAGTTGATGCTTCAAAGTATCTATGGCTACTTTTTTCTTCCAAGAAAATTTTGAGTTGAATAATTTCTTCAAAGAAATCCTTTTCTTCTAATGCATCCACAATTTACCATTAGACTCATTAGTATTTTTCTCAAAATCCATGAATGATTTAAGATCTTGATCAAATTCACCTTCTTCACTATTTGACAAGCCATCACTATCTTCAAGAGTATAATAACTTCTTCTACCATCAAACTGTCTCCTGTTAATTTTTGCAGAATCTTTCCCTTTGTCATGGTTGTCTTTATCAGGACATTTAGAAGCATAATGACCAACTCTACCATAAGAAAAACATTTTAAGGTAAGATTAGCTCTGAACCTTCTAGTGCCCAATTGAAGTTTCTTTACAAATTTCACCTCATCTTCTTCTGATATGTATCATGATAACTTGTGTTCCTCCTTTTCTTTTCCTTTTGCAGATGCTTTAAATGTGGTTTCTCTAACTTCTGAAGGACCTCCTTTCCTCATTTCAAAAGCATTCAAGATCCCATGAAGTTGAAAAATAGTAAGATTGTGCAAATCCTACTTCTCTTCGATGGCAGACACTTTTGACTCAAATTTAGGAGTTAGAGATCTTAAGATTTTCTCTACTAAAGTAGTGTCCTTTATTTCTTCACCTAGATTTTTCATGCAATTTACAATCTCATCTATACGTAGTTTGAAACTAGCAATACTTTCATCATTATGCATTCTAAGAGTTTCATATTGAATTCTAAGAGTTTGTAGTTTAGCACTTTTTACCTTGGTACCGCCTTTATAGATTTTAATGATTTTGTCCCATATTTCTTTTGTTGTGTTTAGCTACATAATGTTGGCATTACGATACATGTGTTGTACTTGATGGAAACCCACTTGTAGCGGAACAACTCACTTATTAAATCTACAAAAGAGATATTAGATGTGACAAAATACATCGTAGTTGTATTAACAGATGTGATGCAGGACAGTTCAAAGGAATCAGTTCAGAAGTAATGTACAATGGCAACTCACTAAGATGATAATTCACAGTGCAACAAGTTAACATTGCCATCAATTCCAAAGGGGGAGATTGTTGGCATTATGATACAGGTATGACACAAGTGTTGTCCTTGATGGCAACTCTCTCAGATGAAATATCACAATATAGCAGGTAAATAGCAAGAATGAAGAAAGAAAGGTATACGCAGGTTCACTATATACCAAGTCACTTATACACGCATGTTCACTATATACCAAGTCATGTATACACACATGTTCACACTATACAAAGGCACGTATGAATTACACACGCACTTTCACAGAAGGAAAGGCGCGTACATGTCGAAAACTTGGTTTTGGTCCGTGGTATTTGGTCCATGGTATTGTGATCCATGGTATTGGTCCAAGGTATCTTGTCCGACGTGATTGACCCCAGGTATTTGGTCCAAGGTATTGATTCTAAGTGGTTTTGGACCATGGTATTGAGTAAGGCCTAAGACTATAAAAGGAGGATAAGATCATTAGGCAAAGGCACTCATGAATTGAATATCTAATGAAGAGCAAGATCTAGAATACTGGTTATTGGGTTATGGTGCATTGTTGGAGCTGAATCAAGGAGGAGCCTGAGCACTTGATGAAGGATAAGTTCTATTGAGGGGTCAAAATCTTAAGGTTTGAAGAGAAGTATCTTTGTGTGGTTTTGATTTCTTATCTGAATAAATGGCACATGTTATAATCTGTAAATATGATGATCTGGTTTAAATCATCATTTACAGATCTGTATGCAGGTTAACTTTAGCAAAGGCGTGAATACACGCTGGGTCTACATATCAAAAGAGCATATATGCAAGTTCACCTTGAGTAAACGGTGTATGTATGCAGGTTCGACACATTGCAGTAGTGTATACCTAATAAAATAAGCTTTAGCTACTTCTATTTGTTGTTGCAGTGTTCTGGTATAGCATGGGTTCTAGTTATTATTTTTGTATTCTAGTTACAACATTCTGAGAAGTGATTGGTTGATTCAATTGGTGCAAAGGAGATTGATTGATGCAGATATATTTGATGATTGATTGATGTCATTGATGGATCCAGTCTAAAAATTAATGAAACATCATCCCTGGAAGAAAAGAGAAGGTTGTAGCCTTTTGTAGGCCTGCACCTATGTACTAGTAAACACAACAGCTAGTACAAGAGCTAGGGGGTTGTAGCTCCCTTCCAGGAGAAGCTGGAGAATAAGAGAAGGTTGTAGCCTTCTGCAGGTAGAAGCCTGCGTACTGGTATAAGTCTGCACCAGTACAAAAATTGTAAAAAGATGTTTCTTATTAAAAGAAGATAGAGACGATTGCAGCAGGTGGTTTTCACCCACATTGGGTTTCCACCTTATATCTTGTGTTCATGTGTGTGATTGTATGTTCTATTTTTACTACTCCTGTTCACTTTTTATATGGTTAATGAAGTTATGATGCACTGATTAAAGATCAAAATATAATGGATTAACTGAATCATAAGTTTACTTGATATACGATGGTTTCATTGATCGCATTTGTGTATACATGTGGGTTCCCTTAACTGAAGTAGAATATATGAATCAGAGTATGAAATGAAAAAGTTTTATTGATTTGTTAATATTGATTCAGCCCCCCAATATTATTTCCAAAAATTGGTATTAGAACCTATCCTTTGGTAGAAGTTTGATTGCTTGAAGGAGATCCATAGAACAATGGGAAAGAAGCTAAATAAGAAAGTACCTCAGAAGAAGAAGACATCTCAAAGGAACTATGACAGTGGGAGAATCGACTAAGGAATATGTGGAAGCAACTCTTCAGATTTAGAATCACCTCAGAATGAAGATGAACAAGCAAAAGATCTATCAGGTATGAATTTGTTATCCTATGGTGATAAATTTCTCCATCCATTTGAAGATGTTGAAAGTGATAGTGAAACAAGTGAATTTTCTCTTATGGGTGAGGATGAAAGATATCAAATAGAGGCAGAATTTAAAAGGCTTACGGACAAAATTAGAGATCAAAAATATCTATTGGACAAAAGGGAATGTGCCTTCAAAGAAGAAGCTACCAAACTAAAAGCTCAACTAGAGGAAGGAAACAAGGCAAGGAAACAATTCAAGGAAAAGGAAGATCAATGTCAAAAGCTACAGGATGAAGTGACATCATTTAGAAATGAAGTAAATGAAAGAAGCACAACAATCAAGAAACTCAGAGATAGATACAGTTATTATGAAAGTCTTGAAGCTAAGATCCTCTCGCTAAAATAAGATCTTGAAGAATCAAATAAGAAGAATAAATAACTACTCCGAGCTCTTGAAAAACAATAAAGCGAAGTTCTTGAATTAAGACATCAGTTGGAAGAAGAAAAGCTAAAGGAATCATGAAGGAGCAGTATCTTGAAAAGGAAGAGCAACATCAAGTTGAGGTAAATGTTCTAAAAGACAAATTAGAAGAAAAGGATAAGCTCTTACGATTTCAAGATAGTACTAAGATCTTGCATGATATTCTTAGTATTCAAAGGTCTCCTGCTATCAAAAATAGTCTTGGTTTTCATGAGTATGTTGAAGGTGAATCTAGTTCACAAAGTAGGACAAGGAACTCTAATACAAAATATGAAATGCTCAACAAGGATATGAGAGGTCAATCCCATCAACAACCAAGGAAAGAAATTGTTAAAAGAAAATCTATTACTCCTAACTATGGAAGTGATAGTTGGTTATTTCCTCAAATGAATAATGTTGAATGTTATGTATGTCATAATTTTGGACATGTTGCAGCCAGATGCAGAAGTAGAATGGTTCAAAACCATCACACAGAAAGATCATCACGTTCCAGGTACTTTAAGGGATATTGTTTTGCTGGCAATATGTTTGGTCACAAAGCGATTGACTGCTATAGAAGGAATATGAAACATATGATATGTTATGCATGTAACAAGCTTGGACATATAGCAAAGGAATGCAGGAACAAAGTACGAGCACCATACCAAAAGGAGAAAACATCAACACACTCAAAGATATGGAAGAAGAAGGAAGTACAGTCAAAAAGATGTGGCACAACACATTGTACAGAGATGACAGACTCAGAGGGAGATAAAAGTGTGAAACTTCAGTGTTCTAAATATCATACGCAAATTTCATGAAGAGAAGTTGTGTATATACGCGAGTTAGACACTGCACAGTTGCATATATGTTAGTTTGAGGAAAAGCAGTGGGACAGACTCAGGAAAAAGGGTCTGATATGGTTCAGTCAACTATTTGCTCTGTTTGATGACGGTTACAATCTGCTAATAATGTTTGGAAATGTATTGATACTCATAAGATGTTGTTTTTGATCCTCACAAGTTAACTTGATGTATATCTGATTGATGATGATGCCTTGATACTTCTTGCTGATATATGCATGATCATATTTGACAGTGAACAGATGGAACAAGCTCAGGGGGAGAACATGCTATGCTTCTAATAAAGCATTGTTGGCATTATGTTTAGAAGTCTTTGGTACCTAATCAATGATGATGATGCTTATGATACATCTTACTATGATACGGTTATGAGTTTCCCATGACAAAATCTCATATGATTCTTGGGGTCACATAGTTGGTGTTCAGATTAGATTTATGGATGATTCTTTGATGATGCATATAGTACATATATGTTGCTTACATGATGATCTTCATAAGGACAAAGAAAAGTAAAAATCTTCATTATTTAGTGATAAGCCACTCATTTCCTTTATGTTGTTGTCATCATACCTCCAAAGATGCATAAAGTTCATATGATGTAGTTATGATTTCTATAGTTCTTGGCTCTCACATGGTTAAGAATGGTTATTGTTGATGTTATCAAGAAATATTGACAAATGACCATGAGCTCATGATTTGCAAGATACATATTGCTATGCTGGATACATGGATGATTACTTAAGTTGCATACTGATAGATAATGTTGGTTGGCAAAGAGAATGGTGTTATTACAAGTCTCATGAAGACATAGCTATTTGAAGACATGGATATTTGAAGACATGGCTTACTTAGTCACATAATGATGATGAGTTCTTGCCTTATCTTGATAGGTTGACACTCACATATTATCATGGTTGATCCTTATCAGATACGGGATGTTCCTAGTGATTATACATGGTTGATTGTGAAAGATCACGTGATGAGTATGGTATTTTCTCATATGATATGGTATGAATGGTTTTGTTACTGCTTGGAGATGATTCATGGAAGGAAATGAAGCAAGTTGATCTTTATGAGATCAAGAGGATGAGTTGATATAGACATACTTTGTCACAAGTTGATGATATCTACAATGACATGGAAATATACAGGTTGTTGGTCTAGATGTTGTTGACAGATGCTTATGGAGCAGATCTTACATGGTGTACGATACTTGCTGATGAGTATCTTGTTTTAGATATTTTGTCTCTGTGTCATGTATATCTTTTATTATCAAGGTCATGAAACGACCTATTTTGTTTCCCCACTATGCATGGGATGGATGATGTAATGTTCTTGTTTTGTCATGTATAAACATTTGATATATCCCCACTTGGTTGGGTGGATGAGTCAATCTTGGTATATCCCCACTTGGTTGGGAGAATGAATGTATGTATGAGTCATTGGTGATAGGAAGGTAAAAATCACATAGTTGAGTTTTAGAGTCATGTTATCTTTCTTGAAAATATTTGTAGACTCTGCATATGCTCAGGGGGAGCATGGATAATACAGTACATCTCAGCATGAACAAAGGGGGAGCTCAATCAAAAATTTCAGCATGCACTTAGGGGGAGTATGACCCTTTGCCCTTGATGTCAAAGGGGGAGAGTGATTTGGTGTTGTTGTTGCCATCAAGTTCAAAGGGGGAGATTGTTGGCATTACGATGCATGTGTTGTACTTGATGGCAACCCACTTTTAGCAGAACAAATCACTTATTGAATCTATAGAAGAGATATCAGATGTGACAAAATACATGGTAGTTGTATTAACAGATGTGATGCAGGGAAGTTCAAAGGAATCAGTTCAAAAGTAATGTACAATGACAACTCACTAAGATGACAATTCACAGTGCAGTAAGTTAACATTGCCATCAAGTCCAAAGGGGGAGATTATTGGCATTATGATATAGGTATGACACAATTGTTGTCCTTGATGGAAACTCTTTCAAATGAAAGATCACAATATAGTAGGTAAATAGCAAGAATGAAGAAATAAAAGTATACGCAAGTTCACTATATACCAAGTCGCGTATACACGCAGGTTCACTATATACCAAGTCACATATATATGCAGGTTCACTATATACCAAGTCCCGTATATACATAGGTTCACTATATACCAAGTTGTGTATACATGCAGGTTCACTATATACAAAGGTGTGTATGATGTACACATGCACTTTCATAGAAGGAAAGGCGCGTACATGTCGAAAAATTGGTTCTGGTCTGTGGTATTTGGTCCATCGTATTGCGATCCATGGTATTGGTCCAAGGTATCTTGTCCGACGTGATTGACCCTGGGTGGTCCAAGGTATTGGTTCTAAGTGGTTTTGGACCATGGTATTGAGTAAGGCCTAAGACCATAAAAGGAGGAGAAGATCATTAGGAAAAGGCACTCATGAATTGAATATCTAATGAAGAGCAAGATCTAGAATACTAGTTATTGGGTTATGGTGCACTGTTGGAGCTGAATCAAGGAGGAACCTGAGTGCTTGATGAAGGATAAGTTCTATTGAGGGGTCAAAATCTTAAGGCTTGAAGAGAAGTATCTTTGTGTGGTTTTGATTTCTTATCTGAATAAATGGCGCATGTTATAATCTATAAATATGATGATCTGGATTAAATCATCATTTACAGATCTATACACAGGTTCACTTTAGCAAAGGCATGTACACACGCTAGGTCTACATATCAAAAGAGCGTATACATAGGTTCGACACATTGCAGTAGCATATACCTAATAAAATAAGCTTTAGCTACTTCTGTTTGTTGTTGCAATGTTCTGGGTTATAGCATGGGTGTTATCAGGAAAACTAGTGTCTATGCAGAGCTGCTAGTCCCACTAAAGCAGGTAGCTACCTTAGAAACAAACAAACTAAAAACTACTTTCGTTTTCCTTTATGAGAAATAGATAAGAGGGGAATAAGGAGACCAACCTCAGTCTTTCGCTTGGTTCCTTGCTCGATTCCTCCCCTTTCTGATAGGTCTTCGCCACTCGCTTCCTCGTCTACCCAGCTTCAAAGAGCACCTGTAGAATCAAATTAGCATAACACTATCCAAGAACATAGATCTATTATCGTAAACAATATAGGACCAGATGTATATTGACCACACAAATGCATATAACATCAATCATACAAGAATGTGGAGGAAAACATGAATAGCTTTATTGATAATCAAGAAAGAGCAAAGAGGATTACAACCAATTGTTCTCACCCCGCATCATCCTCTTAGTAAGAAAGCCCTTCTTCACCTCATGAAAAGATTAGATCACCCAACACTATGATATTGCACCAAGAAACCAACAACACTTCCTTACACGATACAAAATTCCAACCTCCGGATCTCTAGGATGATGGATCCATATATAGATGTTTGCAAGGGGAATGAGTCAAATTTTGAGATTTGATTAGTGTCCTCTCTCTGATAGTTCTTGATTCCACTTGGAGATTGATGATCTCTTACTCATCTCTAGTCGAATGCAGAGAAGCAAGTGTCACAGGAGAAGTTTTTCTCCACCTTGCAGATTGACCCTGCCATTCGTCCACTCTCGCCCATCGCACCCCATAGAAGGGTTTTTCAACATGCATCTCACCTATTGTGTGTATTCAGGTGGGATGCAATGCATTTTGACTATGGAGCAGGTGAAATGGTCTAGTTTTGACCAGTTCTGAGTAGTTTTTCATGGAGAACTTCTGGGAGATGCTGTAATGAGTTGACCTTGTTGTTTTAGGGATTGGAACAACACCTTTAGGGACTTAGGTGTTATAGACATTTTTGGGCCCTGTTATCACAAAATCAGTACTAAGGGCTGCAGCCAAGCAAGATTTCATGTAACTCTTTCAACCAGACTTTAGACCAAGGATTAGCCTCCTTGATCAGAGAGGGCTCTCTCACAGACTTTTGATAAAAATCAATCACAACAACAGATGGCTAACTCTTTACAAATTCATGAAAACAAAGCTGGTTGAACACATATCAAATTGGTCTTCATTGGGCTATGGAGTCTTACACATTTAATAAACAAAAGCACAGTCATTTCATGGAAGTCAAGGCTCTTTGCATTAGATGTTCAAACATATCTCACACAAACCACAGCTTGCCAAACATACAGGAAGTCAGAGCATTAGAAATGAATTCTGAGTGATTATGTTATAACAAGGCTGTAAAAGAACATATAAGAGAAAACACCACCATCATATTTGAACAAAATAATCCATTGAGAATCTTGAGAAGAAACAACCACTGTTTTACTATTACTGTAACAAGTCTTTACATTGGCCCAAATAACTCTGTTTTTGTATAAAATGTCCAACCCTTTCTACATCCAACATTGATCCATATATAGGCAAACAAACTTAACCACCTCGAGCTTCCTCCTCCAGCATGAGGGGAGCCTCGAAGGTGGCTATTGACTATCCCTATCTAGTGCATAACTAATTTATTAATTACATAATGGCTAAACTGAAATTACAAATGGTTTTCATTTAATCAAAATCCAAAATCTTTGCTCCTCGTAATATGATGCTTTTCTGGCTCTTGACACATGTCCTTTTGCTGCTTGGGTTGAGGTATCTTGAAGGAGAGTACACTGAACGAGCTAGCTTTGGATTCTAGTTGCGTGGATGGCTCATTAATTGACCAAGAGATGTGCTCTATTTTAACGGTCTTTGTCTTCCAACATTCTCCGAAAGTGTAGCAGCATGTTCCCCAAATCTTTTAATAATCCCAGGTATGGAATGCTACCATGTTTCTGATGTGCTGTAG
Source organism: Pinus tabuliformis (assembly GCA_031772625.1). Classification (NCBI taxonomy): domain Eukaryota; kingdom Viridiplantae; phylum Streptophyta; class Pinopsida; order Pinales; family Pinaceae; genus Pinus; species Pinus tabuliformis. The sequence goes on along the minus strand of CM062815.1, from coordinate 640,515,596 downwards.
GTGGTATTGATAGACAGGTGTTTCTCTTCCTCAACTCCCGCTCACAGTATCACACTAGCTGCTCTGCGCTTAAAATCATCACCTACAGCAGTTTCGTAGCGCGCTACGAAACTGCTGTTAACAACCTCTATTTGTTCCGTAGCAAATGAATCTGTAGTTGGTAAATGATTTGCTTGAGAATCTTGAGAATTCCTGTGTGCTCTTAGCAAGAAGTCTGAATGGAGTCTACCTCTGCAAACAGCTAAAAGGTGGGCATTTAAGTAATCCAAGTCCTTGTATACCCCTCCATACTACTGGAAATTTTGCTTCAGAAGTCCTTCGTACCACCTCTAAAGCTGCAACTTTCAATAGAAAGAAAACAAATTGACCTGTAGTTTCTCTTGTTATTTGTTCAATATTAATGCTACTATGAAGAACGTGAACCTTGAAACACATCCTAGAATGTGGCTTGAGGAAGGTAACACTCTGATTTTCTTATCTTGATCTTCTTCCCCAGGCCTACAAAACCAGGGCTCACTCCACTTCACAGTCTTCATTACTGAACTCCTCTTTAGGTTCCCGTGATCCTCGTTACAATATTATGGACTGGTGCGAAGAGGTGCTGCGGCTTTGAATACCACATCCGCAGATAACTATCCGAGACAACTGCAATAATTGCATTGTATTTCTAACTCAGATCACCGCGTGTTTCATTTTTTGGCGTGCTCTGGAGTGCTTTAAATCTAGCTCTGTATACTTAGGAACATCATCCAGAACAGCATATGGATGTTTTGAACAAGAAACTCCACCATAAGGACGACTAGGCGCATCAAAAAACTATTCACACGTTCCAGATGTCAGCTATATCCTTCATTAGCTTTCATTACATAAGATTGCATGTTACCACGTGTTCTCTTAATGTTTTGATGCTGTCGAAGTTATAAATCCACCATTCAACCGTTTGCACCAAGTGTAACTACCGCAAGTGTTTCAAGGATACTACAGGAAACATTAAACGGCGCCATATATGTCTGACTTCAAGACCTTTTTGAAAAGAGAAAGTTGAGATATCTTGTGTTGATATGCCTGCTGTCTATTGCCCAGAATCTGGACGTCCATGTTCAGAAAGGGCGGTATTGACCTTGCTTATGCGCTCCCAATGCACTTATGATATTTCCAAGTGCCAATAAACCCTTGTTAATGTGAACACCTTCTTTGAAACAGAGACCATCCGCACCTGTCTTCTTGGCTCGTAACGCAAACAATGTTTGTACTGCATTCAAAGGTGCGCAATCCTTCCCTTAGTTTCACAAACAGATATAATGTCCTGTACCATTCCAGCAACTTCCTCCAAGGAATGATTTGAATCCTTTACGTTACCAAGGCCGTCTTCAAAGGAGTTTTGTCTAGCAGTCTCTTCATGTTTCACTGAACCAGGAGCGCCATTTGTTGAACCTACCTTAGCGAACTTCCCATTGAATATCAAAAGAGCTAATCTCCAAAATGTTGGTACATGGTGCACAATGACAGATGTAAGCCTACGAATGAGTCTTCCTCTGAAAGCATCTGCTTCTTCACCAATCACTTCTTTAATATGAGATTTCCCTCTTATATCATTATCACCCAACAGAAGGGAATAAACTATTGAAGACTGCACAAACTCTTATTTGATTTACCCAGAAGATTAGCCACTAAACCATAGACACTGTTCTGCAACTGCTAATGAGAACATTAAACCAATACAAGTATACTTCAATTTAACTATCAGCTTTATACACAATCAATCCATTCAAATTATTGTTTCGGTGCAGGGAGGAACAAAGGATCTGGATTTCTCTTGAACAATTGGGCAATTTGGAGGGCAGCTTGCCAATGCCACATATGCAGCCTTGTGTAGTGCTTCTAGAAGTTTCCCTTAAATATCTGTCATTTCCCAATTTCGCAGCGCAGCCAATGCAAGGTCAATGTTTTCGCTACGAAATCACTAAAACAGATGGCGCTGCTAAACTGCTAACGAATTTATGCGCTGCGAAACTGCTAAAAAGAATTCAGGCGCTGCGAAAACACCCGGTCTTTAAGCTAAGCTAAAAAATTTTGGCAACAGCATTTTCAGTGATAACAGGCCCTACAACCCCAAGCATGAAATGTCCATAAACCAAGGGCTCCTAAGTCCCTAAAAGTGTTGATCTAACCCCTAAAGGAACAAGGTCAACAGATTACAGCTTCTCCCAGAAGTTCTCCATGAGAAACTACTCAGAATTGGTCAAAACAGGATCATTGCAGCTGCTCCACTAGCTAAGTGCGTTGCATCTCACCTAAATACATTGTGAGGGTGCGTTTCATTTCAAAAGTCCCTTATTTGGGGTGCGATGGGCGAGAAATGACAAATGGCAGTGTCATTCCGCGAGGTGGAGAGGCAATGGAAGCTTCCAGAATGTTCTCCTGTGACACTTGCCTCACTGAATTCGACCAAGGATGAGTAAGAGGCCCTCAGTTCCCCAGTGGAGTCGCCATTTTGTTACAGGGAAAAGTGTCTATATAGAACTTCTCTATCCCACTAAGACACTTTCACTTTCACTAGTTGACGTTGTCTAAGGTGAGTGTCTATATTTTCCTTTTTGTTCTGGGGCTTCACTTTCACTAGTTGACGGTGTGTTTTCAACATGATCATCAGAGGTTGATGACACTGGGTTGTGAAAATGAGGAGACCAGTCCCTTAAGATCTGAGGGATGCAAGGACAATCTCTGTGATAGTGGTCTCCTTTGCAAATGACACATGGCGATTTAGGCCTGGTCGGTGCAGTGTGTGGATTTTCGCTAGACAACACTCGTTTGCCCCCAGTCGCTTTTGGCTCCTTCTTCTTCTTCTCTTTCTTCTTATTTTCCTTCTTCTCCTTAGGTACTTGACTTTTGGCTTTACCATCCCCATCAAGCGAAGAGGAAGGAGGAGAGGAAGAATTACAGGAAGTAGAAGGTTGGTGGGTAACTCTGGACTCATCTAGTTGTTGATTCGATTGTTCAGGAATCGTGAGTGGGGTAACCTCCTTCACTCACCTTTGTCTATTTTGGTAGACATCGCCAAAGAAGTGTTTTGTTTGCGCTGTGAATAGAACAATCTTTGTGTAACCTGAAAGAGGTATACCTTTCCTGATAAAACAAATGTTTTGTCAGCTCGAATAGAAGGTGACCTTGAAACTCTGTTTTATACCTGGGGGCATGCAAACCTTTTGGAGTACAAGCAAAGAGTGATGATATATCTATTTTTTGGATTGGTCATTTCCTAACTTGCATAAAGAAAGGATGTGGGGCAAAAATCTAAAAGTTGCCGTTTTATATGAGACATTCTTATCACACGACTGGATTAATCGAGCAGTTTTAGCACATAGTTCAAGCTCTTTAAAAAATAAACATAAGACATGAGAAAATGTTCCCCCCCGCATTTAAGCTCGTTAAAAAATGAACTAATCCCCGGTAAATAACCATCGTGAATGTAGTACTTCAGCTGTTAAAACCTTGGTCGTGTTTGCACCGTCACCTCCACTTTTTCATTGGCCGATCATTCACCTCCATTTGATTGTTTACCGATTTTGAGGAACAGCTGCGAAGAGTGATTTCACTAGCCATCCTTGTGACACTGCCGTGATTGGAAAATTCCAAACCTTACCTGGAATCAGCTGCTACCCGTTTTATCACTTGTTCCTCAAAAGATGAGTCTCCTTTAAGCTCTTTTCAACTGACTCGTAAAATATGAAAAGATTGCCGAGCCATTGGCCTCTCCAGCTCGTTAAAGGGGCAGGAAGTGCTATCCCTCCTCTAGATTTTAATCTTTTTGGACCTGAGGGATTATTACGCAAAAATATTGAGCGCTTGTTTTGTTCGGCTCGTTAAAAGTATCGAAAATCCATCCCTTCTGTATTGTTTTATACTTTTTCGGACTTAAGGGATTAGATGACGAAAAAGGAATTTTGGAGTTACCTTTACGTTCCTTTTCAGACTCTCTAAAATTGAAAAGGACCGAGTTATCTTTGTCGTTAAACTCGTTAAAAAGATTAATAGCAACAAACTTGTCTATAGACGAGAACGAGTTTCACTATCGCTAGGCTCGTTAAAACATAGCGATGGGTTTGCCCGAAGGGAAAATTATAGAACAAGCATATGTTATCCTCCTCAAGCTTGACAAAAATAAAGAGGTACTGGTCAGCAATGACTGGGGAAAAATTGGGAAGAAAACTCAAAAAAAAAAACTTTGTTGGTAGCAAGTCACTCTTGAACATGACACTTCCACTCCATGTCCGAGTCGGGTTGGGTTGTTTCATTCACTGGTCACATCACCATGGTCACGCCATACCATCCACATTTGGGGTAATGCTACCAATCCATCACATCAGTGTCGGCGATATGTTCAAGAGAAATCATTCAGAGAATTCACCTGTGTCTCACCCACTACCATACATTATACTCCATTCTTTCATGACTGCCACCCTGAACCTTATATCACCAGATCGTTTTCACCTCCATTAAAATCATTTGCTCCATTCCGTGTCATTGATGTGGGATTCATTAAGGCCCTCCTGTGACGGACTACTTCTTGTCGACATCAGCTCATTATCCAAGAAGTTGATCTAGGAACACCCCATTCAGTACTTTGAAGCTTGCATGCCTCAATGGCAGGTTTCTCACTTCCGGCGATAGGTTTACATCGATGACCTTCGACCGAAAGATTTTGAGTGGTGTTCGACGCCAAGTCCTTTATTCACACCACGTGAATTGTACTACAGTACCTTGAGGATCATTATCATTATCGGTGATTCCTCTCGCGCTTGTTAACAGTTTACATCATTGACTGGTAATCAAGCGATGTCTTTCCATGTTCGACTTCAGAACATTTCTCACATGGATCGACTTGTACTTTGAGTGAAGATCGGACGAGATTGAAGACCCCGGATCTAGTTTCATCCATCCGGGATGCGATATATATTCAAAGGAAATAAAGACATTAAATGTACATCATTGCTGCACAGATAATCATCCACTCAAAAGGATGATGGCACTATCAGAATCATCAGTCTGCACTCAGATGATTGTCTGTCCTATGTACATTAAAATGAATTTATAAAGCTGAGCATGGGAATGCTCGCCTCAACTAGATCATGAAAATAGTAGGAAGATAATGTATTGTATTGTATCTTATTACAGGTCTCCTCCCAACATTGAAAGAACTTCGGATCCTCATAATAAAGCATTTCACCCGACACCAAAAGATTAACAGCCTCATACTTTAGGGGGCAACTGTTATAGACATTTTTGGGCCCTACAACCCCAAGCATGAAATTTCCATAAACCAAGGGCTCCTAAGTCCCTAAAAGTGTTGATCTAACCCCTAAAGGAATAAGGTCAATAGATTACAGCTTCTCCCAGAAGTTCTCCATGAGAAACTACTCAGAATTGGTCAAAACAGGATCATTGTAGCTTCTCCACTGGCTAAGTGCATTGCATCTCACCTAAATACACTGTGAGGGTGCATTGCATTTCAAAAGTCCCTTCTATGGGGTGCGATGGGCCAGAAATGACAAATGGTAGTGTCATTCCGCGAGGTGGAGAGGCAATGGAAGCTTCCAGAATCTTGTCCTGTGACACTTGCCTCACTGAATTTGACCAAGGATGAGTAAGAGGCCCTCAGTCTCCAAGTGGAAGCAAGAACTGTCAGAGAGAAGACACTAATCAAATCACAAGCTGACTCATCCCCCTTACAGATATCTATATATGGATCCCTCATCCCAGAGATCCAAAGGCTGGAATTTTGCATATTGTAAGGAATTGCTATTGGTTTCTAGAGACAAACATCAGATTGTTGGGTGATCTAAGCTTTGTTTGAGGTGAAGAGGGGCTTCTTTGCTGGGAGTGTTATAGACATTTTTGTGCCTTGCATCACTGAGCATGAAATGTCAATAATCAAGGGATCCAAAGTCCCTAAACATGTTGTTCCTACCCCTAGAGGAACAAGGCCAGCAAACCACAGCAATTCACAAAAGTTCTCCACCTGAAAACACTCAAAGACAAGGCAATTCTGGATCATGTCAACTGCTCCACTGTCTACCTGCGTTGAATGTCAACTACAAAGAAGGCTACCTGCGCTGAGCGAGTTTGGACAAGTGGCAGAGTCATTCCTCAAGGTGTCAATGCCCAGGAAGCTTCCAAAATGACACTTGGATCAGGGAATTCGATTGGTGATGAGTAAGAGGTTCCAAATCTCCAAGTGGAAGCAAGGACCTCCAAGTGGACTCAAGAACTGAAGTGGGAGAGGACACTAGTCAGTCTCAGGCCAGTCTCAAGCTGACTCATCCTCTCTCCAATATCCCTATATATAGATCTCTTCTACATGAGATCAGGGAGGCTGGAATTTGGTATTTGCAAAGAATTACTGTTGGTTTGCGGCTAGAAATATTGGGTGTGTTATGCTTTGAAGGGAGCTGAAGAAGGAATTCCATTCTGCTGGGAAGGAGATACTGGGTTAGAGCCCTATGGGTTGTATCTCTTCCTGAACCCTGTTACTTTCAATAAAGCTATCTTGATTCTTTCCTATATGTTGGTGTATTTTGTGTAATTGCATTAGTATATTTGATTTACTTCTAATCCTGAATCATTTATGAATATGTATATTTTCCTTTGTATTGTGTTCTTCTCTTGTTGCGAGTAGCTGTTCTCTTGTCACAGGTAGCTGTTCTCTTGTGATCTCGTGGGATTCAAGTAGCTTTTCTCTTGATCAAGCGAGGAAGCAAGTAGCTGTGGACACACAAAGAGAAGAGGATTTAGTTCGAGGGACAACCGGAAGACAACGGTAAGTCTGCCGATCTCCTCTCTTTCATATTTCATAAAGGAAGAAATCGTGATAGCTGTATTCATTTGTTGCTAAGGCGCTGTCACACCTTAGGTGGATAGGATCATCCTAAATAGGCATTTTTCCCCACAACAAATTGGCGACTCCACTGGGGAGGAACTTGTTTATTCATTTCGTTTGTGTTTCCGTCATTTGTTTACTTCATAGACTTGACAGCAACTCTTGAACTGCATCTTTCCCGGATGCAAAGTAAAAGTTGCTGCTTTGATCCAGTATGTTGGACTTGTCTATGATTTAAACTAGATCCACAAATGATTTGATTGATCCTTGTGATAGTCTTTAGTACCCTATCAAAGCATCCCTCTATTTATACCTTGCTTGTGTTTCTGATTTGGCCTGAAACAGTTGATTTTTGAGCATTTTGTGACCCAGAAACCAAGAGAAACCTGAGTTTCTCTCTTCAGCGCAGGCACTGTGAAGGCAGTCTGCATTTCAACGCAGGTCCCGAAGGGGCTACCTGCGCTGAATGTCAAACTGACAGTGTTTGACCTGCGCTGAACCAGTGTGGCCTTGTGCAGCTGGGGTTCTTTGTCCTCTTTTGCCCTGTTTTGATCTCTGTTTTTGCAACCTTTAACCAGCATAGGTGCTAGTCTGATAACCCTTTTCTTTGCCTGAATTCCGCCCCAATTTTTGTAAAAAAAGATTGTGAATGTTTTTATGTGTTTGTGGCGTCATTTACAGTCTTCCTTTGCATGAGTAAAGTAGTCTTTCTGTAGCCTTTGATTCAGATCTGATTGAAAGTGATCTTAGAAGAGAGTTCATTGGCTGTTTGTTCAGATAGATTATAGTTTTACTTTTGCTTATTGGTTTGAATTTGTTCTTTTCAAAGTATCAAAACGAGTCTTTATTTCAAAAATCGCAAAGTGATTGTAATCTCTTCTACCCTTGTTGATTTCGAAGAAAGTGAACTTGTTTATTTTGATCATTGTAAAAGCAAATTCAAAGTTGTGCAGAAAGCTTTCTTTGTAGGCATTTATACTAAGAAAGTGAAAACAAACACCTGCATTGTGCATTTTGCATTTGATAAGTTTGCATGTTGGATTTAGGGAAAGTGCATTAGAGTGTGCTGATTGCTCTTTGAGAAAAGATAGTCGCTCTCTTTTCCCTTAGTAGCTAGGATTTTCAAAGTTGAAAGATTGTAAAGCTTGCTTATCATCTTAGACTGCATTTAGGAAGTTGTATCATACATCTCGTGGTGAACCTTGAAAGGAAAACTTTAAAAAGATCAACCTAAAATAAACTGAATGAATCTAACAACGCTTTGTAACATAACGCACAACATAGAGGTCTAGGCTAGAGACGTGTTCCGGCGTCATTAAACATAGTGACTGTCGATCTCAAAGAAGGTGGGTGATTCCTCCTGAGAGTCGGTGGCGCTAATACGGATTGTGCTCCCACGTACCGTCGCGTATATATTGGGAGACCCCTATAGGCATATATCTTTTATCCTTAGGAAGCCATGTCGGCTGCCCTACTGATCGCAATGCAGTGAACACAGCATTCACGAAGATCGACCACCCGTACCGTAAAAAGTATTCTGTGGTTTTGCGAAAAGTTTGGCACACCCTCTGCCTAGATCTCCAGAGCAGTTTCTTTTGGCCTTTTTCAGACTCTATAACAGAAAAAGTCCATCCGAGCATTTGTCACTTCGGGCTCGTTAAAACATCGAAGGAGACTAGAGTCATCTTTAGCTTTTTCTCGACTCTTTAAAACTGAAAAAGCAAGTTGTGTCTAAAGCGTCGTTAACAATTTATTTTAAATGGAACAATCACCCTTTAATCCTGCGTTGATCTTTAGGTTGAAAAGATGGAGCACACCAACCAAGGAGTTCCCTTGGGTGGAAATCCTAGTCCCTTCTCCTCTTGGGGAGATGTTGGTGCGCCCCACATGGCCACATTGTCACTTCCAAGATTGACAATTGGCCTACCAGTTTGGCTCTTTTCGACCAATGTCGTTCAGAATACCACCACTCCTGAACAGTCGAGTCAACAGTTAGATCAGACAAGAGTTACCTCCCAGCCTTCCACTTCATCTTCCTCCCCTCCTTCCTCTTTGCTTGATGGAACTGGTCGATCAAAAAATCGGGTTCCTAAGGAGAAGAAGGAGAAGAAGAAGAAAGAAAAGAAGAAGAAGGAGCCCAAGGCGACTGGGGGCAAACAAGTGTCATCTAACAAAAATCCACACACCGCACTCGTAAGGCCTAAATCGCCATGCGTCATATGCAGGGGAGACCACTTCCATAGAGATTGTCCCTGTATCCCACGGATACTAAGAGACTGGTCCCCCCGTTTGCACAATTCGGGAGCATCGACCTCTGATAGCCATGTCGATTGCTCGCCGTCAACTAGTGGGAGTGAAGCTCCAGGACAAAGTGGGAGAGTTAAATTTCCCTGCAGACTGTGTGAAGGCGATCATGCCATCCACTGTTGTCCCTTATTAGACGAGGCAAAAAGAGTTCTGGAAGATCGCCCGATTTTACGAGCGAATCTTCCTCCTGGATATCAAAGACTCCTGCCAAGTCCCTCACTAGTTGAGAATCCGGCTGAGCCACTTAGATGGTCAGCCGAAGCACCTGTCATTGAAGAAGAACCATCTGGATCCATGCCTGACGAAAGTCAAAAGGTTGATACGGCAGTTGACCCGGTTTTGCCTTCAGAGGCTCCATCTTCGAATGACACCATCACAAAGGAGAATACAGACGACACTGTCCAGGTTCTCTTCATCAGCACTGACTCTGATGATCAAGGGGGCAATGCCACCATTCCTTTGTCGCAGGAAGTTCATCAGAGCGCTATCTAGCCGTATATTCGGTCCCACCACCAAGCAACCTGGTTGTATCCTTTGATTGGAACCAACTAGGCAGACCCCGGTTGCCAGCCAGTGTGCCATTCAGAATTATTTGTCAAATATACAGAATGGTAATGGCTGGCACTATCATTGATGAGGGGGCATCTGTGAGTATCCTTTCCTCTATTGCTTGGAAAGCGCTTGGTTCGCCGACGCTTTTACCTGAGATGAGAAATCTATCAGGTTTTGATAAAGGAACCAGTCGACCTTTAGGGATCCTCCCCAATGTGCCTATAACATTGAAAGGGAAGACCGTTCAAATGAACATGATGGACGTTCAAGGACCCTTGGATTATAACCTACTCCTTGGACGAGACTATATATATTGCATGGGAGCTGTAGTCTCCTCACTCTTTAGAGTAATGTGTTTTCCGCATGAAGGAAGAATGGTCAAGCTCGTGGACCAACTTTCGTTTCCCGGATCACACAGCGCAAATAGTCATGTGCCATCCCTAAATGATCTATTCATGCAAGAAGTGTCTCAACCCATGGTCCGTCCTCCTAATGAGCACGAGTAATCCGGGAGGATATGATTGGAACCCAGGGGGCATGCATCCTGGCCTGCTTCGGCAGGGAAACTTTGGGTATAGGGTAGGTTTCCGCGGGAGAATATGACTAGTCTGTACCCCGTCCGTGGTTGGAAGAGGGATTGTTCTGGAATAAGATTCTCTTGTCAAAGTTATGTGAGAGGGCGGGTATCGTCACTCACCTCTGTCTATTTCGGTAGACATTGCCGAGGAAGTGTTTTGTTTGAAAGATTAACGAGACAATCTTTGGGTAACCTGAAAGAGGTACGCCTCTCCCGGTGAAACGAAAGTTTCGATGGAATTGAAGTAGAGGTAACTTTGAAATCGTACTTTATACCTGGGGGCATGCAAACCTTTTGGAGTGCAAGCAAAGAGCGGTTATTTACCTGTTTTTTGGGTTAGCCGTTTCCTAACTTGCATAAAGAGAGGATGGGGAGCAAAGCTTAGTGAGATGAAGCTCCATAAAAAATAGAATCTTGATGAGACACTCTTATCAAATGACTGGGTAATCGAGCAGTTTTAGCATAAAGTTCATGCTCATTAAAAAATAAACGCAAGATCCGAGCAGTTTTAACGCGGTCTTCATGCTCGTTAAAAAATAAATATAAGCAGTGAGCAATGTTTCCTCCAGAGTTTAAGCTCATTTTTAAATAAAAAATGAACCTATCCCGGTAAATAACCGCTGTGATCGTAAATTTATCAGCCATAAAAGCCTTGGTCGTGTTTGCACCTGCCACCTCCACTTTCATTTGGCCAATCGTTCACCTCCATATGATTGTTTACCCATTTTGAGGAACAGCTGCGAAGAGTGATTTCACCTAGCCATCCTTGTGACACTGCCGTGATTGGAAAATTCCAACCTGTACCTGGAATCAGTTGTTATCCCTGTTTATCACTCGACGAGTCTTCTTTAAGCTCTTTTCAACTGACTCGTAAAATATGAAAAGATTGCCGAGTTTTGGCCTTCCAGCTCGTTAAAGGACAGGAAGAGCTATCCCTCCTCTAGATTTTAATCTTTTTGGACCTGAGGGATTATTGCACAAAAAGGTCGAGCGCTTGTTTTATTCGGCTCGTTAAAGTTATCGAAAACTCATCCCTTCTGTATTGTTTTATACTTTTTCGGACTTAAGGGATTAGATGACGAAAAAGGAATTTTGGAGTTAACTTTATGTACCTTTTCAAACTCTCTAAAAATGAAAAGGACCGAGTTCTCCTTGTCGTTAGACTCGTTAAAATTATTAAATAGCGACAAACTTGTCTTTAGACGAGAACGAGTTTCACTATCGCTAAGCTCGTTAAAACATAGCGATGGGCTTGCCCGAAGGGCAGGTTATAGAACAAGCATATGTTATCCTCCTCAAGCTTGACAAAAATAAAGAGGTACTGGTCAGCAATGACTGGGGAAAAATTGGGAAAAAATCAAGAAAACTTTGATGGTAGCAGGTCGCTCTTGAACATGACACTCTTCCTCCGTATCACATTCGGGTTGGGTTGTTTCATTCACCGATCACATCACCATGGTCTTTCCATACCATCCATATTTGGGGTAATGCTACCGATCCATCGCATCAGTGTCGCCATATGTTCAAGAGAAGTCGTTCAGAAAGAGTCAACCGGGTCCCATCCACTGCCATATATTATCCTTCGTCCATTCATGACCGCCACCCTGAATCATATGTCGCAGATTGTTTTCACCTCCATTAAAATCATTAGCTCCGTTCCGTGTCGCTGATGTGGGATTCATTAAGGCCCTCCTTTGACAGATCGCTCCTTGTCGACATCAGCTCATTATCCAAGGAGTTGATCTAGGAACAACCCCTTCAGTACTTTGAAGCTTGCATGCCTCAATGGCAAGCTTCTCACTTCCGGCGACAGGTATACATCAATGACCTTCGACCAGAAGATTCCGCGTGGTGTTCGACACCAAGTCCTTTATTCACACCATGTGAATTGTACTGCAGTACCTTGAGGGTCATTATCATTATCGGTGATTCCTCTCGCGCTTGTTAACGGTTTACATTATTGACCGGTAATCAAGCGATGTCTTTCCATGTTCGACTTCAACGCAATTCTCACATGGATCGACTTGTACTTAGAGTGAAGATCGAACGAGTTTGAAGACCCCGGATCTAGTTTCATCCATCCGGGCTGCAATATATATTCAGGAAAAATAAAGACATTTGACATGTACATCATTGCAGCAGATGATCATCCTACTCAAAGGATGATAATTTCACTAAAATTATCAGTCTACCATCAGACGATCGTCTGTTCTATGTAAAAAAATGAATTTATAAAGCTGAGCATGGGAATGCCCGCCTCAGCTAGATCATGAAAGCAGTATGAATCATAATGTATTGTATTGTATTTTATTACAGGTCTCCTCCCAGCAGATGGATGAACTTCGGACCCTCCTGGATAAAGCATTTCACCCGATAAACGGCCTCATACTTTAGGGGGCAACTGTTATAGACATTTTTGTGGCTTGCATCACTGAGCATGAAATGTCAATAATCAAGGGATCCAAAGTCCCTAAACATGTTGTTCCTACCCCTAGAGGAACAAGGCCAGCAAACCATAGCAATTCACAAAAGTTCTCCACCTGAAAACACTCAAAGACAAGGCAATTATAGATCATGTCAACTGCTCCACTGAGCATCTGCGCTGAATGTCAACTGCTCCACTGTCTACCTGCGTTGAATGTCAACTGCAAAGAAGGCTACCTACGCTGAGCGAGTTTGGACAAGTGGCAGAGTCATTCCTCAAGGTGTCAATGCCCAGGAAGCTTCCAAAATGACACTTGGATCAGGGAATTCGACTGGTGATGAGTAAGAGGTTCCAAATCTCCAAGTGGAAGCAAGGACCTCCAAGTGGACTCAAGAACTGAAGTGGGAGAGGACACTAGTCAGTCTCAGGCCAGTCTCAAGCTGACTCATCCTCTCTCCAATATCCCTATATATAGATCTCTTCTACATGAGATCAGGGAGGCTGGAATTTGGTATTTGAAAAGAATTGCTGTTGGTTTGTGGCTAGAAATATTGGGTGTGTTATGCTTTGAAGGGAGCTGAAGAAGGAATTCCATTCTGCTGGGAAGGAGATACTGGGTTGGAGCCCTATGGGTTGTATCTCTTCCTGAACCCTGTTACTTTCAATAAAGATATCTTGATTCTTTCCTATATGCTCGTGTATTTTGTGTAATTGCATTAGTATATTTGATTTACTTCTAATCCTGAATCATTTATGAATATGTATTTTTGCCTTTGTATTGTGTTCTTCTCTTGTTGCGAGTAGTTGTTCTCTTGTCACAGGTAGCTGTTCTCTTGTGATCTCGTGGGATTCAAGTAGTTGTTCTCTTGATCAAGCGAGGAAGCAAGTAGCTGTGGACACACAAAGAGAAGAGGATTTAGTTCGAGGGACGGCCGAAAGACAACGGTAAGTCTGCCGATCTCCTCTCTTTCATATTTCATAAAGGAAGAAATCATGATAGCTGTATTCGTTTGTTGCTAAGGCACTGTCACACCTTAGGTGGATAGGATCGTCCTAAATAGGCATTTTTCCCCACAACAGGGAGGTTGATGCTGGGTCGGAACAACTGGTTGTAACTCCTCCTGGCTGTTTTCTTGTTTATCAATAAAAGCTATTTGAGTTTTCCTCCATGCTTTTGTATCATTGATGCTTGTTACATTTGTATTGTCAATTTACATCTGATCCTAGATTGTTTATGATTATAGATCCATGTCTTTGTATAGTGCTATGATTCTGTGATCTTACAGGTACCTTGTGAAGCTGGGTGTGCAAGGGAGAAGGTAGCTGAGGACTATCAAAGAAGAGAGGGATCGAATCAAGGGATTAGCGTAAGACAGAGGTTGGTCTTTCTGTTCCTCTCTATCTATAATTCATAAAGGAAAAACATAAGTAGCTTTTCTCTGTTTGTTTCTAAGGCAGCTATCACACCTCAGTGGGATAGAGCAGTTCTATATAGACACTTTTCCCTGTAACATTAGGAGCCCTTGGTTTATGGACATTTATGCTTGGGTTTGTAGTGCCCAAAAAATGTCTATAAAAATGGGTTCTAGTTACTGTTTATGTATTCTGGTTACAACATTCTGAGAAGTGATTGGTTGATTTAGTTGGTGCAAAGAGATTGATTGATGCAGATATATTTGATGATTGATTGATGTTATTGATGGATCTAGTCTGAAAATTAATGAAACGTGGTCCCTGGGAGAAAAGAGAAGGTTGTATCCTTCTGTAGGCTTGCACCTACATACTAGTAAACACAATAGCTAGTACAAGAGCTAGGGGGTTGTAGCTCCCTTACAGGAGAAGCTGGAGAATGAGAGAAGGTTGTATCCTTCTGCAGGTGGAAGCCTGCGTACTGGTATAAGTCTACACCAATACAAAAATTGTAAAAAGATGTTTCTTATTAAAAGAATATAGAGACAATTGCAGCAAGTGGTTTTCACCCACATTGGGTTTCCATCTTATATCTTTTGTTCATGTGTGTGATTGTTTGTTCTATTTTTACTGCTCCTATTCACTATTTATATGGTTAATGAAGTTCTGATGCACTGATTGAAGATCAAAATATAATGTATTAACTGAGTCATAAGTTTACTGGATATACGCCGGTTTCATTAATCACAGTTGCATATACACGCAGGTTCCCTTAGCTGAAGTAGTGATATGAATCAGAGTATGAAATGAAAAAGTTTTATTGATTTGCTAATACTGATTCACTCCCACCTCTTAGTATTATTTCCAACACATAACTTTCACAAATTATGATTCTGTCATACTTCCCAAAAAAGCATCGATAGCATTGACATTGGCTTCATGTCTTCTTTTCTGTTGCATTTGTGGGAACTGTAGGTGGATATTGGTAACCTCCTTCCACAATTACCCAAACATCTGCTCCAAGAGACTGAAGATAATATCTTCTTCTTTTCTTACAATATATAAATTTATTTCCATTGAAAAGTGGTGGTATGATAGATGTCGATCTGTCTTGATCACTCATCTTGCAAGATCTTCCTTCAAGCAATAAAGCTTCTTTTGAAGGACCTTCTTTAATACCAATTGTTGGGAAAAATACTTGGGGGGGGAGTGGGGTGGGGGGGCTGGTGGATGGTGAATTCGTATTTTAAAACCCCATACTAATAATTTTTCTTTTCAGAAATCTATATGTGACTTGACTGAATTCAACTAGCATATAGGAACGATTGTTGTAAAAGAAACTAGCATATTCCCAGTAAAATTTGTAAAACAACTAATTCTTTATATGTTAAACTTTGAACCGGATGTAAGAGATTTATCAGGCATTTGATAAGGAGTAAACAAGTGCAGTAAGAACATACTAAATTATCATACATAAGTAAACACACATGAACACCAGGATTTAAGGTGGAAAACCAATGTGGGAGAAAACCACCACTGATGTCCTCTCAGCCTTCAAAACTTGTTAATATCAAAAACTTCTTACATTCTTGTTGTTATCACAAAACCTAGCCCTCACAAGCTGCTGATCAGGAAGACATTGTGTAACTCTTTCAAACCGAACTTTGGCTGAGGCTTAGCCTCCTCAACTTGAGAGGGCTCTCTCACTAGATTAAAGATTTTTGATAAGGATTAGATGGCTAACTCTATGAAATAAGTGAAGAAGTGTGAATGGTTGAAACAAAATTAGTAAACATTCATTGGGTTTACGGAGTCAAAAGTGTTTCAGTATGACAATAATTTTAGCGTTACATGGAAGTCAGGGCATCTAGAATTCAACATATGGAGAGTACAACAGAAGCATAAGGGAAAATACAGTCCACAAATGTATGAAGGAAGTTAGAGCATAGCCAATGAATTCTAAGTAATCATAATTTCATACCACTGTAAGTAATGAAAAGAGGACAACCATAAGACATTTTGAACATTGAATTCCTTCTGAATCCTGAGAAGCAAAGCCAAATACTATATTACTTTAAACAGAGTCTTACACAAAAGCACAATATGAGAATTCTTTACAAAAATTCCAACCCTTGGTGCATTACATTTTCTCCCATATATAGAGTTCATTACATGACTTAGATTCCTTCCTCCAACATGATGGGAATTAGAACTCTTCCTAATTTGACACCTATTGACACTTAAAACCAACTATTTAATATAACTGATTGTTAACTAGCAGTTCTAGAGACCTAAAACAATTAGGAGTATAACTCCTCATTATGTTGGTAGTGGCATTGATTACAAAACAAACTCATTCCCTAACAAGTGGCCTTCTTTAGTTTGGCTTTGGTGGTGGCTTTAAACTCCTTGCTGACCCTTGATGTCTTATTCTTTGACTATCCCTGGATATTAGGAAGTTGCTCCTATTTTTCTGCATTTTTCTCCAAAAAGGATCTTCAAAGTTTGTTATCCCTGTTGTTCTTATTAATTACATAAAATTCATTGGATTAACTTGTTTTCCATGAGCTGTAGACCTTGTTCCTATACAATTTGTACGACAAAAACTTCTTTAATGTTGCCCGAAGCATCATGAACAGTTCTAGTTACGAAATAATGACCATTTTCATAACATAAAGTTTGGAGTTCATAAATTTCTTTCCTTTCCTTGTTTCACCCTTGCTTGATGTTCAAACCCTATAAGTAATCCTTTACAGTAGCCCATCTTCAAAAAGAGTTCCTTTTTATTCTCAAAATTAGCCCACAAAATCATGATGTGCAGCCACAACAATTTCGTAGCACGCTGTGAAACTACTGTGCATTAGGTATCACCTACAACAATTTCGTATCGCGCTATGAAACTGCTGTGTGATTTCAAAAACACTGTTTTATGCCAAAAGTTGACTTCCTTGAGATTTCTTTCTTTTGAAATGAATTTTCCATATGCCATGGGGTTGTTAAAAACTAAATAAACTGATACCATTCTTCAAAGTAAACTTCAAAAAGGTGATCCACATCAAAATTTTAGGATTATCCTTACTTGCTATGTAGTTCTTCTTAGCTAAGGATGTCCTTCAAGCTAGTTCAGCTATATCTTCAGATCTTCAATCTTTCTTTTCATCATTCGGATTCTAGTTCTCAATTTTGTATTGACCCTTCTGATATATCTTGCCTCTTTTATTGCAGGGACCATCCAAGTGAAATATTGAGCTAACCCCTTCGGGTATTGAAACTGTTTTATCCTCCCACAAAGCCTCCATTTTGTTAAAATTAGCTTCCTTCATTGCATGTTTCCTTGATGTTATTCTGAGTTTGGCAATCTCAAGATTTGCAAGCTTCAGTTTCTTTTTTACCTCTTCAAAACTACATTCCTCCTACTGAGTGATAACTGCCTTACCTCTGTCATCTTTGTGCAGTTGTGATGATGTTTCTGATGGAACCACAGGTCCTTCGTGTAATTCTGCTACCTCCCCTGTCTCACTTGCTTCTAGCTGTGCCTCTTGTATCCTTTTTGAATGCCTTGTCATGGGTCTTCTTGGTTTGAACACAAACTCTTAGACCTGGTCATCAATTGAAGCTTTTTGGAAGGTTTAACTCTTTTGGTTTTGTTCTTGCTAGCTTCAAGTAACTCTGCTTAGACTAGAATAGACTCTTCTATGTCGATGGCCTGGAGGAGAAATTCAAACTTCCCTTTGAAGCTGGGCTTTCATCAACAATTGCATTCTTCCCCTTTTCCTTGGCTAATTGACTTCTTGTTACCCTTCTTTGGATAGTTTTATCAATAGACTACTCTTGTACTACCTTACTAATCTGAACCTTCTTGCTCTATGACTGTTGAGGGGTGTCCTTAACTACTAGTGGTCTCATAGGCTCCTTCACCTGCTTTCTGGCCTTCAATTTCCCAAATCTTCTTGATATTGTTTCCTCCCGATGACTTACTACTGGTGAAGAAATCCCCATAGCCTTAAGGCTAAGATCAGTTTCAGTTCTGAAGCTAGACATAAACAAGAAAATGGACCACTCCCTATCTATTTTCTAGAGCTCATGTAAAACAATCAATTTGACTAAGCCATGATGGAACAATGAGGTCTCACAGGCTTCCTTCTTCAATTGAACCTTGTCACACATTTTGCCTAGGCTACGAAATAGATAGAAAGGCAAGTCCAGAGATATCTTTCCAGTGAAATGAAGCAGAAGTTTGAAGTGATAGGAATACACCTTATGATATCTCCCCTCATAGGTAAAGTATCTCTGTATGCAGGTAAGCAAATTAGCATATGAATCCTTCACAAAGCTCCTGGGCACTGACTTGTTTAAGTCTGAATCAATGAACTCTGGCTTCAAGAATTCCTTGCAAGGAGTCATATCAAACTTGAAGTTTTTAAACCACATCTCCTGTCCCCTTGGAATTTCAGTGACTGTGGATATAACCTCTGGAGAAATTGGTAATTCAAGCACTCCAACCTTCGAATTTAATCCTATGAAATTGAAAGCAAACTCTTTGGTGACTTGCATGTGGCCTCCTTGAAGTTTTTCACAAAATCTCCAATAGCCAACCTATTTGAAAGCTTGTTCAACTTCACTGTTCCTCAAGAGAACATATAAACCTTCAGGCTCATTCCTTAGACACCTGCCTGACCTATGATCCTTCTTCTCTGCAGACATCTCCATGGAATTCCTGAAAAATGAAAATTGAAAGAGCTTGCACTATCTTAATCTTGATCACTGCCTCGCTTGAAATGGAAAGGGGAGCTGCCTCACTTGAACTTTAAAGAATTCTGATCAAATGCCTATCAATTTGCCTCCTATGCATGAAGAAAACATGATCATAACTGAAAACACTTGGACCCTTTTTTGAAATTTGAAAATCATGCATATGAAGACACCTAACGAATCTAATGATGAAAACGAGTGGTTGCATGTGATAGGCATGGTGCATGTACTAACAGTTGATGATATAAGATTAACGGATTCTGATGGATTGGATAGCTAGGTGAGATTTGGCACGAATTTGCACGAATCCTTGATTTCGTAGAGTAGCCGGTGTAAATTCTAGGTTTTGTGCTACGAAAACTCCTAGGTAGTTTCGTAGCGCATGAAAACCTTGACAAAAGTTTGACATATGGAAATTTAGGTGTGATGTGGGATCAGTGATAGATAAAACCAGAGTGTTGACCCTATTTAACAATGACAACAAGACTCCCTTCTAGGTCCTAGACTCTAAAACACACCATGGAAAGACTAGACCAAGACTAACACCAATCCTTTGGAATCAAACTGATGTTCAAAATTTAGGAATTTTTTCTTAAGTGATAACACTTGTATTGGTGTAGACTCATACCAGTACGTAGGCACCCACCTGCTAAAGGCTACAACCCTTACTCGTTCTCCTGCTTTGTTAGGTCTTAATACTACTAGTGTAACCCCTTATTGTTATTAGTGAAACCCCCTTATTATATTGTTGTGCCCATTTAGTCTCCATATTGTTATTACTGTGCCCCATAGAAGCCCACTATTGTTATTGTTATGCCCTTACATTATTATTTTTATGCCAACTCTGATTATACTAGGACCCCTTAAACTCCTATATATAGAAAGGAGGTCTTGTCATTTGTATCATCCAAGAATTGTTCATTTGTGTAATGTAAAGGAGGTTTCCCCCTCGAAGAGGCTGATTCTGAAGTTGTTGATCTATCTTTTCTATCTTTTTGTGAGATGGTGCCCTAACATTTGGTATCAGATATTTGGATTCTAGGGTTTCGTTGCTCCAAATAGGTCATCGTGGAATTTTCAATATAATTTTTTTTCTATGAAGTTTCAGAAGCTAGAAAAACCCATTTGAGATGTAATCATCTTGAACCTCGGGTTCGAATTTAATATCTTGTCTCGCTATATTTTCAGAAATATGATTTGAGGAAATTAGGGTTTTGGCAAGCTCCAAAATTCCATCTCAAATAGGTCATTGTGGCATTTTAGCTATAATTTGTTCTCCACGAAGTTTCGGACTCTGAAAGTAAAACCCATTTGAGCCAGAATCGCGGTGACTCTCAGATATGAATTTTAGATCTTGTTTCACTATATTTTCAGAGATATAGACCAAGAAATTTAGGGTTTTTGGAGGCTTACTAATTGCATCCCAAACAACTGACTTGGGGAAAATAGTCATAACTTTCTCTCTGAGTATCAGATTGAAATTTCATAGGAATTTATAGAAAGAGGAAGGACTTTAACTTGTTGTGTATCATTTTCAGGTAGGTCGAAACAGTGACACGTGTAAGGTCATACAAGTTTGATCTACTAAATTAGTCTATAATAAAGTCATCGTAGGCGATTTGGCATAATCCTTTTTTGAAGAATCCAATATTGATCAGATTAGTGGGGTTAGAAAGAGGATGCATAGAGCTACCACAAGACACAATTTCAGAACTTGGAGATCTGGAATTACAAAGTTACAGTCGTTTCAAGATCGAGCTCCTAAAATCAAGAAAAAGTGATATGAGGAAGTTTGATGGAATGGATCCGGTAAATTAGATACTACAGATGGAGCAATATTTTGATTTACATGATGTACAATTGTTACAAAAGGTACATATTTCATCTTTATATTTAGAATCAAATCAGTTTGTATCGTATAGAGGGCTTTGCTCTTGTAAAGCACTTGTCACCTAGCCAATTTTCATGGAGAAAATGATAGCACATTATGAGGATAAAAAGTGAAACGCCTTCTTTAGCCAATTGATAAATATAAAAAAAAAGGGGTTAAATGACAGAGTATGTTGAGGACTTCGAAAAATTGAATATAAGGGTAATTGATATTCGAGAGAAGGAAAGGATTGATGTCTTCATAGGGACTTTAAAGGATAACGTTCAACATGAGGTTTGTCTTTGGGAACCTAATTCATTAGAGAAGGCATTCAGGTTGGCATGAAAAATTGAAAGCGTACTTATGGAAAAAAGGAATCCTACCACTCACAACTATAAATATGGAAAAAAAAATTCTCCTAGCCTTCCAAACCCTACAAGGTTTACACCACAACAATTGGAAGAAATAAGAGAAAAAGGGACTTGTTACAGTTGTGATAGAAAAATACACTAAAAGTCATAAGTGTGCTGAGAAGAAATTATTTTACATAGATTGTGGAGAGGAGGAAGAAAAGGATCAAGAAACATCAAAATAAGAGGATATACACCAAGAACCAATCCCAGAGACAAAAGAAATAAATTCAACCATATCTTGTAAAGAATTAACAAGAATTACCACTCAAACTCTTAAGATAAAAAGACATATCAAGAAGAAAAAGTTTCAAGAAGTGAAAGATCACATCGAGCATCAAGAAATGAATCCAACCATATATTTTAATGCTTTGGCAGTAATTATCACTCCTCAAACTCTCAAGATAGAATGAAATATCAAGAAGAAAAAGGTTCAAGTAGTAAAAGATCACATTGAGCATGAACAACAAGTTCTCCAACTTTTAAAGGATAACCTAACTTTGGTGCAAAATTGAATGAAACAAAAGGCATATCAACATAGCAGTGAAATAAGTTTTGATGTAGGCAATTGGGTATTTTCATGACTACATCCATACAAACCAATGTCCCTCAAGCAAGGTAAGAAGGATAATAAATTGTCACCAAATTACTATGGTCATTACAAGGTGATGCAAAAGATTGGTAGTATGGAATACAAATTGGAGCTTCCTGCATCTTCTTGAGTTCCCCTGGTTTTCCATGTTTCATGATTAAACAAGGTTATAGGTGGCAAGATCCCAATTCAAAAAAGATTGCCAAAACTTGACGAGGAAGAAAAAATCCTAGTGGAACCTAAGGAATTCATGGAAAGAAGAACCCAACAACTACGAAATCTATCAATTTTAGAGTATCTCATCAACTAGAAGAACTTACCCATTGAAGATTCCACATGGGAAGATGAGAATTTTATACAGAAGCATCCAAAACTAGTCAAGCATTGAGGACAACAATTTTTGAAGGAGAGGGGCATGTTAGGTTCCGATACTACTAGTGTAACCCCTTATTGTTATTAGTGCAACGCCCTTATTATATTGTTGTGCCTATGTAGTCCCCATATTGTTATTATTATGCCCCATAGAAGCCCACTATTATTATTGTTGTGCCCTTACATTATTATTGTTATGTCATCTCTAATTATAATATAGCTCCTTAGACTCCCATATATAGAAAGAAGGTATTGTCATTTGTATCATCCAAGAATTGTTCATTTGTGTAATGAAAGGAGGTTTCCCCCTCGAAGAGGCTGATTCTGAAGTCATTGATTTATCTTTTCTATCTTTTTGTGAGATGGTTTCATAATAAGCTCTCATTGGAAGGGAGCTCCAATCCCCTTATCTAATCATTAGCTACTACTGGCAGGAAGCTTTGACTTCCTCACTAAAGGATCCAACCCTCAACAATATCCATGGACCATGTTTCATCCAATTTCCAAACTAGATCCAATATCAACACTTATTCTCAATCATCACTGTAAAACAATCATCAATCTCTGACACACAAAATCAACTAATCACTAAAACCCAAACAACTAATACATAATTAAAACTTAACCAATGAACTGGAATAGTCAAATCACTATAACCAGTACATAGAACTAAACTCAGAATGTTGCATCAACACACAGAATCAACTGCAATCCTGATCATTCATTTTCCAAAATGTATGCGCTACTTCACTTAAGGAAACCTGTGTGCATACGCGCTTTTCTGGAGAGAAACCCGCATATAGATCTTAATATACTAAAAACTGAAATTTTGACCACTGCAATTTTTGCAAGGAACACTAAATCAAACTCAGATCCAATGCAACACTCTGAACCAATCATAGAACTGTCTCTGATCTTCGATCACATTCAACAAGTAATCTTAACATTCATCAATTAATTAATACCCAAATTCAACTTCATCATTCAATTAGATCTACTTCAGACATTATCACTCAACCCAGATCAACATGATGACATCATTGATAAACAATACAGAAATAGTAGCACTGATCAGGTTGATCAATCATTTATGAACTGAAACTTCTTACTTTATATATGCGACTTTGCAGAATTGAACCCGTGTGTGTACACGCTTTTCTTGGAACCAACCAGTGTATAGATCTGAAAATTTTGAACTAAAATTGCGCAGCTCTCCAGAAATTTAGAAAGACCTCGATCATAATAATGAAAGATAAAACATGCATCAGTACTTATATCCATTCAATCCTTGAACAAATCATACAATGAACATTTGTTTCAGGTTTCATGATCCTGATCCATCATTGTATTCATCGTTGCATAATTATTTCATATCAATGTGACAATTATGGCCCTTACACTGTAAATATACTTCAGATTGAAGTATTCATCAAAAACTCTTTCACTTCCACACTTAGCCCTTTGATCTTCACTTCTTTATATATTTTAGCCCTCATCCAATACCACGGGTCAAAACAACATTAGTGTCGGTGGTAATCTTTGACAGGATCATTGTTGACTTATATGGGCCTGACCTAGGTTCAGAAGAATTATTTAGCCAAACAAATCCCGCAGCTACCGTCCCTTTCAAAAATAGCCCTGGAGCACAGACTGAGGTCTCACCCGAGGTAGTAGGGGAGGGCACTGGAACCAGGTTTCTGCATCCTTGGGATGTCTTGATGTGGTCTGGAGGGCTCACACATCGTCCTACAACCTCACACTGCTCTTCTTCTGCGTAGACCCGAAACAGGGCTACTTCTCAATACTAATCACTGAATGATTTATTATCGATTAGATCTACTTAAAAGGGTCTTTAAGAAAACATTTAATCAAGATAACTAGTGCACGTACTTAACAGAGATACAGATTTAGATTAATCCATAACATAGCATGCGCATAAAGAATTAATAGCAATATCAATCATAAATTAACCAGATCTGCAATAGCTCAGATTGACACAATGTTTCAAAATCAACTTATCTTTATTTCCACTTTATCACCAATACATCGAGATCCACCCTGCACACTCAGCTGCAGGGGTCCGCGCACATAGCTGCGGACTCTACCAGGCCTCTATGCACACAACTGCAGAGCCTCTACCCACTACCCAATACCCTCAACTCAGACTTATAGATGCTTCAAAACTTCTTCTCAACAACCCATTACATACCAAAAATTTTCCTTCTACCTGTAGAGCCTCGCTCTATTTATACCTTCCTAGGGTCCACTGACCAACTTACTTCCTATTATTCTATATTATTTCTTGGGTAGAAAACCTTTTGACTTGACCTTTTACATTTTGCGCTATGCATATTTTGGAGTTTTACAATATTTTATCCTACTTATAGGCTCTCAGCCCCAAAACTGTTACGCGGGACATCCACTACCCAACAGTCCCCCAACACAATCATAGTGACTTGTCTCGAGTCACTTGTCGGTGTAGCGAGACATGCTACCTTGGCTTTGCGGTTCTCCTCCCTTTGAGTGATAGTTGTCGTCCTACTGTTGCGTCGTCATCTCCTATAACGCTTCGTCCGGCTCCTGCTTCGTTGTTTCTACCAATTCTCGTGACTGATAATGCTCATTCTGCTCTACTCGGTTAACACAGAACACCCCCTCATAGGATTTTAGCTCGAGCAGGGGAGCCGCATATGCGTCCTCCTTGTACCACCGCAGCCGCTTCCTACCTTTGTATCTGTTATTCACACTGTCTGTTGTAGCTTGTGTTGTAATTTTGCAAGACCTTTGCTATTGTCAGCACAATCCCAATCCTTAAGGTACATCCGGGACGAGTTATTAACTGCATTTTGACCAGTGGTCTCCATCTTTCCATCCTTTCTCTTTTCTGTTGCAGTTCGTTGGCCTTCCCCTGAGCAAGGCGGTGGCATCCAGACCAATTCTGCTTCATGTATCCCATTTTCCAGTACATCCCCTACTGTTGATGTTGAACTCTGTGTGGCGCTCGCAGCTGTCAACACCATGTTCCTCAGAGAGCCCTGCCTTTCCATTGGCCAGATCACCACCCTCGGGCTTACTCCTTGTGCAGAGATAATGAAAAGTTCCATATTGGTAACCAGCATGTTTTTTCCAAAAGTGTAGGTTGCCCTGTGGATGCCCCTTTGTGATTTATAAGCGTTTCGAATTTAAAATTCACTGGCTCCCGCCTGTTATGGCATCCTCGTGTTAAACCTATGGCAGCTCATTCCATATCTGGCTCATAACCCTTCTCTTAATTTTCTGTCGCCCGCTCCCTTTTTCCATAATGGAGACATCTTGTCATGAATAGTGACAGTAACGGTCACCTCTCCTCTTAGCAACGCATCTGTGCAACTGCGACCTTTGTGATTGGCCA
This sequence comes from Pinus tabuliformis, assembly GCA_031772625.1. Taxonomy (NCBI): domain Eukaryota; kingdom Viridiplantae; phylum Streptophyta; class Pinopsida; order Pinales; family Pinaceae; genus Pinus; species Pinus tabuliformis. Next base: position 640,490,061 of record CM062815.1, on the reverse strand, counting down.
AATTTACGCGTATCTTGGTGATGAGCCCTAGAAATGGGTAATTATATGGGCTCATTTTGCCTCTTAGCTCGAATTAATCCACCATTTTCATTATTTTATTGCATGTTTTTTATTATATTTATGCTAATAGAGTGAATTGGGTTAGTCATTTTTCCATGTAGTCTAATGTGTGCTTTATGCAGATTTTTTGGTCAATTTTGGACAAAGTCAAAGGATTTATGAGCATTTGGTAGCCAATATTCAAGGAAAACAGGGAAGAGGATTTATAGGGGGATGTCCCCTTCATTTATGAACCCTTACCTCAAATTCTCCATCAGAAACTCGGAGCATAAGCAGCCACATGAGTGCATCCAAGGGGCAGCCGAGCAAGTAAAGAAGGACTGTTGTTTATCTGCAGTTTTGGGAAGCTGAGCCCCTTGATTTTAGGAGAGTTGTTGGAGGCTCGAGTTGTATAAATAGTAGGGCTTAGGTGCTCAGTTTTTTTAGTTGGATTTTAGCCAGTCATTAGTAGAATTTTCGCACTTTTGTGCAGCACTTGTTCAGCTTATTTTCGAGTTTCTCTTCGAGAACAGTTCATGTAATGTGACTATTATTTTTGGTAATGAAGATGAAACAGTTTTCGAGCCAGTACTAATCTCTTTTAGAGGGATGAAGCTCTTGGTTTAGGGCCCAACCCAAGCGTCCCAACACCTCTTACTCTGTACTTATATGTTTTTTCTTCAGTTCATGAGTTAATTTCTATTACATAGATTCATTTTACTTCGTTAGATTAGGTTGCTTTAGATGGTTTGCATAGTTGTTTTGTGTTTTAGTTGCTTAAGTAGGTTACTGTAGTGACAAAATAAGATTCAAAAATGCCAACAACAGGCCCTGATCTCCTTTCTCCCTTTCTGGGACTATGATTTGAAGTCAAGGCACTTCTGCTGCCACCAAAAACATAGTTTTTGCTCTTCCATGCAACTGCTAGTGTGATAACTTGGTTTGGAAAGATTGATATATTGGTTCAGATTCAATTGATTATATCATTTCCTATTCTTTTACCATATATCTCTATGCGTACTTTTCTATTCACAAGTTACTATTCAACATTTTCTGTTTGTAGGTCAAAAATTAGGTCAAGCTAGGAAAAAGTTATGTTTTCATGGCATAGTTAGTTCTTTCTTCGATCAGTTTTCATAAGTAGATGTGAAAATCTCTTGTAGGACACCTTAGCTCACAATACATCCATAAAACAGCCCGCACTAGCTCACTTCTCATAGATTTCCCAAGTCATTTGCAACATTTTGCCAATCTGCCCTAATTTCTGTGTTTTCTCCATAAGTTGTCCTCTTGCCATTTGAACAAATCCAACCATCTTGTTATTTCTTGATATTCCTTGACAAGATCCAGACACCTCAATACCTTCATCTAGCCATTCAGTTACCCTTTCCAATCATTTTTCCACCTTCAAACCTCCAAAAATAGCTCTCGGGCTCCTCTTGTGGATCCTCCTGTAGATCCCCTGCAGCCTCCTGTAGAATTTCATGCGAGTGATTTTTCTAAGTCCAATCACTATGGAAGTCCTTAGAAGGGTACTAGGGGCTTCTTAGGACCTCTCCACACCTTCCTCCACCTCTGCAAAAACCAAATCTACCTTCCTTCGCCACCAAACCTCTGTACAATCACCACCAGATAAATCACAAGCATAATAACATCATATAAAAACACTCAAAAGCAGAAAAAGATGTTTTCTTCTCATTTCTTTTCAAAAGTAGCTTGAATAAATGAAATTTACCTTTTCAGTAGTCAATGGAACTCTTTTCTTTAGTTTCCATCTCTTTTCTTGCAAAAGCAGGGTTAGTTCGATAAATTAGGGTTTGCTAGGGTTTGTGTTACATTTCAGTTTTCCTTCTCTTTATACAAATAGAATAGCCTCTGTAGAGTTAGTTTTCTTTCATCACAGTTAAAAGCTTCTTTTGAGAACTCATAGATGTTGGCTTAAGCTCCTAGTGATCTTGCGCCAGCTGACCAAGTGACAGCCTACAGTAAGAGTGAGTACTTGTGCATGCAGCACTGTTGCTTCCAAGTTTGTTACGAACTACCGGGTTGATAAAAGGAAAGTAGGGAGCCCCAAGAGTTGTAGCATCATTGCTGCAACACTGGTGCTCACCACTTTTTGGTGCCATTGCCAGGGAAACGTCAGAGTACTTTGTGATTACTACTTTTCTTCTATTTTCTACTGCAACATTCTGCTAAGTAGTTTATTTCAACAAAAGTAGAGTAGTTGTTCCTTTTAGTTTCTGCATTTCCTTTTCAATTTCTGCAATTTCCATTTTAGCAAAAGTAGATTAGTCATTTCCCTGCTTTCATTTCAATTCTGCAATTTCCATTTCAGCAAAAGTAGATTAGTCATTTCCCTACTTTCATTTCAATTCGGAAATTTCTATTCCAGCAAAAGTAGATTAGTCATTTCCCTACTTTCCTTTCAATTCTGCAAAAGTATATTAGTCATTTCAATTCCCCACCCATTTCATTTTCTTTCCTTTTCAGTTCTGTAATTGCATTTCTGCAAGTTCATTTCAGTTAGTTGCAATTCGTTTGTTCAATCAATTTCAGTTTTGTAGGTACAAGTAGTGGAAAAAAACAAAAACCAACCAAAAATATTTCCTTTCATGCCTCATAGGAGTAGATATAATTCAAGAAAATGTTTGCCCAACACCCCCACTACTTCACACAGCCAACCTTCTCTCTTATTTGGTGGTTTCAATCAAGAAAAGCCCTTAGGTAATAGCCAGACATTTTTGAAAAACCTATAGGGAAGAAGAAGAAGAAAACATTCCTTCGGAGCCAATGGCTGAAAACAGAAATTTTGGGAGCAGTACCTTTTCTTCCAACTCATCCATTAAAGGTGAAATTGGAAGCATTCTAGAAGAGCTCAAGAGTGAGATGCTGCAAATTCTTGCCATACATATCAAAAGAAGACAAGAGGAAGTAGAGAGGGCTTTGGCCATTTTTTTCCCTAGATGCACCGGGAGGCATCCTAGGAATGAATGCCCATTGAACTCCATAGAGGTTTGTTCAATCTGTGAAGAAAATCATTCTATAGACAAGTGCCCGTCCTTACCCAGACTTAAAGTTGTATACCAAGGGGCCGAAGGAGTCACTGAACAAATCTATTACATAAACCAAAATAGGTCACATGGACCTAGACCATACTAGCAGGGGATGCAAGGGACATCTCAGACATACTACAACCCCAACCAAGTCACATTCATACCTTCTTGGGCCCCCCAGCTCATCCTTCCTGGGCCACACCTCCTCCTTGGTCCTTCACATCTCCATATCATGCCCAACCAGCCAACCATTCATTTCAATCCTATGATCAGCCAGCACCTCAGTGGAATGCACCTCATCAAGGGTGGAGGCCCTAGTACAACCCTCCTCCCACTCTTTTGCCTCCACCACCTACTCAACCATTACCTCCTGCTCCACCAAGGCAACCCCAAATGCCCCAAATTCCTGCCCAGCTGAACCTGAACCTAAACAACAGGCAGGCCCAACAAGTATATAGTGGGGAACCACCATTTTCAAACCTGCACATTGGAGTAGTTGAACCCAATTACAATGCTAAGGTGCAACACTTCCAAACAACTCCTCTTGAGCTCAATGATATTCACCATAGCTCAGTAAGAGTATTGCAAAAAAAGAGATTATATTGATATCATTGAAGGACCACACCCAGCAGAAGAAGATGAAAAAGAGAAGATCAAATAACCATGGGCTACACTTGATGAAGAGAAGACATCAGGATCAGAGATAGAGAGAGCTCCCTCGTGGTTACCATCAAATCCTCCATGTATTCAAGAGAAAAATCAGCAAAAAGAGGAAGATGTGAAGGTCATGATAGAAGAAGACATGAAGAATGATCTAGATCAATAAAAGGACCAAGGAAATCACAACTATATTCAGATCTGGTTCCAAACAGTCACTAAGTTGCAGCATCACTCTCTTCTTCAACTATGCTTGATCCCTTCAGAGTCAAATAATTTGGTCTCTGAAATATGGATACCTGTCAAAGCATGCATTTCAAGCCTCCACATAATTTTGTCTATCATCTCGATGTGCACATGGCTCCATTGGAAGTACTCTTATACTCGAAAATGATTTTTTTTCCAAGTAGGGTAGGGTAGAGAAAAAAAAGAAAAAAAGTGAAAAATAAGAGGAAAAAATAAAAATCTAAGGTGAAAACCTCCTCGGAGGCGCCTCAGATTGGCTCGTTGATTGAAAACCTCTATGAGGCGGTCAATGGGTTGGAAAGAAGAGAAAAGAAAAAGAAAATAAGATCCCTGGGTGAGAACCTCCCTTGGAGGTGCCCAGGGCAGGAAATTAGGGTGAAAACTTCCTCAAGGCGCCCTAGTTGTTTTCAAAAAAAAAAAGAAAAAGAAAAAGAAAAATTGAATTTCTAGTTTATTGTAGGTTTGCAGGAGAACTTCAAGAAACAGCAGTAGGTGCCAAGAAAGTTTTGAAACCAATAATAGCACCTATCCTACCTTCCCTCACCCTTCTCCATCATACTTGACATTCTTTCCACCTCACTGTGCTTCTTATTTGAAAACTGTGTTTTCTACAGGGGACTCCTGTAGAAATTATAGAGAGCTAGAAATGGATTTTAAAAGCAGTTTGGGGAATAGGGAAGCTTCATAAAGGGTTTATAAATCCCCCTGCAATCTTCAAACCTCTCTTCCATCATTTCTAATTCTGCATTACAACCCAAGCTCATTTTTTCTTACTATCCAAAAAACAGCAGAATGCTCTGATACAAAAATACATAGAGCAGAAATTTGTTTTTTCCCTAACTTGAAAACTGTGCATCCATTTAAAAAATTGTTTCATTGGGAGATGCATATCGGTGATGGTAATAGGCCAAAGCAATTTCAGCCAATTCCAATGTGCGGTTTCCAAGAAATCGGCCTCCATCACCTTCAGCCATTTTCAATTTTTCTCGAAATCCGTGCATCCATTGGCCAAAATTTTTCTATGGGAGGTGCATAATGATGATGGAAACATGCTCAGAAAATTTTAGGTCTATCCAGTCTACGGTTTGGCGGAAATGAACAAAACAACTCACTGTCTCATTAAAATCTAGCATCAGCAGCATGAGGGTGCAAATCTGAAGGTTGAAGCAGACTCTTGAAGATTAGATCCAGCTAAGAAGATACCTGCACAAGAAAAACAACCACACATTAGACAACAAAAAGCATATAGTAGAATGGATACAAGCATGCAACAACTGAATATAAGCATGCAGCAGCAAAAGAGCCAAGTAGCACCACAACACACACATTTCAACTTACAGGTAAGTGTCTAAACTCGTTCCTCTGTTACATCTGTATGATCCAAAACTACATGAAAAAATGGGATGGTTGAGATTAAACTAGATCGGTGGCCAGCTAACTGTCCACCCTCTTCCAATTCAATAGCACTCAGCCAGAGATTACACAGCACATGTGTCTAGTCAACTCACGGAAAATCTAAAAAATAGCTAGTGGCAGATGTTTTGAATTCCAATGCCAATGATGGGAAGTGATTGCAAGCAGAAAGCATAAAGTCTCATGATGACATTGCAGTAGGGACCAACAGTCCAAATAATGCCAACACACATTTTTGCCAGCTCACCATCAGCAGAAATATCTCAAAGAAAACATAAGTATGCCTCCTCGAAACTCCTTCACCACCTTTTCTTCCATTTCATCCTCGTCCACTTAGCTGCAGTAAGCTCTATACCACCACCATAACCTCGAAATCATCATCCTCTATTGTTTTTAGCCATTTTTCTGCTATCAACATTCTACAGGAGCAGTAACATGTTCTATAGGAGGGCCAGTAAGCTATTTTGGAGAGGAAACACGGTTTTTAGCGCAATTCTCGGGCTGCAGAGGTAGGTTCTTGGCATACCTCCATTGAATATCAAAATATGCTAACTGTGGTTTAGCTTTTGAGGAGAGAATACAACTGTTGGGGGGAGGAAATTCATAAAAAAATTGCTTCTTATGGTTGAAAAAATACAGTCTCTATCTCTCTATTAAAAAAAAAAAAAATCTCTCCATTTCCATAGTTGGTTTTTCAAGGAATCATAAACAAAATGACAGGAGGTTTTATGAGAAGGTGACGAAATTGGTGACTTAGAAGAACAAGAAGGGAAGAAGGAAGAAACCAATATAGAGGAGGAGAAAGCTAAAGAAACAGAGCAGGGAGAGACAGAAACAAAGAAAGAGACAGAAGGAGGAGAAAAAAGGCAGAAGAGCAGACTAAGGGCAAGGAAGGCACAGCAAAGGCACAAGAACTAGACCCCCAACCCAATTTGGGCTCTTATTACAATCTTCTTGAAGGGGGGAAATTATTCCCCAGAAATTTACAGTCCCACTTTTCCTTGAATTGGAAAAAGAGAGGATAAGGAGCCACCACTGGATGCAGATTGCCAAGTCGAAAGGGGTGGAAGATATTGGCCACATGGAGAGCAAGCTCATAGAAATGGGTAGAGAGCTGGCCACTGTAAAGAATGTGGAAGCAATCAGAAGATCTCACCTGGAAACAGAGAATGAACTGTTAAGAAAACAGCTGCAAGAAAGGGGAACCGAGGCACACAATGAAATGCTAAGAACACATCTATAAGAAAGGGGAACCCATGCAAACAATGAAATGCCAAGAACGTAGCTGCAAGAAAGGGGAACCCGGATAGAGACTGCAATGTTGAGAAAACTATTGCAAGAAAAGAAAATCTAGTTGGCATGCATGGCCAGCTGGGCTATGGAGGCACTACAGTGCAGACAGCCAGCCAAATCATATGGAGTGTATCTCAAAGGCCAGTGTCTACAATTTCATATCAAGACCCTGGCACAGAGAGGCACCATGCCTTTCTAGGATTATAGGTAGTTCATGGATTTATGTGATCACAGTTCAGCAGAGGACAAGGTAAGGTTAGCATAATTTTATTTGCATAACATGGACTTTACTGCTATGAACCTATGGGACCCCAACGCTAGGTTGGGAGATTTGCAGCTGATGGCCATGGCATCATGGATGAGTCATGAAGAGAAAGAGCAACAAAAATTAGGAAGTTGATGGAAAAAGAACAAGATGAACCCATGATGATCAGAGCAAAGCTAGAAGACCCTATGGCTCTAATTATCACTCATCAGCAACTTGTAGCTGATCCTCAAACTGACCCCAAGCACATCAATGATCAGGCCCAAGCTATAGCACGTTTTGAGGATATGGAGAGATTGCTTGGAGATGAGTGCATTCATGCCTGCATGAGAAGGTGGAACACATTTCCCCATAGCCTACAGAATAGGGAGTACCACTCCCCAAACAAGATGAGAGAAGCACTAAGAAGAGTGCCCCTATATAAGCACTCTATACAAAGTCTGAAGGCCCATTGGATTGGTTTGAAGCTGAGTCCTCCACTGCTACTAGAACTGCTAGAAGGCATAAAGGAAGAAGAAGAAAAACAGCAGTGGGAAAAGTTGGATGCAAAAGTTGGATTCCATGATAGGGAAGAAAATCTCATATTTGAAGCATGGAATGTCAGAGAGGCCATCAAGGCCATCAAGGATGAAGAGATAGATTAGTTGCTTAGAGGATGAGCAACACCTTCAGTAGGGGGTTAATGATGAGCCCTAAAAATGGGTAATTATATGGGCTCATTTTGCCTCTTAATTCAACTTAATCCACCATTCTCATTAGTTTATTGCATGTTTTTTATTATATTTATTCTAATAGAGTGAATTGGGTTAGTCATTTTGCCATGTAGTCTAATGTGTGCTTTATGCAGATTTTTTGGTCAATTTTGGAAAAAATCAAAGGATTTATGAGCATTTGGCAGCCAATATTCGAGGAAAACATGGAAGAGGATTTGTAGGAGGATGTCCACTTCATTTATGAACCCTTACCTCAAATTCTCCATCAGAAACTCCGAGCATAAGCAGCCACATGAGTGCATCCAAGGGGCATCTGATCAAGTAAAGAAGGACTGCTATTTATATACAGTTTTGGGAAGCAAAGCCCCTTGATTTTAGGAGAGTTGTTGGAGGCTCGAGTTGTATAAATAGTAGGGCTTAGGTGCTCAGTTTTTTTAGTTGGATTTTAGCCAGTCATTAGTAGAATTTTCGCACTTTTGTGCAGCACTTGTTCAACTTATTTTCAAGTTTCTCTTTGAGAACAACTCATGTAATCTGACTATTATTTTTGGTAATGAAGATGAAACAGTTTTCAAGCCAGTACTGAACTCTTTCAGAGGGCTAAAGCTCTTGGGTTAGGGCCCAACCCAAGCAGCCTAGCACCTCTTACTTTGTACTTATATGTTTTTGCTTTAGTTCATGAGTTAATTTATGTTACATAGATTCATTTTACTTCGTTAGATTAGCTTGCTTTAGATGGTTTGCATAGATATTTTGTGTTTCAGTTGCTTAAGTAGGTTAATGTAGTGACAAAATAAGATTCAAAAAGGCCAACAGTAGGCCCTGATCTCCTTTCTCCCTTTCTGGGACTATGATTTGAGGTCAAGGCACTTCTGCTGCCACCGAAAACACAGTTTTTGCTCTTCCATGCAACTGCTAGCGTGATAACTTGATTTGGAAAGATTGATATATTGGTTCAAATTCAGTTTCTTAGACAATTTCTTGTTCTTTTGCCATATATCTCTATGTGTGCTTTTTTATCCACAGGGTACTGTTCAACATTTTCTGTTTGTAGTTCAGAAATTAGGTCAAGCTAGGAAAACGTTTTGTTTTCATGGCATAGTTAGTCCTTTCTTCGATCAGTTTTTGTAAGTTGATGTGTAGATCTCTTATAGTACACCTCAGCTCACCATACATCCATAAAATAGCTAGAACTAGCTTACTTCTTATAGATTTCCCAAGTCATTCACAACATTTTGCCAATCTGCCCTAATTTTTGCGTTTTCTCCATAAGCTGTCCTCTTGCCATTTGAACAAATCCAACCATCCTGTTCTTTCTTGATCTTCCTTGACAAGCTCCAGACACCTCAATACCTTCATCTAGCCATTCCGTTACCCTTTCCCATCATTTTTCCACCTTTAAACCTCCAAAAATAGCTCTCAGCCTCCTCCTGTAGATCCTCTTGTAGATCCCCTACAACCTCCTGTAAAATTTCTTGCGAGTGATTTTTCTAAGTCCGGTCACTATGGAAGTCTTGAAAAGGATACTAGGGGCTTCTTAGGACCTTTCCACACCTTCCTCCACTTTTGCAAAAACCAACTCCACCTTCCTTCATGACCAAACCTTTGCACAATCACCACCAGATAAATCACGAGCATAATAACTTCACATAAAAACACTCAAAAGCACAAAAAGGTGTTTTCTTCTCATTTCTTTTCAGAAGTAGCTTGAATAAATGCAATTTATCTTTTCAGTAGTCAATGGCACTCTTTTCTTCAGTTTCCATCTCTTTTCTTGCAAAAGTAGGGTTAATTGGATAAATTAGGGTTTGCTAGGGTTTGCTAGGGTTTGCGTTACATTTCAGCTTTCCTTCTCTTTCTGCAAATAGAATAGCCTCCATAGAGTTAGCTTTATTTCATCATAGTTAAAATATTCTTCTGAGTACTCATAGAAGTTGGCTTAAGCTCCTAGTGATCTTATGCCAGCTGACCAAGTGACAGCCTGCAGTAAGAGCTAGTACTTGTGCATACAGCACCGTCGCTTCCAAGTTTGTTACGAACTACTGGGTTGATAAAAGTAAAGTCGGGAGCCCCAGGAGTTGCAACATTATTGCTGCAATACTGGTGCTCACCACCTGGAAATCACGCCTCTTTCCCCCAGAATGCTTTATCGTCCCACACTCTCTTTCAACTGGTTGGAGTGGTGAGACTGTTCCTTAGGCGGTTATTCAAGTGGTCGGCCCACCTGTGTAGAACTTCAGGCAACTGCCATTCACTCTTCCCAGGAAGGGGTCTCCATTGAGTTTGGCAAGCTGAATTGTGCCCCCATCCATAACTTCTTTGATGACATAAGGTCCCAACCAATGCATTCGGAGTTTGCCAAGGAATTTCTCGAACTTGTTGTCATATAGTATTACCAGATAATTTTCCTTGAAGGTGCACACCTTGATATGGTGATCATGCCATGCTTTCTCTTGCTACTTCTGTACTTACTGATGGAATCCAACCAAAAACCATTCCTCCTCCAGTTCCTCTATCTGTGTGAGCCATTCCTCCAAAGCCCAATAGTCTACCATACCTGTTATTGCCGCTATCTATAGACTAGGCACAATGCATTCCATAGGCATAATGGCCTCCTTGCTATAGACTAACCGAAAAGGTGTCTGGCTCGTCATCTTCTTGCACATGGTTTAGTATGCCCATAGCACAACAGGGATGTGTAAGTCCCAGCCATTTCGCTGCGCGTTATAGACTTTGGTCAACGCAGTCTCCAAGATTTTGTTGAATGCTTCAATGGTCCCATTCGCTTGCAGGTGGTATGGTGTGCTCTATTGGTGATATATCTGGAATTCCTCAGTGAGTGTGCTGATTGTTTCATTCAGAAAATGCATTCCCCAATCGCTCATGAGAATTTTGGGACATCCAAACCTTGTCAGTACATTCTCGAACAAAAACTTCGCAGCTATCACAACCATGGAGTCCTTAGCCAGCTGTGCCTCTGCCCATCGAGTCAAATATTTTGTCGCAGTGATGATATAGCACACACTCGTCTTCCCTCATGACAGGATAGGTCCTACGAAGTCAATTTCCCACTTCTCGAATGACTGTAGCATCATCTGTGGGCCCACCCCGGGTCAGAGCTCTGCTTCAGTATACTGAAGCAGAAGTCAATTTCCCACTTCTCGAGTATACCAATTTCTGGGAATGACGTCTAGGGTGTGATAAAATAAGTTTACCCATTCTGGTTGAGGTTCCCCTCCGTAGGCTTTGATCCATCTGGTAAGGTGCATGTGCGGGTCATCATGTCCATCGTATTTCTACATTATTCATAGTTCTGGCTTCCCAAATCTTATCTGCATCATGCACCTATAGCTGTGCCAATCTTCGAAAGTCCCTTCATGTGTGCCCCACCATCGTGTAGGTGTCACACGCAACACCCCTCTCAACACATCAAACTGTTGGTGCTCTAGTACCATGATTTTAAATTTGGTCAGAAATTCATCTATTATTGTTGGCCCATCATACATCAGCAGTTTGTGATCCTAGGCCCTCACACAGTACAGAGATTTAGTCACCATGTTGCAATGTAGTGTGGTTACTCCGTTCAACCTGCTATTCCATTGCTCGTCTTCTACATCTGAATCGGTGGTGTAGGACTCTACATAGCCCCATGATATTCTTCTATCCTCCGTTTCTTGCCTTTGTGTAGAAATATTGTAGATACAATCTAATTCGTCGTCACTTCCTTTGTTGCGTACGGGTTCAATGTAGCGTGGTCCTTCAGCCGGATCTAGCAGAACAACTACGCGAAGCGACTTTGTTTCAAATATCATTGTCCACTTCTTTAAATTAATAACCCCATTCATGTCGGTGGCCCAGTCTATTCCTAACAATGCAGGATAAGGCATACTTTCATCCACGATTTCAATTACTTCAAAGTCTGTTCTGGTGCTCACGCCTTCTATATCTACCATAATTCCTTGCAACCTTCCCATGGGCAAGATCTTTTGTTGGTTTGCCATCCGCAATTGAATAGGAGACCATTGTAGTGTAGGCCTACCCATGTGCTCCCAAGTTTTTTTAGGCAGTACATTTGCATCCGAGCCCAAATAAAAAATGATCTGATCCATCTCATAGTCGCAAATTTGTGTCGTTAATTGCATCTCTCGCCCTATCCGTGTTGCGTGTTTTCCGAGTTTATGGACCACGTTAGGTTCTCGTGTCCCCATGCACCTATTTATTAATTCTTGCAAGCCTCTAACTGCTTTATTGTCGTGCAACAATTTTATGCATGTCTCTAAAAAGGTAGCTATCATCGAGGGATCCCTGTCCTGCTCAGGTTGATCCCTGCTACCTGGGGTAGAGACCTTCGCGAAGCTCTCCCTAGCTTCTAGATATGTCTCCTTGCCAACCCTTACGTCTTCCTTACTTAAGTTCCTTTTATCCTCTCCTGTGGCCATGCCACTTCTTAGTACCATGTTTACCTGGGGGTCTTCATCGCGGGGTTCGAACCTCATCATCTACACGTTTTGGGTTGTCGTAGGTTGCGCTGCCCTTTTTTCACAAATTTGTGCTATCAGTGTGGGGCAATCTATCAGCTCATGATAGAATTGCTCACAGTAAGTGCATGATATTCTAGTTGGGTTGGTACAATCCTGTGCATAATGTCCTATTCCTTTGTAGTTATAGCAGATTAGCTGCCCGTGATCCCTTCCTGGCCCCATTCCACCCCATCCTTGTCCACGTCCCTGGAACCCACTGTGCACGATCACCGCGGCTGGATCCTGACCTTGCGCCCCAGTCTACATTCTATAGGCAGGTGATTTGTCCATTAATAATTGATAGCTACGACAGTCTCTTTCCTCATGTCCCACCGATCTGTAAAAGTTGCAAAATAGTTGTTGGGGGGTCTGGTTGAATTTTGGCAGTAGATGACAGTTATCTATGCTATGCTTTCCTCCCACCTGACAGATTGTGCACCAGAGCAGGATTCTCTCACTTGACCCTGCCTGTGCCTCTGGTAGCAATGGTGTTGGTCCCCCCGTTACCACATAATTTGCCAAGACCAGGCAGTGGTCTTTATTGTGCCCCTGGCTCTTGCACTTTATACACCATACTTCCTTCCAAACTTCTCGGTGAGGTGCCTATTCATTTTTTAACTTCTTCATTTCCAAACACAAGTTTTGTATCTGTGCTTGGATTTGCTGAACTCCCAATCCCGAGTCTTGTAACGGAGTTTCGTGCAATCTCATCTCTGTCACCAATGTTTCAACCTGGGTTGAGATCTTCTGTTGTGACAAAGCCATCCTCAGATGTGGTGTTAACAATGCCATAAACCAAGCGCAGTGGTGCGCATCCGTTAGTGTCATGTTTGTTTCGCGGATAGTACTTTTCAGTCTTTGATCCAAATTCCACGGGGTTTCACCAAGCATCATTACGATCTCCTTGAACCCTATTATCGACTTCATTTCTGACTTTGGCCAGCTAAACTCTTTCTTTAGTTCAGTCTGGATTTCTGTTGTTCCCACAGTTGGATGATCGCTTGATTACTTTATGTACCAGGTCAACGCTCGGTCTTGCAGCGCACTAACTGAGGTAGCCTTTCTAATATTCTCATCTGTAATTCTATGTGCATTCCATACTGATGTTAACATGAACCAAAATTGCTCTGGATCTTTTCTTCTTTCTCCTTTGAATACCAGTAGTTGGATCGTGCTCGTCATTGTCAACCTTGTCAATGTACTCTGAACTGCTACTGTTCCTAGTCCCTTCGATCCTTCAATTCCTTTTCTATATTGTCCCTACATTCCACATCAGACACCCCTTAGGCAGATCCCTATCTCAACAATGGAACCATTTGTTGGCTTATATGGGCTTGACCCAGGTTCCAAAGAATTATTTAGCCAAACAAATCCCGTAGCTACCAGCCCTTTCGGCAACAGCCCACGGAGCGCGGATTGAGGTCTCATCCGAGGTAGTAGAGGACAGTGCTGGAACTAGGTTTCCACACCCTTGGGATGTCTTGATGTGGTCTAGAGGGCTCTCACACTGTCCTCCAGCCTTGCGCTACTCTTCTTCCGCATAGACCCAAAACAGGGCTACTTCTCAATACTAAATCACTGAATGATTTATCATAGATCAGATCTACTTAAAAGGGTATTTAAGCAAAAAATTAATCAAGATAACCAGTGAGCGTACTTAATAGAGATACAAATTTAAATTAATTTAGAACATATCATGCACATAAAGAATCAATAGAAATATCAATCATAAATTAACCAGATCTGCAATAGCTCAGATTGACACAATGTTTCAAAATCAACTTATATTTATTTCCACTTTATCACCGATACATCCAGATACACCCTACGCACTCAGATGTAAGGGTTCACAGATAGAGGTGCGGACTCTACCGTGCCTCTGTGCACACAATTTCAAAGTCTCTATCCACTACCAAATACCCTCGACTCAGACTTACAGATGCTTCAATACTTCTTCTTAACAACCCATTACATAATAGATCCAAGATTACATACCAAAAATCTGCCTTCTACCCATAGATCCTAACTCTATTTATACCTTCCTAGGGTTCGCAAACTGACTTATTTCATATTATTCTATATTTTTTCTTGGGAGGACAACCCTTGGACTCGACCTTTTACATTTTTCACTCTACATATTTCGGAGTTTTACAATATTTTTATCCTACTTATAGGCTCTCAGCCCCAAAACTATTACGTGGGACCTCTGCTACCCAACAATCATTATTCATTGTCACATTCATTACTATGGGCCAATACCATGGTAAGGACCCTTGGTATTTAGAATACCATGGTACAAAAACCATATGCTACTTTTCTTCATTGAACTTGCGTGCATAAGTGACTTGGCTGAATAGAACTTGTGTATAGTTTTTGAACTTCCAACTTTATCATTTCTCTAAACTAAATCTTCTTAACTATCATGCATTTTGTCACATCTATATTCATTCTGGTATTATGTTGCATTCATTATATCACCTTCGAACTGACTTGTATATTCTGTTATAGGTGAATTTCCACCAAGGACAGCACATGCATCATAATGCCAACAGTTTGTTGAGCATATTTCATTTCGATGAAGATAGTATCAAGGCCATAACAACATCGAGTTCTCATGGGATTCCATGCTTCATGTCTCCTTATTCCTCCCATAAAAATCATTCACGCCATTTGTATCATCAAAAGATATCATTTACATAGTGTAAACCAAGGGTTTCATCCCTACTAGTCATGTTAACTAGTTAAAAAACCCCATCCCTGCGTGAGACACATTTTAAGAAAGTAATATGTCAAGAATTTCACTTTCCATTAAGGTATATATCTCAATCAAGCCTGGCATAGTTGAAAAAATATTGTTGGGGGAGGTATCTTGTCCGCATGAAGTTTCCACATACAAAGCTCTATTTCAAGAATATAGGGACATATTTTCTTGGTCCTATTTGGAAGTGCTTGGTATAAGCCCCACCATTGTAGAGCACCACATAAACAAATTCCCTAATGCCTCCCTTGTAAGTACAAAAAGAACAACCACTGCATCCACCAAAGGTTGTAGCTATCAAACTCAAAAATGGTAAATTTCATATAGATCAGTTCATTTAACTCATTGCCTACACATATTGGGTTTCCAAACCTTATACACCCATCATGAAGAAAAAGGGACATTACATATATGTACTATTTTTTGTGATTTGAACAACGTGTGCCCTAAGGATAATTATATCACGCCCTTCATTGACGAAGTCATTAACATTTGTGTCGGGCAAGAAGAATTTTCCTTTATGGATGGTTTCTCAAGCTATAATCAAATTTATATCTAACATACAGATCAGTACAAAAAATGCTTTCACAACCCCTTGGGGTACCTTCGCTTATAAGGTTATTCCCTTCGGAATTAAGAATGTTGGATCCACCTTCCAATGATCCATGAACTAGATCTTCCATGACTTGGCTCGTCTCATCTTAGCGTACTTGGATGACCTCATTTTTCACTCTAAAAAACACTAACCATATGGAGGATCTATGATTTGTATTTCAACACTTTTTACAATATAACTTACACTTCAACCCCCTCAAGTGTGTGTTTATGTCGATGTAGGATGCCTTTTGGGCTTCATTGTCTCCTAGTAGGGCATCAAAGTTGACCCACACAAATTCCAAGCAATCTGTGAGATCCTTCCACCAAAAACTTATAATGAAGTTACAAAGCCTATAGGGCAAGGCCAATTTCTTATGGCATTTTCTTCCTGATTATGCCACATGTGCACATGTTTTCCTTTATCTCATCCATCAAGACATTTTATTCCAATGGAATGATCAAGCTCAAGAACCACCAATAAGTCATTTTGATCACAATAAGGACTACACCCTTTTCCTCTCAGCATCGGAAGTATCAATTGCAGGTGTACTCATCCAAGCAAGAAATGATAATAGAGAACATGTCATCTATTATATCAGTAAAAACCTAGCGGGACCTTCTTTAAACTATGAGCCAATGAAAAAGACAGCCTTAGCCCACATACACTCTGTGTAAAAGATTTGGCATTAAATAATTCTTTGGACTATCATGGTAGTTTCTAGTATCAATCCCATTTGGTGTTAGGTCACTCGTTGAATGATGGACCATGAATACACCCATTGGATCATCATATTGTAATAATCTGATCTCTAGTTTGCTTCCCCTAAAAGCAAGAAGACTCTTATCCTTGTCGAATTCATTACCTATTTACCAACATATAATCAAGGGTCACTATTAAACAACACTTTCCCTGATGAACACCTGTTCATCATATCGATCGATGACCCTTACGGTGACATTATTATATATCTACAAACTCATATGTTCCATCCTCATCTCTCTCAAAAGATTAGCGATGCATTTGTCACTAGGAACCACGTTATCTCCTCTTAGGGGACTTTTTATATTGAATAGCCTTCACAAGCATCCTCCATAGGTACCTCAACCTCAAATAAGTTGAGTGAGCCTTGAATGATTGTCATAATGGAGCATGTGGGGGGCACCTTTCTGGGATGTCCAATAAAATCTTCATGTCGGTTATTTTTGGCTCACTCTCTTCTAGAACTACATACAAGCAATTAAGTGATGTGAATGGTGCCAGCTATACTCACATAAAGCATGAGCACCATCTAATCCTTTACACCCGGTCATAGCCACAAGCCCCTTATACAAATGGGGAATTAATTTTATTACTTTAAATCAACCATCACAAAATTTCCATAAGTACATTGTAGTCTCCATTAACTACTTTACTAAGTGGGTCGAAGCCATGCCCACACTCGATAACATCGTTAATTTTTTCTTGAATCACATTGTCACATGGTTTAGTATTCCCAAGGAGCTTGTTTCTAATTACAAAAAATAAAAATTAAATAAATAAAATAATATATATATATATATATATATATATATATATATATATAATATAAATATAAATAAAAAAAATAAATAAATAAATAAAAGTAAAAAAAAAAAAAATATAAAAAATAAAAATAAAAATTGAAAATGATATCTTCGAGGAATTATCTCAAATCATTGGATTTACACATGAGTTTTCTTCCTCATAATATCCTATTGTAGCAGCTAGAATTACCCTCCAAAATTTTGGCTTGCACCCAATTTCGAAGCCTCCCTTGAGAGTTTCACTTGATGATTGCACACACTCAGGTTCACTCCATGAGCTTGTGTGAATCTTTGCACCGACCTTGCTTAATCATTTCACCCAAGATTTTCCATGTTGAGGTTAATGTCATGCTTGCGACCATGTTCTGGTCATGCTAAAAGTCTTCGCTTCATGTGTACATGTTTTGTTGTCTATGTAAACATATGTCGCACTCACACACGGAGTCACATACACTGTTGCGCAATCATCATCACAGTTATCCAACGATCAATCACAAATGTCATGCTTGTCATTTGCACTATCGGTCAATAATGTTGACAATCTATGTCTGGGTGGTTTGAGTCATCTCGTCATCAAGTCATGTAGGTGTGTGTTTGCAAGATCACTACATCTTTTGCTCATTCACACACTTAGTCACTTTGTTGAAGTTTTGTCAGCCGAACCATCACCCTGCCATCGACTCGATCGACTGTCACCTAGAACGGTGTAGAAGCACCAAGCAAGCCCTTTTAAGCTGCCACCCCTCGACTGACTCCCATAAAAAATTGCACAAAGGTTGCAGACCTTGACCACTCTGCTGATTGAGAAAATCGTGCAGATAGGGAAAACAAACACGAAGTGCATGACCCTATCTCCCCAAGAAAATTGTGCAGTTTTTCTAGTCAACCCTCCCGATAGTCGACCAGCTACTCACCCAGAAAATTGCACAGTTTTGACGAGCAAGTCCTCTACTACCTAGCAGTCCGCTCAACTCAAAAGATTTGGAGAGGTGAATAGAAGGCTAGCTTCCGAGAATCAGCGTTGTTTTTCCCACTAGCAGCTCACGGTAGTCGACTAACAGTTCCCTCTAGTAATTGCGAAATTTTTGCTGCCAAGCTCCAGCAGCTGACTATCAATTACCTCCAGGAATTGTGAAGTTTTTACTGCCAAGCACCCGGTAGCTGACTACAATCTCCCCTCAGGCATTGCGTATTTTTTGCTACCAGTGACCTAGAAGTTGACTACTAATTCCCCTTAGGAAATGCGCAGTTTTCACTGCCAAGCTCCCGCTGCCCTCTCGTTCTGGAAATTGCGCAAATTTTACTTGCTCAACCTTTCCATAGCCCGAATTGCTTCTCTCAAAAACTACGCAGTTTTTTCCTCCAGTTGAGCCAAACCTCGTGAACAGTCATTGTCGATTCGAATTTCCCATCTTCATCACCAAGTGACTCATATGCATTTTTACCAGTAGATCTTAGAGCTTGCATCTTGCCTCGCAACCTTGTCACCTTTCGCGGTCACTTGCATTCGAAATGATCATGCATAATGGTAGACTAGGAGCTTTATGGATTTGATTTTGTCTCATCATGAGTGACTATAGACATAGGTACATAAACAAACATGGCGCGATGAAAGATTGGATGAACAAAGGAGCACATGCAGAAGGACAGGTAAACTAATAGACGAATAGATGATGCATGCAAAGAGATGTACCTGCAAACAGATGATCATGTAAAGATGTGTTCGCCAACGAATAGACAAGAAAAAATGTAAGATGTGTTCATGAATGGATGGACGAACAAACATGCACCTTTCACAAATGGATGAACCTATCAAGCTGATCAACATACAAGCAAGCATCAATGTGTGAATGCAACATCAAGTGAACCAATGACCATCGAAGTCTCCACGCACTTTGTGATGCGGAGGTGAAGTTGTGACACACCATGAGGAAACCCATCACCCGGTAGTACTGTAGCTTGACATTCACACCAACAACATCACGAATGTACCAGAACTATCATGTCCAGTCATGTGATCCACATCTCTACTGTGCACCATACTGTCAATCAATGTAATGTAACGTGGAAGTCCAAGAGACCCACTTGTTGTACGAAAAGTCACGGAAGTCAAATAGTCATGAGGGTAGTTGAACAACTATAAGGGTCAGTTTCACCATTGGCTATAAATACCCCCTCGTTTGTACATGCAAAGGACATTTGACCTCAGCTCCTCCCACATAGCCTTGAGAGTCTGTATTCTTTTCTGTCAGGAGTAAGTTGTTGCTCTAATGCCCCACCCACAGGGTTAGTGATGTATGGTGTAATGATGTGTCTTGGAACTTTTTCTTAATTCAGAAGCCTATTAACAGGCCAACACGTTTTCACACATGTATTGTAACTGTTTTAAGACTAACCTTTAACACTTGTAATGCATGTTTCTTTAACCTGTGTTTAACACTTGAACTCATTCACTTGTTGTAATACATATATATTAACGAAAATTTGTTGTATATGTTGTTAAAGCTTTCTCTCTGGTGTTGGTTACCTCCCCAGACATCAAACAGACCTTTCACATAAAACTTGCTATAACAACCATTGCACTCACATGGACTCATCCGCTGAGTGTTGTATGTGTTATATTCACTTGTGTGTTGTGACTTCCACATCCGTGTGGACTGTTCCTCTGGAACCTTTGCATGTTTTGTTGTGTTGTGTGTTCCTAACAGAGTTGGGGCTTCCTCCCAATCGACTTGGGACTCACTCCCACCCTCTCCCTCTACAGTGAAATAAGCATTGACACAAGTGACACTAGAAATCACCAGGCACACGAACTTCACTTCTCGAAGACAATGCAGACCACTCTCCTATGCTGACAAGAAAGAGTTGAGGCAAATATTTAAGATATTGGAAACTGGGCCATCATACTGGATGGGTCTCCCACACCAAAAGGTGTGAGGTCTAGTTCGTACTTCATACTGGGGTGATCCTCTGAATGTTGGCGAGTCCAACACCATCAAAATTTCTGGTGCTAGAAGTAGGGTAGCCATTTGTATATGGATGAAAATCCTCTCACACTCACTCATCAACCATTTGGTCAAGGTAGTAACTCACACTTCCTCTCACCTACGCGTGACTCTACAGTTGGTTACTTCTCACCTCCCAGGACTGAGCAGGAGATCCCATATCATCAACATCACTCTATCCGACCAATCACTCACTAGTTCATGAAAGCATTCGGACTGATCCCAGACATACAACATCTTCCATATGCATCAAGAAAGCCAAAAGCCACTCCTACAGGGGTTATTGTATCATCAGTGGAAGAAGCAGTCCTTACCACACTTGAAGGTCTAGTAGAAGCCATTGAATATGGAGATGAACCTTTGGTATTCTAGCAGGGAAAACGAGACACCCTTATGATCTTGGGATCAAACTCTGGCACAGGAAGCAGAGGGGAAGCCAGTAGAGGAGGTAGAGGTGGAGATGAACCAATGGACTCAGAGCCAGAATCGTTAGATTTTGAAAGAGAGGAGAAGGATGAATAACAAGAAGAGATGGTTGAACCAAATATGGAATGGATGAATCAGGGACCATTGGCTCCCTTGGATATTTTGCATAAGATGCCGAAGTGAGTGGATAGAATGAACATTAAGTTGAACCCTGACAGCACGGTGAAGGCAGAAGATCATTTGGACAACTTCTACCTACAGATGCAAACCCTTGAGGTATGATGTGACGACATAGCTTATAGATTGTTCCCGTGTACCTTGGACGGTCACGCAGCTGCATGGTATCACAACCTTCCACCAAAATCCATACAGAACTCAGGTGCATTCAAATGCATGTTCCTTGAAAAGTTTGCTAATGACTAGACCCTAGCTATGTTAATGAAATAATTGGGAAGCATGAATATGGAGGGGAAGGAAAACGTAAAAGACTTCAACAAGAGGTTTACATGCATATTGAACAAATTTGCAGTGGACACCAAACCTCATGACTCCATCACTATTGATTACTACACATCCGCACTGTCGACCAACATTGTGTAGTTCATCAAGCGAGTTGTGAAATCAACACTCTTGGAAAACTGCGAAGAGGCTATTGCTGTTGGAAAAGAACTGGGAATGATTAGAGTCATCAAGTATGATGAACCAGTAAAGGACTCTAGAGATGCAAGCAAGAAGTCCCATGCGATGGCGAGCAAGGGTAGAGACAAGAAAGAAAATGATATTGAAACACTCACTCGCCTTGTCAATAACTTACTAACCGAAGTGTCTGAGCTTAAACAACGGAAAATGAACACATTTGCAAGTAGCCATCCGCCTAGATAGAGACAGGGAAGCGGTTCATTAGGCAGCAACTAGTACACTCAAAAAACTGCGTAGAGCTCTGTGTTCAATGTCGATCAATGTGAAGATCCTGATTTCTATTCGTTCCATGAAGAACATCACCTCAACAACTTTTGTTTGGACTGGAAGAGAGTCAAAAACTTAGTATACAGTCATACATTTGATGCAAAGAGAAGTATGAAGGAGCAATCAGATGATAGATATAATGATGAAGGTGTTGCACCTAATGAAGCATCAAGTTTTGGGCATGTGGTGAATGCATATCAGAGCTTGCAAGCAATGCCAAAGATGAACAACGAGAATCAGACCCCAAGACAAAATGACCATTACAATCTTAGGAGTAAAGGGGCTCCCCTTACACTTGGGGAAGTACAAGAAAATATGAGACTTCTGATGAGGACGTCTGATCCACCAGCTGCCCCAAAGAAGAAAACACAAAAAAAATCTGGGAAGAAAATGGCAGACAAGAGTACCTCCATGAGTAGCAGACTACAGAACACTTTATCAGACAACACGAACATCAATCCTTCCCCAGACACCTTGGTGAGTCTTCCACCTCTAGACTACAACATTGTAGATGACATGAAGAAAACTCAAGTGAACATTAGTTTTTTTAACTTAGCTAAGATCCAGAATCAGTGAGATATCCTACTGTGTGCATTGGGACAAACAACAATGGACAACACAACCTCTACTAGCAAGGGAGAAAGCACACCTCCCGGATCACTTTCTATTGTGCTCAACACACTCTAGATGGAAGAAGAAAACTTAGGTTGCCCTCCATTCTTACTATCATTTGAAATTTTTAACTACAATGTTCACAACTACTTCATTGATTCTGGTGTGGCAGCCAATGTCATGTCGCTCTCCATTGCGAAAAATATCAATGCACAATGGAGCGAGATATTTGTGCAGGTCATCCAACTTGATCGAACACTGCTACCAGCCATTGGTGAACTATGAGATGTGATCATATGACTATCTCATGAAAGATGAGTCCACCAATGCATCAACATAGTTGTTGTGGACATGCTGGAAGCATACGGTTTACTGCTTAGTAGAGACTGGTCTAGCAAGATGGACAGATATTTTGCTATAGACTGGTCGCACATGTGGCTTCCATACAAGGGAAAATGCAACCAAATATGCATAGTGTCTGAGAGGTATATGAAGCACAATGTCACTCCCCTTAACGATGAGAATGAACCATTTGCCTTCACAGAACTCATGTTTGGAAACTTCCTCCTGGAAACAACGTTGGGATGTTATCCTGCATAGCCATCTCTAACCCCACTAGACACATAGTTGGGTCTCCTTCATTGCCCAACTGATGGTAATGAAACATGTACAGTGCATTATACCAATAGTAGCAGTAGTAGTAGCAATAATACTAGCATGTTAAACTGTCCATGTACAGATGAGTTGTGGACCATGTACTTTGACAGATCAAAGACATAGGATGTCTCAGGAGCTGGGTGTGTCTTTATTTCCCCAAACAATAGAAAATGCATGATTTCAAGCTGCTTGGAGTTCGAGTGAAAAAACAACGTTGCTGAGTATGAAGCACTCATGTTGGGTTTACAAAAGGCCATTAACCTTAATGTGGTCACACTCAAAGTGATATTGCACCCCACAAACAATGTTGATGCTTTCAAGGACACAACAGCTGATGAATATGAGCATGAGCAGCCCCTGAAAACTGCAGCGGATGGAAAGAAAGGCAACCCCATCCCCAAGGGTGCAGTTTCTCTCAACAAGCACTATGACTTGAAGAATCTCTGTCAATGGCCAAGAAATAGTAGAACCCATAGGTCCACCACTATGAATGAATAGAGCAACCTAGGAACCAATCATGATCTGAAGATAGTTAGTCTGAGTAAAAACTACACACCGTAGCAACAACAATTCTTTGACCACTTGATCAAACAGTACCAAGATGTGTCTGTGTGGGCAGATAACGACCTTAGTATACACAACATGTGAATAATCCAACACGAGATTCCAGAAAAAGGAGCATCCAAACCATTACAACAAAATCGAGGTAGAATACATAATCGTTTGAACTCCTTATACAGAAATAATTGACTAAGTTTTTGGATGTTTGGATTTCTTATAAATTTTGTCACCATACATGGGTTTCTAGTTTAAGTTCTACACGTAATAAATATGGAGAATTCCTCTTATGCATTGATTTCAAAAACTTGAACTGCTCTCAAAATAAAAACAACTACCCTGTGCCATCATCAGAGCATATGTTTTACGCAGTATCTGAAATAGTAGTGTCGTCTTCACTTAAAGGTCTTTCAGAATACCACCAGGTTCTAGTAGAAGAACCTGATAGCCTTATACTAGTACGCAAGGAGCTTGGCCGACACACACACTTTCTATAATCACTTAACGAGAGGGTTGACAACCTTCTTGTCAATGGCCAAGATCTCAAGAATCACTTCCAGTAGGTCGGGCCACGCTCATGCCATGTACATAGTCTGCTTGTTTCTTGTTGTTTTCATCTTATTTGCCTTGCTTGTTATCTTTGTTTTATTTTGGTTTGTTCTGCTTACTATTTTTGTTTATGTTTGTTTTGTTTGCTTGATACCTTACTATTTTTGTTTTCAGAAATAAGTGCTACCAACTACTACGTTCTGGCTTTTGAATAGAGTATGTGGCCGAGATTTGAAGGGACTTGTGACCCTGCAAAAGAGGGATCTACATAGAGAGGTGAAGCATGCAACTCCACTAGGGTACTGACCAGGCTAAATGCTAGTGGAGCAACGTGTGTGTTCTTGCATGACTTTGTCGAGGTACTGTCCAGGCCTGCTAGCAGCATAGAAACACCAGAGAGGAAAACATATACTCTGAAAATATTCAACTCGCGAGCTCAACTACCCTTCCCAAATTCGAAACATTGTGATCAAGCTGAACTTTTGATTGTGTTTGAATGATTTGGAAAAATGAAAACCATTTATTTCCATGGGGTCAGTGGGGAAGCTGAAGTAACCCACACAATGATTCAACACTCCCCGTGCTATCAATGAACCAAAATAGAGAAGCTGGAGTTCTACCAGTGTGTCGCCAAGTGTTGTAGTGGCTACAACCACCCTCCAAAGTTTTGGTCAGCACCCAATTTCAAAGCCTCCCTTGAGAGTTTCACTTGATGATTTCACACTCTCGGGTTCAATCCATGAGATCGTGTGAATCTTCGTACCCACCTTTCTTGATCATTTCACCCAAGCTTTTGCATGTTGTGGTGCAGGTAAATTCTCAGTGCGGACACAAATAATTCCTCTAGCCCGAGAGAATGGGACTAGACCAAAAAAATCTATGGAAAATCTCCTTAAGCTAGAATCAAATAAGAGGGTGTTCCTCTTAGAACATTATTCCTCTTGGTGATGATCTTGCTTCCTTACACCATCTATCTTCTATTTCCTTCCTTTACATACCTGAAACAAGAAAACAACAGCAAACAACAAACGTGATTGCATATAAATTATATTTAGCCTACTTAACAGGTTAAGGAACATTAATCCATAAAGATGTAAGGTAACACTTCATGTAGGAAATCAATCAATAGTTGTATTCATATAAATTCAGAAAGAGATTACAACCAATGCTTTGATGTTGCTGGTCTCCTCTGACGTATCCGAGTTCTCACACTTCTGCTAGCATCTCATAGATATCCCCAACAATGGAAGTTTTATTTCCTCTTCCCTTTAGTCTCAAACCAAAGCAAACACACTATTCTCCCTCAAACATACACTAGAAAGCTACAAGCTATATATGTCTTCCTGATCATTCAAAATCACTCCAAAACTAGTTTAGCTTGGGAAAAAAGAGGTTTATATAGCTTGGATGGAGGGGAGATGGTTCCTCTCATCATTGGAGAAGGTCTTATCTCTTGGGTTTGTTCCATCCTAATAGGGGAAAGGAGCCCAAACTGACTTCTTCGACTCCATCTAGCCCAACCATCTACTAGACATTCGTTATGAAGCTTCTAGAACTAGAAGATCTGACTCCATATTTAAAAAACTTGCCAAAAGAGGATCGGCAAGACTAGAAAATGGCTTAATTTCTTCGTATGGTGCTAGTGCTAATTTTAATCTCTAAAAATTGGCACGAGGAGGAAACTGGTTAGTAGCGTTGGTCTTGTAAATTGGGGTAAAAGAAAGACTCTTGGGAAATGATGCAAAAGGGAATTATTCTGGTCATGAAGAGGGACATATTGGGAGTTTCTTCATGATGGGAAAGCATGTGGGGTTCGCTATAGAGGTCCTCCAGGATCGTGGACGAGGAGTACAGGGACAGTGAAAAAATGTTGTGTAACAAATTCCCCCTAAAGCATGAAGGTTGAACTAGAGTGAGGGGTGAATTATTTACAAGTGGATGTAGGGAACTGGATTTTGTCATCGGAAAACCTGCAAGCAAGCACATATAGATATACATCAGTAAAAACTATGACAAATGATACATGAATTATGGCATGGATGTAGCTATCCAAAGAATGATCATGTAAATGGATCCAGGGCATGGGCACATCCATCCAACAGAGATGATCATAATGAAACCAAGGTATGGTTGCATCCATCTGATAATGAGAAGGATCACATATAACAACTCATGGTATGGTTGCAACCATCCATCTGAAGGAGACATGTATATCAACATGATCATGTCACACCACCTTGCAACTTGGACTTGTGTAATATGAGCCTAGGGTATTACGCCCCAACACGACCTGATCAAAGTAAAAATCCTAACATGTGAATGAATGTGTTGAATTCAAACATGCTAGAAAGTCTCTTGATTACCAATCAGTGATGTGAACCATTAACAAGCATGAGAGAAACCACCAGTAATGACAATGGCTCTCAACGTACTAGCAACACAGTTCACAGAATGTGAATAAAACAACTGAAGTCGATCACCCATGAAATCACCCAGTCGAAAGGCAATGATGTGAACTTACAAGGCAAGCACATGTTATCTCCTTCAATATTGCGATAAAAAATAATTGGGGTACCTACTAGAAATGGTGGGGGGAAATTGGAAATTCTATTAGTTGTGTTGGCAACTCACTCTTGAACATGACACTTTCTGCTTCGTGTCGGGTTGGGATATCCCCCTTTTCATCGTTGACCTTCTTCGGTTGGGTTGTTCATTTTTTCCTTCCATTTGATCTCTGCCACATCATCATGACCACCGATCCTGTGGATCCAAAAGTTTCCAAACTCCAGAGTAGTGTTGCCGATATGTTCAAGAGTTAGTCCCTACCTCTTAGAAATCTATTCCGCTTGGTGATGGTCATGCTTCCTTACTCCATCTATCTTTCATTTCCTTCCTTCACATACCTGAAACAAACAAACAACAACAAACATGATAGCATACAAATTGTATTCAACCTACTTAACAGGTCAAGGAACATTAATCCATAAAGATGTAAGATAACACTTCATGTAGGAAATCAATGAATAGTTGTATTCATATAAATTCAAAAAATGATTACAACCAATGCCTTGACATTGTTGGTATCCTCCGACGTATCTGGGTTCCCACACTTCTACTAACATCCAATGGATAGCCCCAACAATGGAAGTTTTAAGGCGTCTTCCCTTTAGTCTCAAACCAAACCAAACACACTATTCTCCCTCAAACATACTCTCACTAGAAAGCTACAAGCTATAGATGTCTTGTTGATCATTCAAACTCACTCCAAAACTAGTTTAGCTTGCGAAAAAAGAGGTTTATATAGCTGGGATGGAGGAGAGATGGCTCCTCTCATCATGGGAGAAGGTATTCTCTGTTGGGATTGTTCCATCCTAATAGGGGAAAGGAGCCCAAACTGACTTCTTCGGCTCCATCTAGCCTAACCATCTACCAGACTTCTGTTATGAAGCTTCTAACCCAAGAAGCCTCAACTCCAAATTTAAAAAACTTGCCAAAAGAGGATTGGAACAACTAGAAAAGGGCTCAGTCTCTCCGTACAATGCTAGTGCTAGTTTTAATCTCTGCAAATCGACGTGAGGAGGAAACTGGTCACTAGCGTTGATCTTGTAAACTAGGGTGAAATGAATATTCTTGGGAAATGATGCAAGAGGCAATTATTCTTGTCATGAAGAGGGACATCTTGGGAGTTTATTCACGATGGGAAAGCATGTAGGTTTCACTGTAGAGGTCCTCCAGGATCATGGACGGGGAGTGCGGGGACAGTGACAAAATGCTATGTAACACATGTTGAGGTCAACGTCATGCTTGTGACCATGTTTTGGTCATGCTCAAAGTCTTTGCTTCATGTGTACATATTGTTTTCGTTGTGTAAACATCTATCGTACTCACACATAGAGTCACATATATTGTTGCGCAAGCGTCATCATGATTGGCTAATGATCAATCACAAATGTTGCACTTATTGCTCACACTGTCAGTCAATCATGTTTAGCATGTGTGTCAGGATGGGTTTGATTCGTCTATTCGTCGAGTCATGTAAGTGTGTGGTTGCAGGATCATGTATGCATCCTTCACTCGTTCACACACTGAGTCACTTTGTTCACGTTCTGACAACCAAATTCTGCTCTGACAGCCAGACCATCACTCTGCCATCGACTTGATTGACTGTCACCAAGAACACCACAGAAGCACCAACCAAGCCATTTCAAGTTTTTACTTTTCGCAAGAAAATCAATCAATCTTCATCTTGGTTAACCAAAGGGTTTGACCCGACAGCCACCCCGGGAATGACTCCCCTCAAAAATTGCACAGAGGCTGTAGACCTTGCCCGCTCTGATAATTGAGAAAATCGTGCATACAGGCTGGACAAAAACCAAGTGCCCATCCCTGTCTCCCCAAGAAAATTGTGCAGTTTTTCCAGCCAGCCCTCCTGACAGTCGACAGTTTGCTCACCTAGAAAATTACGTAGTTTTCATGAGCAATCCCTCTACGTCCCAGGAGTCCACTCAGCTCAAAAACTATGTGGAGGTAACCAGCAAGCTAGCCTCCAAGCATCA
This sequence comes from Pinus tabuliformis, assembly GCA_031772625.1. Lineage (NCBI taxonomy): Eukaryota > Viridiplantae > Streptophyta > Pinopsida > Pinales > Pinaceae > Pinus > Pinus tabuliformis. The sequence goes on along the minus strand of CM062815.1, from coordinate 640,461,615 downwards.
GTACATGTTTTCTTGCCAGTAGATTTCAGGAACCAACTAACAGTTCCCTCTAGGAATTGCATGGTTTTTGTTGCCAAGCTCCAGTAGTTTACTACCAATTCCCTCTAGGAATTGCACAGTTTTTGCTGCCAAGCTCCTGGTAGCTGACTGCAATTTCCTCCCAGGAATTGTGCAGTTTTTGATACTAGTGACCCTACAACTGACTTCCAGTTCCCCTAAGGAATTGCAAAGTTTTTGCTGCCAAGCTCCCATTGCCCACTCGTTCTAGAAATTGCATAGATTTTGCCTACCCAACCTTTCCATAACCTAAACCGTTCCTCTCAAAAACTATGTAGTTTTGTCCTCTAGCTGAGCCAGACCCCGCAAATAGTCACTATCAATCTGGATTTCCCATCTTCATCACCCAGTGACTCCTGAGTAGTTTTAATCAGCAGTGCCCGGAGCCTCTATCTCACCTCGCAACCTTGTCACCTCTCCTGGTCACCTGCATTTGAAATGATCATGCATCATGGTAGACTAGGAGGTTTACAAATTTGATGTCATCTCGTCATGAGTGACTGCAGACATAGATACATAAACAAACATGGTGCAAAGCTGTATTGGATGAACAAAGGGAGCATATGTAGAAGGACAGGTTCACCAACGGACAAACAGATGATGCATGAAAGGAGATGTGCTCATGAATGGATGATCATGCAAATATGTGTTCATGGATGGACAAACGAGCAAACATGAAAGGTGTGTTAAAAAATGGACACACGGATGAACATGCACCTTTTGCAAATGGACGAACCTTTCAAGCTTACCAACATACAAGAAAGGAGCGATGTGTGAATGCAACATCAAGAAAACCAATGACCATTGAAGACTCCTCACACTTTTCCATGCAGAGGTGAAGTTGTGACACACCATGAGGACATCCATCATCCAATAGCACTACAACTCAACACGCACACCAATAGTAGCACAAATGTACTAGCATTGTGATGTCAAGTCATGTCATCCACATCTCTACTGTAGACCATATTGTCAATCAATGTAATGTAATGTGGAAGTCGAAGAGACCCACTTGTTGTAAGAAAATTCATGGAAGTCAAATAGTCATGACGGTAGTTGAATAGCCACAAGGGTCAGTTTCACCCTTGGCTATAAATACCCCCTCATTTTTAGATGCAAAGGACTTTTGACCTGAGCTCCTCCCACATAGCCTTGAGAATCTATAATATTTTCTTTGAGGAGTAAGTATTTGCTCCAATGCCCCACCCTTGGGGTTAGTGATGTATGGTGTAACAATGTGTCTTGGAACTTTCTCTTAATTTAGAAGCCTGCTAATAGACCAGCATGTTTTTGCACATGTATTGTAGTTGTTGTAAGACTAATATTGAACACTTCTACTGCATGTTTCTTTAACCTGTGTTTAACAATTGAACTCATTTACTTTTTGAAATACATATCTATTAACGAAAATGGGTTGTATACAATTTTAATGTTGTCTCGCCCATGTTGGTTACCTCCCTGAACATCATACAAACCTTTCACATCAAACTTGCTATAACAATCGTTGCACTCATGCGAACTCATTCATTGAGTGTTGTACATGTTATCTTCCCTTGTGTGTTGTGATTGTAACATCTATGTGGATTGTTCCTCCGGAAGTTGTGCACATCCTGTTATGTTGTGTGTTCCTAACAAAGTTGGGGCTTCCTCCCAACCAACTTGGGACTCACTCCCACCCTCTCCCTCTACAATGAAAGAACCATTAACACAAGTGACACTAGAAATCACTAGGCACGCGAACCTCACTTCTCAAAGACATAGCAGACTACTCTCCTATGCTGACAAGCAAGAGTTGAGGCAAATCTTTAAGTTAATTGAAATCAGGCCATCATACCGGATGAGAATCCCACACCAAATGATGTGAGGTCTAGTTGGGACTTCATATCACGATGATTCCCTTAATGTTGGTGGATCCAACACCGTCAACATATCCTTAGTCAAATGGACAAGTATAAGTTGTTAACAAATTCCTCAAGATGATGTTGCAACATATAGTGAACAAGCACATAACCAACAAGAATCACATACTATTTTATTCTCTATTGACATACCAAAAATCTATCATTCAAAACATCCATAGGTTTCACTCCCTTCTACCGATTACATGGGGTTGAAGCCATACTACTAGTCTAGTGTGAGATCCACACACTACTCACTACATTTGAACTTCTCCCTGACATTGCTCCCTTAGAGTAGTAGTTGGTACAACTAGAAGAAATTGATGAAAGTTGGTGAACTTCTCTCCAACATAATGATATCAAAAAAAGGTTGACCAAAGCCACTTTCAATCACAATGTCACCCCTCACTAGTGTAATGAGGTGGATTTAGTACTTCGCTACGATGTTTCTAATGAAGCTTTATGCCCATAGAAATTTGAAACTCTATTGGAGGGACCTTATATTGTCAAGCATTACCTCCTAAAAGGAAAATACATTCTATAAGAACTTGATAACACATGTCTCAAAGACCCTATCAATGGACTCAGCCTTAGCAAATTCCATCCCTAACATTTATGTTCATCTTATCTTATGATGTTTTTTTGTATCAAGATTTATTTTTTGAATGATTTCCCCACTATGAAGTACACTAATTTTTTTTTATATTATGTTTCATAGATGGTCCATCAACCACTAGCTTACTATCACAAGTTTGCTAATGGAACTTCTTGATGGTTGCAAAATCTCGCATCAATGGAATGGGCCATTTACTCTCTTGATTAGACCCTTCTCCATCAAAATGGTATGCACATTAAGCCAGCCACAAATAATCAAGTCGAATATGACACCATCATAGGCCTCTTGATTGGTGCCTATAGGTTTTAACCCCGTATAGAAATTACTTGCATACAAATTCCAAAACACAGAAAATAAACAATGTGAGAGCATAACACATAAAACACATATACACAGAGATTTTCCCTTGGATCCCAAAACTAGGACTACTAACTTGATTCTTCATTATGTTTCTTTCAATGTTACAATACAAATTACATCTAAAACAATGGACCAAAAACCATCACGTCAAAAACCATGTGCAAAAACCATGCACAAAACAATAGGTAGGTCTGCCCAACCTAATATAGGGTCCAAAAAAAATTTCCCTGTGACCCCCCCACTGCATAGTTGGCGCAACGAAGGGGGTGCTCCACCCCCTCTCTAACCCCCTCGTAAACTACATAGGCTAGTTGTGGAAAGAATATAACAAAACCCAACATTCTCCCACTTCTTGTTTTCTTTCCATAGGGGGGCACAGGAGAGCTTAGTCATTTATACAGCCCTGAAAAGCCCATTGTTTCTCTACACCAATAGAAATTCTCAGAGCTCACAAATTTTGTCAATGCATCTACAGTATTCTTCGAAGTGTCAACCTTTACCAGCAACACCTTTTTGTCTTCTATCATATCCCTCACAAAGTGATACTGAACATCAATGTGCTTTGTCTTTGATTGATAAGCAGGGTTCTTTACCGAGAAAATTGCACTTTGGCTGGCACGGTGTATCCTTATAGCTCCCTGTATATGATCCAAAATGGATCTAACATAGACTTCTAAGTCTATAAATTTTCATCACAAAGGAAAAATTAAAGTCAAATGATGCTCTTGGGAATAGTATCATTGTGTAGATCTTTTCAATTTGAATCTACTGCAATTTTAATGGGAAAAAATGGATTCTGGATGAAGGAGTTATCGCAAAAAGAAGTTTGCCCATTATCCTTAGAAAAAGGAGGAAAATCCTTATTAAAAGGGGCTTAAGACTTTATATGCAAATATCGCATCACAATGTTAAAGGGCGGAGCAGCAGTCCTTAAGGATTCCCGAATAGCGATATTCAACATATCACAATCAGAGAAAGGCTTACACATGATATCGGAACACCTGGGTAGGTTGATTGGTGATATGATAATGTTGCGATGTGTGACAAAGCGATCAATGATGGAGCAATGTGGAGGTGAAACCAAAATATTATATTCCGCAGCCTAAACCCTTATCAGATCTGTAAGATGTATCAGATCAAAGCATTGAAGGGATAAATGCCTGGTGGGAGGACAATGTGACATGCGATTATGCGACTATGTGATATGCAATATTGCCGATCGATGAACGGTGAATTGCATCACAACAATACAAAGGGTTGTTGACATATGCGACGTGCGATTGCCATCAGCAATCAAGGCGTGGACCTGATGAGTTTATGAATGCGATTTCATGTAATTTGAAATCCAGGTTATGTGGATTTCTTTGTATTCCTGTGTATTTGGTGTTTGGGCATAGGAAATGTGATTTGCGATGAGTGATGAAGAACATAGACCCGATAGGTTTATAGGGGCAATTATATATTATCCGAGTTATGACAAAACGCCCCATGATGGGTTTTCATTAGTTTTCCTGTGTATTACGTTATGTGTTTGAATGTGGGGTTTCTGCAGGAGAAATTCCAAACGACTGGGTTTCCTATGACCATCGGTTCATTTACATTTGGAAACAACCATCACACCTGCGCCATGCTATGACCAAGAATTTTTGTAACAGGGATGCGTTATGAAGCACGTAGAGCTGAAGAGCCGGGAAGGAATGATTCCTCATGATCGAAGGGACAGAGGAAGGCAAAGCAATCGAGTGGCCATGCCTGCTACTTCCTTTCCATTTGTAAACATATTCTTGTAATGAAACAGTCGGTCTTCAATGATGTAGGTGACTGTAATTAAGGTATTACAAAAATCACAGGGAGCTCAATTGATAGGGAAGTTGAAAGTTTCTGAGATTCGCAGAGGCTGAGAGATAACATAGAAAGCACAATTGACAGAGGGTCACTTGGAGGTCGAGCAAAACTAGAAGCTCAGAGAGCCAGAGCCAGAGAATGAGCTAGAGCAAGAGCCAGAGCCGAGAGCCAGAGCCAGAGCTGAGAGCCAGAGCTAGAGCCAGAGCTAGAGCTAGAGCCAAAGCCGAGAGCCAGAGCCAGAGCCAGAGCCAGAGCAAAAGTGAGAGCCAGAGCCGAGAGCCAAAGCCAAAGCCAGAGCCAAGAGCCATAGCTAGACCTAAGAGCCAGATTCAGAGCTAGAGCCAAAGCCGAGAGCCAGAGCCAGAGCTAGAGTCAGAGCCGAGAGCGAGAGCTAGAGCCAGACCTAGAGCTAGAGCCAGAGCCAGAGATGAGAGCCAGAGCCAGAGCTAGAGCTAAGAGCCAGAGCCAGAGCTAAGAGCCAGAGCTAGAGCCAGAGCTAGAGCCGAGAGCCAGGGCTAAGAGCCGATGGCCGAGAGCCAGAGTCGAGAGCCAGAGCCAAGAGCTGAGAGCCAGAGAGCCAAATGGCCAGGGATAAAAATGGTATTTTAAGCCCAATGGTTCAGTCGTAACCGATCGGATTTCAGTGTGGAACTTGTAAAAGAATTCATTCGTAATCCCAAAGAGTCTAATCGAGTTGATTAGAGCTTAAGGAGACATAGCCCAAGAGGTTTGGGTGAACTCCATATTATATTGATGTTATGTGTGATTGTGTATTGCTGCATTGTATTTGTTGTTATATGTGTTATATCAATTCAAGAAAATAAACTTAAAGCACTTAATAGTTAAAGGCAAACACAAGCATACACCTATTTCAAGTTCTTTTAATTTCACCAATTATCAATCATAAGCATAGATCTTGGGAATATATAAGCTTTGAAGTGGGAGAGGCTCTTGTAAATTTGAAAAGAAGCCTTTAGTGCCCCATTTCAGATCAGGTGGTATCAGAGCTGGTTATATCTGAGCTAGTTATATCAAAGCATTAGGTTGATTAACTCCACCTTCAAAGAAGGTGATATCAGAGCTTAAGTTATACCAAAGCAGGTTGTATCATGAACCAAGTTGTATCATGATGCAAGTGGTATCAGATAAGAATGCTTGATTGACAGGGCAATCTATATGCTTGCATGTTATAGACATTTTTGTGCCTTACAGCTCTAAGCATGAAATGTCCATAAACCAAGGGCTCCTAAGTCCCTAAAAGTTTTGTTCTAACTCCTAAAGGAACAAGGTCAACAAATTACAGCTTCTCCCAGAAGTTCTCCACCAGAAACTGCTCAGAATTAGTCAAATCAGGATCATTTCAGCTGCTCCACTAGCCAAGTACGTTGCATAGCACCTAAGTCCACTAGCTAGGTGTGTTGAAATGCACCTAAATGCACTACCAGGGTGTGTTGAGCGGGAAATGACAAGTGGCAGAGTCATTCCATGAGGTGGAGAGACAATGGAAGCTTCCAGAATCTTCTCCAATGACGCCTCACTGAATTCGACCAAGGATGAGTAAGAGGCTCTCAGTCTCCAAGTGGAAGCAAGAACTGACAGAGAGAAGCCACTAATCAATTCATGAGCTGACTCATCCTCCTTGCATACATCTATATATGGATCCCTCATCCCAGAGATCCAGAGGCTGGAATTTTGCACATTGTAAGGAATTGCTGTTGGTTTTGAGATACATATCAGAGAATTGGGTGATCTATGCTTTGTTGGGGTTGAAGAAGGGACTTCTTTGCTGGGAGGTTGATGCTGGGTCAGGAATCATCGGTTGTAACTCCTCCTGGATCTTCTTGTATATCAATAAAACTATTTGAGTTTCTTCTCCATGCTTGTGTTTCATTGATGCTTGTTACATTTGTATGGTTAACTTAAATCTGATCCTAAGTTATTTATGAATATAAACCCATGTCTTTGTATAGTTTCTCTCTTCTGTGATCTTACAGGTACTTGGTGAAGCTGGGAAAGTGACAGAGTAGGTAGCTAGGAGCTGTCGAAGAGAAGAGAGATTGGATCAAAGGACTAGCGCAAGACACAGGTTGGTTCATCCTATTCCTCTTTGTTTATAGTTCATAAAGAAGAATACAAAAGTAGTTTTCTCTATTTGTTTCTAAGGTAGCTGTCACACCTTAGTGGGATAGAGTAGATCTAAATGGACACTTTTCCCGATAACAAAATGGTGACTCCACTGGGGATCATGTCTAGTTAGTTTGTTTGTGTTTCTCTTGTTGTTTATTTCATAAACATAGAAGTAGCAATCGAACTGCATTTTCAATTAACAAATGCAAAGTAGACATCTGCTGCTTCAATCCATTCACTGGATCTATTTATGATTTGAGCAGATGATTCATAAACTAACTGATTTCCCTTGTGATAGCTCTTAGAACTCCCCTTAGATCTACCTCTGATTGTGCATTACTTATTGCTTTTACTCGGCCAAAAACCATAGATTAAACTGCAAACCGTGACCCAGAACCCGGATAGAATTCTTGTTTCTGCCCCAGCGCAGGCTCTGTGAAGAGGTTTTTCATTTCAATGCGCTTCCCGAGAGCGCTACCTGTGCTACAATGCAGTTTCTTTGTGTAACAGGTGCGCTGATTAGCCTAGCCTTGTGCAGCTGAGGTTCTTTGCTTCATTTTTCAGTGTTGTCTCTGATTTTTGCAGCCTGTGATCAGTATTTCACTGTTTCAAACCCCTTTTCCTTACTGATATTCCGCCTTAGTTGTACAAAAGAAACTGTAGATGTTTTTATGTGTTTGTTGCGTCGTTTACAGTTTTCCATTGCAAAAGTAGAATAGTCGTACTATCGTCCTTTGATTTAGATCTGTCGCAAGTGTCGATTTTGATCATAGGAGAAAGTTTATTTGCTGTTGATAGTCGATTATGCTTCTACTTTTGCCTTTGGTGTGAATTTGTGACTTTCTAGTGTCGAAACGAGTATTTATTTTAAAATCATAAAGTGTCGTAATCGTCTCTACCTTTTGATTTCGAAAAGAAGCTTATTTGTGTTTGGCACTTGAAAGCAAATTCAGATTTGTACAACAACTTTCTTTTTAGGCATCAATATTAAGAAAGTGAAAAACAAAACACATGCATGTGCATTTGTATACTGGCAGTCTGTTTGGCTTGATTTAGGAAAGTGCATTTACAGTGTGCTCTTTGCTCTTTGCGAAAAGATTGTGTCTTTCTTTTCCCCTAGTAGCTAGGATTTTCATTGCTGAAAAGAGATAAAAGTTTGTTTATCATCTTTAGATTGCATTTTAGGAATTACATCTACATCTCGTGGTGATCCCAAAAGGAAAACTTCATAAGAAAGATCAACTTAAAATAAATCCAATGAACTTAACAACACTTTGGAACTTAACGCACAACGTTTAGAGGTCTAGGCTAGAGACGTATTCCGGCGTCGTAAAGCCTGGTAACTGTTGTCCTCACTGATGGTTGGGTGATTCCTCCACTTTGAGACGATAAGTGCCAGTACGGACTTGTGCTCCCACGTACCGTCGAGTATATAATGGGAGACCCCTATAGACTTAAAACCTTTATCAATAGGAAGCCGTGTCGGCCGCCCTACTGATCACAATGCACCGAACACAGCATTCGGGAAGATTGACTGCCGTACCGTAAAAAGTATTCTGCAGTTTTGCGATTGGTTTGGTACTCCCTCTACCTAGACCTCCAGAGCAGTCCCTTTCGTTCCTTTTCAGACTCCTTAACGGAAAAGGTCCATCTGAGCACTTGTCACTTCAGGCTCATTAAAAATCAAAGGAGACTAGAGTCATCTTTTGTTTTTTCTCGACTCTTAAAAACTGAAAAAAACAAGTTGTGTCAAAGCGTGTTAAAATTTATTTTAAACGGAATATTCATACCCTTTTCCTACGTTGATCTTGGGTTGAGAAAATGGAGCCTACCAACCAAGGAATTCCCCCTGGTGGAAATCCTAGTCCCTTCTCCTCTTGGGGAGATGTTGGTGCACCCCATATGGCCACATTGTCGCTTCCAGGACTGACAATTGGCTTGCCAGTATGGCTCTTCTCAACCAATGTCGTTCAGAACACCACCATTCCTGAACAATCGAATCAGCAATTGGACGAGTCTAGAGTTGCCCACCAACCTTCTACTTCCTCTAATTCTTCCTCTCCTCCTTCCTCTTCGCTTGATGGAACTGGTAAAGCTAAAAGCCATGTTCCTAAGGAGAAGAAGGAAAAGAATAAGAAAGAGAAGAAGAAGAAGGAGCCAAAGGCGAATGGCGGAAAACGAGTGTCATCTAACGAAAATCCACACACTGCACTGACCAGGCCTAAATCGCCATGTGTCATTTGCAAAGGAGACCACTTTCACAGAGATTGTCCTTGCATCCCCCAGATACTAAGGGACTGATCCCCTCATTTTCACAACCCTGTGTCGTCAACCTCTGGTGATCATGTTGAAAGCACACCGTCAACTAGTGAAAGTGAAGCCCCAGGACAAAAAGGGAAAGCTAGATTTCCTTGTAAACTGTGCGAAGGCGATCATGCCCTCCACCGTTGTCCCTTCTTAGACGAAGCTAAAAGAGTTTTGGATGATCATCCGGTTTCACCGTTACGACTTCCTCCTGGATATAAAAAACTCTTGCCGAGTCCGTCACTAGTTGAGAATCCAGCTGGCCCGCTCAGGTGGTCGGCTGAAGTGCCTATCATTGAAGATAAACCAACTGAATCCACACCAGATGAAATTCAAAAGGTCGAGGCGGCAGTTGACCTGGTCTTGCCTTCAGAGGTTTTATCTTCGGATGATACAGTCACTGAAGAAAACAAGGATGACACCGTCCAAATTGTCTTCATCAACACAGACTCCGACGAACATGGGGGCAATCTACCCATTCCTTTACTACAGGAAGGAAGTTCGTCAGAGCCATACCCGGCCGTCTACTCGGTCCCACCTCCAAGCAACCTAGTTGTCTCCTTCGACTGGAATGAACTAGGCAAACCCCGTTTACCAGCAAGCATATCATTCCGAATTATTGTTCAAATATATAGAATGGTCATGGCTGGTACCATCATAGATGAGGGGGCTTCTGTGAGTATCCTTTCCTCTACTACTTGTAAAGCTCTTGGTTCGCCATCGCTTTTGCCTGAGATGAGAAATCTGACAGGCTTTGATAAAGGAACCAGTCCACCTTTAGGGATCCTTCCCGATGTGCTGATAACATTGAGAGGGAAGACAGTTCGCATGAACATAATGGTAGTTCAAGGACCCTTGGATTATAACCTACTCATTGGACGAGACTATATTTATTGCATGGGAGCCATCGTCTCCTCACTCTTTAGAGTAATGTGTTTTCCGCACGAAGGAAGAGTGGTCAAGCTCGTGGACCAGCTTTCATTTCTCAGATCACGCATAGCAAATAGTCATATACCATCCCTAAATGGTCTCTTCACGCAAGAAATGTCTCAATTCCCAGTTCGTCCTCCCGATGAGCACGAGTAATTCAAAGGGATATGATTGAAACCCAGGGGGCATGCGTCCTGGTCTGCTTCGGCAGGAAAACTTCGGGTATAGGGTAGGTTTCCGCGGGAGAATATGACTAGTCTGTACCCCGTCCGTCAATGGAAGAGGGGTTATTCTAGAATAAGATTCTCTTGTCAAAGTTATGTGAGTTGGCGGGCATCGTCACTCACCTTTGTTTATCTCGGTAGACATCGCTGAAGAAATGTTTCATTCGCAATGCGAATAAGACAATCTTTGGTAACCTGTAAGAGGTAGGCCTCTCCCGATAGAACAAATGTTTTGTCTGCAAATTGAGGGGTAACCTTGAAACCATATTTTATACCTGGGGGCATGCAAACCTTTTGGAGTGCAAGCAAGGGGCGGCTATTTATTTTTTAAATTTTTAGGACCTCTAACCCTTTAAACTCGTAGGATTAGTCGTCACCCAACTTGCATAAAGAAAGGACGTGGGGCAAAAATCTAAAAGTTGTCGTTTTTATATGAGACATTCTTATCATATGACTGGATTAATCGAGCAGTTTTAGCGCATAGTTCAAGCTCGTTAAAAAATAAACATAAGATATGAGCAAATGTTTCCACCCGCGTTTAAGCTCGTTAAAAAATGAACTATTCCCCGGTAAATAACCACCGTGAATGTACCATTTCAGCCATTAAGGCCTTCGTCGTGTTTGCACCGTCACCTCCACTTTTCCATTGGCTGATCATTCACCTCCATTTGATTGTTTACCCATTTTGAGGAACAGTTGCGAAGAGTGATTTCACTAGCCATCCTTGTAACACTGCCGTGATTGGAAAATTCCAACCCTTACCTGGAATCAGCTGCTACCCATTTTATCACTCGTTCCTCAAAAGACGAGTCTTCTTTAAGCTCTTTTCTGACTCGTAAAATATGAAAATATTGCCGAGTTCTAGCCTTCCAGCTCGTTAAAGTGATGGGAAGTGCTATCTCTCCTCTAGATTTTAATCTTTTTGGACCTGAGGGATTATTGCACAAAAAGATCGAGCACTTGCTTTATTCGGCTCGTTAAAGCGATCGAAAATTCATCCCTTCTGTATTGTTTTATACTTTTTCGGACTTAAGGGATTAGATGACGAAAAATGAATTTTGGAGTTACCTTTACGTACCTTTTCAGACTCTCCAAAAATGAAAAGGACCGAGTTATCTTTGTCGTTAGACTCGTTAAAAAGATTAATAGCGCCAAACTTGTCTTTAGACGAGAACGAGTTTCACTATCGCTAGGCTCGTTAAAACATAGCGATGGGTTTGCCCGAAGGGCAAATTATAGAACAAGCATATGTTATCCTCCTCAAGCTTGACAAAAATAAAGAGGTACTGGTCAGCAATGACTGGGGAAAAATTGGGAAGAAAACTCAAAGAATCTTTATTGGTAGCAAGTCGCTCTTGAACATGACACTTCCACTCCGTGCCCGAGTCGGGTTGGGTTGTTTCATTCACCGGTCACATCGCCATGGTCTCACCATACCATCCACATTTGGGGTTAATGCTACCAATCCATCACATCAGTGTTGCCGACATGTTCAAGAGAAGTCATCCAGAAAGGCCACCTGTGTCCCGCTGTTGTAGGGAAAAGTATCCGATTCGGACGACCCTATCCCACTCTAAGGGTGATAGTACCTCAGCAACAACTGTAAAGAAAACTACTTAAGGTTTACTTCTTTATGAAAGCAAGAGAGAATGAAGAAATGCACTAACCGTTGTCTTGCGCTTAATGTCGAATCCAAACTCTTCTCTTTGCTTGCTTGCTCCCAGCTCCTTGCTCTTTTGCTGGCCCAGCTACAATGAGATCCTGCAAAATAACAAAGAATGAAACTACAAGAAGCATGCAATCATAACTGATTCAAGGATTAGCATAAATCAAATATACAATTATCACAATACATCATTGAAACAAGTGCATATAGAAGAACCTCAATAGCTTTTATTAATGGAAGAAGTAAAGTTCTGAGAGTGTTACAACCATTGAAGGCCCCAATCCAGCAACACCTCCCAGCAGAAAGAATTTCTCCTTTTCACCTCCTTCAAGCAATCACGCAATAGCTCTATAGTGAAACCAACAGCATATCATTACTTTGCACAAAATTCCAGCCTCCTGAGCTCATAGGAGAGAGCTCAAATATATAGATGAATTGAGAAAGGATGAGTCAGCTTGCAACTGATGTGTAGCTGCCTTGTGTCCTCTCTCTCTTCAGTTGATCTTCAGTTCCTGAGTCCACTTGGAGAACCTTGCTTCCACTTGGAGAAAAAGAGCCTCTGACTCATCACAAGGCGAAATCCCTGATCCAAGTGTCATTTTTGGAAGATTCCAGAGCAATGACTCAGTGTGCCACTTGTCCCATCTCGCTCAGCGCAGGTGGCCTTTGTTCTACCTGCTTTGCAACGTAGGTACACCATGGAGGAGTTGAGTTTCAGCGCAGAAGCCTAGTGGAGCACCTGCTTTGATTTCAGGATTGCTTGTTTTTGAGTGTTTTCAGGTGGAGAACTGATCTGAGAGCTTTTGGTTTGCTGACCTTGTTCCTCTAGGGGTAGGAACATCATGTTTAGAGACTTTGGATCCCTTGGATTATTGACAATTCATGCCTAATGCTGCAAGGCACAAAATTGTCTATAACAGATGCCCCCTAAAGTATGAGGTCGTTTATCGAGTGAAATGCTTTATTAGGAGGATCCGAAGTTCATTCAATCTGCTGAGAAGTGTCCTGTAATAAGATACAATACAATACATTATTTTTCATTCTTTTTCATGATCTAGCTGAGGCGGGCATTCCCATGCTCAGCTTTATAAGTTCATTTTGGTACATAGCACAGACGATAGTCTGATGATAGACTAATAATTCTCTGCTGAAATTATCATCCTTTGAGAAGGATGATCATCTGCTGCAATGATGTACATATCAAATGTCTTTATATCCTGAATATATATCGCAGCCCAAAATGATGAAACTAGATCCGGGGTCTTCAATCTCTTCCGATCTTCACTCGATGTACAAGTCGATCCATGTGAGAATTTCTTGAAGTCGAACATGGAAAGACATCGCTTGATTACCGGTCAATGATGTAAACCGTTAACAAGCGCGAGAGGAATCACCGATAAGGATGATGACCCTCAAGGTACAGCAGTACAATTCACATGGTGGGAATAAAGGACTTGGCGTCGACCACCATGCAAAATCTTCTGGTCGAAGGTCATTGATGTATACCTGTCGCCGGAAGTGAGAAACTTGCCATTGAGGCATGCAAGCTTCAAAGTACTGAAGGGGATGTTCCTAGATCAACTCCTTGGATAATGAGCTGATGTCGACAAGGAGCGATCCGTCAAAGGAGGGCCTTAATGAATCCCACATCAGTGACACGGAACGGAGCTAGTGATTGTGATGAGGTGAAAAACAAACTGTGATGTATGATTCAGGGTGGCGGTCATGAAATGGATGAAGGACAATGTATGGCAGTGGATGGGACACGGTTGACTCTTTGCAGAACAACATCTCTTGAACATATAACGACACTGATGTGATGGATTGGTAGCATTACCCCAAATGTGGATGGTGTGGCGAGGACCATGGTGATGAGACCGGTGAATGAAACAACCCAACCCGATGTGATACGGAGGACAAAGTGTCATGTTCAAGAGCGACTTGCTACCATTAAAGCTGTGAGGTTCTCCCAATTTTTCCCCAGTCATTGCTGACCAGTACCTCTTTATTTTTATCAAGCTTGAGGAGGATAACATATGCTTGTTCTATAACCTGCCCTTCGGGCAAGCCCATCGCTATGTTTTAACGAGCCTAGCGATAGGGAAACTCGTTCTCGTCTAAAGACAAGTTTGTCGCTATTTAATGAATTTAACGAGTCTAACGACAAGGATAACTCGGTCCTTTTCATTTTTAGAGAGTCTGAAAAGGTACATAAAGTCAACTCCTGAATTCCTTTTTCATCATCTAATCCCTTAAGTCCGAAAAAGTATAAAACAATACAGAAGGGATGAATTTTCGATTGTTTTAACGAGCCGAACAAAACAAGCGCTCGATCTTTTTGTGCAATAATCCCTCAGGTCCAAAAAAATTAAAATCTAGAGGAGGGATAGCTCTTCCGGTCGTCTAACGAGCTGGAAGGCCAAAACTCGGCAAACTTTTCATATTTTACGAGTCAGGAGAAAAGAGCTCAAAGAAGACTCGTCTTTTGAGGAACGAGTGATAAACAGGGATAGCAGCAGATTCCAGGTACAGGTTGGAATATTCCAATCATGACAGTTCCACAAGGATGGCTAAGTGAAATCACTCTTCGCAGCTGTTCCTCAAAATGGGTAAAAAAACATATGGAGATGAACGATTGGCCAAATGAACGGATGGAGGTGAGACTGCAAGAACACGACCAAGGGCTTTTAATATGGCTGTCAAAGGTTACATTTACCAAGGTTATTTACCGGGCTGGGTTCGTTTTTTAACGAGCTTGAACACTGCTCAACCTTATGTTTATTTTTTAACGAGCATGAACTATGTGCTAAAACTGCTCGGATCTTGCGTTTATTTTTTAACGAGCATGAACTGTGTGCTAAAACTACATAATGCAGACGAGGCATATGCTCCCTAATCCTCAAGGGGACATTTCATTTTTTAACGAGGTTAACATCGTAAAGAACTATCCTCTTAATTCTTCATTTCATTTTTTAAACGAGGTTGACTTGAGATAGGAACTATCCTCGACGCTTTAGATCCATTAAAGATAGAAGGCTTCATATTCCACTGCGCCCATTTCAGCCAGATTACTTGGCGGTGGTGGGGCAACAGTGCCCATTAAAGAAGGGCCTTTTAGGAAAATCACTCCGATAATTTGGAGAGGATGATTGCCTCTATGGATCGTTGGAATGCTTCTTGTATTGGATGGCGGTATAACTTCTGTCGAAGTTGTTGTCGAACTGCCTGATCGACCTTTTCTCTCGCCATTCAACAACTGTGAATTCCCATAGCTTTTGTTTAATGTTGAAATTAAAGCATCATCTTGGCGCTTAAAACTTGACAACATCATAACTTGTGATGGGGAAGCATTTCCACTATCAACCAGATTTTGACTTGGATCGGGAAAAGGATCAGTCAACACAGCTGGAGTATGCGGATTCTTTACGAATCTTTTAAACTCAGCTTTGTATGGGCAATCTGCCGTCCAATGATCATCGTCACATATGTGACACCCCCCAGGTGGTTTCTCCTCTCTATGAGGAGTTTTTCGAGGAGATGACTTTCTTTGATCTTTCTTCCCTTTGTTTTGCTTCTTCTTGCTTCCTGGTTGATTGGTTTCTTTGCCTTTATCTGTCGATACGGCATTCACTTCCGAAGCAAGAATTTCTCCATGCGCATTTTGATTCGAATCCTTACGGGCCTTCTTTTGATTGGTCTTTTTCGGATTCGTGTTCGCCGTGCCAATCACGCCATCGCCGGCATGAGAGTCACTATTTTATTTAGGAGGAGGAGGGATTAAAAACTCTGGTCTAGGGGCATCTGGTATTTTGTCATAGAGCGTGCCGGACTGAGTATATACTAAGTCCAAATATTGTGCACGAGCAATAACCTGCTCTTCTGTTACGACTCCCCCCTTTGCCACATCTTCCGTTATGGCCGGAAGTAACGACTTTATAAACCACTCAGCTAAAAGCTGATCAGGAACGTATGTTTTAACCATTCTTCGTCGACGTTGCCACTCATGTATATGATCTGATATATGAGTTGCGGTTGTCTGTTTGAAGTTAGTCAATATCTCTATTCCTGTTTCATACCTTATCGGTAATTGAAAGTGGGTTAAAAATGTCGTGGCAAGGGAGCTAAAATTGTCGAACGAAGCTCTTGGCAATTCTATATACCATTTCGCCGCTGGACCTGTCAATGTCCTCTGAAAGAGGCGAAGCCTTATCGAATCATCATTTAAAGTGTTTGACGAACACCATAGATGAAATGTCATCACATGATTCGACGGGTCTTCACCTGGATTTCCATTGAATTTAGGAATGTCGGATGGGAGTTTGTGCGGGATCACTGGCCACCATGGGGCGTAAGAAATTGGATCATTGGTTAACCGATGTAAATCAGGCAACTCTAAAGTCGCCACGAATGGTAACTGTTGATTCAAGTTAGGGGAAGCGTATCCAGGGTATGATGGAATTGCCTGAACAGTTGGTCTTTGCATACCATCATAATGGAGTTGATGTTGGTATGACTGATACGGTTGATGGACTTGACCACTTTGGATATATGGTTGTCCAGTATTCGCAAAGATTTGTTGTTCAGAACCTTGGTACACTTGTTGGAATTGTGGCTGTTGGTATTGCACTATCCATGGTTGCGATACCATGGGTTGTTGTGCTATACTAACCATTGGACCAAGATGTGGGGTGATTGTACTCGATTGTACTTGTATCGCCCCACCAGTAGGCGATTGTGGTTGGGTCGCAGGGTCAAGGGGCTGTTGCATGAGAACCTGAGAAATCTGCGGTTGACATACAACAGGCATCATTTGAACTTGCGACACGGTTACAATAGCCGGTGTAGTTGGGATGTTCATCACAGGTACACACTGTTGCATAGAATATACAACTCTTGGTGGCTGGGATAGCATAGGTACCCAACTACTTGTTGCAATTCCACCATAACTTGAATAAGGTTGAGAACTCCCGTATGGGTACCCTCCCGGAGGGGGTAATGAAAGGGCGTACTACCCCCCATACGGTGGTAATCCATAACTCAAGGCAATTGATTGTCCTGGGGGACTGGATGGCCTAAATTGATTCCCAAAAGGGTCAATTTGTTGAGTCTCACCATAAGAGTTACCAGAAATTACTCCGGAACAAACAGGAACAGACCATACTGCCGATATAGTCCCTTGGTGGACTCCTTCTAGCGACTGAGAGCTAGTTGGGACAGATGGTATGCCGGCGAACATTGTTGGATTTGCAACAGGTAATTCTGCCGTCGCTGTGTCATTTGACACAGTCCTAGATGTCGACGGTTGTTCAGACATTTTGAGTCTATCCAATTGATTGCCTAGTGATTCTACAGGAACTTCCATTGGTGATGGACAAACTTCTGTTGTAGCAGGAAATAGAGTGACCCCTACTCCAAAATGAGTTGGAGTGGATACTTGCGGTTCCTCTATAATTTCCTCTATCGCAATCAGACCAGGTGGAAGAGGAAGACCGTCAGGTCCGTAATAGATTTCCAGTGCCGAAGAAGGGGTTGTATCAACAGCGACAGATGTCTGAGGAACAAAACTCTCTGGACCAGTTACAGATGGAACTGGTTCAGTTATACAAGTATTTGCCCCCAGACTAGGATCAGTATTACTGTCCTTCTGCGGCGGTC
The DNA here is from genome assembly GCA_031772625.1 of Pinus tabuliformis. Lineage (NCBI taxonomy): Eukaryota > Viridiplantae > Streptophyta > Pinopsida > Pinales > Pinaceae > Pinus > Pinus tabuliformis. The sequence continues at coordinate 640,443,933 of CM062815.1, read as the reverse complement.
GAACTTCTTCTATAGAGGCAGGGTTTCTGGAAATTTTTGGAGTAACCAGAACCTCAGATGTTGTTGGAACACTTGTTCTAACTTTTAAAGGAGATTTTGAACTGGTTCGACGAGCTCTCTTCGTCCGGACTGTTTTCGATTCCGGAGACAAAGACGGTTGACTCGCAAGCCTCCGAGAACGACGGATATTCAATTGACTTTCTTCCACGATTGCGGATTACTCGATCAACTAAAATATAAAGGGGAAAATTTGCGTTTCCGACTTGAATGAATTTTATTAGACGCTTTTAAACATAACTTTGCTTTTTCATGTTTTAAGAGTCGAGAAAAAGCTAAAGATGACTCTAGTCTCCTTCGATGTATTAACGAGCCCAAAGTGACAAATGCTCGGTTGGACTTTTTCAGTTATAGAGTTTGAAAAAGGCCAAAAGAAACTGCTCTGGAGATCTAGGCAGAGGGTGTGCCAAACCTTTCGCAAAACCACGGAATACGTTTTACGGTACGTGTGGTCAATCTTCGTGAACGCTGTGTTCACTGCATTGCGATCAGTAGGGCGGCCGACACGGCTTCCTAAGGATAAAGGATATATGCCTATAGGGGTCTCCCAATATATACTCGACGGTACATGGGAGCACAAGTCCGTATTAGTGCCACCGACTCTCAGGAGGAATCACCCACCTTCGTAGAGATCGACAGTCACTATGTTTAACGACGCCGGAACACGTCTCTAGCTTAGACCTCTATGTGTTTGCGTTATGTTTCAATGCGTTGTTAGGTTCATTCAATATATTTTAAGTTGATCTTTTTAAAGTTTGCCTTTCAAGGTTCACCACGAGATGTATATGACAAAAATCCTAAATGCAGCCTAAGATGAGAAGCAAGCTTTTTTCAAATCTTTTTGACTGATGAAAATCTTAATTACTGAGGGAGAAGAAAGGCATATCTTTTCACATAGTTCATACAGCACAAACTAATGCACTTTCTCCTAAATCATCATGCAAACTTTTTCAAATGCAAAATGCACAATGCATGTATTTTCTTTTCCCTTTCTTAATGTTGATGTATTACAAAAAGAAAGTTGTTATATAACTTTGATTTCGATTTAAAGCGAAAACAAACAAGCTAGTCCAAAATCAAAAGACACCTTAAGATTTACTTGTTTAATCACTGGAAATACATGAAATCAAACCATAATGACGAAAGTAAAAAGACTAATCAGCTATGGACAGCAAACAAGCTAACTCTTTAGACCAGCAAAATGCCTAACACAGGTTCAGATCTAAGAGGCCAAAGCAAGACTAGTTCACTTTCGTTATGGGAAATTGTAAATGATGTAAGAAATACAAAAGAACAAGTACAATTTCGTTATATAACAGAGGAAAAATGATGGCAAGTAAGGTTGGTTTCAGAACAGGTACAAGACTGGTAACTGGCTGCAAAATCTATAGTGAAAACAGGCAAGAAAAAGGGAGGAAACCCCAAATGCACAAGGCAAATTTGGGCCAACACAGGTGCTGCACAGCCAGTCTAGCTCTCAGCGCAGGTAGTCCCTTCGGGACCTGCGTTGCAAAGCAGGTAGCCTGTGTACTACCTTCTTTGGAAAACGAAAGTTGCGTTTTCTCAGTTTCCGGGTCACAATTTTCTCAAAAATTCACAGTGTTTGCTCAAATCAGAAGCTATCAGTCAAGCACACACTAAGGGATGACAAGGAAGATGAAAAGCTATCACTAAGAGCTTACAAGGATCCTTGTAGATCAGCTCTTCAAATCATGAACATGCTCAGAAATGAGCTAGAGTAGCTGCCCTCTACTTCGCTTTTGATATAGTCAAAAGCTTTTCGATTTGGTACTCTTTTGTTCAGGAAATGAATAGCAAAATACTACAAACAATCAAACAGATACGATCCCCAGTGGAGTCGCCAGTTTGTTGTAGGGAAAAGTATCCGATTCGGATGACCCTATCCCACTCTAAGGGTGATAGTACCTTAGCAACAACTGTAAAGAAAACTACTTAAGGTTTACTTCTTTATGAAAGCAAGAGAGAATGAAGAAATGCACTAACCGTTGTCTTGCGCTTAATGTCGAATCCAAACTCTTCTCTTTGCTTGCTTGCTCCCAGCTCCTTGCTCTTTTGCTGGCCCAGCTACAATGAGATCCTGCAAAATAACAAAGAAGGAAACTACAAGAAGCATGCAATCATAACTGATTCAAGGATTAGCATAAATCAAATATACAATTATCACAATACATCATTGAAACAAGTGCATATAGAAGAACCTCAATAGCTTTTATTAATGGAAGAAGTAAAGTTCTGAGAGTGTTACAACCATTGAAGGCCCCAATCCAACAACACCTCCCAGCAGAAAGAATTTCTCCTTTTCACCTCCTTCAAGCAATCACCCAATAGCTCTATAGTGAAACCAACAGCATATCATTACTTTGCACAAAATTCCAGCCTCCTGAGCTCATAGGAGAGAGCTCAAATATATAGATGAATTGAGAAAGGATGAGTCAGCTTGCAACTGATGTGTAGCTGCCTTGTGTCCTCTCTCTCTTCAGTTGATCTTCAGTTCTTGAGTCCACTTGGAGAACCTTGCTTCCACTTGGAGAAAAAGAGCCTCTGACTCATCACAAGGCGAAATCCTTGATCCAAGTGTCATTTTTGGAAGATTCCAAAGCAATGACTCAGTGTGCCACTTGTCCCATCTCGCTCAGCGCAGGTGGCCTTTGTTCTACCTGCTTTGCAACGTAGGTACACCATGGAGGAGTTGAGTTTCAGCGCAGAAGCCTAGTGGAGCACCTGCTTTGATTTCAGGATTGCTTGTTTTTGAGTGTTTTCAGGTGGAGAACTGATCTGAGAGCTGTTGGTTTGCTGACCTTGTTCCTCTAGGGGTAGGAACATCATGTTTAGAGACTTTGGATCCCTTGGATTATTGACAATTCATGCCTGATGCTGCAAGGCACAAAATTGTCTATAACACCCGCCCACTACCATACGTTATACTCCATTCTTTCATGAACGCCACCCTGAACCATATATCATCAGATCGTTTTCACTCCATCAAATCATTTGCTCCATTCCATGTCAATGATGTGGGATTCATTAAGGCCCTCCTGTGACGGATCACTTCTTGTCGACGTCAGCTCATTATCCGAGAAGTTGATCTAGGAACACCCCATTCAGTACTTTGAAGCTTGCATGCCTCAATGGCAAGTTTCTCACTTTCGGCGACAGGTATACATCAATTACCTTCGACCGAAAGATTTTGTGTGGTGTTCGACGCCAAGTCCTTTATTCACACCACGTGAATTGTACTGCAGTACCTTGAGGGTCATTATCATTATCGGTGATTCCTCTCGCGCTTGTTAACAGTTTACATCATTGATTGGTAATCAAGCGATGTATTTCCATGTTCGACTTCAAAACATTTCTCACATGGATCGACTTGTACTTCGAGTGAAGATCGGACGAGATTGAAGACCCCGGATCTAGTTTCATCCATTCGGGCTGCGATGTATATTCAGGAAAATAAATACATTGAAATGTACAGCATTGCAGCACAGATAATCATCCTACCAAAAGGATGATGGCTCTATCAGAATCATCAGTCTACCATCAGACGATTGTTTGTCCTATGTACATGAAAATGAATTTATAAAGTTGAGCATGGGAATGCCCGCCTCAGCTAGATCATGAAAGCAGTATGAAGATAATGTATTGTATTGTATTTTATTACAGGTCTCCTCCCAGCATTGAAAGAACTTCGGATCCTCCTAATAAAGCATTTCACCCGATAAATGGCCTCATACTTTAGGGGGCAAGTGTTATAGACATTTTTGTGCCTTACAGCTCTAAGCATGAAATGTCCATAAACCAAGGGCTCCTAAGTCCCTAAAAGTGTTGTTCTAACTCCTAAAGGAACAAGGTCAACAAATTACAGCTTCTCCCAGAAGTTCTCCACCAGAAACTGCTCAGAATTAGTCAAATCAAGATCATTTCAGCTGCTCCACTAGCCAAGTGCGTTGCATAGCACCTAAGTCCACTAGCTAGGTGCATTGAAACGCACCTAAATGCACTACCAGGGTGCGTTGAGTGGGAAATGACAAGTGGCAGAGTCATTCCACGAGGTGGAGAGACAATGGAAGCTTCTAGAATCTTCTCCAATGACACTTGCCTCACTGAATTCGACCAAGGATGAGTAAGAGGCTCTCAGTCTCTAAGTGGAACCAAGAACTAATAGAGAGAAGCCACTAATCAATTCATGAGCTGACTCATCCTCCTTGCATACATCTATATATGGATCCCTCATCCCAGAGATCCAAAGGCTGGAATTTTGCACATCGTAAGGAATTGTTGTTGGTTTTGAGATACATATCAGAGAATTCGGTGATCTATGCTTTGTTGGGGTTGAAGAAGGGACTTCTTTGCTGGGAGGTTGATGCTGGGTCAGGAATCATCGGTTGTAACTCCTCCTAGATCTTCTTGTATATCAATAAAACTATTTGAGTTTCTTCTCCATGCTTGTGTTTCATTGATGCTTGTTACATTTGTATGGTTAACTTAAATCTGATCCTAAGTTATTTATGAATATAAACCCATGTCTTTGTATAGTTTCTCTCTTCTGTGATCTTACAGGTACTTGGTGAAGCTGGGCAAGTGAGAGAGCAGGTAGCTGGGAGCTGTCGAAGAGAAGAGAGATTGGATCAAAGGACTAGCGCAAGACATAGGTTGGTTCATCCTATTCCTCTTTGTTTATAGTTCATAAAGAAGAATACAAAAGTAGTTTTCTCTATTTGTTTCTAAGGTAGCTGTCACACCTTAGTGGGATAGAGTAGATCTAAATGGACACTTTTCTCGATAACATTGTGTGACTTGAAAGTTGTTTAAACAGTCAAGGATTGATTGTTTGATGTTTGTAAATTGACTATTGCTTGATTTTGCAGAGGTGAAGGGAAAGATATTGATAGCTAAGTCCAGGAGAGGACAAGAAGGAATAAGGGATGAAGGCATTCTTCTTATCCCAAAGGACCTCAAAGAAATCCTTGAAGCACAAGAGTTTTGTTGCAAAAGGTTGCTTGAATAAGCTATTTGTTAATCTTGTTTGAGGTTCTTTTGTTTATTCTGATAATGCCAACTTCTACAAGTGAGTCCTCAAATTCTTCTTTCGTCACAAGATTCTTTGATGAAGACATGAAGGACGACTTGTTCATCATGATGGATATGGTGAGAGAAATGTATGAGGATGGAAGGAAGAGCATCATACTTCGAGAGCAGCTGAATTCCATGAAGGAAGAGAATCAATTGCTTTTTGCCAAATTACAGGAAATGGAGAGACAACTTCATATTGCAAATATGGATCTAGAAAGGATGCATGAGTTGTAGACACAACTCTTTGTTGCCAAAGAAGCCTTATTCAAGTATCGTCTTGAATAAGAGGTAAACAATTCCAGTTTGTCTTCAAAATCCTCGAAGAATATTTATGTTGGTTCTTTTGAAAAACATACCAGAGGCATAGGGTCCAAGTTAATGTCCAAAATGGGCTATGAAGGAAAAGGCTTGGGCAAACATGCACAGGGTATTTTTGAGCCAATAATGGTTGAGGAAAGGCCTAAGTATTTGGGTGTTGGCTATGGATAATCTTATGGAGGAAGTTCCAAAGTTGCCATGAAGACAATTGAAATAGTTCCAAGAAGGAGTTTCATTTCATGTCTTCTACCTCAAAAGTGTAAAGGTTGTATTCATGGGGAGTGCAATAGCTCAAAACATCATTTTCAAGAAGAAGGTGTGATTTGAATTGGATCCATGAAGATTATCAAAGTGCCATGACTATATCAAAACAAGACAGACTTCAAAATTTATGCAAAGAGTGATCAGGAAGACCTCTAGATAGTGGCAATTTGTAGCCAACAAGGAATGACGAGGACCCCAGTCAAAGTGCACTGATCGAGGCCCATGGAGACCGTGCAGGAGGAAAAACTAGAAGTTAGGAAGCCCAGATCAGGAAATGGAGGCCATTTTTGATGTGTGATTAGCGCTTAGGCAAAACCCCTCGAGAAGGAAAAGCCCCGAAGTGCTCGGTCGCATGGGAAGCCAGGAAACTATGGGGAAAGCACTAAGGTGCAAGGTGGGACCCGCGCTCCAAAACCAGCGATATATCGGAAGCATCCTCGGGCGGTAAGAGGATTTGGCAGAAAGCGAGCGATTCCATTCAGCGCACGACGCATGTCCTGTGGATGAGAGAGAAAACCACCTCTCATTGCGCACTAACGGTCAAGAAAGTCAACTGCGTGAAATGAGCGAATATCGTAGGATCTGGGGGCTCCAGATTTGATGGCAGAGATTGCGCCCAACAGAGAAACCAGATTTGACAGGGGAATTAAACTGTGGTAAGAAAATTTTGAGGTCTGATTTGACCACTAAGTCGGTAAATGAGTCATTCCACAGTGTAATTGAAAAACCGAACCATTGAGGAAGAGCTGGTGTAGTTCGTAAGAGGATAAGTGGCCACCTCCCTGTGGATGTTGGCAATGACACAAAGATAGGGAACTCCAAGTTAATAGCAGTAGGTGATCCAAAGGGGTGGAAGAGGAAGCGAACAGTCAAAGGAAAATTGGCTTTAAGCCATGAACAGACGGAGAACAGAACAGAGAAGAGAAAAGAGAGAAGAGAATGAAGATAGATAAGGCGAGAGGATAGAAAAGACAGTGAAGCAAGAAGCAGAAAACACAGAGCCGAGATGACCTTAGGTAGCATCCAGCAGACAGAGAGCTTGAGAGGTTCAAGAAATCTTGAGAGGATCTATCAGGAATTGAGTACCACATTGGTCTCCTCCCATTAAAGACCAGAGAGGTCAAGATTTGGTAAGGAAAAGAGTCTGTGCACTTTAGTGTCTTGGGGAATCCAAGAACCACCCTACCAGCCATTATTTGTTTTAGGAGACTCAAATTGAGCTCCTCATTGTAAATATCTACTTTGAAGACACAATAAAAAGAACGCCACCACTGAAAGCTGGACCAAAGATGTAGCCCTGGAGAATAGGGTGAACTCTTTATTAATTGTTGTGTTCTTGCATTTGCTTACTATGTTTTCCTTACTGTTTTCTATTTTCCAGTGTCTGTGTATTTTGCAATTTGATCGATCCATTGCCTAAAATAACATAGACACACACCAGCACATGAGTCTGCAATACTTTTATTCATTAATTAATTAACTAATGTCACTCACGAGTGATTTTCAGATTAAGTGGTATTGAGCTCTAGGCTATTAGGGTTAGACAAGCTTGTGTTGGTTTAGCTATTGAATGCTAACTAGTTCAAATCTCAAATTAGGAGAAGGAGAGTTGGTCAAAACTAATCCTGAAATTGGGAGAGTCTATCCTCAGAAGACAATGTCAGAAGAAGGTTCTGTAGGACTAGACCCTCAACTCATAGATAGTTTCGTAGCGATAAGGTCCATGGTAGAAGAAATGTATAAGGACTTTAGAAAACACAAGGATGAAGATGCATCAGGCTCCAGACAAGATAAAGGAAAAGATGAGTGCTTCCTCCATGACCATTCAAAAGGAAAAGGGAAAGATGAAAGCTTTCTCACACCTCCTAATAGCCCTGAAAAAAGAAAGAAAGCATCCTTGATCAAGCTAGATGTTAAATTTGATTTTCCTATATATGATGGAGAGTTGAATGCAGAAAATCAGGAAAATTGGTTTAGACAAATTGATGTTTATTGCAGAGTGCACAGTATTGATTCAGACAAGAGCAAGATTTAGCTGGCAAGCCTACACCGTGGAGGCACTGCCTTGGTTTGGTGAGAAGGCAGGACCCAAGCTTACATGAAGAGACATGGTAAGACTATCTCTTTCTGGAGTGAATTTGTTTCTGCAATCAAAAAACAGTTCTATAGATTGGCCTACATGCAGCAAGCCATGATGAGCTGGCAAACTCTTAGACAGTTGAAAGGGCAAAGTGTGCAAGGGTACACCCAAGAATTTAGAAAGAGAGCATTGATTCTAGGGATCTCATTAGACTCACCTGCAACTCTGTTGAAGTACATTGGTGGTCTACACAACTACATGAGGCACACTATCCTCATGTTTAATCCCACTAGTATAGATGAGGTGTCTGTACAAGCTACTCATCTAGAAGCTAGAGGAAAGAATGGAAGTCCAGAAGTTGGGGGATCATCCCAACCAACTGCAAGCAAGAGTAAGGGGAAAAGAAAGCAGAAATGGAAAGCAAGGAAGGCTAACACTGCACAGAAGAGCAAGGTTTCATGCACTCACTGTAAAAAGGATGGGCATGATGATGAGCACTGTTGGATTCTACATCCAGAACTGAGACCTAAGAAGTTCGAGGGCAAGAAGAATAAGACTGCTGTAGCTATTCAGAAGGATTTGGGGTCAGACTCAGGAGATGAGACAACTATTGCAGCCACGGGTATAAAAGGTAATAATTTTGAAGCATCTACTAGTAATTCTGCACAATCTATTATTGATGAAGAAAGAGAAAAAGAAATGAGCTTTTACATATTCGAGTTATTTCCAAACATCAAAAGATTGATACTTTGTTTGATAGTGGCTCACAAGTAAATCTAATTTTTGAAGCAATTGTAAAGAAATTGGGATTAGCAACTACACCTCACAAGAAACCATACCCATTAGGATGGTTGAATGATAAAGCACAACTACAAGTGACTAGACAGTGCAAACTCAAGTCTTATTTTGGGTCAGCATTTGTAGATGAGGTTGAGTTAGACATAATTCCTTTGGATATATGTGGAACTGTTTTAGGAAGTCCTTACTTGTATGAAATAAAAGCTATTTTCCATAGAGCAGAGAACAAGTATCTACTTGTCAAATATGGAATCGAATACTTTGTAAGAGCTCATAAGCTCAAGAATAATTATACTCTCATAAACTCAGGGTAGATGAAACAAATGATAAATTCATGTAAACAATTCTTACTGATGGTGGTAAAGGAAAAGAAACCTAATAAAACAATGTATTTGAAGGCTGTAATGCTGAACAACAAGCTGATTTAGAAAAATTTGTTTCAAAATATGATATCTTGTTTCTAGAACCTAAAGGTCTACCACCCAAAAAGGAAATAGTACATGATATTATTTTGCAGCAAGATGCTCCATTGCCTAACATTGAAATGTACAGGTTGTCTGCTTTATAGAATGTTGAAATCAAGAAGCAGGTGTAGGAGTTGCTTGAGAAAGGGTTCAACAAACCTAGCACATCACCATGTGGGTCACCAATCATTTTGGTGAGAAAGAAAGATGGCTCATGGAGAATGTGCATTGATTACCGAGCACTGAATAAGATAACAATAAAAAATTGTTATACCCTTCCTCACATAGATGATCTTTTAGATCAATTGAAAGAAGTTGTTTATTTTTCCAAGATAGAGTTGCATAGTGGATACCATCAGGTCAGAGTTGCAGAACATGATGCATGGAACACTGCTTTCAAAACAAAGCAGGGATTGTATGAGTGGCTGGTTATGCCATTTGGCTTAACTAATTCTTCTGCTACTTTCATGAGATTAATGAATGATGTACTCAGACCTTTTCTTGATGATTTTGTTATTGTGTATCTAGATGACATTCTGATATTTAGCAAAACATGGGAAGAACATTTAAAGCATGTTAAGCAGACACTAGATGTTTTGAAAAGAGAAAAACTTTATGTTAAACTCTCAAAATGTGAACTTGGAAAAACATCTCTGAATTATTTGGGTCATATAATATGGGGTGGTCAATTGAAGATAGATCCCTCTAAGGTAGCATTCATTGTAAACTGGCCTAAACCCAAATTTGCTACAGAAGTTAGAAGCTTCTTAGGAGTAGTACAATATTGGAGAAAGTTCATTTCTAAATTTTCCTTAATTGCAGTTCCCTTACATACTTTAATAGGATTGAACAAGGTGCTTCAGTGAGGAGGCAAATAGCAGAAAGCCTTCGACACCTTGAAAGAAAAGATTAGTAAAGAACCTGTACTAGCACTGCCTGATCTTCAAAGACCGTTTGAGATCCAAATAGATGCTAGTGACTATGCCATGGGAGCAGTGTTGACACAACACGATAAACCCATATGTTATCATTCTGAGACATTTAATTCTGTAGTAGCTAACTATCCTACATATGATAAAGAATTGTATGCATTAGTACAGAGTGTGAAAAAGTGGAAACATTACTTAATGGGAAAAGAGATAGTAATACATACTGATCATCAACCACTTCAATATCTACACTCCCAAACTAAGTTGCAACAATAAAGACACTATAGATGGATGGGGTTTCTACAATAGTTTCATTTAGTCATCAGATATAAAAAGGGCATACATAATAAAGTTGCAGACATGTTATCTAGACCCATTATAAATGCATCTACTATACTTCAGCATAATTTTGTGTCACATGAGAGTTACATTGAACAATATGCTCAAGACATGGACTTCAAAGATGTATATGCAACTTTAAGTCAAGGAAAAAGAGTAGAAGAATTGGACTATCATGTAAAGGACCGACTCTTATACCATTGTCGGAAGTTATGCATTCCACAAACTAAAAGAGTAAATATAATTCGAGAAGTACACACTTCTCTAATATCAGGTCACTTTGGGGTAAGTAAAATAGTTGCACAGCTGCAAAGATTTTGTTATTGGCCAAAAATGAATGAGACAGTTTCTAGATATGTAAGAGGGTGCACTATGTGTGCTAAAAGCAAGCCCAACAATAGAAAAGTAGGCTTGTACACTCCATTACCAGTTCCTTCTCACCCTTGGGAAAGTGGTTCCATGGATTTTGTTGGAGGACTTCGTAAATCTAGGAAAGGTCATGATTATCTGTATGTTGTTGTGGATAGGTTCAACAAAACGTGTATTTTGATACCTTGTAATAAACAGATTACAGCTGAACAAGCTGCAAAACTGTTCTTTCAACATGTACGGGTTCATTTTGGATTACCCACTTCCATTGTATCTGATCGAGACACCCAATTTGTGGGGAAGTTTTGGTTAAGTCTGTGGGAACTAATGGAAACCAAACTGAAGAAAAGCACATCTTTTCATCCACAAAATAATGGCCAGACAGAAGTAGTTAACAGGACAGTGATCCAGTTACTTAGAAGATATTGCAGCAAACATCCCAAGCTTTGGGATGAACATTTGTGTTATGTGCAGCATGCTTACAACAGAGCAAAACATTCTTCTACACAGAGATCTCCTTTTGAAACCTGTTTTGGTTTCACATCAAGGTCTCCTTTGGATTTTTTCTTTGGTAAATACACCACATTTGAGGGACACAATGATGTGGACAAGGCAACTAGGTTCATTGAAAAAATCCAAGAGATCCACCATGCAGTACCGGAACAGCTGGAAAAGAGCCAAGCCAAATACAAGGCAAGGCATGACAAGCATCGGATGGAGCATAGTTTCCAAGTTGGTGACCAAGTTTGGCTGTATATCAACAAGGACAAGATGCAAGGTGAAGGTAAAAAGCTAAAGCCTATCAAGTATGGACCCTTCAAGATACTTGAGAAAATTGGTGAGAATGTTTTTCGCCTTGATCTACTAGCTTACATGCACATCTACTCAGTCGTAAATGCAGATTGCTTGAGACTATTTGAACCTTCACTAATTTAGGATCCCGAAGAGTAGAGTCAACTGCCTTCTATTGATGACTTGTTACTTGAATATCTTAATGAATTGCAAGAAGACACATTGCTGGACAGGAAGGTGAGGACGACGTGCAAGGGAGATGTTGAGTACCTTAGAGTTGGGCTCAAGGGTTCAAAGCCAAGCAGTGCAAAGTGGATAGAGATTGGACAAGTGAGACAATTGTACCCTCACTTAGTCGATGCTTGAAAACCAACTTTTGGTGGTCCAAAAGCTTTTTCAGTGGGAAGGCCATGATCCGAATTAGATCCATGAAGATTATCAAAGTGCCATGACTATATCAAAATAGGACAAACTTCAAAATTTATGCAAAGAACAATCAAGAAGACCTCTAGACAGTGGCAGTTTGTAGCCAGATGAGGACCTCGGTCAAAGCGCATTGACCAAGGCCCATGGAGACTACGCAGGAGGCAAAACTGGTAGTTAGGAAGCTCGGATCGGGAAATGGAGGCCATTTTTGATGTGAAATTAGCTCTGCGTTAATCACGCATCACTGGGAAAAACCCCTCAAGAAGGAAAAGCCCCAAAGCGCTCGATCGCATGGGAAGCTGGGAAACCATGGGGAAAGTGCTAAGGCGAAAGGTAAGACCCGCGCTCCAAAACCTGCAGTATATCGGAGGCATCCTCGGGTGATCAGCGGATTTGGAAGAAATGAGCGATTCCATTTAGCGCATGATGCATGTCCAGTAGATGAGAGAGAAAACCACCTCTCAATGCACACTGACGGTCGAGCAAGTCAACCGCATGAAATGAGTAAGTATCGTAGGATCTGGGGGCTCCAAATTGACGGTGGAGATTGCGCTCGATGGAGAAATCAGATTTGACAGGGGAATTAAGCTGCAACATAGAAAAGTTTGAGGTCTGATTTGACCGTTGAGTTGGCAGATGAGTCATTCCACAGTGTAACTGAGAAACCAAACTATTGAGGAAGAGCTAGCGCAATTCGTAAGAGGACAAGTGGCCACCTCCCTCTGGACATTGGCAATGACGCAGAGACAGGGAACTCTAACCAAATAGTAGCAGGCGATCCAAGGGGGCGAAAGAGGAAGCGAATAGTCAAAGACAAATTGGCTTTAAGCCACGAATAGACAGAGAACAAAATAGAGAAGAGAAAAGACAGAAGAGAATGAAGACAGAGAAAGCGAGAGCAAAGAAAAGACAGTAAAGCAAGAAGCAGAAAATAGAGAGTTGAGCTAACCTTAGGTAACATCGAGCAGACAGAGAGCTTGAGAAGTTCAAACAATCCCTCAGAGGATCTGTCAGGAATTGAGTACCACATTGGGCTCCTCCCATTAAAGACCAGAGGGGTCAAGATTTGGTAAGGAAAAAAGTCTATGCACTCTAGTGGCTTAGGGAATCCAAGAACCGCCCTACTAAACATTATCTGTTTCAAGAGACTCAAATTGAGCTCCTCATTGTAAATATCTGCTTTGAAGACACAATAAAAAGAAGGCCACCAATGAAAGCTAGCCGGAGATGTAGCCCTAGAGAATAGGGTGAAATCCTTATTAATTGTTGTGTTCTTGCATTTGCTTACTGTGTTTTCCTTATTATTTTCTATTTTCCAGTGTCTGTGTATTTTGCAATCTGATCGATCCATTGCCTAAAATAACATAGACACACACCAGCACATGAGTCTGTAATATCTTTATTCATTGATTAATTAACTGAGGTCACTCACGAGTGATTTTCATATCAAGGTGTTCATCAGCATACACTTGAACCAGAGAGCTGTGACCTTCTCAGCAGGAGTCATGTAGGAAGTCAAGGAGGAAGACAGTTCTTCCTGAGAGGACAAGCACATCCAGGAAGGGAGTGTTCAAAGGCTTTGGTTCAGAGGCACAATGCAAGGCAAGTGTATGGAGGCTGAAAGAAGAGGGTGACATACTCTCAGTTACTGTTCAGATCATTATATCAGTCTTTTGGAGTCCAAAAGCTTTTCAATGGGAAGGTGTGATCCAAAATGGATCTAACATAGACTTCTAGGACTATGAATTTTCCTCACATAGGAAAAATGAAAGTCAAAGGATGCTCTTTGGAATAGTCTCATTGGATAGATATTTTCAATCTAAATCTACTACAATTTGAATGGGCGAAAATGGACTCCGGATGGAGTTATCTCAAAAATAAGTTTGCCCATTATCCTTAGAAAAAGGAGGAAAATCCTTATTAAAAGGGGCTTAAGGCTTTATATGCAAATATCGCATCGCAATGTTAAAGGGCAGAGCATTAGCCCTTAAGGATCCCCAATTAGCGATCTCTAACATATCGCAATCAGAGAAAGGCTTACATATGATATCAGAACCCTTGGGTAGGACGATTGGCGATATGTGGATGTTCTGACATGTGACAAAGCAATCGGCGATGGAGTGATGTGGAGGCGGACCTGAAATATTATATTACACAGCCTAAAACCTTATCGGATCTGTAAGATGTATCGAATTAGAGCGTTGAAGGGATAAAGGCCTAGTAGGAGGACAATGCAACATGCGATTATGTGACTGTACGATATGCGATAGCGTCGATCGGCAATTGGTGAATCGCATCACAGCAATACAAAGGGTCACTGACATATGTGACATATGATTGGGATTAGTGATAAAGGCATGGACCCAATGAGTTTATGAATGTGATTTCATATAATTTGAAATCCGAGTTATGGAGATTTCTTTGTATTCCTGTGTATTTGGTGTTAACCCATAGGCAATGCGATTTGTGATGAGCAATGAAGAACACGGACCCGATAGGTTTATAGGGGAAATTCTATATTATCCGAGTTCCGGAAAATGCCCCATGATGGGTTTTCATCAATTTTCCTTTGTATTGTGTTACGTGTTCGAATGCGGGATTTCTACAGGAGAAAGGCCAAATGACCAGGTTTCCTATGGCCGTTAGTTCATTTCCATTTAGAAACAACCATCACACGTGTGCCATGCTATGAGCAGCCATTTCTATAATAGGGATGTGTTATGAAGCACCCAGAGTTGAAAAGTTAGGAAGGAATGATTCCTCATGATCGAAGGGACAGAGGAAGGCAAAGCGATCGGGTGGCCATGCCCATTGGTTCCTTTCCATTTGTAAATGGATTCTTGTAATGAAACAGTCAGTCTTCAATGATGGAGGCGACTGTAACTGATGTATTACAAAAAGCACATGGAGCTCAATTGACAGGGAAGCTGAAGGTTGCTGAGATTCACAGAGGCCGAGAGATAACACAGAGAGCACAATTGACAGATGGTTACTTGGAGGTCGAGTGAAACCAGAAGCTCAGAGAGAAAGAGCCAGAGCCAAGAGCTAGAGCTAGAGCCAGAGCCAAAGCTAGAGCCGAGAGCTAGAGCCAGAGCTAGAGCCAGAGCCAGAGCCAGAGCCAGAGCCAGAACCAAGAGCAAGAGCAAGAGCCAGAGCAAGAGCCAAAGCTAGAGCTGAAAGCCAGAGCCAGAGCCAGAGCCAGAGTCAAGAGCCGAGAGCTGGAGCCAGAGCCAGAGCTAGAGCCAGAGCCAGAGCTAGAGCCAGAGCCAGAGTCAGAGCCGAGAACCGGAGCCAAAGCCAAAGCCAAAGCCAAAGCCATAGCTAGAGCCAAGAGCTAGAGCCAGAGCTGAGAGCCAGAGCCAAAGCCAAAGCCAAGAGCCGAGAGCTAAGAGCTAGAGCTAAGAGCCAAATCCAATAGCTGACAACTAGAGAGCCAAATGGCCAGGGATAAAAATGATATTCTAAACCTAAGGGTTCAGTTGTAACCGATTGGAGTTGAGTGTGGAACTTGTAAAAGAATTCAGCCATAATCCCAAACAGTCTAATTGAGTTGATTAGAGCTCAAGGAGACGTAGCCCAAGAGGTTTGGGTGAACTCCATATTATATTGTTTTTATGTGTGGTTGCATATTTCTGCATTGTATTTTCTATTATATGTGTTATATCAGTTCAAGCAAACAAGCTTAAATCACTTAACAGTTAAAGGAAAACACAAGCATATGCCTATTTCAAGTTCTTTTAACTCTGCAAATTATCAATCATAAGCATAGATCTTGGGAAAATATAAGCTTTGGAGTGGGAGAGGTTCTTGTAAGTTTGAAAAGAAGCCTTTAGTGCCCAATTTCAGATCACTGTACTAACCCCATACTTAAACACAATCTCTGCAGCAAAATTGCTTCCTTGCTTACATGAGTGGCTACCATGTATTCTACCTCTGTAGTTGATAATGGCTCTACAGATTGTTTCTTACTCATCCAATTGATTGCACCTCCAAATAGGTTAAACACATACCCACTTGTAGATCTTCTCTGATCCAGATCTCCATCCCAGTCTGCATCAACCAAGCCACAGATATCCAAAACTATGTCTAATCCTGGTCTTCCTTGGTAGCACAAACCATAATCACTAGTGCCATGAAAATACCTGAAAACTCGCTTCACTACTATCTAATGTTGCTTTCCTGGTTTTGACACAAACCTACTCAATACTTCCAGTGCATGTGCAA
The DNA here is from genome assembly GCA_031772625.1 of Pinus tabuliformis. Taxonomy (NCBI): domain Eukaryota; kingdom Viridiplantae; phylum Streptophyta; class Pinopsida; order Pinales; family Pinaceae; genus Pinus; species Pinus tabuliformis. The sequence goes on along the minus strand of CM062815.1, from coordinate 640,427,782 downwards.
TGTCTGGTCTAGTACAGAGCATTGCATACATCAGGCTACTGACTGCACTTGCATATGGAACACGGGACATGTCGTCTTCTCTTCTTATGTCTTGGGACACTGTTCAACATATAACTTCACACCTACAGGAACAGGAACCTTCAGTGGTTTACTATCCTGCATATTAAACCTTTATAGTATTGTCTTGACATACTTCCTCTAGTTTAACTAGAGCTTCCTCTTTGCCCAATCTCTTTTAAGCCCAAAATATAGTTTGCATCACCAAGATCTTTCATGTCAAATTTGGAAGACAATTGGGTCTTCAAATAATAGATAATTTCTTTGTCATTTCCAACCAGCAACATATCATCCACATACAAGACCAAATAAATAACACAGTCACCAATTAATTTAAAATACAAAGAGTGATCTGCTTTGCTTCTGGTGAAGCCAAGTCCCCGTATAAATGTATCAAATTTCTGATACCACATACTCGATGATTGTTTTAACCCATACAAAAACTTCTTTAACTTGCATACTAGTTCTTTCTTACCCTTCACTACAAAGCCTTCAGGTTGCTTCATGTAGATATCCTCTTCTAGATCCCCATGAATAAATGTTGTCTTCACATCCATCTGTTCTACCTCAAAATCAAAAGCAGCAACAACAGATAAAAGTAATCTAATAGAAGCTACCTTGGCAACATGAGAAAAAATATCACCAAAATCAATTCTCAGCACTTGGGAATAACCATTTTCTACCAACCCAGCTTCGTATTTCTCCACCTTTCCTTCTACATTTGTATTCTTCTTGAACACCCATTTGCTGCCAATGGGTTTCCTTCCAGCCGGCAACTCCACCATATCCCAAGACTCATTTTTGTGTAGAGATGTCATTTCATCAACCATGGCCTCTTTCCAGAGGTTGCCATCCTCTGAATCTATTGCTTACTTCAAAGTTCTGGGATCATCATTAGTAATAGACAAAGCAAAATTTGAACAGAAAGTAGATGGACTATACCTTTCTGGTTTCCTTCTTTCTCGAACTGATCTTCTCACACCCGGAGTTTGTGGCACTTCGTCTTTTGATTCCTTCTCTGCTGTAGAGTCTGATTCTTCCTCCTTAAGCTCAAACTCTATCTTCTCAGGTTCCTTTGGTTGGACTTCATGTTTAATAGCATATTTCACCTCTTTGAACACCAGATCTCGGTTGTACACAACCTTCCTTGTTACTGGGTTCCAAAGCTTATAACCCTTTAAACCATCCTTATCCCCAATAAATATGCACTTTTCATATTTACTATCCAAATTGGTTCTTTTCTCCTTTGGAACATGTGCATATGCATCACATCCAAATACCCTCAGATGTGAAAGGGTGGGTTTCTTACTAGTCCATACCTCTTGTGGATTCTTATCCTCCAACATTGATGAAGGTGATCTATTGACCAGGTAACATGCTGTCTCCACCGCATCTGCCCAGAATTCTTGTCCTAACCGGGCACCACTAAGCATGCTTCTTGCCCTTTCCATCAACGTCTTGTTCATTATTTCTGTAACTCCATTTTTCTCAGGTGTGTATGGAGTAGTCTTCTACTGTGCTATACCACACTTCCTACATAATTCTTCAAATTCCTTATTTCAAAACTCTCCATCGTTATCTGACCTCAACACCTTTATCTTCTTCTCTGTCTGGTTTTCCACCAGAGCCTTAAATTCTTTAAACCTGTCAAAGACTTCATATTTATTCTTAAGTAAATATATCCGTGTATTCCTTGAGAAGTCATCTATAAATTATACATAGTACATAGACTTACCCAATGATTGAACCTTCACAGGTCCAAAACACATCACTGTGCACAAGCTCTAATATCTGTTTCACCCTCTTACCTCTAGAGGGGAAACTCACCCAATTCTTCTTCCCATATACACAATTTTCACAGAAATCAAAATCTAGAGAGCTATTCCTCATACCTTCTACGATACCTCCACCATGAGGTATTAGAAGGCCCTTCTCTCCAATATGTCCAAGCCTTTAATGCCACAACATGGTCTTCTCTCTAGAGACCACTATATTTTTTGCTCCACTTTTAGGAACCATAGAACTATTGCACCCATCAACAACAGTGCTACCTTGTAGCTTCCACAGAGTTCCAATCCGAACTCCACGCATCAATACCAGTGCTCCCCAAACCATCTTGCAGGTATCCTTCTTGAACACTCTTTTTAAACTTGCATCATCCTGCTTGCTTACAAAAATCATATTTTTGTCCAATGCAAGAATATGCAGAACACCCGGAAGTGTTCTAACCCTTCCACCTTGCAACTTCAACTTTACTTTTCCATGACCAACGATTCTAGCCTTCCTATCATCCCCTAAGAAGACATCACCACCATCGTATTTCTCGTACTTGCAGAACCACTCTCTATGGGGAGTGAAGCGAAAGGATGCACCTAAGTCAATCAACCATACCTCATGATCTACATGTGTACTTGAAGAAGCCAAGTACACATCCCCACCTTCATCTGAGGTGGTTTTCACCTCTATAGAAGGAGCATCATCGGATCCCTTTACTTTGTCAATAGATTTAGATTTACAATCCCATTTGTAGTGCCCTTCCTTTCCACATTTCTAGCAAACCACCTTTACCGGTTTTCCTGGATATTTAGATCTCCCTCTAGATTTACATCTCCCACTCGATCACTTATTTTTGTTTCTGTTCTCGAACCGTCCTCGTACAGACAAGGCATCACCATTCTGGCTCTCCATATTTTTCTGTCTCATCTCCTCCATCAGTAAGGATGACACTATTTCATCAAACTGCAATATAGTTGCATTGCTACCTATTGCAATAACTAGACTATCCCACGAATCTGGTAGAGAACACAACAACTGATGCACTTATCTTCATCTAAAATTTTAATATCAATAGATAATAACTGACTTACCACATTATTAAATGCATTCAGATGCTCTGTCACCGAGTCTCCATCTTTCATCCTCAAGTTATAATTTTTTTCCCATAGGAACAGTTTATTCACCAGAGACTTAGATTGGTACAAAGTCCCTAACTTGTCCCACAAAGCCTTCATCGTATCGTCCCCTAATACATTCAGAAATACTGAATACGAGGCACACAATCGTATTGTGCTATTTGCCTTCCAATCCAACTTATTCCATTCTTCATAGGACACTCCCGTTGGTTTAGTACTTGGATCTACCACGATCCACTGATCTTTATCCACTAATAGATGCTCCATATTGAGTTCCCATAACTTAAAACTTTGACCATTAAATTTCTCGATCTCTATCTTTCCACTGCTTGCCATCTTATTTCACCACCAGAGTTGATCCCATAGATCTCCCACTAAATAGGGTCTACCATAGGCCTGAGCGAAACCCTCAGCAAAAAAGGTGTCCACTTGAATCCAAAACAACTCTGATACCAAATGTAGGTTTTAACCACATAAAAAAATTATCTGCATACGAATTCTAAAACACATAAAATAAACAATGAGAGAGCATAACACATAAAACACATATACACAGATATTTTTCCTTGGACCCCAAAACCGGAACTACCAGCTTGATTTTTCATTATGTTCCTTTCAATGTTACAATGCATATTTATACATGCTGAATCATCCAATACTAGGGAGCGAAAACCATCATGTCCAAAACCATGGACCAAAAACCATCGCATCCAAAAACATGTGCAAAAACCATGCACAAAACCATAGGTAGGTCCACCCAACCTAATATAGGGTCCAAAACAAATTTCCCAGGGGCACTGCCCCAGACTTGTAGAGAGGGGCTAACCATCCCCCCTGTGACCCCTCCATTGCGGCGTAATGAAGGGGGGGCTCTGCCCCCCCTCTAACCTGCCCGTAAACTACGTAGGCTAGTTGTGGAAAGAATATAACACAACCCAACATCCTAATTGAGTATTTATCATCTAAGTGTGTTCCTTGATTCCAAAGTTTTCATCATACCATTGAACTAGATATTTTAGGTTTGTGATCCTCATTTCTTTAAGAAATACCTACATGCTAAGTTGTTAGTACATGGTTTTTATCATGTGACATTTTCCCATATCCCTAGGCATCAAAACCATGTCATTGATATCATCACTAATCACATCCTAGATTCACAAGTATTTCATACATATCATTGTCAAGTCCTAAAATGCATACAATAAAAAGCATCACATCAATAAATAACACACCATATGAGTTGTAAAAAAAGCATACATATATATATCTATCTACCTATATATATATATATATATATAGTTTAGATACATCAAGGGGATATTGCTGCCAAAAAATGATATAGATCAAAAAGAGGGGATCATCCCCATAATGGGTGCTTCCCCTTATACATAGAAACATATAAGAGTATGGTTGTGAGGGGTCAACCCCCTAACACCCTCTGCCACTAGTAGGAGGTCCTCTCACCTCCTCAAGATATGGTACCAAAATGGGTCTTGGTATAGCCACTTTTATAGCTACCCTCCATATCATTGGTCACCACTAGTGGTATGGTGTCTCAACCAAATCTACTATATCCTCTCCCAAGGATTCCAATCTAGCCTCTACCATCCCAAGTAGAAGACCAATAATCCTCTCATTGATGTCCCTCTCTCTCTCCTATGTAGCCCTCAACTAGGGCCATAATATATGGTTATTCTCTTGGAGATCCTCATCACCCCCCTCCTAGATGGGGGCACTGCACCAACTTGTAGACATAATCTCTATTGAGGGGGGCCCACTAGCTCCCTATCACCTAGACAAACATGTCCCAAAACTACTCCACCTGCACCCTATCCACCATCATCTAGATAATCTTGAACTATGGCTCTCTCTCGACCTTGAGGTCCCATATATGAAATATATATAATTACATTAGTATCATATTTATATATATCATAATCATAAATTCACATGATGTAGATAAAATACAATAGAAATACGTACCTAATGGGCCTCATGCGTCACTCAGGGGAAACCCCATGTCTTGGTCCCTGCAGAAGTCCAAACTCATGTACATGTACTCTAGTATAATCTTAGGGTTTGATAGTCACAAAGATTGAGCCATCTCCATCCAATAGTGGCCTACCTCTCCACCTCTCTCTTGAGGCATCCAGGGACAACAACATCATATATGTGGGTCATAAGGAGTCATTGGAACCCTGATCATTGGAAAGATGAGCATCACTCATTCATAGAAGAAGAAACATAGTAGTGTCATGTATGTAAACTATCAAAGGCATCATTATGATACCCGAGTCAGTTGTACCACCACACCCTAGCACACCATATGTGCCTACTCAAAGAAGGTTCCCTAACACACCTATTCTAGCACTATTAGTTGTCCTCCCGTGATTAGATGTGGGTTTTTACTCCCAAAGATGCAGATGATCATTGTCGTTGTAGTTCACATGCTGGCATCCACAATGGTGGACACCCTAATGGCCCTACTCTCTATTGCCTTGGGGCCACACCACTAGTGGGCCCAGTCCTCCCAACAAAAATCATAACGAGGTGGCTTGACTAGTAGCTTTCCCAAGGTAACGATCCTATCAAGAAATAGATATAGACCTCTAATGATATCCTTAAGTCTATCCCTCCAAAATTAAATTCCTCCCTTTAATGCTTTGATAATGCAATAAAAAATCATAGGAGATCCTCTAGTGGGCTAATCAAGGGGTTATAAAAGTATTTTAGTAAACCCCACTTCACTAAATTAGCCAAATCTTGGGGGCTAGCCACCACTGCATCATGTAGCTTGACGTAGTCTCTTTCACACCAATGCATAATCTTGAAGGTCAATCCTAGTTAGTACAAAAAAAGAAAAAAATTACAAACTTATTGTGTCATCACAGTTTGTTAGAACCAGATGTGGTGATTGTGTGTTTGTTTAGCTAACAGGCACATGGGTGAATCAAAGTCACTGAAACTATTTTACCATTTCACACAAAGGCACCACTACGCTTGTGCAAGTAACAATTGCAACACCTATCGTGATTATTATTCCCAAAGACATGGTTCCTTGCATTCTAGCTTCATTCACAGTCATGACCCTCACTATGATTTTTTTATTCCTACCCACATAAGCTCCCACACCTATGTTCTATACAATTGTGGTAATATCATGGTCATATTCCCCACTACCGTGACTTCCCCCATGACTTTGTCTTAGTCACCCATATGGTTGTGGGGCCCAAGACTAATAAATTAGCCATATGACCTAGTATTGCACGACTTACCCTATATGCTCTACCAAATTAAAATAGAGAGCATCATTATGACTTACCTGGCTCTCTTTGTGCTTCAATAGTGTACTTCAACAAACCATAATTGATTATTCAAGCTCTAGAAAAAGTGCAACTACCACATCACCAAAGCTCAACTGACGTGGCACTATGGGCCCCACAACCCTAATATATGCCTTCATTTTCGTCTTCTAGACATTGATATGGGAGACCAAGAGCTCCATTTTTCACATCATTGGTGTCATAGGGATCAATTCACTTCATTCTTCATCATGACATCTTCTCTTGAATTTGTCAAAATTTCCCCTCTCAGGCCCTTTCTACACTCAAGATACTCATCAAGTGTGCCTTCTTATTTTTCTATTGATCTTTGTGTCTAAATTATGTCAATTCTATATTTATTTGATACTTTCACTTGGGGTCTTGGTTTCAAGCTTTTGAGTCACTTTCATGCGAAACTAGGCCCCCCGAAATAGCTTCACTAGCATCATAGGTTTCCCCTAAAACATTGCATATATTGATATCATTTATTTTGAATTAGCCATAAGGCCCTTCTTCTTGATCAAGTTTACCACCACCTTCCACTTGCGCTCAGTAAACATTCACATTGTACAATAATTTCTCCACCTTCATGAATCACATCATCAAGTAATACCATTTTTACTCTTGGCATCCAAGACTCTCTCTTTTTTTCCCAAGAACAATTTACCTACATGACATCAAGGATGACCAAATTTCTCTCTTCATCTCATTGCTTACCACCCTTCTCAAGAACTTATTACATCTCAATCATCATGAATGCACCACCACATTCCACACTAGGCCTCTCACACCCCCACATTGCAACATACCATATGTGTGATCACCCCATTTCATTTACCCAACACTAAGACTAACCAAAAGGGGGCCAACCCTCTGTAGTTACTCCCCTACACAACTATGTATTCCATTACTCATTTTGGGCACCCGTCTCCATGTTTGTACACCCCAAAAACACTTAAATTATTTTTGCAAGTGTACAAATATTTTTCAAAAAAATATCCACATCCATATTTTTTTGTCTACTACCCAGTGGCAGTTCATAGTCACCCTTGGTTGGAGTTCACATCACATACCATTTAATTAATTTCATATCATGTTGTATCACCATGGTACTGTCTCATCAAATCATTATATTGTATCCACTTATCATTGACATTCAAAAAAATCATTTATACTCCCCCTAGATGTCCTCCCGAGTTCAGGGCCCTATCCCCCAGAGTTTTGTTTTGACTACCACCACTCACATTTTCTCTCCCACCTTGGGTAATTCTCAGTGTTCCTTACACACTATTAACCTTAGCCATTATGCCCTTAACATAACTCATATATTTCAATGCTTGTATCAACCTCACATGGATTTCCTAGAACCCTTTTTGGTCCAAAAGATCATTTCTTTTTTTTTCTGTCGACTTCAACACTTATTCTCCAAAATAAAATCAATACCTTGATTCCCCCCATCCCCCCCGCCATTCTGCGACAACCTCTAGTAAAAAAAATAGGAAACATCATGTCCTATTTATTTCATTGATCCCTCTGATGTTTAACACTAGTATAATTTTCACATCGGCGGTGTATCATACTTTATGACAGTTGCAATTTTTTCATTTGGTTGAAGATCGGTGCATTTATATTGCAATCCCATTAGTAGTGCCTTTTGAATAATACATGGGGGCACCTATTGTAACATTTTTTTAGAAACTCCCCCAAGGACGAATACATTCATCTACTTCTACATACAACACATCAAATTATTTTGCATATATTGATAGGATCTTGTCTTATGTACTTGTAATATGATGGTCAAAATCATGCTCACAAACATGGGACATGCCCATATTATACTGACACCTTTTTGTATAAAAATGCAACTACCATCATGTTATTTTATTTCTCAATAAGGACATGATTCTCTCCTTGCACAAGGCACTCTCTCTCGGGAAATTAGCGAGACTCATCACTAGGACCAACAAAATGTGATGTATGTCAACTACACATTTTCTCCTAACCTCATACATCAATGGGAAACTATTATTATGGAAAAATTGTGCACACAATATTATAAGTCAGGTTACACTTAGCATTAAAAACAACATGTAAAAGTGTATTAGTTTCCACTAGAATCATCATGGAACCCAAAAAATCAAATGTTCTCTAGAGGTCCATTTAAAAAATAAAACCATGTGAGTACATAAAGCAATTTTTGCATAGACCACATGGTTATTTCTTTGATAGTTGTGTGTATGCACTGAAGCAAAAATTCGATAGTTTATGGATCACATCACATTGAATGGGCCAAAATTCTATGATAAGTCAAAATTGGTTGCTTATTTTCAAGCCTTTCAATCATTAATTGGGAAGTAACATGTATCATACCAATCTCCCATCTCATTAATGGGCTAAGGAGGATCCATGAGATAATTTTGAATCTATAAATACAAGGAGAGTGGGAACAAAAAACAAGAAGAAATTAGAGAAAAGTTATGTTGCCAAACATTACTTGAGAAATTAGCATTACCTTGTAGAGGGAATTCACCATTTGAGAGTTTTTTATAGATTTTTTGAGAGAGAGGCTCTTTGCAAATAAGATTGGAGAAAGGAAACTCCTTGTTGAGAGTTAGAGAGTGGAATTTCTCACCATATATATTTTCAACTATCTTCAAATGTATCTATTGTATCTCTACCAGTAACTAATCAACGTGTTATTTTTCTATTCTTTTATGTTTAGTTTGTTTCTTATTTTCTTCATTTTTCTAGTGTATACTATGTTTTGTTTTCCCATTGATTACTAACATTTTAATTTTATGTATAATCTCTAACAATTCTAATTATTACGAGAATATTTTTGAGCAAGTGTATTAAAATTCCTCTTCTTATTCAGTTGGCGACAATCTAGCTAATAACAAGGGAAAACAAAAGAAAAATCAAAAGTTGCAAGTATTCTTCATATCTGCAAAAATATTGTTAGAAAACCTTGCAAACATGATTTTCAAACACCTAAAAATATATGATAGCAATGGAGACGAGAAAACCCAATGGAAGCAAAATGATTTTATTATAATGTAAAATACACTAGTTTGAGAATAATATAGATGTGGGTCTACAACATCCTCCTCCATGGGTGGATTCTCTTAGTCCCTATGTTTCCAACAATTGATCTCTCTCTATGATTGTGATGAGCACATGAGGAATATGGGTTTAAATCAATAGTGGAAGCTCAGGAGATATGAGTCGATAATGATGACGATGAAATCGTCATGTGTGTAGAGTGAGGGAAAAACCTCTATGTTTATAGTAAAATGATAGGATAGATCTAGATCTAGAAAAATAATAAAATATTATTAAAACAAATCAAGATCTAAATATTAGGAGTATTTTATTATAATTCAGAGAGGAAAATACTTTTGAAATGGTAAAAAATATGTATTTAGTAAACTAACTCAAAAGGAAAATGGTTAAAGTAATTAATAAATAAAAATGATTTATTAATTATTTCAAGGGAGAGAAGTTAAATGATTAAGGAATACTAAATAAATAATTATTTATTTAATTATTCCTATGGATGAGTGGAATTTTTTTTAATTATTTTCACCAAATGGGTAAATATGAAAATAAAATGAAATTAATTAAATAAATTTCTAGGTTCTTTTCAAGTGGGTAAACAGAAATAATATAGGAAAAATGGTTCTCTAAAATATTTCCTAAGGTGAAAGTGGGTTTTTATTTGTAAAAGCCATATTACATGGTGTATTTTGATCATCCTAGTGGAAAATGGTTGTGTGATCACTTTTTAGGTGATAAAAGATGGTCCCCCAATGATTGAATGTTAGGAGCACATCGTATCAACGAAATCATTATAGGTTCACTTTCACGAGACACTGAAAGGGGAGTCAAAGAGAGAGAGAGGGAGAGAGTGTATGTGTTGTAGTAGTGAATGGAAGAACTAAAACTGAAGGAGGTGAGACCTACTTGTCAAATGAGAAGTCTCATTTATGGTGTGTACATGATCTCAATGAGGCGGAGGAGGCATACCCATACCTGTAGAAATAACTCAGTACAAAAATTAATGTGGGGTTGAGCAACATGATACATAGTGTGTTGGAATCAATGAGTGAGAAAATGATACAAGGATACAAAAATTCTCATATACATATGTGCCTGGAATACAAAGGCTATGGCTGGTACAATGAATATTGTTGAACTAGGTACATAGGAATGAACGCCCCTAAGATAATATGAGGGGTAGATCACAACCTAAAAAATACCTGATGAATAGGAAAGGGCTCTGAAGATTTGAATGAACAAACTAAAAGAGGGGCTCATGTTGTGGGCTCTTCAATCGGTGGAAACTGAGCTAGTCAAATCAATGGATCTACATTTGAGGTTGAATCATAAACTGCTAACTGTTAAGTATGTGGGGGGATACCTAAAGGGCCACCCCTCATGAGATTTGGAACATCTCAAACACTCCTGGGGAACACTGGGACAATTTGTTGAAGCACTAGACCATCAAGTGTATGGATCTCGATAGTGCGATAATGAGCTCAATCCAAGCACGTGAGAAATGACCAATTCAAATGGAAATAATGGTTCCCTTCACTTGATTAGAGGCACCCAATAATGAAGAATTTGTATCTAGAGTACACTGCCCTCTAGGCCATTCTTCTTAAACAAATGTGTTAACGTCGACAGAAATGGCCCACTAGAATTGAAGCAATGAGGAGTCCTCAACAAAGGCATGAGGAACATATAATAAATGTGACTGATAGAGACCGACACTAGAGAGGATAATGATGAATGAGGGGTAGACTTATGAATTTACTTGTAAAAGCATAATATGCAATGCGAACTTGGAAGCAACTGACACAATTCTAAAGGGGATGGTTAATTACCCAGACGAAGTCTTTTCAAACACAAATCAGGATAGCTAGTGGTCAAAGCTAGGAAATACATGGTGAACGTGATACATGGAGGGTATAATGTAATGTAACAATATGTGATGGGGTTCTAAACAGATTCCATGGGATATAAGGGTGACTGATATTTGATGCTATAAACAAGGGTGACTCAATGATACTACCACAAGGAAGATGCCCAAAGGGGGCCATGAAAACATGAGTTAATAGTGGTTACTCATGAAAAAACCCAACAAATAAGTTGACAAGTGTGGTTCTAGAGTACGAGCAACTCATATGAATAGATTTGGTTTTAATAGGTGGAAAAGTGAGACCTCATGGAAAAAATGGCTTTTGAGTGAAGTATCAAATTATTAGGAATGAATAGAGACCCATTATAGAGTGTAGTGAAAGCTTTCCAATGGTGCAGACAATTCATCAAACTGAGCTATAGTGAGCCTATAATGGCTAAAGGAAAAAAATTAGGATTTTCCACTAAATGGGCTTCTTTCCCCCAATTCAAATTCATTTGTGCACTATGTTATTGGTAAATTTGGAGAGGAGGAGAGAACCCTAAAAATTGGCAAGCTCATAGTTGACAAACCAATTGGTGGAATTTGGATCTATGGCTTTTGGGTTAGTGGCTTTACTTGTCTAAAAATGACCTTAATGCTTCTTGGAAAGATGTTTCCTAATGAAGAATCAACATAGGAAAGGAATATGTGAATGAACTACTAGAGTAGGTATAGTTTCATCCATACCCACCAAATCAAACATGGGGACTAGGTGGTAAGTGTGGCATCTAATAAAGTATAATGTTTGAATATATGGTATTAATCATCTACGATATGTGATATGCATGTTTCTCACGAGAGAGATTGGTAGGACAAATTATCCAAGGAATGAAAGGATAATTGACCATACCTATATTGTTGGGGTCTAGGCCCAGACTGATGATAATCAAGTGGTAAGGTGGCCAAGGGGGCCATCAGGCCCCCAAGCATGAGATATTATCCCCCAACTATTGGAAACAATACTGAGGGGGGGGGGGGGGGGGGCGAGGCGGGGGGGGGGGGGGGGTGAATCAGTGTTAGTCAAGTCAATAGTCTTGTTCTTTTCATACTCAAATTTATGTACGCTACTTCCATGTGGGTAACACGCATGTACACATAACTATGTTTAAGGAAACAAGCGTATATCCAACAAACTAATGATTCAGCTAATTCATCATATGTTGATCTCTAATCTATGCATCAGTACTTTATTAAACATTAAACAATAACCATATGTAGTTAATAACAGTGTGAACCATCACACATAAGCAACACACATGAAAACCAAGATTTAAGGTGGAAACCCAATGTGGGTGAAAAGCACCTGCTATTGTCGTCTCTGTCTTCTTTTAATAATAAGAAAATATGTTTACAACATTGTACTGGTGCAGACTCATACCAGTATGTAGGCTTCTACCTGCAGAAGATTACAACATTCTCTCTTTCTCCAGCTTCTACTAGAAGGGAGCTACAACCCCCTCGGTCTTGCACTAGCTGATATGTTTACTAGTACATAGGTGCTGACCTACAGAAGGCTACGACCTTCTTTCTTCCTCCAGGGACCACGTTTCATAAATTTTCAGACTAGATACTCCTGGTACACAACACCTAATCTAAAGGTCACGTTTCATCCAATTTTCATACTGGACCCATCAACAACATTGAAGCTCAAAATCAATCACCACTGCAATACAACTATAAAACACAACCAATCACTTGAAACTCAAACATCACAACTGAATCAATCAATCACTTTTACAACCCATCATCACTGTAGAAAATCACAATCAAACAATCTGATCATTCAGAATGTTGTCACCAGAATACAATCGCCAGAATATAGTCACCAGAACCCAAAGTAGAACCCAGAACTCTGCAACAGTAAACAAAAGCAACTAAAACATACTTCATAAGGTATATGCTACTTCCATGTGTTGAACCTGCATGTGTATGTGCTTTTATCAAATCCAACCAGCGTATACATCTGAAATATTAATTCATAACTTTGAAGTTATTCCAAACTTCACTTATACCTAGATCATGACATTTACAGAATAATACATGCATCAGTATTCAGATCTAGATTATACATGATCAAAACTACATAATGATAATTAATTTCAAGCCTTAAGATCCCAATCCATCATTAGATCTTATTCCTCATCAATCACTAAGATTCATCCTTGGTTCAGATCAAACATAGCACGATAAACCCATAACCTACATACTGGATCTCACACTTCATCAGATATTCAATGCTTACTTGTTCACTTGGCCTAAAAATTCTCCTCCTTTTATAGTTTTAGCCCTTTCTCAATACCATGGACCAAAACCACTTAGGACCAATACCTTGGAACAAATACCTAAGGTCAATACCTCGAACCAAATACCATGGACCAATACCATGGGTCAAAATACCTTGGACCAAATACCATGGACCAAAAAAGCTTAGTTTTCCAACATATACTCACTTTTCCTTCTGTGAAAGTGTGTGTGTATGTATACACGACTTGTGTACAATGAACCTGCATGTGTACGTAGCCTGGTCAAGGTGAACCTGCATATACCTCTTTTTTTCATTCTTTTTAGATTAACCTGCTGTACTGTGATCTTTCATCTGAGTGAGTTGCCTTCTGAACTGAATTCTTGAAACTACCCTGCATTTCATCACATCTGTAAACACTACTATCATGCATTCTGTCATATCTGATATCTCTTCTGTATATTCATCTAGTTACCATATACAAGTGAGTTGTTCTGCTACAAGTGGGTTTCCATCAAGTACAACACATACGTCATAATGCCAACACCAACATATGAGGATGGAGGGGATTAATTAGGTATGAAAAGGTGAGAATGATGCACCATGTTGTATTTGTATGTAGCATGCAATGGACATGCTAGACGTATTTTGAATAGTTGATTCCAAACATGTGTATAGATGATTTGGGTGCATAATATGGTTATGCACTTTTTGGTGTTGTCACCATTTATTATGATGATTACCTTCTTATGGAAAGAATGGATGAATGTATTTGGAGAAAGGAAATGGTGGATCACCAATCTTGTTGGAACTACATATATGAGACAAGTGGACTAAATGTCCAGGTTCACAAATATGATGTCACCATACCGAAGAGTGGTTTTGGATATAGTGAAGTGATGCTCACTTAGAAGACACTATGGTTGAACAATAATGTTGAAGGGACTTAGTTATTGAGGTAAAATGTAGGAATTATTAAGTGGATCATCCATAAGGTGATTTGGAGTGATATGGGACTCTAAAATTTCTCTAGAATGGGGAAGAATAATGACACTAGATTCAACACTACCAGATGAAATATGAGGGTTGGGGAGAGTTGGTTCTCCTAGACTCTCAAAAATGGATGATCCCTTACCCAAAAATTGTGGGAGAATGTAATGACCATGTGATAGATGTGGTTCAAATTTTTGGGCTCGAAGTAAGGGGTCATGAACCAATCATCATCATGGGAGACATGGTCCACATACGCAACATCTTCTATGGGTGATCTATGACAAGTGGATTCAAATTCTACTGATGTTGAGATCAAAGTAACTTCAAAAGATGGATATAAAGAAACAAATTTAGATACTCCAAGGAACCTGAAGAAGTTTATCCTAGGGATGATGACAAGTAAAGAATGGGTACAGAATTGTCCATCATTTTCACATGAGGAGGAATCATGATGGTAGGTTGAACCATTAGCGATTTCGAGGTCTAAAATGGGACTCCTAAGGAATATTATAAAATAATAGTATAAATAATAATATAAGATTATATTACATCATCAAATTTTACAGGGAAAAAGAAAAAAACTACTTTTTCAACTTGTATTGTTGGGCATGGAATCCCCCAACATCATGTTTTGGGGCTCAAAGCCAAGTTTTGAGATGATATTGTTGTAAATATCCATGAATTACGGGTGTAAAATGTATATTAGAGTCATGGGGTTGTTTGCCCTAAGTTTTGAATGTAATGTCAGCTTACCAATGGTCTGCGGACCATGGGATTGTATAAATAGTGTGAGGCTCTAAGTTGTAAAGAAATCATCTAATAGAGGATGGGCATGAAGAGTCTTAGAGAGTAAGTAAAAGTGCAAAGTGTGTCTTGGGTCGTAGAGTAGAAAAAGGCTTTGCAGCTCAGTGCGCAGAGGCCTAGAAGAGTCTGCAGCTAAGTGCACGGACCCCTCTAGATGAGTGCACAGGGTAGAATAAAGTTTATAACCGAAGGAAGAGAATAATAAAGAGAAGTTTCATATGAATTCTGTGTATCTATTCTTGGGTTATTGTCTATTGGAGATGAAATGAAATTATACTGTTTATTTACTTCACGCACTTGTATGAATTGTGGATATTCTTAAGTATAACTGAAAGCATACATATAAGCTAAGTTAATTAATTAATATTGGATTACTAGTAAGGACTTGGGTAATAACAGTGTTCGGCCCCCGAGTAGCATTGCGTGAAGGAAGCATCTCGGGTTGCGAGGTACTAGTAAGTGCGTGTAGCGACCTGTGCAACCGCAAGCCACTTGCATTCATTGGACATCTCTAGGGTGTAGAAACCTGGTTCTAGCACCCTCCCATACTACTTCACGTGAGACCTTAGTCCACACTCGGTGGACTGTTGCCGAAAGGGCTAGTAGTAATGGGATTTGTTTGCTAAATCAGCTCTGAACCTGGTTTAGGGCATAACAATCCAACAAATGGTTTCGTTGCCGAGACCGGGATCTACATAAGGGATGTCTAATGTTGTGGCATTAGAATCCGACAAAGAAATAAATTGAAAAGTGGCTAGAAAAAAGGATTCATGAGTTTGCGGTGGAGGAAAATAGGAATCTGTGAGTATCAAAAGAACAGTGGTTAGAGCACTACGTGTATACAGAAATCCATGAAATTTTCTTTGCATCCTTCCCCTTTGAGTTGTACGAGTGGATCACGAAGCTAGCAGACAATCAAGGAAGGTGCAGGCTCAACAAGCTAATCGTGTGGACTCCAAAGTTGGTGCATAGACTAGAAACAATGGAAGATAAGAGCGTGCATGCTGTGGACCATTGGCTTGATTGAATCATAGGAGGGTTTATCACCAAGTTCGCAGTAGATACATCAGTCAGCTACAATGAGGTGGAACAACGCTTTCTCAAAGGGCCACGAGGTAAGTATATTAAATCCTTAAACACTTGGATTAAAATGCTATTGTGTGAAAAGTGTGTTATGTGAATAAATTGATTTTTGGGGCTACACAAAGTGGGAGGATCTATGGAAACGAAGGTAGCCTAGAGATAGAAAATAGCCCCTTGATTTTGCATCGGACGAAAAGCGAGGAAGAGCTCGCGAGAGTTTCCTTGAGAAGCGCGATCAGTCTAATAAGGCAGCAAATTCCACGCATAAAACCCCCACCTACACCGCCATCGATTTCACCATCGTCACCTCCATCTCCACCCACACCACCTCCACCACCACCAAAGTTCCATATGGTGAGCACAATAAAATTTCTGGTATTTAGGGAAGTAGGGAACGAATATCTGGACCAATTCGGGTTCGTGGTAAAGGCTATATGCGAAGTGCAAGGAGTCACAGATGACAACATAAAGAAGGAAACACTGGTAAGCACGTTGCAGGAACACGCACTAACGTGGTACATTAATAACTTTAATTACAATCTAAATGTAGGGATCACAGATATCCAAGCTGCGCTGAATAGGGAATTTAGTAGGCCAAGATTGGAGACATGGTTGATTATTGGGTTTAATGAAATCGTGATGCTTCCATGCGAGACCCCCTGGGAGCTGGATCAGAGACTAAAGGGTATGATTCGTGAAGCCAACATGACCTTGACCGGTGGGCAGTATCGCGCATGGTTTGTAGCATCACTAATGCCGCATCTAAGAATGGCACTGTCGCAGCAGAATTTATCCACCTAGGTCGAAGTGTTGGAGATTGCAATGAGACTGCATGAGACCCCAATACAAGATCCTAGCTTGGGAGTCCAACAAATCCATGCACAACTGAAGAATTTGTGTCTAGAAATGCAGAGTTTAAAACTAGAGACGACAACTTGTCCAGAGGTACACGAAGAGGTATGGTGCATAAAATGAAAGGGACAGGGACATGACAAGGACCATTGTCCAGTCATCACAAATTACCTGGCGGAAGGAGGGCCAATTCCATTGAGACCAGAGGCACAAGCAGGACTGAGCGTGGCACCTGCATTATGGTGCGTAATTTTTCAGATAGCAGGAAAACATACTACAGATAATTGTCATCTATTACAAAAGTATACGTAGACATCCTAGCAATTGTTCTATAATTTTTGTAGATTGGTAGGCCATGATGAGAGCACCTGTAGAAGCTATGAACTAATGATGGATGGGACCCCTACATACAGGGTGCAGACCGAAACACAAGCCCTCGATCAAAATGCAGGGATGGCACGCACTAGATTTCAGGGGCATGGACGAGGTCAAGGTGGAATGGGACCAGGAAGGGGTCGTAGACAGTTGATTTGTTACAATTGCGGAGGGCCAGGGAATTATGCCCGCGATTGTACAAATCCAATGAAATCATAATGTTTATACTGTACTCAATTTTATCATGAGACAGAGGACTTCCCTACACTGATAGCGAGGTTTCATGATAAAGGAACACTCCAACCTCCCTCGAATCAGAACCTACAAATGATGAGATCTAAGCTGTGCGAAGAAGACCTGAATGTAAACATCGTGCTTCGAAGTGGTATCATGACAGGAGATGAAAAAGGTAAGTAGCCTAAAGAAAGTGTGTGCACTGGCTCCTACAAAGGAACCTGAAATTGATTTGGAGTGTGTAAGGGAGACATTGATGGAAGCTAAGAAGAGCTTCACAGAGGCCTCCACTTCAAGTAGTAAGGATCAACTAGAACCCGAGATGGATCCTTCAATGCTCACTACCTTTCTGGAGACATGCATGAAGCTACTATGCGATAGAAAAGCAGTGAAGGGACTGCAGGAACTTATCACACGGTGTGTTGGGTCAGGAGAACCGTGCGTAGTCCAAAAGCTCGGGAAACATACATCGCGAATAGGAAGGGAGATGAGATTGACTGCACAAATCAGGGAGTATGAAATGGATCAAGTAATTTTGGATCTAGGATCGGATGAAAATGTACTACCAAAGCAGACATGGGAAAGCATGGGTAGGCTCACATTGCAGTGGTCTCCTATTCAATTGCGAATGGCAAACCAACAAAAGATCCTATCCATGGGAAGATTGCAGGGAGTAACGGTGGATATTGAAGGTGTGAGTGCACTTGCATATTTTGAAGTGATAGAGTTTGTTGATGACTGCAATCCCTATCCTGTGCTACTGGGAATAGATTGGGGCACTCATATGAATGGGCTAATAAATCTCAAGAAGCGCAAAATAATTTTTGAAAAAAAGTCACTACGTGTAGTGGTACCGCTAGACCCCGCAGGAGGAGCGCGCTACATAGAACCGGTGCGCGACGATGATAGTGATGACGATCTCGAATGTATCTACAAGATAACCACATGAGAATAGGATTGGGTGAATCCAACAGCAGATGGAACGATTTCATGGGAGCACGAAAGATCTTCCACTTCGGATTCAAACAACGAAATAGAACGATGGCAGAACTGGTTACACGAGGTAACCACGCTAAACTGCAACATGATGATAAGGTTACTGCGATGTGTAGCAATAGAGGCAATGGATCTACCTATGTATGATGGGTTGACTGAGGTGGATGAATTCTTGAACAAATTTGAAAGAGAAGTACCAAAAAACTGCGGTTCAATGCTCTGAAATGGGCATTGTATGCTACGCCCGCAAGGTGGAGGGGCACACACTAGCAGAGTTTTGAGGACTAGTGCGAATGCAAAAATATGATGCACCTACGATTTTGGAAGCCTCATATGTAGATAAAAGCCAAACCTAATGGATGAAACAACCTGCACACCCACCTTTCCAGATGGGTACAGGCATATGGTACACAGCTCGCACAAACGCACACCGCTCTCACGATAAGAAATAGGAATAACAAGCAGAAGCAGGTAAGACAAGTGCGCTAACGACAAAGTATGATAAGACCTAGTGCATCAAAAATCACACACAGGGAAGCCTTTGACAAGGTGTGCAAAGTGCTGAACAGGGTCCACCATGTGAGACTCACTGACTGGGACCTGCGTGTACTAGCGATTCGATGGGCTTATGGGACTATGTGGAAAACCCTGACCACGATAGCACTTCCAAAGCTGAAATATGAAGCAAGGGCTAGCATCCTTGTGGAGCATGCGAAGCCAAATCCGTGCGTAGCAGCTCCATAGATACGATGGTCCGCGAAGCCCGGAATGAAGAAATCACACAGCTATGAGACATTGAACATATAAGACTTGGGGAAGAAATCTGATGGGTAAACTTTAGACTTTGCGAACTTGAAAAATATTGAGTACACCTAAGGGAGAAAAGTGTTTTGATGGAAGTGGAGGTCAAGAAGTTGGAAGATGAAATAAAGGAAGTATTTCTTGTCGAAAAACCAAGAATGGTAAGGCAAGGTGCGTACGATCGTACTAAAAAATTGGACGACTATCATCGTGAACTGGTTAGTCTGCTACCATGGCTTGGACTGCATATTGCCAAACAAGTGACCAGGGTAGCACATTGTGAGTAGTATATTGCATAGTGCCGATCACAAAAATGAAAGGTGTGGATTCTCCACAAAGCATGGTGGAGGACAGGATGGAGCCTTGCACGGGTGGTATGACCACTTGACTAGCTGTAGGAAGAAGAGTCTTAGCGCTCTAGACAATTGAAAGCGAGTGTGGGACTATAAAATATTCTACTTGGGAGCTGCGGGATATTGGAGATGTGCGTAGAATCAAAACATCATAGGGTTTACGACCACGTACAGAGGGCTACACTACCACGTGGGTTGGCTGGGAAGTGACCATTGAGGTAACTATTCATGATGGGATGTGCGATTTGAAGCCAAATGGAGTAGGCGGTGGGCATTTAAGACACGGTTTATGGGCAAGATTTGGGAAAATATGCTCCAAAGAAAGCATTAATGGCCCAAAATTGGGGGGATGGTTGAATTCGAATTCAAAAGGTGCTATAAAACACAAAGGGCTAGCCAACGAACAACACTTGGTAATTTGAGAGTTCAACATCTGAGCAGAGCACTGGGCATTGAGAGTCGACCAATAATTGAGCCCCTAAGTTCGTGAGTGATAGAATACAACCTAGAGATGATGACAACCACTAAGGATGGATTGAGAATTGAAGAGGTAGCCGTTGGTGAGGCCGCACAAACCCAAATGGTGGAGAATGTTCCAGAAGGCATCAGGATTGTGACAAAAATCCCCAATAAGGATAAGCAGGAAATGGGTCTAGTACGCATGTCCCCGAGGAATCCTTGGCACAACAAACTAACCATGGAAGAGAAGGGGAAAGTAGTCATAATAGAAACAGATGACGAAGAAGAAGACTTGCAGGCCTTGGTCACCACAGAAGAAGCAAAAGAAGACACAGAGGAGGATATACAACCATTACAATCTTCAACAAAATTGCCCACATATGTCCCTCTGTGGAAAGGAAAGACTAAAGTGCCGAAGGATCTAGATGAAACCAAGAGTCTACTCCAGACCCCGCTCCTCCTAGACGGCATCATGTTCGAAGGTACACACCTCTGCCACGTGCCAACCATGAAGTTTGAAGACTGGGACCTCGCTAAATGCGAGAAGTTCCCTCATCTAGAGATTGTGAATCTAATGAAGTAGAACACTATAGGGGTGGTGACAACGTACGAGCCACAAAAGTGGTTGTGCGCTGTGGAAAAGGTCGGATTACTGAACTTACTTTGGGTACCACATTTCCATCACGCAACAATCACCATTTTCATCATTAGGTAGCTGCTCTACCTGGTGCATGATGGGTACCTATGGCTAGATGAGCCTATCCCCATCATGACCAATCTAATTCACCAAATCTCTTAGCTTCCCTACAAAGGAAAGGACCCTGCGACCATAGCGGAGGGAAAAGGTAGTGATTTGGCCCTTACCGAAGCCATGAAGACCAAATATAAGCTATAGAAGAAGAAGACGGGCTACGCTATCTCCACCATCAAGGACAAAGGGGTCTGGGTAGCCACCCATATCATGGCTGGCAAAGTTATGATAAAATGTCGCGCTGATGAAGTACCAGCACCAGTGATCGCACTGGTTGAGCAGTGCACAGAGGGGGTCTAGTTCAACTGGTCTGAATTCCTCTATGAAGAACTTTTGACAAACTATTATGAAGCCCAAGAGCAGGATAAGACCTTCCACTATTCGTGGTTGCTATTATCCATATTTCGCGTAGCGAGAGAACTGCTAGAGAATAGTCAATTCCCCAACATCGACAAAGAATTACTAGATGTCGCGAAGTACACTTCGCTATGGGCCACAAAGGATGCGAAATAGATCCAGGACACCAAGATCTTCTCAGTGCTCATGGATATGAACATCCAGATGTGGATCAACCAGAAGATACGCCTATCACCCACGGTGTACAATAGTTTGCAAAGTTTTGTAGACTTCAAATCTGATATGCACAACATTTATATCAGGGCGCGAAAGGACCCAGTGAAGCAATGGATGAAACTACCATTTTTAGCCACTGACGATGCAATTTTTACTGTCTTGGAAACATGGCCTCCTGAATGGCATGCCCTAGATTTGGAAAAACTGGAGAAGGCAGCAGCCCAGAAGAAAAAGGATGATGCCAAGTTGCGCATCACTCAATTTGCAGAGAAAAGGCGAAATGAAAAAGCAGTAGCTGAGGTAAGGACAGTGCGAGAAGCAGCACAGAAAGTTTCAAAAGAAACAGTAGTAGCACAGGCAACAGAGGCAGCAACAACATAGGCAGATGAGGGCCAAGCAACATCCTCAAGGTAGGAGGCAGAGGAAACACAAACAACAGAAGGGAGCACGGACCCAAGGGCCATTTCCACACAGTTAAAGTAACCATGCATCACAGAAAGAGTAGGACCAAGGAAAAAGGTCAAGGCCTTGAAGTTGGCCATTGACCCGATCACCTTAACTGAAGGTGATCTCCATGACATCAGTGAGACAGTCTGTGATGTCACTAATGAAGCACTTCAGGAGTTCATGCAGGAGCACCAAACTGTGTTGGGGGCTCTCAAGGTGCAACTTCAGGAGTTACAGTTGTGGCCCGCTCAGGTGGGTACTCTTTCTACCCACCTCACAGCAGGATCCTTGGCAGTAGAGCAGATGCTACATGCATGGATGGACAATATGATAGGATTTCTAGAAGGGGCTATAATTGTAGCCAATTTAACCAATATATTTTCAGTTAGCATGTTGAAAGGACTTAGCCTTAATTTGGCTTCCTTTCTACGAGAGACGTTGTATCAGCTACAGGATGGGATAATAGCAGAGCTACGTGATAGGGAGAGCCGCACAATCCAAGTTCTTAGCGAGCAGAAGATAAACATAGAATAGCTCAGCTTGCAACGTGATGAATTGGTGTCACAAAATCAAAACTTGGTGCAGATGGTAGATGACGCTTGCCGACGCGTCCTGGAGCTAGCCATCGCAGCAGATCTACAGGTAGAAGTGCGGATCCAAAGTTTGGCAAGTGGAGTCGACTAGGCCAGGGAAGAGACAAAGAAGGTGCAGTTGGAGCTGAATCTCCAAATCATTGAGCTGCGATTGAAGGCACAACCTTCCACTCCCCCAGAAATCAAAGAACAACACACTAGTGCTATCACAATAGGGTTGGAAGACATTGGAGGTGTAGTGCGCGACTATACCAACACATTGGAACAAGCATTGGAGGTCCTCACGGCTTTGCAAGAGGACCCCAACATCCAACGCTTGGAGACAGAGGCACGAGAACTCTAGTAGCAGTACGAAAGTCTCAAAGGAACTGTGCAGACAATAGTCCTCACTTAGCGGCTTGTGAGGATGCAGCAAGCCAAGGCATTAAAGGAGCAGGTGGATGCCATGCACTATAAGGAAGCAGTTCTCAAAGCACGCGTTCAGCCATGGATTGACGAGGCCTTCATGATCACAACAAATATTGAAGGGAAGCTTGTGCACATACATGGAATGCGCACGCAGATGCAGGAAAGCATGTCAGCCATATAGGTCTCAGAAGAACAGATGTAGCAAGTTCAACAAGCAGCAGCTCAGTGCACTACCGACATTAGTATCATTCGAGAACAGTTGGAGGGACTCTACGCCAAGATCGCCGTGCCGATAGAGTGACTCGAGGGTGAGTCATGATGTTTGTGTTGGGGGCCTATTGGGCATGGAATCCCCCCACAACATGTTTTGGGGCTCAAAGCCCAAGTTTTGAGTTGATATTGTTGTAAAGCTCTGTGAATTGCAGGTGAAAAATGTATGTTAGAGTCATAAGGTTGTCTGCTGTCAGTTTTGAATGTAATGTCAGCCTACCCATGGTCCATGGACCATCGGATTGTATAAATAGAGCGAGGCTCTAAGTTGTAAAGACATCATCTAATAGAGAATGGGCATGAAGAGTCTTAGAGAGTAAGTAAAAGTGTGAAGTGTGTCTTCGGTCATAGAGTAGGAAAAGGCTCTAAAGCTGAGTGTGCAGAGGCCTAGAAGAGTCTACAATTGAGTGCACAGACCCCTGCAACTGAGTGCACTGGGAAAAATAGAGTCTATAACCGAATGAAGAGAGTAATAAAGAGAAGTTTGATTTGAATTATGTGTATCCGTTCTTGGGTTATTGTCTATTGGAGATGAATTTCAATTATATTGTTTATTTACTTCGCGCACTTGTATGAATTGTGGATATTGTTAAGTATAACTGAAAGCATACATATAAGCTAAGTTAATTAACTAATATTGGATTACTAGTAAGGACTTGAGTAATAACATTATTCAGACTCCATGTAGGGCTGCGCAAAGGCAACATCTCAGGTTGCGAGGTACTGGTAAGTGTGCATAGCGACATGCAAAATTGCGGACCACTTGCACTCATCAGACATCTCTAGGGTGCGGAAACCTGGTTCTAGCACTCTCCCATACTACTTTGGGTGAGACCTCAGTCCCCACTCCGTGGACTGTTGCCAAAAGGGCCAATAGTATCGAGATTTGTTTGGATAAATCACCTTTGAACCTAGGTCAGGCCCCAACAAGCCAACATTTATTTTCAACTTCTTTAGCTACGATTTTACTCAAATTTTTAGCAAGAGCACTCATTGGATGCAGAAATTAATTATTCATCCAAGGAGTACCCATGTTGCATACTTTCAATGTACCCTACTGTAGGAAAAATGAGAAATATGTGAAAATCATTATGCAACATGGGTACTCCTTGGATGAGGAATAAAATGTTTCATCCAACAAGTGCTCTCAATTGAAATTTGAGTAAAATAATGGGGAGATAAGTTGAAAATATGAGTTGATAACATATATTTTTTTTTTATCTTTTTATATTTTACTTTTTTACTCCATGTCGGCTTAGGGGGTTCTAACCCAGGTTCAGAATTAGTTATGCCAACCAACAAAGCCCTACACTGCTGGCGCTTTCGGCAACAACCTGCACATCGCAGGCTGCAGTCTCACCCTGTTATCGGGAAATCTAGTGTCTATTCAGAGCTACTAGTCCCACTAAGACGGGTAGCTATCTTAGAAACAAACATATTAAAGTCACTTGTTTTTCCTTTACGAGAGAGAGATGAGAAAGAAGTAGAGAGTACCAACCTCAGCCTTCCGCTTGGCTCCTTGCTTGTTTCCTTTCCCCTTTGACAGAATCTTGCCACTGCTTCCTTACTTATCTAGCTTCAAAGAGCACCTGTAGATTCACAGTAGCATAATACCATCAAAGCATAGAGATCTTTCACTGTAAACAATATAGGATCAGATATATATTGACCATACGAATGCATATAACAAACACAGTATTCAGAGATACACAAGAATATGGAGGAAAACTCAAATAGCTTTATTAGTAAAAGTCATAGAAGAGAGGATTACAACCACTTGGTCTGACCCAGCTCCATCCTCTCATTGAAAGCCCTCTTCACCTCAAACAAAGCAAGATCACCCAACAATGTCTTCAAAGAGAAACCAGCAACACCTCTTTGCAAATTACCCAATTCCAACCTTTGGATCTCTTGGATGAGGGATCCATTTATAGATATTTGTAGGGGGGTGAGTCAACTTCTGGGATTTTGATTAGTGTCATCTCTCTGATAGTTCTTGGTTCAACATAGAGATTTTAGATCTCTTACTCATCCCTGGACGAACTCAGAGAGGCAAGTGTCAAATGAGCAGTTTCTAGAAGATTCTCTGGGTTTCCACCTAGCAAACTGCTTGTGCCATTTGTCTACTCTCGCTCATCGCACCCTATAGAAGGGCTTTCCAGTATGCATCGCACTTTTTGCATGTGGTAGGTGAGATGCGTCGCACCTTTAGCACTGGGCAGTCTGTATGGTCCTACTTTGACCAGTTCTGAGTAGATTTTCATGGAGAACTTCTAGGAGATGATGTAATCAGCTGACCTTGCTCCTTTAGGGTATGAAACAAAACTTTTAGGGACTTAGAAGCCCTTGGTTTATGGAAATATGTGATTGGGGTTGCAGTGCCCAAATATGTCTATAACAGTTGCCCCCTAAAGCACGAGGTCATAAATCTTTTGATGTCGGGTGAAATGCTTTATAATGAGGATCCGATGTTTCTCGCACTGGAAGGTGACCTGTAATAAGATACAATACAATACATTATCTTCATAATATTTTCATGATCTAGCTGAGGCGGGAATTCCCATGCTTAGCTTGATAAATTCATTTTCATGTACATAGGACAGACAACCGTCTGTGTGCAGACTGATGATTCTGGTAGAGCCATCATCCCTTAGTTTGGATGATTATCTGTGCAGCAATGATGTACATTTGATGTCTTTATTTTCCTAATTATATCACAGCTCGGATGGATGAAACCAGATCCGGGGTCTTCAAAACTTGTTCAATCTCTGCTCGAAAGTACAAGTCGATCCATGTGAAAAGATGTTCTGATGTTGAACATGGAAGGACATCACTTGATTACCAGCCAATGATGTAAGCTATTAACAAACGCGAGAGGAATCACCGATGATGATGATGACTCTCAAGGTATTGCAGTACAATTCATGTGGTGTGAATACATGAGTTGATTTCGAACACCACACAAAATCTTTCGGTCGAAGGCCATTAGTGTAAACCTATCGCCGAAAGTGAGAAACTTGCCATTGAGGCATGCAAGCTTCAAAGTACTGGAAGGGTTGTCCCTAGGACGGCTTCTTGGATAATGAGCTAATGTTGACAAGAAGTTACCCATCATAGGAGGGCATTAATGGATCCCACATCTACGACACAGAACGGAGCAAATGATCTTGTAGAGGTGAAAATGATCTGATGATACCAGGTTCAGGATGGAGGTCATGAAAGAATGAAGCGTGAAGGTATTGTAGCGGATGAGACACAAGCTAGGTAGTTGAATTCTCTGAGCGACTTCTCTTGAACATATCGGTGACACTGAAATGGATTGGTAGCATTAACCCCAAAAGTGGATGGTACGGTGGACCAATGGTGATATGACCGGTGAACGGAATAACCTGACCCGACTCAATCATGGTGATGGAGTGAAAGTGTCATGTTCAAGAGCGACCTGCTACCAATAAAGTTTCTTCAAGTTTTCTTCCCAATTTTCCCCAGTCATTTCTGACTAGTACCTCTTTATTTTTGTCAAGCTTGAGGAGGATATCATATGCTTGTTCTATAATTTGCCCTTTGGGCAAACCCGTTGCTATGTTTTAACGAGCCTAGCAACAATGAAACTTGCTCTTGTCTGAATGGACAAGTTTGTCGCTATTGTTTTAACGAGTTTAACGACAAAGATAACTCGGTCCCTTTCAATTTTAGAGAGTCTGAAAAGAGACAGAAAGAAGACTCCAATATTCCTTTTTCGTAAGATAATCCCTTAAGTCTGAAAAAGTATAAAACAATGCGAAATGGATGACTTTTCGATAGTTTAACGAGCCGAACAAGAAAAATGCTCGATCTTTTTGTGTAATAATCCCTCAGGTCCAAAAATATTAAAATCTAGAGGAGGGATAGCACTTCCAATCCCTTTAACGAGCTAGAGAGGCCAATAGCTCGGCAATCTTTTCATATTTTACAAGTCAGATGAAAAGAGCTTAAAGGAGACTCGTTTTTTGAGGAACAAGTGATGTTTTCAGATAGCAGCTAGTTCCAGACAAGGTTTGGAACTTTCCAATCATGGCAGTGTAAAAAGGTGGCTAATAGGATCACTCGTTGTAGCTGTTCCTAAAAAGGGGTAAATAATCAAATGGAGGTGAATGATTGGCAACAACAGAGTGGAGGTGATAGTAAGAACACGACCAAGGCTCAAAAGATGATGATAATGCATTCACAATGGTTATTTACCGGAGATGGGTTCATTTTTTAATGTGCTTAAACTCTGGTGGAACATATGATCATTGCTAGGTTTAACTTTTAACGAGCTTGAACTTCACGTAAAACTACTCGTGCTAGTTGTATAATAAGGATTTCTCATAGATAGGTTCATTTTTTAGGGAGCTCGCACCATTCGAAATTATGCTCTGACTCCTTTTATTATGTAAGCTAGGAACAACCAATCCTACGAGTTTAAAGGGTTAAGAACCTACAAACTAAGAAAATAAATGGTTTTTTTCACTTTCACGCAAAAAGGTTTGCATGCCCCCAGGTATAGCGAAGTACAGTTTCCCAGGTTACCCCTCAATTTGTAGACAAAACACTTGTTCTATCGGGAAAGGCCTACCTTCTCCAGGTTATCCCTCAATTTTCAGAAAAAACATTTGTTCTATCAGGAAAGGCCTACCTTCTAACAAAGGTACCTTATTCCGATCCAATCCCATTTTCCTAAGCGTACAAGAGTGTGAGACCAGTCATATATCCTCTGCAGAAACCTACCCTATACCTGAAGTTTTCCTACCGAAGCAGGCCAGGGTGCATGCCCCCAGGGTTTCAGTCTTGACCATCGAGTTATTCATGCTCATCAGGTGGATGGACTAGAGATTGATGATACATTCCTTGTGAAAAAAGACCTATTAGGGATGGCATTTGACTATTAGCTATGTGTGAACCAGGGAATGAAAGTTGGTCCACGAGCTGGACCACTCTTCCTTCATGCGGAAAACACATTACTCGAAAGAGTGAGGAGACGATGGCTCCCATGCTATAAATGTAGTCGCACCCAAGGAGTACATTGTAATCTAAAGGTCCTTGGACTACCATTAAATTCAGATAAATGGTTTTCCTTCTTAAAGTTATAGGCAAACTTGGAAGGATCCCTAATGGTTGATTGGTTCCTTTATCGAGGCCTGTCAGATATCGCATCTCAAGAAAAAGCACTGGCGAACCAAGCACTTTCCAAGTAGTTGAGGAAAGGATACTCACAGAAGCCCCTTCATCTATGATGGTACCAACCATGACCATTTTGTAAGTTTGCACTATGATTTGAAATGATAGATTAGATGGTAAATGAGGTCTGCCTAGTAGATTCCAATCGAAGGAAACGATTAGGTTGCTTGGAGGTGGGACCAAATAAACGGTTGGATACAACTCCATTGAATTTCCTTCCTACAGTAAAGGAATGGGCAGATTGCCCCCATTTTCGTTGGAGTCTGTGTTTACGAAAAGAGTTTGAACAGTGTTGTTATCATTCTCTTCGGTGACTGTATCATCTAAAGGTAAATCTTCTGAAGTCAAGATGGGGTCGACTGCCATCTCGGCCTATTGAATTTGGTCTGATGTGGACTCAGAGGGTTTATCTTCAATGATAGGTGCTTCGACTAACTTCAAAGGTGGGTCAGTTAGATTTTCAACTAGCAATGGATTCGGCAAGAGTTTCTTGTACCGAGGAGGGAGTCGCTGTGGTGATACAGGACGATTATCCAAGACTCTTTTAGCTTTGTCCAGGAAGTGAAAATGGTGGAGGGCATGATCACCTTCACACAGTCTGCAGGGAAATTTAGATTTTCCTTTTTGCCCGGTGACTTCGCTTTCACCAGTTGACGGTGTACTTTCAACATGATCGTCAGAGGTTGACGACACCAGATTGTGAAAGTGGGGAGACCAGTCCCTTAGGATCCATGGGATGCAAGGACAATCTCAGTGATGGTGGTCTCCTTTGCAGATGACACATGGAGATTTAGGTTTGGACAGTGCAGTGTGTGGATTTTCACTAGACAATGCACGGTCGCCCCTTTTTGCCATTGGCTCCTTCTTCTTCTTCTCCTTCCCCTTCTTCTTCTTCTCAGTTACTTGGTTTTTAGTTTTACTATATTTACCAAGCGAAGAGGAAGAAGGAGAGGGAGAGACAAATGAAGTAGAAGGTTGGGGGGAAACTCTGGTATCATCTAGTTGCTAATTCGATTGTTCAGGAATTACGATGCTTTGAACGACAGAGTTCGAGAAAAGCCATACTGGCAGGCCAATTGTCAGTCCTAGAAGGGACAATGTGGCCATATGAGGTGCACCAATATCTCCCCAAGAGGAGAAAGGGCTAGGACTTCCCCCAAGGGGAAATCCTTGGTTGGTGGACTCCATTTTCTAAACCTAAGACCAACGAGGGAATAGTGACGTTATTTTCAATTAAAATAAATTTTAGACGCTTTGACACAACTTGCTTTTTTAGTTTTTAAGAGTCAAGAAAAAGCTAAAGATGATTCTAGTCATCTTCAATTTTTAATGAGCCTGAAGTGACAAGTTCTTAGATGGACCTTTTCCTTTAAGGAGTCTGAAAAGGAATGAAAGAGACTACTCTAGAAATCTAGATAAAGGGATTACCAAACCAATTGCAAAACTACAGAATACTTTTTATGGTACGGAAATCAATCTTCTCGAATGTTGTGTTTAGTGCATTGTGATCGATAGGGCGGCAGACATGGCTTCCTAAGGATAAAGGATATAGCCTATTGTGGTCTTCCAATATATACTCGATGGTACGTGGGAGCACAAGTCTGTAGTGGCACTTATCATCTCAAAGATGAGGAATCACCCAAGCTACGATGAAAGCAACAGTTACCAGGCTTTACGACGTCGCAATACGTCTCTAGCCTAGACTTCTAGATGTTGCGCGTTAGGTTCCAAAGAATTTTTATGTTCATTGAATTTATTTTATAGTTGATCTTTCTTAAGAAGTTTTCCTTTAAGCTTCACCACGTGATGTAGATATACAATTCCTAAAATGTAATCTAAGATGATAAATAGTCGTTTAATCTTCTTTTTGCAATGAAAATCCTAGCTACTAAGGAAAGAGAAATGAAATTATTTCAACATAGAGTAGAGAGCACACACTAGATGCACTGTCCTAAATCAAAATCAACATGTAGTCTAAATGCAAATGCACATGCATGTATTTGTTTTCTACTTTCTTAATGTGTGAATGACAAAAACAATGCAAGATACAAATCTGAATTATTTCTTCTTTCACAGTGATAGTACTAACGATTTTCTTTTCAAAACACGATAGGAAGGCAAGACGCCACTTTCCAATTTTGAATTTAAAATTACGTTCGACACTTGAAATACTTACTAATTCAGATCAAATACAAGAGTAACAGTACAATCAACTATCAAGAAAAGTGGGATTCTTTTCTTTGACTGAAAACGACACTTGAAACACTTCCAAATCAAAAGACGATAGTTCGATTAAGCTACTATTTTGTAAAACAGAACTGTAAATGGCGCACAATACATAAAAACATTCACAATTCTTTGTACAATAGAGGTTGGATGATGCAAAGAAGGGGGTTTCAAAAGTGGTTTGTTGATCATAGACAGCAAAACTCCTAAATAAAACTGAAGAGAGTGAAGAAAAAAATCAAAATCTGGAGGCAGATCTACTCTTGTCTGATCATCGCACATGTAACACAGGGAAACAGGGATGCATCCCACCTACTGCACACGGGAGGTGAGATGCATCCAGATTGCTAAGAAGACAAGGTGCGACGGTCCAGGGATGAGACTTTAACTTGGTTCTTGGTCACAGTTTGCAGTTTAGTCCAGGGATTTAGGCCGAGAAAATGATAGTCAGTAACTACAAAGTATAGGGCTGGTCTTATGAGGTTACTCAAGCTATCTCTAGGGCACTTAGGATGTTTGCAAGTCAATTGTTCAACTCATAAACAAACCTAGAGATTGACTGAAGCAGCGTTGATCTACTTTGCACTTGCATAGCAAATGCAGTTCGAAGGCTAGCTGGCTTAACTTCAAGCTCCGTCTATGGTTTATGAATCAAACAAATAGAGATAAGAAATCAAACTAATCGCTCCCCAGTGGAGTCACCATTTTGTTATCGGGAAATCTAGTGTCTATTTAGAGCTGCTAATCCCACTAATATGGGTAGCTATCTTAGAGACAAATAGATTAATGTCACTTGTTTTTCCTTTACGAGAGAGAGATGAGAAAGAAGCAGAGAGTACCAACCTCAGTCTTCCGCTTGGCTCCTTGCTTGTTTCCTTTCCCCTTTGACAGAATCTCGTCGCTGCTTCCTTACTTGTCCAGCTTGAAAGAGCACCTATAGATTCACAGTAGCATAATACCATCAAAGCATAGAGATCTTTCACTGTAAACAATATAGGATCAGATATATATTGACCATACAAATGCATATAACAAACACAGTATTCAGAGATACACAAGAATATGGAGGAAAACTCAAATAGATTTATTAGTAAAAGTCATAGAAGAGAGGATTACAACCACTTGGTCTGACCCAGCGCCATCCTCTCATCTTGAAAGACCTCTTCACCTCACACAAATCAAGATCACCCAACAATGTCTTCAAAGAGAAACCAGCAGCACCTCTTTGCAAATTACCCAATTCCAACCTTTGGATCTCTTGGATGAGGGATCCATTTATAGATATTTGCAGGGGGGTGAGTCAGCTTCTGGGATTTTGATTAGTGTCATCTCTCTAATAGTTCTTGGTTCCACATGGAAATTTTAGATCTCTTATTCATCCCTGGGCGAACTCAGAGAGGCAAGTGTCAAATGAGCAGTTTCTAGAAGATTCTCTAGGTTTCCACCTAGCAAACTGCTTGTGCCATTTGTTTGCTCTCACTCATTGCACCCTATAGAGAGGCTTTCTAATATGCATCACACCTTTTTCATGTGGCAGGTGAGATGCATCACACCTTTAGCGCTGGGCAATCTGTATGGTCCTGCTTTGACTAGTTCTGAGTAGCTTTTCATGGAGAACTTCTGGGAGATAATGTAATCAGCTGACCTTGCTCCTTTAGGGTATGAAACAACACTTTTAGGGACTTAGAAGTCCTTGGTTTATGGACATATGTGATTGGGGTTGCAGTGCCCAAATATGTCTATAACACACCCGAAGTAGTATTAGGTGATTCAAGAACCACATTTCTACATCCAAATTTGATGTGTTGAGTTTATGTAGCCCAGATCTACCTTCACGCAGATCTACTCCTTCGATAGATCTTAATTCTAGAACCAGACTTAGAGACCCTCGATTCATCATGAAACCCTTCAATAGTGTTATTTAGATCTTTAAGAATATAGCTCTGCTACTTTCACACGCATAAGCATGCTTCCTAAGGTTTTTATGGCCTAGGTTTATTGTCACGCAGAACTCTCTACCGACAACTACCTTAGCTTAGATATAAAACTTCATGTAGAGCATTAAATCATCTTATTAGGCATAAGAATATTCAATTAACCCAATTCGCACATAAGATACATTAATTCAAGAAAACAGTATTCAGAAATAGATAAAGGGAGAAATCATAGATGCAAGTATTTCCAACCCAAAATCAGCCTTTATTAATTAGAATCTTTCAGTACAAAATTCAAACTATCCTGTGCACTTAGCTGCAAGGGTCCACACACTCAGATGTTGACTCTTCTAGGCCTCCGCGCACTCAGCTGCATGTTGATCTAAAGATGATGTGAGGTTGTCGTTGATGTCAACCCAAGTAGCATCAAGGATGACCCTAAACTTCCATGGCACATTGGGAATCATCATTCATGGTTTCTCATCTCATAACCATTATATTATTACCCTACTCAAAAATATATTTCTATCGGTATGTAGATCTCCTCATAATTCGTCACTGTTTGTAATTCTTCAAGATTGAAGTTAGTAACCCCAATTAGTGGGCTAAAACCCCATGGGGTTGTGGCATGGCATTTATCATTGATTTTTGTCATTGAATATTAAATAATTAATAATTTTTTAAGCTCCTAAATGTTAGCCCCCAAATTTTCTCCTTTTTTACCATTTTTCCCTTCCTAAATCATAACCATTTATCGTTGTTTTACTTCTCTTACACACCCTCATCCTGCACTAGTCCAAGAATGATGACATATTTCGCATGAACTTTATATTTCATATTTTTAACTTAACTTAGCATTAATTAATTATTTATTACGTGATTTCTTGCTTATAATCACTCTTGCAACTTATCGATATCTCCAATGTTGTTTGATAGTCAAGTGCTTACCATGACCGTTGATCCTCGTGAAAGATCAGATCTCACACTAGTGCCAGAAGAGCGAATCTTTGCAGTAGATCCGGACCTCCTTGATCACCACCTTGTTTTGTGCCGCTTCAGCCACGACAGCAGGTTAGATCTGAAGGCAGCCGAGCTCTAGCTACGACAACAAGGCAATCTAAAGGTAACTGAGATCGGATTTATGAAGAACGAACAACTAGACATTGGCTACAACTAGTTTTGTTAAATCACCTAATTTTGAAGGCTGAAAGCTAATTTCTGCATATTAGTTATGTAATCGGTTAAACGATCCTTTTGGCCTTCGGCCAAGTATCTATATAATGTGAAATGTAAATAGGATGAGACACTTTTGATAAGTTTGTATAAAACAAAGATATAACCAAGAAGGCGGCAACAGGCTTTTATTTTTGTTATCACCCAAATCTAGGCTGGACCGTGTAATCATGCATGTATTTGCCTCTATGAATTAATAAGAAAGGAGCTTTGCCTTATTTTTCGTGAATCATGTTTTTGTTTAAAAGTTGATGTATCGATAAAGTGTTGAGCAGTGTTTCGATTTAAAAAGGGAAATGCACTAGTTGGCTAGGGCCTAGCCAACATAGCACCTTTACCCTATTTTATGTTCTCGTAATTCATGTTTATACTGCTAAGTATGTTTTAATGTAAAGCACATGAATTCCTGTTTGAATGAAAGCAGATCCGCAGTGTGAAGTAGTTAGAATTTATTTTCCTGCATCTAATTTTGATTTGGTTTTGCCCACTTGGTCCAAGTAGGAGAAATCATCCTACACCAATGCACGTTGGTGTGATATTCATTTCTGTAGTTTTGATTGATTTGGTTTTCCCCGCCTAGTCCAAGCGGGAGAAATCATCCTGCACCAGTGCACGTTGGTGTGTTATTCATTTCCTACAGTTTTGGTTGATTTGGTCTTCCTCACCTGGTCCAAGCAAGAGAAATCACCGTGCACCAATGCACATTAGTGTGCTATTCACTTTCTGTAGTTCTGTTTGATTTGTTTTCCCACCTGGTACAAGCAAGAGAAATGAACCTGCACCAGTGCACGTTGGTGTGATGCAGTAAGCCTTTTTAGTTTACTTCCAGCAGTTTTCTTGCTTTCATTAATACTTCATGACATGATAAATTATAAGGATTGTTTCTTTATTTTCTGCACTCTGTTAAATTCAGAAACATTCATTTTTATGTGTGCAATTTGATTTCATAAAACTTGCAGTAGTTAAGCTTTTATTTCCAGAATTAAATACTAACTGTAAGAAGCTCCGATTTAGTGCAAGAACTAGTTTCTTGCCATGGGATCTGAGTGCTCTGAACTTGAGAAAGTTCAAGCCCTTGCATGAAGGAAAACACCTTTAGTACAGACACAATTTATACCCTCTGCATAAACTTTTGTTCTTGCACTAGTGTAAGCAGTCTGCACCAATGCAAGATAGAATAGTGCAAGAAGTAAATCTCTATAAAAGCAGGTTTGAAGGGCCCATATATTGAGACTGCTAAAGTGTTCCTACTAAAGAAAACACACACTCAGTAGTTAATCAATAGTCAGCTAGAGTGATTGATCCTTTATCTTTAATCTCTTTTTCAAATGCATTCTTCCTTGTTCTAATCTTAGATTATTTTGATGGTTCAAATTACCCTTTTCCTTTCTGTAGTTTGATTCTGCAATCTTTCCTTTAAAGAAAGTAGGGACTGACATTAGAAGTATTCATACCATCTCTGGCATTGCCTGTGCTTCATCTCTAAGTTTACAAATCCCCCAGGTTGACAATTAAGTGTTGAGGAGTTTGCTTAAGTGCAATTCCTGCACCTAACATTTTGGAGCCGTTGCTGGGGAGGCGATTTGATTTGGTAAGAATTTTCTGATTATACTATGGAGGTAATTTTTCCTTCATTTTTGCAGTATTTTTTTGAAAATATTCTTTGAAGGAATTTTACTGGTGTTGATTGATTTCTGATAGCATTTTTTATTAGAAATTGTTTTTCTTATTTTTCTTTATTTTTTGAAATGAATGCCTAGAAAAGGTAGAGGTTCAAAGCTCACTAAGGTCCAAAAGAATTCTTAAAACCATTCTCATATTAGGTCTCCTTCTATGAGAAAGAAGCCCAATCCAATTCAAACCCATCATGCAGGAACAGTCCACCTGGATTCTGGTGACAACGACTCAGGTGTGGTTCAGTCGGTTGGGAGCAAAAGGGAAACAATGGCAGACCGTGAAGATCATGGGGAAAGGACTAATGAAAACCAAGTAAGTGGGGAACAATCCACTTTTGTGTTTCCAATTGTGGACCCCGATACTATGGCACAAATGAAGAACATTCCACCATCAACTCTCCCTCATTTCCATGGTAAAGTTCATGAAGATCTTGACTCTTTTCTATTCGAGTTTGATATTTTGTGTAGAAGTTATGATTATTCAACTGATGCTCAGAAGCTAAGATTACTTCATGTTACTCTCAAAGACTCAACTTTGCACTGGTTTATGGGGTTAGAAGGAAATGCTATAGCCTCTTCGGATCAGATGAAGAGAGTGTTTTTATCTAAATATCAAGAATATTGTAAAATTCGGGACATGCAGGATGAGATTTTTACAATCATACAGGATGATGATGAAACTCTTGAAGACTATCTAAAACAATTTCTGTATATTTTACAAAGGTCAAAAATTAAGCTTGATTCCAATACTACTAGAACCTTGTTCTTAAGAGGGCTTAATGATAATGCTAGAAATAATTTAAATCTGTTAGGACAAGGTGATATTTCTCAGAAACTTTCAAACAAATTTGTGAATTATGCAAGAAATTTTCATGGAATCGGTATAGATCTGGTAGAGGAGCTCGAAATAGAAATAGAAAAACAGAATCTACTGATGCAATGATTATTGAACTAGAAAATAAAATGGAAAACATGAAAAGTGATATAATGAATATTGTTACCAAATAGTTGTACTCTTTAAACTTTCAACAAAAACTCATGAAGGAACAAGAGTCATTAAGTATTTTATGTCCTGAATGTAGAGACAAGCATCCTCTTAAAGAATGTCCTCTTAATTTGAAAGAACCTAATAAGTGTGTTGTTTGTGTAGAATACCATATCATAGAAAAATGCTCTCTATACCAGGAATTAAAGTTGTATTTACAGGGGGACAACCTAAAGCTGAATACTTGTATGCTATGGGAGGAAAAAGAAATTGGCCTCAGGTAGGTGTAGGTATGGCTCCTGAATTTTCTCCACACTATTTTGGTTATAATTCACATGCATATTCTTATCCTAACACTAATAAACAGTGGCAGTATGGAAATCAATATCAGCATGGGCAACCTTCTCAACCATGGAAACAAGGTTGGAGAGGGTCAACTCCCCATATTCCTACCAGCCACCCATGAAGTCATATCCATCTACAAATGCACCTTATCCAATGCCTCAACCTTCGAGTCAATCTACTCCACCATTACCCTTACCTCCACCTTTTCGACCCCCTTAGTTTCCTGCTCAGCATATGCCCAATCCTAGCAATAATAAAGTAGTGCAAATGATCTACGTAACAAACCTACCTTTATTCAAGTACCAGTCTATTCCAGTTAGGGTTCATGATATTCAATTAAGATCGGGGAGGACTGTGACATCAGAAAATCAGAAGAAACCTAGAGTGATTGTTGAAGAGAAATAAGAAGAGGAAACTCGTAATCATTCTCCAAAAGCCATCACTAAATAGCCCTTACCCTCTGAATCCTTGACACCTTCTTCCAACCAGCCTCCCTTTCCAGAGAGGCTAGTAGTAGAAAGAAGTGAGCCTATTTCTGAGACTAGTTTGGCATCAGAGCTTTAGAATCTTTTCATTAAGATACCTTTGCTCCAAGCCATCAAAGAGATCCCTATTTGCACTAATATTATTAAGGAACTCTGTCTCAAGAAACCTGGGAGGAAGAGATTGGAACCCCAAACCATTCAATTTGTTGGTAGGGCAGCAGAGTTGATGATGGGATGTGTGTCTATGGAAAAATATATTGATCCCGGAAACCTTGTTGTCTCAGTTCATATTGGTAATGTCCTTGTCTCTAATGTTCTTATAAACCTGGGGGCAACCATTAATGTCATGACTAAGAAAACCATGGATCAACTTCTGTTATCTCATCTTCGCCTTACTCCCACTGTGCTTGAATTAGAAGATAGATCTAAAATTAAGCCAGAAGGAGTACTGGATGATGTGATCATCTCATTAGATTCTTGGGAATATCCTACTGATTTCATTGTGCTTCAGCCAAAGAACCTAGTAGGAGGACATCACTTGATCTTGGGTCAACCATTATTTGCTACAGTCGATGCATATATTGGATGTCGCTCCAATGATATGTATATTCCACATGGGGAAGCTAGGAAGAAAGTTACCTTATACCCCCCTACCAGATCCATTCATGATCTTCGAGATTCTTTATTGTTAGACCAAAGAAGTGATGAGGAGACTCAACCCATTTCCTTTATCCATCAGCATACTGGGTCCTCACAAGAAGATGAGATTCAATATTTCTTGAATAATCTAGACACTATGCCTAATTTTGAGCTATTGAGCCAGATCTTTAACCTAGATTTTCAAGATAACCATGATTCTCATTCTTCTGTGCAGCTGCATCTGGCCACCCCCTTGAGTACTCCTGAGCCTGATACTACTCTTGTTGAGATTAGCCCTGGTAAATCCTTGTATATTAGTTCAGATTTGGACTCATCTCAGCGAGAGCAGCTTGTGAATTTGTTGCAAAACCATCTTAGTGCCTTTGCATGGGGCTATGAAGATATGAAAGGCATCCCCCCTGAAACTTATACACATCACATCTATATTCAGGAAGGAGCCCAACCTATCCGACAACCCCAAAGGCAAATGAATCCAGCTTTAAGAGATATTGTGAAGGAAGAAGTACAAAAACTCTTGGATGTTGGGTTTATCTATCCTATTTCCGATAGTCAGTGGGTCTCTCCATTAGTGCTAGTACCTAAGAAAGATGGAAGATGGTGTATTTGTATTGATTATCGAGAATTAAACAAAGCCACTCTCAAAGATTACTTCCCTCTCCCCTTCATTGACTAGGTG
The DNA here is from genome assembly GCA_031772625.1 of Pinus tabuliformis. NCBI lineage: Eukaryota > Viridiplantae > Streptophyta > Pinopsida > Pinales > Pinaceae > Pinus > Pinus tabuliformis. Next base: position 640,388,871 of record CM062815.1, on the reverse strand, counting down.
CTTGATACCTTTGTAGGAAAGAAATACTTTTCCTTTTTGGATGGCTTCAATGGTTATAACCAGATACAGATTACACCCGAAGATCAGGATAAAACTACTTTTACATGTCCATGGGGTACATTTGCTTATAGAGTGCTCCCCTTTGGTTTATGTAATGCCCCGACTACCTTTCAAAGGGCAGTCCTAGCCATTTTTGTTGATCTAGAATTTGTAGAAATTTAGATGGATGACTTTTCTGTGTTTGGTGATTATTTTCAGGGAGCTCTCAAAAATTTGGAAAAAGTACTTCTTCGCTGTCAAGAAGCCCATGTCACCTTGGGTGACAAGAAATGTAGATTAATGTGCAAAGCAGGAATAGTACTTTGCCATTTGATTTCTGGTAAAGTCATCCAGGTTGATACAACAAAGATTGAAATCATTCTGCATCTTCCTACACCCAAACCTTAAAGGGAAGTAAGAGGTTTTTTTTGGACATGCTGGTTATTATAGGAGATTCATTGAAATTTTTTCTAAGATAACTGCTCATCTTTTTCGACTTCTAGCTAAGGATAGTTAATTTTCTTGGACTACAGCTTGCTAATAGTCTTTGGAAACATTGAAGGAAAAGTTAGCACATGCACCAGTTTTAAGAGGTCCTAACTGGTCTCTGCCTTTTCATATTTCCTTTAATGCTTCAGATTTGGCTATTGGCGCAACTTTAGGACAAGAGGAAAATAAGCAATCCTATGATATTTATTATATTAGTAAAAATTTGTCTTCTGCTAAATTAAATTATACAGTTACAAAGAAAGAGTTTTTAGCTGTAATTTTTGCAATCAATAAGTTCAGGCACTATCTTACACGATATGAAGTATTTGTACATACTAATCATTCCGCAATTAAATATTTGATGAGTAAACCATTTACTAGCAATAGAGTGATTAGGTGGTTACTATTGTTGCAGGAATTTAATATTACTATTGTTGATAGACCAAGAAAATCTAATGTTGTAGCAGACTTTCTTTCTAGATTAGATAATCCTGGTGAAGCAACTCTTGTTAATGATGATTTTCTAGATGAACATCTTTTTTCTATGTCAACAGATTCCCCATGGTTTGCTGACATTTCTAATTACTTGGTTACTGGGAAGACACCACCCCACCTGTCCGCTCGTGAAAACTGGAGTATTGTTTAGAAAAGTTTTTCATATTCCTGGATTCAAGGAGATCTCCTTTACATTGGTCCAGATCTGATTATCCGTAGGTGTGTAAGAGAGGAGGAAGTGTTTGACATCTTGAAATCTGCTCATGATGAACCTTGTGGAGGCCACTTTGTTGATAAGTGGATTGCATATAAATTATTGCGTGCTGAGTACTATTGGCCTTCCTTGTTTAAGGATGCCAAACAGTATGTCAAGCATTGTGATAGTTTTCAACGAATGGGACAACCTAATCAAACCAATGAGATGCCTTTATGCCCTCAAGTTATGATTGAGCCATTTGAAAAATGGGCTATTGATTTTATAGGGCCAATAAATCCAACATCATTAAGTAAAAAACATATCTTGGTTTGTACAGATTTTGTTACAAAATGGGTAGAATCTAAAGTTGTTTCTTTTGCTACAGAAAAAGTTGTTGATTTTCTTTTTATTGAAATATTTACTAGATTTGGTGTGCCTAGAGAAATTGTTTCTAACAATGGTCCATAGTTTATTTCTAATCTGGTACAGGGTGTGATGGAGCAATATAAGATTCAGCATAGGAAATCCACGCCATATCACCCGCAAGAAAATGGCCAGGTGGAATCCATGAACAAAGTGATCAAGTCCATTCTTACAAAGACAGTTAATATGCATCAGAAGGACTGGGCCAAACAATTACTAGAGGCTTTGTGGGCATACAGAACCACCTAGAGAAGTAGCACGAGACATACACCATATGAGCTGGTATATGGCAAACAAGTTCTGTTATCAATTGAATTCCATATTAAAAATTTTAGAACTGTAGTACAGTTTGGACTAGATCTCTCTGAGGCACAACAACAACGTCTTCTCCAATTAAATGAGTTAGATGAATTCCGTAGGGATGTTGTTCAGCAAAACATACTAATTCAACAGCAACGTAAAAGGTGGCATGACAAGTCTATTCAAAAAAAGCAGTTCCAACTAGGTGATTGGGTGCTCCTTTATGATTCTAGATTTAAAATCTTTAAAGGGAAATTCCATACACGTTGGATAGGACCTTATGAAGCGCTCTAAGTATCTGAGAATGGAGTAGTAGAAGTTAAAACTATTGATGGACAAGATTTAGTATTCTTCATAAATGGACATAGGTTAAAGAAGTACTTTCAGGCACCTACCAGGAAAGATTTTACACAACAAGTCCAACAACAATTTGGGACGGTAGTGGTGAATGGTAATACCAACCTTTTGAAAACATGAATTCTCCTTCTTCTTAATAAAAATAATATATATATATATATATATATATATATATATATATATATAAAGAATCATAAGGAAAAAAAGTAAAAAAAAAAAAAAAATCCTGTAATTATGAAAATCAGTTCGCTGACATGATTGCAGAAGGATCAACCTGAAAACCAACTTGCTGGCAGGAAGATCAAAAATTTCTAATAAAAATAAAATGTTGCTTGATCTTTAGATATGCTAGCTACCACCAAGTAAAAGTAGGTTCAATAGAACCAAACTTGATACAGTTGGGGTAATTAGCATGGATATGTTTACTCAAGTAACGCTTATTTTTCGTTGCAGTTATTTTTCTTGCACCAGTGCAGGCAGACCTTCCAGAAAATTTTCTACCTTTCTTCATATTCCACTTTCATAATATTCCATCAGTTTTCTTCTTTAATCCTAGAACAAATAACCTTCCCACATTCTTCTAAGTTTACCCTGTCCGCTTCAAATTAATCCCACTTTACCCTTGAATTTTTTTCCCTATCCCACTTCTATTTATTCCCTCTTTGTACTCTTTCTAGAATCCCTGTAACAAAATTCCTTCCCATTCTGAAAATTCCCCTTTCCAACTTCTTTATTCCCTCATGAATTTATTACAGAATCTCACACAAAGAGAAAAAGGATATGCTCTAAAGCATCAAGAAAGGGCGAAGAAAATTTTTAATATAAGTTGAGGAAGTCATGTGAAAATCCAGCCTATGTTTTATTTAAATTCTATGTTTTAGATATTATGCCTGCACTAGTGTAAGCTTGTTGTCCTATATGATAAAATAAGCAGAAGGGTACCTACAGAATAGTATGATTTAATCAGTGCAAGAAAATCAGTGCAAGCATGCACCTCGTCAGCACCATAGTACAAATTATTTTTATAGCATATGGCATTGGAAAGTGGTCATCATGAAATCTATATGAAGTCTTGTCATTTAACTGAATAAGTACTTATGCTATCATACTAACTAGGAGAAATTATTTAAAAGTACAAGGTGTTTTTTAAGTTAGAAATCATGGTCTTTTTTAATAAATGCTAAGTTCTTTCCTTGAATTATAAAGGAATGCGGGAATATTTTAACCATTGATTGGACATGATTACCCATCTCCATGATAATCATAATACTCCGTCACTCATAATTATTACCTCACTTAGTCATTAAATTGCCGCCGCAAGTACCAATTCGGCCTGACCTCAAAGATGGCCTGCATCTACGACGAGTGAACCGGTGATCTGATGGAAAGGACGGGGGACAGTTAGATTTCTATTTATAAGGACCGATTTCCTCGGTATTGCATGTAAAATTTTAGGACTCGACTATTCATAGCCATTAAGCAGCAATGCCGCCTGTTCGGAATGAACCCCTGTCTCTCAGCAAAATAGAGCAGACCGTCGAGTATCACAATAGTCTTGCACTATTGCGAGATTCAGGTTTTCTCCCGTTTCTATAGAAGTTTGAAAAGTATTATAGGGAAGTGGATCTACAATTTGCAAGGAGTTTCAGGAATGATCGAGTGAGAATTGGGCCTCTCAAATTCAAAGTCATAGAGGAATTCATAGCAGCAGCGATGGGTTTAGAGAATACTGGAGAACAATGGTTTAAGAACCAGAAGCTAGAAAGGAAATGCTGGAAGCATTTCGTCGTTGATAAAAAGATAGAGGTAGACTGGAAGGTAGGAGTTCCACGCAGCGCCCTACTGGGTCAGTGGAAAGACCTCCTCTTCATTTTACAAAATTTTGTGACCTGCGAAGGAAGATATACCCTAACCTTGGTATATCACTTTAGGATGCTACAACATTTTGAAATCGCCCGACACATTTGGTGGAGGATGAATTTCCCTTATTTCTTGCTCAAAATCTTGGAGAAAATGGCTAAAATCATATAGGATGGTAGGGAAAACTAGGCCAATACAAGGTTATACCATCACGGCCTGATAAAAATCTTGGTCCTGAAACAGTTAGAAGAGAAAGGTATGACATGGGAAGCACTGTTAAAAAAACTGCACAAAGGGATAGCTACTAGAAAGGGGATAGAGGACCTCGCCAGCACAAGCAAGAGCCTGAGAAAAAATGAAAAGGGAAGTCCTTCTTACACCAGTGAAAAACTGAAGTGATCTGAACAAATAGAGAAGGCTTCACCTTCAAATGAGAAGACGGCAAGCACACCAGCTGAAGAGACCACTTCAACCCCCGAAAAAGGACAACCTATCAGTCCTTGCAGACGTAGCCAAGATTGCATAGGTCGAGGGAGATGCTTTGTTGGCTGATTTTATCAAGAAGCCTCGGAAAAAGAGTAGAGTCTCTGATGAAAGCAAAGAACCACAGTCCCCACAAGGCGTGGAATCCCCTCTTGCACCATGTTATAAACATTTTTTGGCACTGCAACCCCAATCATAAATGTCCATAAACCAAGGGCTCCTAAGTCCCTAAAGGTGTTTTTCCAACCCCTAAAATAACAAGGTCAACTGATTACAACATATCCCAGAAGTTCTCCATGAAAAACTACTCAGAACTGGTCAAAACTGGACCATTTCACCTGCTCCATGGTCAAAGTGTGTTGCATCCCACCTGAATACACACAGTAGGTGCAATGCATGTTGAAAAACCCTTCTATGGGGTATGATGGGTGAGAGTGGACAAATGGCAGGGTCAATCCGCAAGGTGGAGAAGCATGGAATCTTCCAGAAACTTCTCCTGTGACACTTGCCTCTCTGCATTCGACCAGGGATGAGTAAGAGATCATCAATCTCCAAGTGGAATCAAGAACTATCAGAGAAAGGACACTAATCAAATCTCAAAAGCTGACTCATTCCCCTTGCAAACATCTATATATGGATCCCTCATCCCAGAGGTCCAGAGGCTGGGATTTTGTATCTTGTAAGGAAGTGTTGTTGGTTTCTTGGTGCAATATCATAGTGTTGGGTGATCTAAGCTTTTCATGAGGTGAAGAAGGGCTTTCTTGCTGAGAGGATGATGCTAGGTAAGAACTATTAGTTGTAATCCTCTTTTCTCTTTCTTGATTATCAATAAAGCTATTCAAGTTCTCCTCCACATTCTTATATGATTGATGATTTATGCATTTATGTGGTCAATATACATCTGGTCCTATATTGTTTATGATAATAGATCTATGTTCTTGGATAGTGCTATGTTGCTTTGATTCTATAGGTACTCTTTGAAGCTGGGTAGACAAGGAAGCGAGTGGCAAAGACCTATCAGAAGAGACAGGAATCGAGCAAGGAACCAAGTGCAAGACAGAGGTTGTTCTCCTTATTCTTCTCTTATCTATTTCTCATAAAGGAAAACGAAAGTAGTTTTTAGTTTGTTTGTTTCTAAGGTAGCTACCAACCTTAGTGGGACTAGCAACTCTGCATAGACACTAGTTTTCCCGATAAAAAAATGGCGACTCCACTGGGGAGCGAATAGATTGTTTGTTTATCTACATTTTTTTACTTTATAAACTTACAGACGGAGCCTGATGTCAAGCCAGCTAGCCTTCGAACTGCATTTGCTATGCAAGTGCAAAGTAGATCAATGTTGCTTCAGTCTATCTCCAGGTTTTGTTTATGAATTAAACGTTTGATTTACAAGCTCTCTAATTGCCCTTGTTGTGGCTCTCGTAACCTCTTTAGATCTACCCCTGTGATTGATTTACTGATTACCACTTACTCGGCCTAAATCCCTGAACTAAGCTGCAAACTGTGATCCGGAACCCAGCTAAAGTCTCGTCCCTGGTTCATCGCACTCTTTCTTCTCTGAAACCTGAATGCATAGCACTTCCCGAGTGTAGTAGGTGCGTTGCATTTTAGTTTCCTTGTGCTACAGGTGCGCTGATCAGACCTCCTCTGCTCTTAGATTTTGGCTTCTGTGTTCATACTTTTCAGCTCTATTCAGGAGTTTTGCTGCCTGTAGTCAGTACACCTCTGTTTGAAACCCCTTTCCTTGTTGTTATTCTGCCTCCATTGTGCAAAGAACTGTAAATGTTTTTATTTATTTTTAGTCATTTTCAGTTCTCTTTTACAAAGAAGTAGCGTAATTGTACTGTAGTTTCTTGATTTGAAAGTGTCGCAAGTGTCGTTTTTAGTCATAGAAGAGAATCTGATTGTTCTTGATAGATGATTACACTGTTACTCTTGTATTTGATTTGAATTAGTAATTTTTCAAGTGTCGAAGGCAAGTTTTCAATTCCAAATAACAAAGTGTCGTCATTTTCCTCATTTTGTTTTGAAAAGAAGCTTGTTAGTAATTGTCGCTTTGAAAAATAATTCAGATTTGTGCTTAGCTTTCTTTTTATCATTCACACATTAAGAAGGCTGAAAACAAATACATGCATGTGCATTTGCATTTAGATTGTTTGTTGGTTTGATTTGGGACAATACATATAGTGTGTGCTCTCTGCTCTTTGTTGAAAGAACGCCATCTCTCTTTCCTTAGTAGCTAGGATTTTCATTGCAAAAAGAAGATTGAATGACTGTTTATCATCTTAGATTGCATTTTAGGAATTGTATATCTACATCACACGGTGAACCTGAAAGGAAAATTTCTTAAGCAAGGTCAACCATAAAATAAATTTAATGAATCTAAAAATGCTTTGGAACCTAATGCACAACATCTAGAAGTCTAGGCTAGAGACGTATTCCGGCGTCGTAAAGCCTGGTAACTGTTGTTTTCACTGTTGGTTGGGTGATTCCTCCACTTTGAGATGATAAGTGCCAGTACGGACTTGTGCTCCCACGTACCGTCGAGTATATTTTTGGAGACCACAATAAGCTTAATCCTTTATCCATAGGAAGCCATATCTGCCACCCTATCGATCGCAATGCACTGAACACAGCATTGGGAAGATTGACTGCCGTACTGTAAAAAGAATTCTGCAGTTTTGCGATTGGTTTGGTAATCCCTCTATCTAGATTTCCAGAGAAGTCCCTTTCGTTCCTTTTCAGACTCCTTAACGGAAAAGGTCGATCTGAGCACTTGTCACTTCAGGCTCATTAAAAATCAAAGGAGACTACAGTCATCTTTTGTTTTTTCTCGACTCTTAAAAATTGAAAAAACAAGTTGTGTCAAAGCGTCTAAAATTCATCTAATTCGGAAACATACTTTCCCTTGATTTTTAGTTGATCGCGTAATCCATAATCGTGGAAGAAAGTCAATTGAAATCCCGTCGTTCACAGAGGCTTACGAGTCAACCGTCTTTGTCTCCAGAGTCGAAACTGTTACGGACAAAGCAAACTCGTTTAACCGGTTCCAAATCCCCTGGTAAAGTTAGAACAAGTGTTCCAACACCATCGGAGACTTCGGTTACTCCAAACATTTCTGGTATCCCTACCTTTATAGAAGAAGTTCAGCAGCCACCAAAGGATAGTAGAACTGATCCTAGTGTGAAGGTAAACACTTGTGTTACTGAGCCAGCTCCATCTACAGCTGATTCGGAAGGTGTTATTCCCCTAACATTTGTCGTTGCAGATTCTATACCTTCTTCGGCACCAGAAATATTTTACGAACTTGACGGTCTACCTCTTCCACCTAGTCTGATTGCTATAGAAGAGATTATGGAGGATCCTCCATCTAGTACTCCATCACGATTTGGAATCGGGATCACTCTATATCCTTCTTCGTCAGAAATTAGTCTACCACCATCGGAAGCTCCTATAGAATCACTAGGCAATCTTTTGGATAGACTAGAAATGTCTGAACAACCATCGACATCTAGGACTGTGTCATCCGACATAGCAACGACAGAACTTCCTGCTGTCACTCCAACAATGTTCGTCGGCATACCATCTATCCCAACTAGCTCTCAATCACTAAAAGGGGCCCACTCAGGGGCTATTTCAACAGTATGGTCTGTTCCTATTTGTTCATCCAGATTAGTATCTGGGAACTCTTATGTTAAGTCTCAGCAAATTGATCCTTCAGGGTGTCAATTTGGGCAGTCCGGTCATCAAAGGCAAACAATTCCTTTAAGTACTGGATTACCACCGTATGGGGGGTAGTATACCCTTTCATTGTCTCCTCCGGGAGCACAACCATACGAGAATTCACAACAAAATTCAGGTTATGCTGGAATTACATCTAGCGGTTGGGTGCCGATACTGCCTCAACAACCAAGAGTTGTATATTCGATGCAACAATGTTTACCTATGTCAAATATACCAACTACGCCAGCTATTGTGACGGTGTCGCAAGTACAAGCGTTGCCTGTTTTATGACAACCTCAGGTTTCTCAGGTGGTAATGCAACAGCCTCTTGTCCCTGCGACTCAACCACAATCACCAACTAGTGGAATGACACAGGCCCAAACGGGTACAATTACCCCTCATCTTGGTCAAACAGTCAGTTTTGGACAATAGCACATGGCTTCACAACCATGGCTGGTGCAATACCAACAACCGCAATTCCAACAAGTATACCAAGGATCTGAGCAACAAATCTTTACAAATAGTGGCCAGCCGTATATTCAAAATGGTCAAAAACAACCGTTCTACAATGGTTATGCCCATCAACCTTACCAAAGTTACCAGCATCAAATGCATTATGCTGGTATGCAAAGACCAACTGCTCAGGCAATTCCGTCATATCCTGGGTATGCTTCACCAAACCTGAATCAACAGTTACCCTTCGTGGCAACTTTAGAGTTACCAAATCTAAATCGGCTAACAAACGATCCAATTGCTTACACCCCTTGGTGGCCAGTGATTCTGCATAAACTTCCGTCAGATATTCCTAAATTTAATCGAAATCCGGGTGAAGACCCGTCAAATCATGTGATGACATTTCATCTGTGGTGTTCATCAAACACCCTAAACGATGATTCGATTAGGCTTTGCCTTTTTCAGAGGATGTTAACTAGTCCGACAGCAAAATGGTATATCGAGTTACCCAGAGCTTCGTTTGACAACTTCAGTACCCTAGCCACAACCTTTTTAACCCATTTTCAGTTACCGATAAGGTACGAAATGGGAACAGAACTTCTTACCAATTTCAATCAAACAACGCCCACACACATATCTGATCATATTCATGAGTGGCGACGTCGTCGTAGAATGGTAAAAACATATGTTCCTGATCAGCTTTTAGCTGAATGGTTTATTAAGTCATTATTACCTTCCATTATAGAAGATGTGGCAAAAGGAGGAGTCGTCACTAAAGAGCAAGTAATTGCTCATGAACAATATTTAGACTTGATTTATACTCAGTCTGGCACACTCTAAGATAAAATCCCTAACGCTCCTAGACCGGAATTTTCTGTTCCTCCTCCTCCTAAATCGAACAATGAATCTCATGCTAGTGATGGCGTGATTGGTATGACAGGCACGAAATCGAAAAAGGCTACATCTAAAAAGGCTCGTAAGATTTCTAGTCAAAATGCAAAAGAAGAGCTTCTCGCCTCGGAAGTAAATGTCGTCTTGACTAATAAAGGCAAAGAAATGAAGCAACGAGGGGGCAAGAAGAAAAACAAAGAGAAGAAGAAGAAACAGGAAGAATCATCACCTGAAAATTCTTCTGCAAACCCTCCTGAAGATAGGAAAAAAAAAATCCATGCTTAATATGCGATGAGGATCATTGGACAAAAAATTGTCCACATAAAGCTAACCTTAAAAGATTCTTCAAGAATTCAAAAACCTCGGCGGTATTGACTGATCCATTTCCAAATCCAGGGACAAATATGGTTGCTAGTGAAAATGCTTCCCCGTCCCAAGTGCTGATGTTGTCAGTTTCTAAACAACGAAATGATTCTTTGATATCGACAAGGAATAAAGATTACAGGAATCCACAACTGTCGAACAACAAGAATAAAGATCAACCTAGTAGTTCAAAAACAACTTCAATAGAAGTTGCGCCGCCCATCATTCCAGAGCTAACAATAAAACTGCCAAAGGGAGTAGTACACAAGTCGACATTTAATCCTTGTGCTAGAGCAGCACAGCATTATAATATAGTGGAAGATTTGGCCCAATCGCCATCCGCTATGTCGACACTTGAGGTACTACAAAATTGTCCATCCCCAAATTAGGCTTTATTATCAGCTATAGGTGGGATAGACCCAAAGGATTCTAATCTTGTGTCCTTTAATCATAAAGGATACGATCCTTAGTTACCAGCTCAACTAGCTTTCCTCATTCAAGTGAAAGCCCTCAACAAAACTGTTCATCGAACAATTATTGATGAGGGGGCATCTACATGTATTATGTCAATGAGTTGCTGGAAAACTTTAGGATCTCCAACCTTGTTGCGATCTTCGACAACATTAAAAGCATTTGACGGATGAACGTATACCACATATGGTATTCCAAGTAACTTGCAAGTTGAACTAGGGGGGAAAACAATAGAAATAGATGTCGAAGTAATCGACGGAAACCTCGATTACAACATCCTACTCGAAAGACCATGGATATATGCTATGGCTGCAGTTGTGTCGACCTACTTTAGGAAGATTGCATTTCCTTTTCAAGAAGGAATTACAATCGTCGACCAACAAACATTTCTCCCCAATAGTTCCCAAGTTACGGGAAGCATTCCGATGATCCATGGAAGACCCCATACGCTTCAAAGTATCGGAGTAGGCCTACTAAAAGATCCTATATTAATGGGGACTTTTGCCCTCCCGCCTCCAATCAATCTGGCAGAAGTGGCAACAGTAGGAACTTGCAATATGATATCTTTGATACGAAAGATCCCAGAAAACGATATTAACATGGATCATCCACAGGTATTGCCTCCAAGCCCAACAAAAATATTGTAGCAATCAATGTTTTCGGCATGGGTGGCAGACTCGAATCAATGCTCATCAAGCGTTTGGATAGATAGGTCTAAGGAATATGGCACCCCTTCAGATCCTTGGTCGCAAGTGCATTACACTGACGAAGGAATTGTTCAATAAATGGTAATTGAAGGGGCGCCATGGGAAGATTACCACCATCGTTCCCATCTTCCGGATTATAAAGAAGATAATCCTGATGACCTTCATCATCCATCAGTTTTTGATTTCCTATCAAACACTGTAAACACAATGGATTCCGAGCGAAACTTGTCCAATATTGAAGAGACTATCGCCATAAATATCTCGACCAAAACAAATGTTGTAGAGAATACTTATGTCGGCAAATGTTGTTCTCCTTCAGAACTAGAAATATATAACGCACTTTTTCGCGAATTCAGAGATGTCTTTGCTTGGTCATATGATGAAATGCCAGGCATCAACTCGAGTATAGTTGAACACGAAATCAAGATGTATCGAGATGTCAAACCAGTACGACAACGGCTACGGCAGGTGCACCCCAAGAAATCCGCTGCCATCAAGGCAGAAGTTGAAAAACTTCTTCATGCTGGTTTCATTTAACTGGTTCCTCTAACCGATTGGGTATCGAACATTGTTACTGTGATGGAAAAACAAGGAACGATTAGAGTGTGCATCGATTACAGGGATGTAAATCAAGCTTGTCCAAAAGACAACTACCCTACACCCTTTATTGACCAGATAATTGATGAATGCGCCGGATGCGAAATCTTTTCATTCATGGATGGATTCTTCGGGTATAATCAAATAAATATCAGCCCATAGGACCAGTCAAAGACTGCATTTATTTGTCCGTTGGGCACATTTGCATATCGAAAATTACCCTTTGGTTTAAAGAACATAGGGGAAACATTTCATAGGGCAATGAATTATGCCTTCCATGACATCAAAAACATCGTTCAATCATATCTCGACGACCTTCCAGCTCATTCACGAAAGCGGATCGATCATCCGTAGCATTTAAGAGCGATATTTCTACCTTGCTGACACTACAAGATATGACTCAATCCACACAAATGTGTGTTCTGTGTCAGTTCTGGCCGTTTACTTGGCTTTGTAGTCTCAAAGGACGGGATTCGTCTCGACCCATGTAAGGTTCAGGCAATCATAAATTTTCCTCCACCTTCAAATTTGCTTCAGATTCAGAAACTCCAAGGGAAAGCAAACTTTCTGAGGAGGTTCATTCCAAATTACGCTGAACTTTCTAAAGGTTATACATGTCTATTGAAAAAGGAAGTGCGCTTCGTCTGGGATCAGGTTGTGCAAGCTTCCTTTGATGCTTTAAAAGAATCCCTAATGAAAGCATCATTAATGTACGCTCTTGATTATCGAAAAGACTTTAACCTATATCTGGCTGCAGCAGATACAACCATCGCAATGGTTTTAGTTCAAGAAGACAACGGAATTGAACATCCCATATATTATTTAAGTAGGAACTTAAATGATACAGAAAGCAAATATTCCTATGTTGAAAAGCTAGCACTCGTAAGTGATACAAAGATTTCGACACTATGTCCTCTTTCGAAAAACTACCATTCTATCAGATTACAACCTCATGACTTATATATTGTCGTGACAGTTGCTTGGGGGCAAATATTCAAAATGGATAGCAATTATTCAAGAGTTTGATCTGGAATTTGTAAAATCCAAGTCAAAGAAATCCCTGGTTTTCGCAGAATTATTATGCGATCTCCCATCATCGTCCAACGATGAAACATCAGAAGAAACAATCGTGGATGAATCTTTGTTTCTGATATCTTCAAGCAATCCATGGTATGGAGATATAATCATCTATCTCCAAACCCAAAAATATAGGTCTAATACCTCCCACTTGGAACAAAAACGTATTCGATACCAATCAAAAGACTACATGATCTTCGGTGATACACTCTACCGTCGTGGTGTCAATACAGTTCTGAGGAGGTGCCTCACCCACGAGGAGGCCGAAAAAGTCTTGAATGATTGCCATTCAGGCGCGTGTGGGGGGCATCAATCTAGTTACGCTACAGTGCAAAATTTTTTACGAGCAGGATACTTCTGGCCAACAATGTTCAAAGATTGCATAACCGCAGTCAGAAGTTGCCATGCTTGTCAAATTTTCGATAGCAAAACCAAAAGACCCCCCGCACCTCTACAGCGAATAGTTTCTGTTGAGCCATTCGCCAAATGGGGCATTTATTTCATGACATGTAACCCCACCTCGACCGGGGGGCATGGGTATATCATAGTCGCAGTTGACTATTTTACCAAATCGGCTAGGGTGATGCCTACATTAGATAACACTGGTGAAACAGCTGCCCTTTTCTTTTTCAATCATGTAGTCGCCAAATTCGGCGTTCCACAGGCTATAGTCACAGATCATGGATCGCATTTTCGCAATCACATGATGGCTGAATTGGCTGCCAAATTAGGGTTGTCTCAGGACAGCTCTACTCCATATTACCCACAGGCCAATGGACAAGTTGAAGCAATCAACAAGGTCCTGAAGCGCATGCTGCAAAGGATGATTGGAGTCCACAAAAGGAGTTGGCACCTGATCCTGTACTCGGCCTTGTGGGCATACCGAACATCGGTAAGGAATGCAACTGGGTTTACACCTTTCCAACTGGTGTACGACCTAGAAGCAATCTTACCAGTTCAGTGTGAAATCTCGTCCCTCAAACTCGCAATAGACCTTCTCCCCGGAACTTTAGAATAGGAGGCTCATTTCTTGGAACTAATCCAATTGGATGAAACCTGTCATGATGCCGCTTTGGCTAACGAAGCCCATAAGAAACGAGTCAAGGCGCAGTTCGACAAGAATGTCAAACCCCGTGTCTTCTCAGAAGGTGACTTGGTCTTGCTTTACGACCAAGAATCCGGTAAACTGGGAGCAGGTAAATTCAAGTCTTTATGGATGGGCCCCTATATTGTTAAACGTGTATTAGCAAAAGGAGCCTATGAGTTAATGGATTATGATGGGATTCCGCTAGCGCAACCCCATAACGGGTTGTACCTTAAGTGTTACTACGCATGATTCAGTGCAGTAACCCCTATACTTTTGTTACATTTTTGTTTTCGCTAAGGGCAATCGTTTTGGTCAAGTAATCCACTTTTTACATTTATTGCAGATGTCAAACCTATTGGAATCATTTGTTGGATATGCCGACGGAGCGAGTCGTAGTTTGTGGAACCTATCTTCTGCGGCCTGGGCCATTTTTGATCCAAGCGGCGAGTTAGTAAGTTTCAGAGGGGTATGTATTGGTCAGTCAACAAATAACATCGTTGAATATAGCACGTTGATAGAAATTCTCTCTTATGCCATCACACATGGCATACGCCGACTTGTCATCAGGCTAGACTCACAGCTCGTCATACTACAACTCACTGGTATCTACTCCGTTCGAAATCCAGCTATCTATCGCATGTTCCTAAGCGTCAAGATTTTGGAAAGGCAATTTGATTTTATTCAATATCAACATATTTCCAGAAACTTAAACACATTAACAGACTCATTGGCAAATTATGTGTTAGATAGACATTTGCAACATTTATAAAAAGAAGCATTGCATCAAAATTTGCATCAGGATCATGTAACTTAATCAAAATAAAGCTCCGAAAATCAAAAATATATATATAATTGTTTATGGTTTACACATAATGTTCTGTATCCAAGACAAAAAATTGGTCAAATGACCCAAAACTCAAAATGCTAGGGGGCACCCTAGTCTAATGATGCTGGTGATAACAAGTCACTGCCTGTGCAATCATGCGTAAAAGCCTAGTCCATCGACTCGGCACGCCGGTAATGTGTCGCTGCAACCTCAGAGGTAGCTCGCTAGTCCTCACATCTGGAATACTGAGAGTGAGGCCCTCGACCTGATCCTGTAATGCTGAAAGAGTCTCAGCCACATCAAGGTCGTGAAGGATAGCCCTTCCCACAGCCTCTCCTGCTAGAGCGGCAGCTGGAACTCTCAGACGTACTACTGGTCGGACTAGTACAACATCTGCATGAGCACATGAGTTTTGATTAGTCTTGATAGAATAAAGCACAAGAACATTATAAAGAGAAACAATGAACAGAGATATGGTCAAAAATTTTACCAATGGCACCCCACTGCTCGCCAGCAAGCAGTACCAAATCCGGGTCACCCCAGAAATCCATACCGGCATATGGATACTCGGAAAAAACTATCTCCTGACGATCGAACCACCCGAATAAGGTATCAGAAAAGGAAACCTGAGATTGACCAGCATGCCTGGAGATATGGTCGATCCATCTCTGCATCCGTGGCTCAGTCGGTGGAGGTAAACCAAGTGAAATATACTATGGCTGCATCAGCGGGATCTTTTCCAAGGCAAAGGCAATCAAAATAGAACCATACCCAAAGTTCTTCAATCTTTCGTTTTTCACCTTGGTCAATTGTTCTTTCATCACAAAGAGTACTACGTCACACCAGT
This sequence comes from Pinus tabuliformis, assembly GCA_031772625.1. NCBI lineage: Eukaryota > Viridiplantae > Streptophyta > Pinopsida > Pinales > Pinaceae > Pinus > Pinus tabuliformis. The sequence continues at coordinate 640,373,187 of CM062815.1, read as the reverse complement.
TGAACACCTTTGGTTCAAGGCCTTCTAAGGCACATTGCATATAAGATTGGTTGGCCACATGAAGAGCCGCACTCCCAGCCATCCTAGCAAAAGTGAACAGAATGGTCCTCAAGGGCCTGTTAGTGACATCTCGGATGTTGATCTTGCTGTCTTTACTCAGCTGAGGTCCCTCTCTGCAATACCTGTGAATGTAATCTCTCACAGATTCACCCCCATGGGTCGAACCTGATAAGGAGATAGGGGCACCCCGCCTCGATAAGCCGGTCAAAAAATAGATGTCCACGACAGTCAAAGGGATAGATTTGCCACTAATTTGGAACACCTAGCTGGTAGGATCCCAGGCATCGAGAAAATACTGCAACAAGTTGATTTGTTGCCTCATGCTAGAGATGCGGAAAAACTTGAACAAGCCACAGTTCCGCAATGCATTTACCGTAACCGGATCATGTAAATCAAGCATGTCCTCTTCTTCATGCTCACATTCTTGCCATGTAACAAGCATTTTTCTCCAATGAATCTCTGAAAACAAACAAGAGAAGAGTTAGATCCTGATTTGGTGAAAAACAAGCAAACATTTCCATTGAAAACTGTGCACAAATTTCCTCCTTGCGCTCATCGCACCCCCAAAAGTGTTCTGGGTGCGTTGCATGCTAACTGTCTAGTGGGTAGGCCAACATACAACGCACATTTTGATGTAGAAAGGGTGCGATGGAGCCAGGGTGAGTTTTTCAAACCCCAGAGGCTCAGAAAAACTAGAAAACATGCTCAGAATACAAAATGGAAAGGATGAAATGAAAGAACTCAGGTTTAGCTCCTACCTGGTCCAGACGGCGCCAAAAATCGTCCACAGAATCTCCCAGAATCGGCTGGTGAAAATCAAGGGGGAAAGCACCTCCAAAGCTCCAACAAACCAAAGTTCAAAGGAAATGGTAAAATGAGGGGTAAAAGCACTTTTAAAATTACTTTTTACGTAATTCAAGTAAAATATTAGTGTCTTAACTCATTTTTCAAACATATATTGTTCATTTCTAACTAGTTTGATGAAGCAATTGAGCAGGCAGTACAACCTTTGAAGGAACAAAGTTATTAATGGTAAAATCAAGAAATGACCATTATATCGAGCACTTTTAACGCAGAATTCAAGCTCGTTAAAAAATAAACATAAGCAATGAGAAAGAGTTTCCCCCCAGCGTTTAAGCTCATTAAAAAATGAACCATTTTCTGGTAAATAACCATCGTGAATGTATTATCATCAGCCTTTGAAGCCTTGGTCGTGTTCTCATCGCCACCTCCACTCTGTATTGACCGATCATTCACCTCCCCTTGATTGTTTACCCCTTTTGAGGAACAACTGCGAAGAGTGATCCTGTTAGCCATCCTTGTGACACTGTCGTGATTGGAAAATTCCAACCACTTACCTGGAATCGGCTGCTACCCGAATCTATCACTCGTTCCTCAAAGACAAGTCTCTTTTAAGCTCTTTTCGACTGACTCGTAAAATATGAAAAAATTGTCGAGCCATTGGCCTCTCCAGCTCGTTAAAGGGACCGGAAGTGCTATCCCTCCTTTAGATTTTAATCTTTTTGGACCTGAGGGATTATTACACAAAAACATCGAGCATTTGTTTTGTTCGGCTCGTTAAAATTACCGAAAATTCATCCCTTTTGTATTATTTTATACTTTTTTAGACTTAAGGGATTAGATGACAAAAAAGGATTTTTGGAGTTTCCTTTACATCCCTTTTCAGACTCTCTAAAATTGAAAAGGACCGAGTTATCTTTGTCGTTAAACTCGTTAAAACTAAATAGCGACAAACTTGTCCATAACAGACAAGAACAAGTTTCACTATCCCTAAGCTCGTTAAAACATAGCGATGGGTTTGCCCGAAGGGAAAATTATAGAACAAGCATATGTTATCCTCCTCAAGCTTGAAAAAAATAAAGAGGTACTGGTCAGCAATGACTGGGGAAAAACTTGGGAAGAAAACTTGAAGAAACTTTGTTGATAGTAAGTCGCTCTTGAACATGACACTTTCACTCCGCATCTGAGTCGGGTTGGGTTGTTCCATTCACTGGTCACATCACCATGGTTCCATCACACCATCCATATTTTGGGTTAATGCTACCAATCCATCATGTCAGTGTCACCGATATGTTCAAGAGAAGTCACTCAGAGAATTCACCTGTGTCTCACCCACTGCAATACATTTATGCTCCATTCTTTCATGACCTCCATCCTGAACCTTATATCACCAGATCATTTTCACCTCCATTAAAATCATTTTCTCCATTCTATGTCATTGATGTGGGATTCACTAAGGCCCTCCTATGATGGATCGCTTCTTGTCGACATCAGCCCATTATCCAAGAATTCAATCTAGGAACAACCCTTTCAGTACATTGAAGCTTGCATACCTCAATGGCAAGTTTCTCACTTCCGATGACAGGTTTACATCAAGGGCCTTTGACCGAAATATTTTGCGTGGTGTTTGAAACCAAGTCCCTTATTCACACCACGTGAATTGTACTGTAGTACCTTGAGGGTCATCATCATTATCGGTGATTCCTCTCGCACTTGTTAACAGCTTACATCATTGGCTGGTAATCAGGCGATGTCTTTCCATGTTCGACTCCAGAACATCTCTCAAATGGATCGACTTGTACTTTGAGTGAAGATCGAACGAGATTGAAGACCCAGGATCTAGTTCCATCCATCCGGGCTGCGATATATATTTAGGAAAATAAAGACATCAAATGTACATCATTACTGCACAGATAATCATCCAACCTAAGGGATGATGGCTCTACCAGAATCATCAATCTACACTCAGACAATTGTCTGTCTCATGTACATGAAAATGAATTTATGAAGCTGAGCATGGGAATGCCCGCCTCACCTATATCATGAAAATATTATGAAGATAATGTATTGTATTGTATCTTATTACAGCTCACCTTCCAACTTGAAAAAACTTTGGATCCTCATGATAAAGCATTTCACCTGACATCAAAAGATTAACGACCTCATGCTTTAGGGGGAAACTGTTATAAACATTTTTGGCACTGCAACCCCAATCATAAATGTCCATAAACCAAGGGCTCCTAAGTCCCTAAAGGTGTTGTTCCAAACCCTAAAATAACAAGGTCAACTGATTACAGCATCTCCCAGAAGTTCTCCATGAAAAACTACTCAGAACTGGTCAAAACTGGACCATTTCACCTGCTCCATGGTCAAAGTGTGTTGCATCCCACCTGAATACACACAGTAGCTGCGAAGCATGTTGAAAAACCCTTCTATGGGGTGCGATGGGCGAGAGTGGACAAATGGCAGGGTCAATCCGCAAGGTGGAGAAGCATGGAATCTTCCAGAAACTTCTCCTGTGACACTTGCCTCTCTGCATTCGACCAGGGATGAGTAAGAGATCATCAATCTCCAAGTGGAATCAAGAACTATCAAAGAGAGGCCACTAATCAAATCTCAAAAGCTGACTCATTCCCCTTGCAAACATCTATATATGGATCCCTCATCCCAGAGATCCAAAGGCTGGAATTTTGTATTTTGTAAGGAAGTGTTGTTGGTTTCTTGGTGCAATATCATAGTGTTGGGTGATATAAGCTTTTCATGAGGTGAAGAAGGGATTTCTTGCTGAGAGGATGATGTTGGGTCAAAACTATTTGTTGTAATCCTCTTTGCTATTTCTTGATTATCAATAAAGCTATTCAAGTTCTCCTCCACATTCTTGTATGATTGATGATTTAGTGCATTTATGTGGTCAATATACATCTGGTCCTATATTGTTTATGATAATAGATCTATGTTCTTGGATAGTGTTATGCTGCTTTGATTCTACAGGTACTCTTTGAAGCTGGGTAGACAAGGAAGCGAGTGGCGAAGACCTATCAGAAGAGAGAGGAATCGAGCAAGGAACCAAGCGCAAGACAGAGGTTGGTCTCCTTATTCTTCTCTTATCTATTTCTCATAAAGGAAAATGAAAGTAGTTTTTAGTTTGTTTGTTTCTAAGGTAGCTACCAGCCTTAGTGGGACTAGCAGCTCTGCGTAGAAACTAGTTTTCCCGATAACACACCAGTACAGGAAGAAGCACCAGTGCAAGAACCAGAGAAAGAAGCAGAAAAAAAAAAAAGAAAAATAAGAAGAAGCAGAATCCGAAGAAGAAAAGGCAGAACCCAAAAAAGAAGAGGCAGACCCTAGAGAAGATGAAGTAGAAAAATAAGAAGAAGAGGCAGAATCTGAAGAATAATCAAAGGAGGCAGGAGAAGAAGAATCAGAGGAGGAAGAACCAGAAGAAGAAGAACTAGAGGAGGAAGAACCAGAAGAAAAGGGACCAGAGGGAGAAGAGTTTCTGGATGTAACAATGGCCGATATGGAGGTCCCTGAGGAAGACACATCTCCTGCCAAAACAAAAAAAGAGAAGGAATTGGTGACTCCTGATGCTCGGGTAATTGAGTTAGAACTTCAGGTACAGAATTTAGAGCAGCTTGTAGCCAAAGCACAGGAGGAAAAAGAACAGATCATAGGAGAATTAACGGTAGAAATCTAGAAGAAGGAAAAGGAAGTTAAATTCTGGAAGTACTGAGCTGCACAATGTTTCAGGTGGTTTAGAAAGGTGACCAAGAAGTTAAAGAGCACCAAAAAGAAAAATTCTGAAACATTGCAGGGTGATGACAGTATGCCAGAGCAGGATTGAGTAGGGAGTGCTTAAAGTTTTGAAGTTTTTTGCAGAGGTAAAGAGTTGTGTGAGGACACACAATAGTTTAGGGATGGGAGGATGTTAGCCCCCAAATTTTCTCCTTTTTGACCATTTTTCCCTTCCTAAATCATGACCATTTACCATTTTTTTACTTCTCTTACACACCCTCATCCTGCACTAGTCCAAGAACGATGACATATTTCGCATGAAATTTATATTTCATATTTTTAACTTAACTTAGCATTAATTAATTATTTATTATGTTATTTTTTCCTTATAATCACTCTTACAACTTATTGATATCTCCAATGTTGTTTGATAGTCAAGTGCTTACCATGACCACTGATCCTAGTGCAGGATCGGATCTCACACCAGTGCTAACACAATGAATCTTTGCAGTAGATCTGGACCTCCTTGATCATCGCCTTGTTTTGTGCCGCTTCAGCCATGACAACAGGTTAGATCTGAAGGCATCTGACCTCTAGCTATGACAGAAAGGCAATCTAAAGGTAGCTGAGATTGGATTTCTAAAGAACAAACAGCTGGACATTAGTTACGACTAGTTTTGTTAAATTGCCTAATTTTGAAGGCCGAAAGCTAATTTCTGCATATTAGTTATGTAATCGGTTAAATGATCCTTTTGGCCTTCGACCAAGGATCTATATAATGTGAAATGTAAATAGGATAAGATAGTTCTGATAAGTTTGTATAGAATAGAGATATAACCAAGAAGGCGGTAACAAGCTTGCATTTTTGTTATCGCCCAAATCTGGGCTGAACTGTGTAATCATGCATGTATTTTCCTATATGAATTAATAAGAATGGAGATCCACCTTATGTTTTCATGAATCGTGTTTTTGTTTAAAAGTTTATGTATTGATAAAGTGTTGAGCAGCGTTTCGATTTAAAAAGGGAAATGTGCTGGTTGGCTAGGGCCCGGCCAACCCAACACGTTTACCCTATTTTTTGTTCTTGTAATTCATGTTTATACTACTAAGTGTGTTTTAATGTACAAAACATGAATTCCTATTTGAATGAAAGCGGATCCACAGCGTGAAATAGTTAGAATTTATTTTCCTGCATCTGATTTTGATTTGGTTTTCCTCGCCTGGTCCAAGCAAGAGAAATCATCCTGCACCAGTGCATGTTGGTGTGCTATTCATTTCTGCAGTTTTGATTGATTTGGTTTTCCCCACCTGGTCCAAGTAGGAGAAATCATCTTGCACCAGTGCATGTTGGTGCGCTATTCATTTCCTGTAGTTTTGGTTGATTTGATTTTCCCCGCCTGGTCCAAGCAAGAGAAATCACCCTGCACCAGTTCACGTTGGTGTGCTATTCACTTTTTATAGTTCTATTTGATTGGTTTTCCTACCTCGTACAAGCAGGAGAAATGAACCTGCACCAGTACATGTTGGTGTGATGCAGTAAGCCTTTTTAGTTTACTTCCAACAGTTTTCTTGCTTTCATTAATACTTCATGACAGGATGAATTGTCAGGATTGTTTCTTTATTTTCTGCACTCTATTAAAATTAGAAACATCCATTTTTATGTGTGCAATTTGATTTCATAACACTTGCAGTAGTTGAGCTTTTATTTCCAAAATTAAATACTAAGTGTAAGAAGCTCCAATTTAGTGCAAGAACTAGTTTATTGCCACGAATCTGAGTGCTCTGAACTTGAGAAAGTTCAAGCCCTTGCACAAAGGAAAACACCTTTAGTACAAACACCATTTATACCCTTTGCATAAACTTTTGTTCTTGCACTAGTGCAAGCAGTTTGCACTAGTTCAAGATAGAATAGTGCAAGAAGGAAATCTCTATAAAAGTAGGTTTGAAGGGCCCATCTGTTGAGACTGCTAAAGTGTCTCTGCTAAAGAAAACACACACTCAGTAGTTAATCAATAGTCAGCTAGAGTGATTGCTCCTTTATCTTTAATCTCTTTTGCAAATGCATTCTTCCTTGTTCCAGTCTTAGATTATTTTGATGGTTCAAGTTTCCCTTTTTCTTTCTTTAGTTTGATTCTGCAATCTTTCCTTTAAAGAAAGTAGGGATTGACATTAGAAATATTCATACCATCTCTAGCATTGCCTGTGCTTCGTCTCTAAGTTTATGAATCCCCTAGGTTGACAATTAAGTGTTGAGGAGTTTTCTTAAGTGCAATTCCTGCACCTAACACTAAAATCCCTCCAACAATCTCTATAGAAGTACCTCTCAACTCTATAAAAAGAAATCTCATATATCCTCCAAAACTAGTGGTCGTGGACTGTTCGCTATAACTTTATTTTTGTGAACTCTTAGATGCTGAAATTAAAACCCATTTGAGTCAAAATCCTAATGAATGTCGTGACCAAATTTCACATCTTGTTTCTCTATATTTACAGATATATGATTTATGGAAGTTAGGGTTTTTGCAGGCTCCCGAAGTTCATCTCAAAGAGGTGACCTTGGGAAAATCATCATAACTCTCTTTCTGAGAAGTGGATTAGAATTATGTAAAAAGTGACAGATAGTGCACAAAATTTAGTTCTCTGTATATCAGTTTCAGAGACAAAGGAGAAAACAGTGACACGTGACACGTTGTACAAGTTCGCTCTAATGAACTAGTCCATAATTAGGTCATTGTGAGAGATTGGGCATAACTTTGCCTTGAAGAATCCAAATCAGGTCAGACCTATGGAATTGGAAAGAGGACTTAGAGGGATGCTACAGGACCGAAGATCACATATTGGGGATCTGAAATCACAAAGATACATCAGAGTCAATATCATTCTCCTAGAAGGTAAGAAAAAAAACTAGATCAAGTGTTGTTAAGGGCTGCAAAGGACTAGACTTTCTAGGACAGCAAAGAGCAAGGTGCAGAAAAATGATGCAGAAGACGTAAACTATAGGTAAGCGTCTTCTGTATATGCATGTTCATCTCTTAATTGCATTAGGTTCTTTGTATTCTAATTTGTTGTTTTTTTTAGCACTGACATATGCTTTGCATGATGAGGTAAGTTTTGCTATTATCATGTCATGGGTATTTCCTTGAAGACTTTTTGTAGGAATTATATATTCATCAAGAGAAGACTCAATACATAATCTAATGTTCTAAAGAGTGAGAAAGGGTAGCATGACAAGAGCAGCAATCATGGTGTAGAACAACAACAAGAATTTCACCACATGAAGTCTACAAGTGGGAAGCACTGCATACAGTCATTGTAAAAGTATCATTGTACAGAGTCATTGTAAAAGTTGTACAAGTGTCTATCTGTCAAGAGTTGAAGAGGTGGTGTTAAGATGTCTAGGATCATCATTAGTGTTGGAAATAATACTGAGAGGGGTGGTGAATCAATATTATCAGATCAATAATTTAATTTCCCAAATAAGTTTATACATGCTACTTAAACTAAGTGAACTAGCGTGTAGACACGACTGTACTTAAAGCAACTAGCATATATGCAGAGAAATTTTGATTTTGACAGTTTATCTTGTATTGAACTTTAACCAGTATATCAGAGATGTATTAGACAGTGCAGTAAAAGCAAAATAAACCATCACACATAAGCAACACACATGAACACCAAGATATAAGGTGGAAACCCAATGTGGGTAAAAACCACCTATTGCTGTCATCTCTATCTTATTTTAATAATAAGAAAATCTATTTACAATCTTGTACTGGTGCAGACTCATACCAGTACACAGGCACCCACCTACAGAAAGCTACAACCTTCTCTCGTTATCTAGCTACTACTGGAAGGGAGCTACAACCCCTTAGCTCTTGTACTAGCCAATATGTTTACTAGTATGTAGGTGCTAGCCTACAGAAAACTCCACTCTTCTACCAGGGACCACGTTTCATGAATTTTCAGACTGGATACTCCTGTAACACAACTCCACAATTTGAAGGCCACGTTTCATTCATTTTTCATACTAGACCCATCAACAAAATCATAACTACAAAACAATCATCAAGTACATCTACATCAACCAATCACTGAAACTCAATCACCATAACCTGAATCTGATCATTCAGAACACTGTCACGAGAATACAGTCACCAGAACCCATAACTCTACAACATGAAATAGAAACAATTGAAACATACTTCATAAGGTATACGCTACTTCCATGTGTCAAACCAGCATGTATACGTGCTTTTATTAAAGCCAACCAGCATACACATCTTTAAGTATTAATTCATAATTTTGCAGCTATTCCAAACTTCAATTATACCCAGATCATAAAATCTACAGAATAACACATGCATCAGTATTCAGATCTAGACTATACAAGATCAAACCACATAATGATAATTCATTTCAAGTCTTAAGATCCCGATCCATCATTAGCTCTTATCCCTCATCAACCACTAAGGTTCATCCTTGGTTCAGATCAAGCAAAGCACCATAAGCCAATAAACTGCATACTAGATCTCACACTTCATTAGATATTCGATACTTGCACCCATTGGCGTAATGATCTTCTCCTCCTTATATAGCTTTAGGCCTTTCTCAATACCATGTATCAAAATGACTTAGTACCAATACCTTGGACCAAATACCTAGGGTCAATACCTCGGACCAAATACCTTGGACCAATACCATGGATCAAAATACCTTGGACCAAATACCTTGAACCAAAAACTTAGTTTTCCAACAGATATGCACCTTTCCTTCTGTAAAAGTGTGTGTGTACATATACGCTACTTGTGTTCAGTGAACCTGCGTGTATACACAGCTTGGTCAAGGTGAACCTGCATATACCTCTCTTTCTTCATTCTCTGTAGTCTGATCTGTAATTCTTTGTTGTTGACATACTGCACTGTGATCTTTCATCTGAGTGAGTTGCCATCAAGGATAACACCTGTATCATAATGCCAACAATCTCCCCCTTTGGACTTGATGGCAACAACAACACCAAGTCACTATCCCCCTTTGACATCAAGGGCAAAGGGTGGACTAAGATAATTTATCCCTTTGACATACATTATGCTCGTAATTTATCCCTTTGACATACATTATGCTGGTCATGCTCCCCCTGAGTACATGCTGAAATCTCTGATTGAGCTTCCCTTTTGTACATGTTGAGATGTATTGAAACTGTCCATGCTCTTCCTGAGTACAAGCAGAGTCTGCAAAAAAAATATGTTAAGAATAACATGACTCTATAACTCAACTATGTGAGGATGACCTTCCTATCACCAATGACTCATACATACATCCATCTCCCAACCAAGTGGGGATATACCAAATTTGACTCATCCACCCAACCAAGTGGGGATATACCAATTGTTTATACATAACAAAAATAAGAAATATTACATCATCCATCCCATGTAAAGTGCGGATACAAATTACATCATTTTTCCAAGAGGACTCATATCACTTCCTAGACTTTTACATGACTTGAGTAACAAATGGTATATATCTGAAGTCATAGCTAGACTCAGCAACCATAATGACAACAATGTTGAATGTACGTGAAGGCTAATTCTCCCCCTGAACTTGGGCTACCTGTGCATTGTTAACAGGTCAATGATCAAGGCATCTTTGTCAGTCAGATAAAATTAATGAACAGATCATATAGAGATTAATCATAAATATCAGTCAAAGCACCCATATCAGATCCTACCCCACTATTTTCTTGTCTGAAACACATATACGCTTCTTTAACCATAGAAACCCACGTGTGTATGCGACTATAATTCATGAAACCTATGTATAATAGCCTTTTTTTGAAAAAAAGTTGGATTTAACAACAGGATGATACAACAACTACTCCCAAATTTTTTATGAGATATTCAAATGTCTCTCTGGGTAGTAGCTTAGTGAATATATTTGCAACCTGTTCTTTGGAGAGAACATACTCCAATTTGACCTTTTGTTCAAGCACTTGTTCATGTATAAAATGGTATTTGATGGGTATGTGCTTGATCTTGGAGTGCATGACTGGATACTTTGAAATACTGATGGCACTTGTATTATCACATAGAATGGAGATGGGTGGAGTGCATGTGATCTGAATGTCTTGCAAGGTTCGCATCATCCAAAGAAGTTGAGTGCAACAAGATGCAGTAGCCACATATTTTGCTTTAGCTATAGATAGCACAATTGAACTTTGTTTCTTACTGAACCAAGACACTAACCTAGAACCCATATAGAATGCACCACCACTAGTGTTTTTTCTGTCATCACCACTTCCTGCCCAATCTGCATCTGTATATGCATGAAGAGTGAGATTTGTGTCTCTAGGATACCATAAACCAAAGTTATGTGTTCCTTTAAGATATTTGAAAATTCTTTTGACTACCTGAAGGTGTCATTCCTTTGGATTTGCTTGGAATCTTCCAACTATTCCTACTGCATGCATGATGTCAGGTTGGGTACCTGTTAGATAAAGTAGACTGCAAATCATGGATCTGTAAGTTGGTTGATGTACTACTGTTGATTCATCATTTGAGCTGAGACTGTATCCTATTACCATTGGGGTACATACTAGTTTAGAATCTTCCATGTTGTACCTTTTCAAGATCTATTTGAGATATTTAGTTTGTGAAATAAAAATACCATATTTCTTTTGTTGAACTTGTAGACCAAGAAAATAGGTCAATTCACCAAGCAAGGACATTTCAAATTCTTGCTGCATTACTGAAGAAAAATTCTGACTTAGGGATTCTTCATTGCTACCAAAAATGATATCATCAACATAAACAACAATAATTAGCAATTTATCAGTGTCAATATTTATGTATAGATTGTTATCTGTTGATCCTTTTGAAAAAACTTGTTGGTGTAGATATTTGTCAAGATGGTAATACCAAACCCTTGGAGCCTGTTCCAGACCATAGAGAGCCTTTTTGAGTCTGCATACAAGTTTTGCATCATTTCTAAGAATGAGTCCTTTTGGTTGTTCAATATAAACATCTTCTTCTAAATCTCCATTAAGGAAAGAAAATTTTACATCCATTTGGTATACTTTAAATTTTTGAAAGCTAGAAAGAGCAAGAAACATCCTTATGGCTTCAATTCTAGCAACAAGTGCAAATGTTTCTTCAAAATCTATACCTTCTTGTTGAGCATACCCTTTACAAACAAGTCTGGCCTTGTTTCTAATGACTTCTCCATTTTCATTCAGCTTGTTTTTTAATATCCATTTAGTTCCTATGATATTTTTATCATGAGGTCTAGGAACTAATTCCCAAGTATTATTCTTTTCAATTTGCTCAAGTTCTTCATTCATGGCCTTGACCCAACATTCATCCTTGCATGCTTCATTTACATTTTGAGGTTTGGTGGAGGATAGTAATGCTAGATAGCTTGAGTTTTCTGTAATAGTTCTTCTTGTTTGTACACCTGCCTGTTTTTCCCCTAAAATTTGAGTTTCTAGATGATTTTTTTGAACATACCTGAATGGAGTCTTTTATTCTACCGTTATCTCTTCTTCTGGTGCTTCATTGGTTTCTTCTTCAATATCATCGTGATTTGATGAGGGAAAATACTCCCCATCTTCTTCATTGACATAATCTTTTGTTTCTGTTTGTTTTGGATTTTTACATGCTTCATCAACTATAACATCAATACTTTCCACAATTTTCCCAAGTCTTTTATTATGGCATTTATATCCTTTACTTCAGGAAGAGTAACCAAGAAGAATACCTTCATCTGCTCTGGCCTCAAACTTACCAAGTTTTTCATTAGTCCTTTTTATATAACATTTGCTTCCAAAAATTTTAAAGTATTTTACAGTAGGATTCTTACCATACCAAAGTTCATGTGGAGTTTGAGTGCTATTAACCCGAACATTTTCTTGGTTGAGAATAGCTATGATGGCGAATGCAGCTTCACCCCAGAAGGTTGTAGGAGTTCTAGATTCATCTAGCATAGCTCGAGCCATTTGTTGAACAATTCTGTTCATTCTTTCTAACACTCCATTTTGCTGAGGAGTCCTTGTGATGGAGAATTGCCTTTTTATTCCATGTTGTTCACAAAAGTCAAAGAATTCATCCGAGATAAGTTCCCCTCCTCGATCTGATCTGAGGCATTTGATTTTTCGATCTGATTCATTTTCAACCAAAGCTTTCAAGGCTTGGAACTTTTCAAATTCTTCATATTCATGCTTTAGCATACCTATCTAACACATTCTGGAAAAATCATCAATGAATAAAATAAAGTATTCTTCTCCATGAGGTGACTTTTTCCTTGATGGTCCACATAAATTAGTATGAACAAGTTCAAGAGGCTTACTAGCTGACCCTTCTTTTTCAATGAAGTGAACTCTAGTTTTCTTACCGAATTGACATGGTTTGCATATTGTATTTTCAAGGATGGTGATATCTAGAAGATCATGAACAACCTTGAATCAGCATGCTTTTCTTATTTGAGAAAAGCTTAGATGTCCCAATCTTCTATGCCATAACCATTTTTCATCATTTTCGCTTAGATAACATTGTTTTTGTCCTCCCTTGAGTATCTATAAGTTGTTTGGAGTTCTTGTACCTTTGATCACGGTCTCCCCATTATCAACTTCACGAACAACACATCCATTTGATCGAAACACCACTTCATTTCCTTGATCACACATTTGACTGACACTCAATAGGTTATGCTTTAAACTATCTACATATATAACATTTCCAGCTTTAACCTTTTCTTTCAAGAAAACAAGTCCTTTACCTTTTATGATAGTAGGAGTGTTGTTTCCAAATGAGACATTCTTTTCCTTTTCTAAGGCACTAAATGAGTGAAGTTTTTCTTTGTCACCTATCATGTGTTTTGAGCATCCACTGTCGATGTACCACTGATTTTCTTGTCCTTCTGCATACAAGGCTATACCACATCTTTCTGTTTGAGATTATTTACTTTTCCATATCTTGGGATTTAATGGAGTTTGCTCTTTTTGAGATGACTGCTGAATTTTGTTCCTACATTCAGATTCTTCATGACCAAATTTGTTACAGATTGAGCATTCTATTTCATTTTCAAGAAGAGAAAAGTTATTATAGGAACTTTTCTTGACCCTTGTTACATTCCTTTGATTTTGTGCTTCTCTAGTCATGATGGTTTTGTAAGAAACACATTGAGCAGCTTTGTGTCCAAAATTGTGACATGAAAACATTATCCATTAAAGAAGTTCCTACAACTTGACCTGGTGATTATAGTTTCTATTGATATTCATATTTGGAGAAAATTGAGTATGATTTACCTGATACTAGTTGTGTCTTCTATTCATCCTTGGAATAAATTGAGTTTGATTTACCTGGTGATCTGCTTTATGCCTTTGCTGACGATTGTCATATTGTTCACTGGTCTTTGCTACATCAAGATAGCTTTTAGTGGAAGTTGAAGGCTTCTGTGATTGAGATGCTTCTTCAGTATATCCAAGACCTGTCTTTATCAGAGGAGAACGTTGTACTTTGATAATTTCATATAAGGTTTCTAATGCTTCAGGAAATCTAAGATTGAAATATTTTTTTTCTCAATATCCTTTCTTATACCCAAAATTTCACATTCTAGTTTTTCATTGTGTTTTTCTTTTTCAGAAAGTTGGTATGTCAAGGTATGTATACTCATAATCATTTCTTCTAAACAGATTTTGAGTTTAGAAATTTCTTCATGAAGGTCGTCTTCTTCTAAAGCATCCCAAAAATTATCATCGTCATAAGCCATTAGAAGTCTATAGTCATTACTATTTTCATCTTCATCACTATTTGATAAACCATCGCTATCTTCATGAGTATAGTAACTTCTTTTATTTACAACTTGTTTTCTATTCCATTTTGCATGTTCCTTCCCTTTTTCATGTTTATCTTTATGAGGACATTTGGCAGCATAATGACCTACTCTGACAGAAGCAAAGCATTTGAAGGGTAGATTACCTCTAAATCTTCCAGAACCCTGTTGAAGCTTCTTGACAAAGTTTACCTCATCTTCTTCTTCTTAAATATGTCCTAGTTCATTGTGTTCTTCCTTTCCTTTTGCTAAAATTTTAAATGTAGCTTCTCTCATCTCTGATGGACCTCCTTTTCTCATCTCAAAGGCAATTAATATTCCGTGAAGCTGTGTCATATTGATAGTATGTAGATGCTATTTTTCTTCTACGACAGACACTTTTGATTCAAATTTAGCAGACAAGGATCTTGAAACTTTCTCAAGTAAGGTAACTTCCTTTATATCTTCACCTAGATTCTTCATACAATTAACAACTTCATCTATACATAAGAAGTAACTAGTTATACTTTCATCACTGTGCATCTTAAGAGTTTCATACTGAATTCTGAGAGTTTGAAGTTGATCACGTTTTACCTGAGAGTCTCCTTCGTAGCTCAGAAAGATTTTGTCCCATATTTCTTTGGCTGATTTGAGCTGCATGACTTTAACAAACTCTAATTGTGACAGACTTCCCAATAAGGTATTGACAGCTCTGGCACTGGTTTCATATTGCTTCTTACCTATCATATCTGTAGGAATCACTGTTGGAAATGTATATCCTCCTTCCACAATTTCCCAGACATCCATTCCATGTGATTGTAGATAGGTAGTGGTTCCTATTTTCTAATAAACAAAGTTGCTGCCATCAAATATTGGTGGTCTGATGGATCCCATGCTTTCTTGATTAAACATGATGATGGATCTCCCTTCAAGAAATCAAGCTTCTTCTGAAGGACCTACTTTGATACTAATTGTTGGAAATAATACTGAGAGGGGGGTGAATCAGTATTATCAGAAAAATAATTTAATTTCCCAAGCAAATTTATAAATGCTACTTCAGCTAAGTGAACTAGTGTGTACACGCGATTGTACTTAAATCAACCCACGTATATGTAGAGAACTTTTGATTTTGACAGTTTATCTTGTATTGAACTTTAACTAGTATATCAGAGATGTATTGGATAGAGCAGTAAAAGCATAATAAAGCATCACACATAAGAAAGACACATGAACACCAAGATATAAGGTGGAAACCCAATGTGGGTAAAAACCACCTACTGCTGTCATCTCTATCTTATTTTAATAATAAGAAAATTTGTTTACAATCTTGTACTGGTGCAGACTCATACTAGTACGCAGGCACCCACCTGTAGAAAGCTACAACCATCTCTCATTATCTAGCTACTACTGGAAGGGAGCTACAACCCCCTAGCTCTTGTATTAGCCAATATGTTTACTAGTACGTAGGTGCTAGCCTACAGAAAACTCCACTCTTCTACTAGGGACCACGTTTCATGAATTTTTAGACTGGATACTCCTGGAACACAACACCACAATCTGAAGGCCACGTTTCATTCAATTTTCATACTAGACCCATCAACAACATCATAAGTACAAAACAATCATCAAGTACATCTACATCAACCAATCACTGAAACTCAATCACCATAACCTGAATCTAATCATTCAGAACACTGTCACCAGAATACAGTCACCAGAACCCAAAACAGAACCCAGAACTCTGCAACAGCAAATAGAAACAACTGAAACATACTTCATAAGGTATACGCTACTTCCATGTGTCAAACCAGTGTGTATACACGATTTTATCAAAGCCAACCAGCGTACATATCTGTAAATATTAATTCATAATTTTGTAGCTATTCCAAACTTCAATTATACATAGATCATAACATTTACATAATAACACGTGTTAGTATTCAGATCTAGAATATACAAGATCAAACCACATAATGATAATTTATTTCAAGTCTTAAGATCCCGATCCATCATTAGATCTTATCCCTCATCAACTGCTAAGGTTCATCCTTGGTTCAGATCAAGCAAAGCACCATAAAAAAATAACCTGCATACTAGATCTCACACTTCATCAGATATTCGATACTTACACCCATTGGCCTAATGACCTTCTCGTCCTTATATAGTTTTAGGCCTTTCTCAATACCATGGATCAAAACCACTTAGGACCAAATACCGAGGGTCAATACCTCAGACCAAATACCTTGGACCAATGCCATGGATCAAAATACCTTGGGCCAAATACCTCGGACCAAAAACTTAGTTTTCCAACATATACATGCTTTTCCTTCTGTGAAAGTTCATGCGTACATATACGCTACTTGTGTTTAGTGAACCTACATGTATACATAGCTTGGTCAAGGTGAACCTGCGTATACCTCTCTTTCTTCATTCTTTGTAGTCTTATATGTAAGTCTTTGCTGTTGACATGCTGCACCGTGATCTTTCATTTGAGTGAGTTGCCATCAAGGACAACACCTATATCATAATGCCAACAATTAGGTGGTTGTGTCACAGTTCGGATTATGGTCTAGTGTGTCTTCTTCTTTGACATCATTCTATATCATTGTAAAGTGGACCATTTTTCCTTGGTACAAGAGTCCATTTTCTTTTATTCTTCTTTAGGGTGGTAGGGTGGTGCTAGGTTGGTGCATGAAGTCACCAATAGGTTCAAGCCTGTGAAAAATTTAGGGTGGTAGGGTGGTGCTAGGGTGAATTGTAGTGCATTGGGTGTTGGGGCATCCATTCAGTTGATTACTGAAGAAACCAAGGCGTTGGGGCGTCCTTCTAATGGGAGCTGGAGAAGAATGATTTTCTAGATTCTAGGAAGTTGGAGCTTTCTTTTCAATTGGATTTGAAGATTAAAGAATTATTAGAAAAGCGTTCAGGTGATTTTTGTCCCGAAGAGGGTATCCACCTTAAAAACTGTGTGCATTTGTGTTCCTTTTGTTTACTATTATCATTGTACAAACACTGATAATAATTGAAGATTAACTAATGCTCTAAAAGGTTAATAATAATACTAAATGAAAGGAATACTGATTCACCCCCCAGTATTTCCAACACTACGGAGCCTTCCCCTCACTATTGACAGGAACAGACCTTCCTGTCTACTAACCCGTTATAATATCATTCATTAATCTCTCTATTATTATCCATCCCCAGTTATTTCTAAGACTCGTTATGACTCGACTATTTATATCTTTTCTAATACAACACAATGGCCCCCAGCTCATCAGTGAGTCTTCAAAACCGAACAAAACAAGGGGATAAGACCCCTTTGACTCCTATCTATCTGTGCGCTCCACATCCACATTTCGTAGATACTTTACATCTTTTAAAAATTTCTTTACCAAAAATGACTATGTTAATTAAATTCTACCCCTGGGGACCCCATCCCAACAAGACCCCAACACATATATTGTGACTCGCCCTCAAGTCACATAGCTAGTTGTTCCACTTTCTGGTGGAGTTTGCTGAATGCGTTGGTCAATGCCTGAAGATCTTTGGTACTCTTTTCTGCTGCTTTTTGTACCTCTTGGACCAGTTTCTCTGTGGTTGGACCCTCTACTGCAAGTTACGTAGTCCTCTAGGTCTGCTACCTGGCCTTCAACTTCTCATGAATGTTCTGTGAAAGTTGGATGCCTTCTTCTGTCTAGGGCTGAATCTAGTCTCTTAGCAAGGACTTCTTTTTCTGTAACTCCTGGATTTGTATCAACATTGCCTTGCATTCTTGCAAGTGCACCACCATAATCCTAGAATCCTTGTGTAATGTTGGCCACCATAATCTTGCCCACAAAATATTCTATGTGGTTTCTTTCCCTACATAATGGCCTCTCGCATCTCCCCCATGAGCTTCAGCGAGAATACTATCATGCTCAAAATCCTCCATATATCTCCACAATATTTCATCTACCCCCATTTTGTACAAATGTCTCGCAATGATCGAAAAATCAGCTGTGTGAACTACTAGTTTTTTCTTCTACCAATTTTTATATCCTTTGGGTGTCATACCTATAGTTAAGAAGTGAATAATGTCAACAAAATTGTCATTAGCTACACGCACCACAAATAGTTGCGAACATGGAACCCTTCCTCCAAATTAATGGGTTCTTCGCTTGTTTCAATTTGTGACAGATGGTCAGGTCCTGCATTGAACTTACCTAGCTTTACAATCACTTCAAAAGCATACTCTTGAAATAATAACAACCACCTGCAAATATTTCCCCCCAACACAGGCTTGTTGACCAGGTACTTTAAGGCAGAATGATATGTATACATCTTGAAATGTCCTCCTAACAGATAATGCCTGAATTTTTGTAGTGTGTAGACCATGGCCAACCCCTCGCGCTCTGTCATTGAATAATTTTTCTCGTCCTTTGATAACTTCCTACTTGTGAAGGCTATAGGATGGTCCAGTTCTCCTTCGCTTGCCTGTGTTAGTACTACACCCATCGCAATGCAAGAAGCATCCACATGTACATGAAACTCCTTTTTCCAATCGGGAAATACCAGGATTGGCACAATCACCATCTTTTCTTTTAACACATCGAAGTTTTTCTAACATTACTCATCCCAATAGAATGTCGCATCCTTCTTTAGCATTTTTTCCATGGGCATGGTGATTTAAGCATAAGATTTAATGAATTTTCTATAGTATCCCATGTGTCCTAGAATCACACGCAACTTCTTAACATTGCTAGGGGCCTCCAAGTTCACAATCACTGTGATCTTTGCAGAGTCCACCATCAAGCCTTTCTTACACATGACATGACCTAGAAAGATACCAAAAGGAACACAAAATATACATTTTTTCAAATTTAGCGTGATCTGGTATCTTCGACGTGTATCCAACATAAGGCACAGACTTGCTACATGGCATTTTACTAATCCAAATACAGTCCAATCATCGAAGTATACTTCCAGAAACTTATGAATGAATTCTTTGAATGCTGATATGACTACACAGGAAAATATTGCATGTGCATTCTTTAATCCAAAAGGCATAACAATGTATTGAAAGCACCCTCATTCTATCATGAAGGTGCTTTTTCTTCCATCCTCTGGTACAATCTTAATTTGATGATAACCAGAAAACCCGCCAGTAAATGAATAGGCCTCCTGCCCTCTGACATTGTCTAACACTTCATATTTAAATGGCATTGGAAATGGATCATGACCACACGGATCATTCAACTTGCAGAGATCTACACAGATCCTTATTTTGCCCTTTTGTTTCTTTTCTTGAACTACCATCGATCTCACCCAATTGGATTCTTCAACATGTTCTATAATGTCGACATCCAACATTTTATTTAGCTCTTAGTGAACCTTCTCCTTATACTTAGGATTAAGGCGATAAGGCATGTACTTAACAAGCTTCATGTTCAGCTTCAATGTGATCCTCATAATGCCAAAATCACCAAGTATGCCCTTTAAATCTAAAAACTTAGTGGGGAGGAGATCCTAGTATTCGTGAAGTAATCAAGAAACTTTGTCTACTATAGTGTCATCCCAATAGCCTCAAATATTCGCTAACTTTAGTTCTTCTTCAGTGCTAATGTTTACTTGTCTTGTTTTCAAAGGTGTAGAGATGTTTGGGTTCTTGACTTGTGGTCCCTCTACTTCATTATTCCCTTCTGTCTCCCGAATATTGATATTCCTTGGGTCTTATTCCTCCTCTTCAGTGATAACATTATATGATTCTTATGCATGGTGTAGCTGGGTGCTCCAATCTAGTTGGGTTGATTCCATAGGTTCCTTCGGTGTCCTAGAGATAACCGCTTTAATTTCTTGAAGTGCTTCATCGATGCTTGCAAACCCATCCTCGAAGCTTAAAGTCAATAAGAACCCTTCCTTCAATACATCCCATTCTGCAGTGTCATGGCAAAGCTCTGTTTTGAGGTACCAGTTCATGGGGATTGTATCAAAGGTATGAAAAAATATATGCACCCATTATGGCTGCGGTTCCCTCCCCCACACCTTAGTCCACTTTGCTAGATGACCGTGAGGATCATCCCTTCCACTATACTTCTCAATCATTCTCTTATTAGCATGCCCAAATCATAACTTCATCATTTGCATGTAATCTCACCATCTAGAAAAATTGTCCTTATGCGTACCACACCATTGTGCAGGCGTAGCGCATAGTGCTAACTCTAATGCTTGAAAACGATGGTCTTCAGGTACTTCATGCTCAAATTCACCTAAAAACATATCTACGTCAATCAAACCATCATAATAAGGTAGCTTTCTTACATCCGATGAAATGCAGCGCAGTGACTTCGTCACCATATTGCATCGCAATGTAGATACTTCATGTAAGTGGTTTTGTAAATTCTCTAATTCCTCATTTGAGTCAGAAGTGCATGAACTCTCTCAGTCCCATGCGATTTGTTCATCCACCATTAGATTGATCCAATCCTGATCTCTCATTGTTATCTTGTATATTTGATCCATCTTGTCATCACTTTCTACATAATCATGGATTGGTTCAGTATAACGTGCCCCTTCCGCAAGATCTAGCAGCACTATAACCCTTAGTGACTTCCTTTCAAATGACATTGTCCTCTTTTTCAAATTAATGACCCCATTCATATCAATAGCCCAGTCAATTCCCATGAGTTCGGGGTAGGGATTACTATCATCGACAATTTCCATAACTTTGAAGTCCATTAGTGCACTTGCACCTTCAATATCAACCATTACTCCATATAAATATCCCATGGGGATGATTTTCTGTTGATTCACCATTCTAAGTTGAATTGGAGACCACTAAAACATAGGTCTCCCCATTCTTTCCCATGTTTATTTTGTTAGAACATTCACATTGAACCCTAGATCCAAAATGACCTGGTCCATTTCATAGTCGCCTATCTACAATGTTAGCCACATCTCACATCTTGTTCATGCCTTATGCTTACCGATATTTCTAACCGTGCATTGCTCTGTAGGAGTCTTTTCCTTATTGGCACACTTTCTATTAATTCTTGAAATCCTTCCACAACCTTTCTGTCTCATACAGTAACTTCGTGCAAG
Source organism: Pinus tabuliformis (assembly GCA_031772625.1). NCBI lineage: Eukaryota > Viridiplantae > Streptophyta > Pinopsida > Pinales > Pinaceae > Pinus > Pinus tabuliformis. The sequence goes on along the minus strand of CM062815.1, from coordinate 640,351,710 downwards.
TCTCCAAAAATGTAGTGAATATGCAAGGATCAAGGCCTTGTGTCACACTAGTTTCTGGTGTCTTTTCCTGGCTTACTGAGATGGAGGCCTCAGTGAAGCTCTTCTTTGTCTCCGTGAATGTTTCCTTAGTGTGATTAAGGTCAAAGGAAGCTTATTTCTTAGAATTTTTGCAGACTCATCCGTCCTCTTCAGGTTTCTTACCCTTATCTGCACCAATCGTCATATTGCTTTGTAGTACAATATTAATGCTCTGATCCTCCTTGTGGGGCTCAGCCCTCGTCATTTGTAAATTCTGCATAGGATACTTAGGTTGTGATTTCTTCTCTTGCATTTTAGTTATTAGCATTGTACATTCTTCTATCGCATGGTCGAATTGTTTACCGTATTGACACGAAGGGTGTGTAGGATTTGGGAAATCTCACACGAAGTGCCCCGGTTGTCTACAGTTGTAGTAGATAATCTAACCACAACCTCTATCAAGTCATCCTCCTCGCCCTCATCCTTGGCCTTGAAAACCCCCACATGCTCCTCCTGTGCCTTGATCTGGAGGCTGACTTTCTTCTTGCATACGGTAAGTACGGGTTCTTTCCATCATCAGATCATAACTTCGATAGTGGTGCTCATCATGGCCCACAGATTTAGAGAAATTACAGGACAATTGTCAGGGTGTCTAAACGAACTTCTGAAGTAAGTGGCAGTTATCTATCACATGTTTCCTTGTAACTTGACAAATGGTGCACCATAGCACAGTTCCCGTGCTTGGCCCGGATGGGGCTTTTGGATTTAGGGGAGTTGCCCCCACCATAAGATAATTCGCTTATACTGGACAATGATATTTATCGTACCCATGGCCCTTGCACTTCAAGTAGAAAACCTTTGTGTGTACTTATTTCTTAGTCTCCTTTTATTTCTTTAGACTCTAAAATTCTAGGTACAGGTTCATTAACTGTGAGTCAATCTGTTGTACCCCTAGGTTCGTATCCTGAGTATGTGATGCATGTAGCCTGATCGTGATCTCCAAGGCTTCTACTTGCGTTGCTATCTTATGTTGTGATAGAGGGATTCCTAAATGTGGCAAAAGCGATGCGATAAACCGGTCACGATGTTGGGTATCTAAGATTTTCATGTTAGCCTGTCTGATCTAGCACTTCAACCTATGATCAATGTCCCAATGTGTCTCATCGACTCTCATTAGGATCTCCTTAAATTAAATTACCGACTGCACCTTAGATTTAGAATTGTTAAATTCTTTGTTCAAAGTTGTCTGAGGTATGCTAGTGATGTCTGCAAATTATTAGCACAATACTTAATGTACCAGGTTAGTGTGTGATCCTACAAGTCAGTAACCAATTGTGCCTTCTTTATATTATCATTGGTGATTTGTTGCATTGTCCATACATCGTTCGCAACAAACCAAAATTTCTCTAGATCTTCACCTCCTCTTCCCTTGAAGATTGGCATCTTCATTGTGTTTTCCATGATGAATGGTGGTGTTACACAAAATATTGTCACCATGACTATTTGCAGTCAGTGTGGGTCTATCATCACTCATACTATCCTCCTTTGCAAGTCTCAAACCTCAGCTCTTCATGTCAAGCTTTAAAAATGAGAGAAAGATCTTGAAAATCAATAAAGCTCTGGTTCTGCACTTTCTCTAACTGTTACCTGCGGTCCCACACCCCTTGTTCATGTTACCTACGGACCTGCTCGCTCTGTCTCTAAAGGAGTTGGTGCGGACCCCTGTGAAAGTCAAAAAGGTGCAAGTTTATTCTTAAAAACTCACTTGTGGTTAATTCTAGATGCTTCTAGAAGGAATCTTGACGTGGATGGTTCACTCCTAGGTGGTTCATGCATCCCATAACTAAAGGAGCTAATCCCTTGATGAGAGGAGCTTATCCCTTTGAAGGAGGGCTTTATCCCTTTGAAGGAGGACCTAGTAACTTCCCTCCATTGCACTATAAATTAAGGCATTGGGCTGGTTGCTAGGGAGGTTAGAAGCTGAACATTTTTTAGGGTAAATGCTATTGGAATTGAGACTTCTAGTTAAGCTTGAGAGGAGAGATTACATACCTTTTGGCTTCATTGGGAAGAAGAGTGAAACTTGTCAAAGTAGAGGAGATTCTTGCTGGACCCTGGGATGAGCTTGTACAACATCAAGGCACCAGGTTTGTAAAGTTCTTCTTTGATTAAAGTTAATACAATCAGATTCATTTTTCTCAATAAATTGTCTTATATGGTTTATTTCATGAATTCCTTGATCATCATGATAAATATGCTTTATTATATTGGCTTTTCAGGTGCTATTTAATGTGTTTTCTTGTTTGTGTTTTCAGATTCTTTACAAGGGAGCTCATTTGGATCAACGGAGCGCAGCTTCCAAAAACTAGCACTGGACCTGAGGTAGGCCTAAAATACCCATTTGCCTTTATTTATAAATTGCATATTTAGAGAAAGGTAGAATTTGTTTCGTTTGCTTGTCGCTAGATATCATTATATACTAGGGAGGTCGGTCTTGTCCGCAAGAACGACTTATCCAGCCGACAAAATGGCGACTCCACTAGGGACTTGAATTTTTTATTTTTCCTTTGCTTTTACTTTGACTTGAGAAACTATGTCTTTGTTTCTGGTTCTTAACTTGATGTGTGTGGGATTGGGTAGGTTCAGTAGATCTTGAATTATTTTTTGTTTTTCGTACTTTTGGAAGAGGACCACACCCTCTGCTTGTAACACAGTGCGGACATCCCCACACTTTTGTTTTAAACACAGAGCGGTATCGCACCTGGGTATACTGGGGGCCTGCGGACCCTGTCAAAATTTTGAAAAACATGAAATTTTCTCATTCAGTCAGCTTAGGATTTTTTTATGTGTTTTTAGCCTCTGCCCAGATCTGCACGTGACTTGTCAAAAACTTTTCATAGGTTAATTCCATTGGCATTAGGGTTTTAGGTGAAATTCCTAAAAGTTTTGTGTGTCAGGCTTGATTTTCGTTTTGGTCTTTGTAGTAACTCAGAGCTTAGAAGCCTTAGAAACCTCAGATCACCTTGGTTTTTGCTGGCCTTCTTATGAGTCTGACCGTTTTGTAAAATCTTCCTTTGTTGAGGAATCCATCTTGTTTTTCTCTTTGCGAAACTTCGAAAGAACTTGTCTTGAAAGTTTTGGATTTCATTTTTAGAAAAGAAAACAAAAGATGGTTGTTTTTTATTAATTTGTGATTCTGGACAAATTAGTCCTTAGTTTGCTCATAACTAAGTAAAACATCCTTGAAAAGAAATCTTGTAAGCTTTTACTTCAATTACCTTTTTAGAATTTATAGATCTCAAGCTTAGTTTTTTCAATAGTTTTGAGTGTTTTATAAAATTTAAAAAATCTCTTTTGAAAAAGTTTGTTTTAGTAGTATTTGAGTGTTTGAAAAGAAAGGGAAATTTTCGTGAGCATAACTAGTTGTCTCGTTTTTGAGTGTATTGAAAAAGACAAAAAGCTCTTCTTTTTATTTTGTTTGTTAAGGAAAGATTTGTTTCTTCAAAGCATTTGCATTCTCAACTCTTTCTTTAGCTAGAAATTCATTGAAGGGAATGGATTGCTTATCATCTTAAGTGCATTTTTTAGTGATTTGGAGTCGAGTCTTCACACCATAAAGTTCATCTCCGCACCTTTTGACTTAAGAAAAAACCAATAAAAATAACGCTTAAAGTAAAATCTATCTAGTAATATTTTTATTTCTAGGGCTCTTTATCACCAACATAGCTTAGGCTAGTATCTTGGAGTAGGGAGTAATTAACTCTCCAAGATAGTAAAACAAACAAGTAGTTGTATCTTGCGGTAGGAGATAAATTCCAATTGTTACATCTATGCTCTGGGAAGCTCCTCTTATAGGAGTCAAGCACGAGATCGTGTCCAAAACAGTGGGGTAATCAATCCTTCCTCATTGGGAACGATACTAGATATACACGTATTAAAAACGGTAAACCTGAGATTAACCATTGTCAAGGAGCCTGGGGTCACTTGTTGGTAAACCTTGGATTATGTCAAGGAGCCTTCAAGGGGATTGAGCTTGCTACTCTACCCTTGTGTGTGTATCGGATCACATACTGTTCCCCCAGGTATATATGTTTCCGTTGGTAACCATAGTGACCATATTCTATAGGATTCTTTCCTAAGGTGACGGTGGAGGGAAGATCCCACTGTACCTGGAGCAGACGTCGGCTAGACTCACTTGGATTTTTTGGTGGGTTCTCTTCACTCGAGACAGTTTAGTGGAGAAACTTGTGCCAGTCTATTCATTAAGCAGGTTGTTGGGGTAACTGTTCCAACCACCATTTTTGTATTGAATTCTGCGACGTTGGATTTCATCACCAACTAGTGTTTTCGGTACGAAAATTTATTATTTGTGTGTGGTTTGACCTCCTAGATTTTTTAGGCGTGTGATTCAAAATTGTTTGGTTCTTTACAGACTTTAGGTGGTTTTCATTGAGATTTTTCTTTGTTTGCATGTGAAGTAGTTAAAATATTTAATCGTGGCTGAATTACAGAGGAAGTCTCGTAGACTTCGTGGCCAACCTCTTGAGTTTTCACCAAGCCAGCTTGAAGGGCTACGAGCCCTTGTAACTCCTAGTGACAGTAGAGTTGGGTCACCTGAAGAAGGAGAGTCTTCTTTGGTTGTACATCCTGATTACCAAGTTCAAGCACCAGAGTATATTTTAGAACCTATTTCTTTTTCCGAAGTTACTGGTAGTTTTTCTTCTACTAGTGATTTAGCCGAGGAACCTGAAATATCTAAACCTGAAACTGAACCTGCTGCTACTCGAACATCAGGATTTTCCTCTCCAACTTCCAGTGGTCCTGGTTCACCCAGGGTAGAAAGAGTCATTACCCAAAATCTTCCTTCTGGACTTATTGCTATTGAAGAACTTGTTACTCCAGAAGAAGGTATAACTATCCCTGAAAATCAACCATCTATAAAACTTAGGGAGCGTGAATCTATATTTTACAGTCCACCTAGGAGGGACGCTTGGTATCTTTCATTGACCAATTTTTTGGAAAACCCGGGACTAAGTTTTTCACCACCTCGCATTCCTTTTCATCCAACACTTAGGGGTTATTATCCTCCGTTAAATATGTCAAGATATTCTTCCATGTTTTCTCAATCTCCAGAAACCTTTTTATATGGCAGTCCTTCTGTTCCCTCTGGGTATCAGTCACTTACTGGTACTTTTGCAGGAGCATCTCCTCAACCTATTGAACAAGGGTTATTAACTGGTAATAACGGAACTAAGTTATTGAGTGTAGAAGATATTCTTATGATGTCAGGTACCATTCCAAATCCACAACCTCAAGGTGGCCAATTACCGCCTAGGGGGCAGCATCAAGGTCCTCAATTATCGCCTGGGGGGCAACCTCAAGGTACCCAATTACCGCCTAGGGGGAAACCTCAAGGACAGTACATACCTACGGGATAGTACCTTTCTCAAGTTCAACCCTAGAGTTAGTATGTACCTCAAGGTCAACCCTAGTATCAATATGTACCTCAAGGTCAACCCCAGTATCAGTACGTGCCTCAAGGTTATCAACCTCAAGGTCAGTACCCAACCCAAGGTTTCCAACCACCTTCTGGTCAATCATTTTTCCAAGGAACTGGAAATGTACCTTTGAATTATCAACCCTACCCTCAACCCGCTATGGTCCTCAATATGCTCAACCTAATATGGGTCCGTACCCCCGAAATGAACTTAGTGTGGGATCCATCTCAATCTCAACAGATCTTGCAACCGAATGTGAAATTGTCATCTCAATCTGGACAACCCTTGGTTTTTGGTTCAACCCAGCAACCTGTCCAGCCTACTATTCAAACTTCTACACCTTCCGTAGTTTCTCAGCCTGGGCCTAGTTCGCCTCGAACTCTGCCTCAAATGACTGCTACAATTGCTGCAACATCTATTCAATCTACCCGACCTACTTCTGGAGTATCTACAGCTCTGGTTTCTACTGTTCCTATATCAACTCCTCAAGCATCTTTACCTCAGTCTGGACCCACAATTCGGACTTCGGTTCAAATGCCTGTAGGACAACCTGGTCCAAGTATGGTTGTCACAAGTCAACCTCCATTTACTTATCAACCATACTAGGGACAGTACCAATTTGGTCCTGCTGTGCAGCAGCCAGTTTATCAGTATCAACCGTACCCTGGATATACTTATCAGCAACCTCAACAACCCTAGTACGGTCCAGTTAATCCTAGTTTTCTGGGAGGATATAATATCCCAAATGCAATTCAAATTCCTAGTTATCCTAGATATCCTCCTCCTGGGGCTAGTCTCATGACCCAGGGTTTCAGAGACCCTAATCGTCAGTTACCATTCATTGCAACTTTGGACTTGCATGATTTTTCGCGCCTTACGAACGATCCAATTAATTATCTTCCGTTTTGGCCACTAATGCCGAAGAAGTTGCCTAGTGATATTCCTAAGTTTGAAGGTAAATCAGGAGAGGGTCCATCGAACCATGTGATGACTTATCACCTCTGGTGTGCATCTAACTCCATTTCAGATGATTGAATCCGTTTAAGGCTTTTTCAATGCACTCTAATTGGTCTTACGGCCAAGTGGTACATTGAGTTACCGCGAGCCAATTTTTATAACTTTAGTCAGTTAGCTACTTCGTTTTTAACTCATTTTCAGTTTCCAGTCAGATATGACAATGGCACAGAATTATTAACTTCATTAAAACAGTCAACGTCCACTTACATTTCAGATCACATTCATGAATGGAGACATCGACGACGTTTAGTGAAAGTTTTTATTCTAGATCAGATCTTAGCTGAATGGTTTGTCAAATCTTTATTACCAAAAATCACTGAGGATGTAGCTACGGCAGGAGTCGTTACTGAAGAGCAAGTAATTGCTCAAGCTTAGTACCTTGACTTAGTTTATACACAGTCAGGTACGTTACACGAGAAAATCCTCGACCTTCCTAAACAAAATCAAATAATTGCAGCTCCTTCAGGGTCTCATGCTGCTGATGGTATGATTGGTACGGTTAATACCAAAAGTAAGAAGAAATTTTCCAAGAATTCTTATCCTATCATAACTTTACCAGATTCCCCGACAGGAGATTCTTCCGCGGAATTTTCCACCAATATTCATGTTGTAGAGTCATCTACAGCCAAATCAAAATCTGGCGGTAAAAAGAAAGGGAAGAAGAAAAATAAAATAGATAAAAATTCGAAAGAGAAAACAGAAAAAACGGAATCTACTGATGAGAAACGCAAACCTCATTATCCTTGTCTCATCTGTGACGAAGAACATTTTACAAGAGACTACCCTCATCGCGCTGAGATTACGAAAAATTGTCAAAGGTTCCCAAATGCCTACTTTTTTGAAGGATCCTTTTCCTAGTCAAGACAGTAAGATGATAGGTTCTTCCTCAAATGCCTTTGAAGAACCAATAATGATGATGTCCCATGTTAGGATTGCGACACGATTGCAAGATTATGGAAGTAAAAGTCCTGTTGGTGGTAAGGAAGTAGAATCTTCTAATTCGAACCCATCAACTTCAACTCTCGGTTCCGATCCACTACAGATCGAGAAATTTAACCCAGACTTAGTAATCAAACCGCCCACCAAGGGTATACTTCGAAACTCAACTTTCAATCCACATGCGAGAGCTGCTCAGAACTATAACATTGTTGAAGATTTAGCTATTTCACCTTCAGCAATGTCAGATTTGGAGGTGCTGCAATCATGTGTAAATTGCTATTGTCGGTTATAGGAGCTGTTGACATTCAGGACTTGAACCTTATAATTTTCGATCTAGAAAATAGTACACCTCGCTTACCTCATCAAATGGCTTTCCAGATTCCAGTGTTAGTAAAAAGCAGACCTTGCTATAGGACTGTGATTGATGAGGGAGCCTCAACATGTATTACGTCGATTCAATGTTGGAGATCGCTTGGTTCTCCTACACTTAATCAATCCTTGACTATTCTAAAGGCCTTTGATGGCCGTGGGTTCCACCCTTTTGGCATTCTACAGGATTTACCTATAGGGGTTGAAGGAAAAACTATTAATCTAGATGTGGAGGTGGTTGATGCCCCTCTAGATTACAACCTTCTCTTGGGTTGTAGTTGGTCTTATGCTATGATAGTTGTAGTTTCATCGGTCTTTCGGCTTATAAAGTTCCCTCATAATGGGAAGATCATAACTATAGACCAGCTAACTTACTTTTCATCTGACCCAGCCTCTTCTGAAAGTATCCAGCATGTCGGCAAAACAACTATCCCTTATAAGGATGTTGGAGTAGGACTATTTAAAGATTCTGGTTTACTAGGAACTTTTTCCTTTCCTCCTCCCAACGTATCGCCTTCTACTGCAACCATTCATATGATTTCATCATACACTATTGTTTATGATTATCCTTGGATCGTACCTTCCGAATCTGAGATAGATTCATTTGGTGATGCTATGCCTTTGAGTCCATATGAAATTACGTATCAGGTGGTATAGTCATTTTCCGACCCTTCTTCAACCAAAATTGACTTAATGAATGTGGTCCATGAAGAATCACTTTCAACATTAAACTCAGATTCAACAACTTTTTCCAAACTTTTTCACACTGATGAGCAAATTTGTGAAATCCTATGTGTTGATGATTTACCACGGGAAGATCTTCATCATAGATATTCGTTTTTACCTGAGATTGATCGCTTTGAAAATGATTTTTCATCTATTTTTACGACTGACTATGTCAAGGAACCTCCGAATCCAATGAAAAATTATGATTCTGAGTTAAATTTGGGAAATATTTCTCAAACTATTCCTATTGACATTTCGGTTAAGCCTGGAATTGTTGAAAACATTCATATAGGTGCCTCTTGTACGGAAGATGAAATTCAAACATATAAGGCCCTATTTCAAGAATTCCACGACGTGTTTGCCTGGTCATATGAGGAAATGCCAGGAATTGACCCAGCAATTGTTGTTCATGAAATCAAAACTTACCCGGATGCTAAATCCGTCCGGCAACGTTTGCATCAGATCCACCCGCTAAAAGCTGCTACAATTAAAGCAGAAGTTGAAAAATTACTTAAAGCATGTTTCATTTATCCAATTCCCTTAACGGATTGGGTATCAAATATTGTTCCTGTTAACAAAAAGCAAGGAAAAATAAGAATATGTATCGATTATAGGGATATTAATCGAGCCTGTCCAAAAGAAAATTACCCAACTCCCTATATTGATCAAATCATTGATGATTGTGCCAGCAGTGAAATATTCTCCTTCATGGATGGTTTTTCCGGATACAATCAAATAAATAGTCTACCTACTGATCAACCAAAAATGGCTTTCATTTGTCCATGGGGGACATTTTCTTATTGCAAATTACCTTTTGGGCTTAAGAACGCCGAGGCAACTTTTCAAAGAGCCATGTCTTACGCGTTTCATGACATCAAGCACATTGTGCAACCCTATCTCAATGATTTACCTGCTCATTCATTACATCGAGCTGATCATCTCATCCATCTACGAGCAATCTTTATGAGGTGTAGGCATTATCGAATTAGGTTGAATCCACATAAGTGTGTTTTCTATATAGAAACAGGTCGGTTACTAGGGTTTGTTCTTTCAAAAGCCGACATTCGCATCGATCCCTCAAAGGTTGAAGCTATTGTCAAATTGCCTCCTCCTTCGAGTCTTCACCAACTCGAAAGTTTGCAAGGGAAAGAAAACTTTTTACGTCGATTCATTCCTAACTATGCCGAGATCACAAAGGGTTTTACCAGGTTGTTGAAACAGAATACTCCATTCTTTTGGGATGAGATAGCTGACAAATCTTTTGATGCACTAAAACACGCATTGACCCATGCACCGTTATTGCATCCTCCCAACTACAACTAGGACTACTTCTTATATCTCGCCACCTCGCATTCCACCATTGGAATGGTGTTAGTTTAGGAAGATGAATTCGGTAGTGAACATGTGATATATTACCTTAGTTGAACCTTAAATCCAACTGAGCTAAAATATTCACATGTGGAGAAATTGGCATTGGCAGTTGTTCAAGCTGTCCAACGTTTTCGTCATTACGTTTTAATACGCAAAACTATAGTAATTTCCGATTGCAACCCTATGATCTATATTTTGACCAAACAATTGCTAGGGGGCAAGTACTGCACATGGATTGTGATCCTGTAGGAGTTTGACTTGGAATTTGAAAAGTCTAAGTCAAAGAAATCTTTAGTTTATGCGGAGTTGATGTGTGACTTCCCGTGTGCTGACACTGAAACTGTGGTGGAGGAGACCATTGTGAACGAATCCTTGTTTCTCATCAGCACTTTAGATCCATATGGGGATATCATAGTTTATCTCCAAACCCAATCCGTTCAGCCTGAAATTTCAAGATCAGAGCATCGGAAAATATGATTCCAGTCCCAACAATTCAAAATTATTGGAGATACACTTTATCATCGTGGGGCGGACTCTGTTTTCCGACGGTGTTTAACTCATGAGGAAGCCGAAAGGGTTCTAAATGACTGTCACTCTGGAGCATGTGGCGGTCATATGTCCAGGTTTGCCACAACACAAAAGATATTGCGCACTGGCTATTTCTGGCCGTCTTTGTTTAAAGATTGTATTAACGTGGTCCGAAAATGCCACAACTGCCAAATTTTTTATTGAATATCCGCGCTCCACCTACTCCTCTCCACCCTATAATTTCCATCAGTCCTTTTGTGAAATGGGGTATCGATTTTATTACATGTAACCCTCACTTGGCCGGGGGGCATGCATATATCATCCTTGCGGTAGATTATTTTACCAAGTGAGCCGAGGTGATGCCTACATTTGAGGCAGATGGAAAAACTGTTGCGATTTTCATGTTCAATCATATAATTGCTAGGTTCGGTGTTCCACAAGTTATTATCACTGATCATGGGAATCTTTTTCGAAACATTATGATGACTGAACTAACAGATCAACTTGGCCTGCGTCACAATAGTTCAACTCCATATTATCCATAGGCTAATGGTCTGGTTGAAGCCATAAACAAAGTTCTAGTCATCATGATCCGACGAATCATTGGGATTTGTAGGTCGAATTGGCATAACATGCTATTTTTAGCGCTTTGGGCATATCGAACCTCAGTAAAAACGTCAACCAGTTTCACTCCTTTCCAACTAGTTTACGGTTGAGAAGTTGTGTTACCCATTGAATGCGAAATCTCGTCATTGCAAATGGCCATAGAATTACTTCCAGCCACTTCCGAAGAGGAAAAACGTTTGTTGTACTTGGCTCAGCTAGATGAGAATCGACGTGATGCTGCATTAGCAATCGAAACTCATGCCAAACGTATTAAAGCTCAGTATGATTGAAATGTTACCCCTCGTAATTTTTCGGAAGGAGGCCTAGTCTTATTGTACGACCAAGCAAATGATAAATTAGGCATTGGAAAATTCGTACCCATGTGGCATGGTCCTTATGTTGTTAAGCGAAAGCTGGCAAAAGGGGCCTATGAATTGGTAGACTTTGACGGGGTCTCTTTAGGTAAGCCCAGAAATGGTCTTTACCTGAAGAGATATTATGCTTAAATCTGGGTGTGGAGATTTTAGTTAGGTTAGTTTTTCTTTCTAGTTGTTGTGTTTTAGATTAAAAAGTGTGCTTAGCTTAGAGAGTGTTTTCGTCATTATTACTGCTTATCTTGATTTTACTCTGGATATTGCAGATGTCGACGTCTCTCCAAACATACATTGGTTTTGTTGATGGTGCTTGTCGTAATACACAGAACATTTCTTCCGCAGCTTGGGTTATCTATTCGCCCTCTGATGAGTTGGTATCTATGCATGTGGTAAGCCTCAGTCAAACAACAAACAACATTGCAGAGTATAGTGCAGTGATTGAGTTATTATCTGAATCCATCTCATTTTGGATTCAAAGTTTGATTGTGAGGTTAGATTCTGAACTCGTTGTGTTACAGCTTAATAGAGTGTATGCCATTAGAAATCCTATGTTATTGAGATTATTTTTGAGATTTCGTCTCTTGGAACGTGAATTTGACTATATTGAATATCAACATATTCCAAGATATTTAAATAAATTAGCAGATGCAATTTCTTCTTGAATGTTAAGTAGATATTTGCAATAATCATATAAGTAAATTTAAAAACATTCCATAACATGTTTTACAACATAAGCCGGTAATAGTGATATAGCATAGCGTAGAAGTGTGTCAAATATACATCGTCTTCGATCATAGGTTGAAAAACACCTTATGATCGGAAAAAATGATAGTACAAAAAGCAAAAATGTCATATGAGTCTACAACAGGCAATCATCCTATCACTGGTGATGATCACGATAAGAAACCACTGTACGGGCCACCCTACAAAGGAACCCCCTGAAAGGTCCTAGGACCCCAATCACATAGCACTGTAGCCTAAGAGGAATGTCATCTATGTTGGTCTCTGGAATGTCTGTTGTCAAACGCTCTATATGGCTCTCCAATTCGGCCAAAGTCTCTGTAGATTTGTCCTGTGGGGCTAGTGCTGCTGCAGCTAGCTATTTCCTCTCATAGGGCCGGAGAGTGGCTAGTCGCCATGGACCTACATCTACATTTGAAACTTTTACTATCAATTTTGGGATGAAATAAAAACAAACAAAAAAATTAAATTAGAAAATGTTGAAAATGATTTTACCTGAGTCATCCCATTGCTCTCCTGGTGGAAGAGCCATGTCTGGGTCACCATGATAATCTATCCTAGCATAAGGAAAATCCTGAATAGCAAATACTTGGTTCTCCAACCAATGTAAATACTCAGGAGTAAATCGAACGACTTCTTTTCCCTCCTTAAGATGACGGGCCATAACTGCAACCCAACGCATTAGTTTGGGCTCTCGGGGAAGTCTAGCTCCAACGGTAAGATGTTGTGGGACCAACATTGGGACCCTCTCTAGACCAAAGCTCACAACTAAAACACCATATCCAAAGTTCTTCAATTGTTCATTCTTTGCTCTAGTCAGTTGGCCTTTTACATTAGCCAACATAGCCTCGAACCAGTTGAAGATGGTGCCTCGAAAGCAGTCTACTACCATCCGCATTTGGGATCCAGTGGCTACATGTAGTGTTGTGCTTCTGCAGAGCCTGGTAACAGTAAATGCAATCACTTTGAGTTCAGGACGGGAGATGGTTTTGATATCAATCCCTTTGTCTCTAGTTTGGTCGTTACAGAACTCTAGCCGGAGGCTATCGACAGACTGGCCACCTGGCCTAGTCCCAAATAGAGTCAAATGTTCACCTCTCTTAGGCAAACCAGTCAAAAAGTAAATTTCTTCCGGCTCCATTTCGAGCTGGTGGCCACCAATAAAGAAACACTGGTCCTGTATATTCCACCTGTCTACCAGCCACTGTAAAAAGTCCACCTAGGCCCTCATGCCAGGTATGGCCCAGAATTTGTATAAATCGCATGCCTTCAATGCATCAATCGAAGGTTGATGATTAATCGCGGTGAGATCCACATCCTCGTGCTCCCGTTCCCGCCAGTCAAGCATGATGTATACCCTACATTCAATAAAAAGGCGGATTAGAATATTTAAAATCAAAATTTTTGGGTGAAATTTGAAAATTTTAAGTTTGAAAACCTATTCTACAGAGACTGCACCCTCTATGTTAGAGACAGTGTGTAGCGGGCCCCTAACTTTTTTCCTTTTATGAAAAAGTCAGGGTCCGCAGGTTTCCTATGCTATGCCTGCGGACCCCCGCGCGCGGGTTTTTAACCTAAAATTTTCCTAAAAAACAAAATAAAAGCCTAAAAACAAATTTCAAATGGATGAAATGAAAGAGTATGATGATGTAGATTACCTAGAGGTGACGACGTTCGATTCCAATGGACGGATTTTCCGCAATCTTCACGGGAAGTTTCTGACAAAAAGCTCTCTCTTCTCACTCTGAAGTCAAATAGTAAAAATGAATTTACAAAAGCCCTTTTTATAAGCTTTTTTGAATAAATGAATTTTTAATTTGTTTATTTTTCACTTTAAAGAGGTAACTTTTGAAGCATTTTTATCTATTTTAAACAGGTATGAGTAATGTTTGAGTTTTTGTGCAGGATAACAGATTTTTCAGGCAAAATTGATCATTTTTGACAAAAAACAATAAAGTCACCTTTAAGCTCTTTTCTGACTCCTAAAATATGAAAAGATTGCCGAGTTTTTCTTTTTAAGCTCGTTAAAACGGAACTAAAAAGACGGTCCACTTACAGCCCTTTTCTGATCATAAAAACATGAAAAGATTGCCGGATTTTTGTCGTTTCAAATTCGATATTGGTTATAAAACGACGTGTCATTGATCGCTTTTATACTTTTTCAGATCAGAGACACTAATTATGAAAAGTGCTCCTTGGTCATAATGATCAAGCGGTTCTCTCAAGTATTATTTTATATTTTTCCGAGCTTGGGAGACACAAATTTACGAAAAAGTATAAACATGGAGTTTTCTTAAGTTTTTTCAGACTCCCTAAAATTGAAAAACGCCGAGTTTTTCCTATACTGGACTCGTTAAAATTTAACAGTAAAGGACATGTTCAATTACAAACAGGAATGAACCACTCCTTCTTAGGGTTCGAATTTAAAATAAGTTGGACTCATCCGAAGGATGAGCTTATAATCAAGCAAATGTTATCCTCCTCAAGCTTGTCAAAAATAAAGAGGTATTTGCCAAAAATGGTGGGGGAAAAGAGAGAAAAATGAGCCTGTTTGTCATACTTTGTGTCTCAGAAAAACATTTAACCACTCTTGAACATGACACTTTTATTCACCTGGGTTGGGAAATCCTTTGCCTAACAGTTGATCAAACCATATTGAAAGTCTTTAGCTGGTTTCTGGGTATTAACTTTGGGTCAATTGTCACCAAACCATCTGCTGTGTCATTATGTGTTCAAGAGGTCAGTGAAAATAAACCATTCATCTGCAAAATATCTGTCATCCATCTTGACCATCCCTGAGTCATTCCTTGCAACTATATTTCTTCAAACTCGATCTATGATTTCGTGTTGTGGACTTGCCTACGACGGATCGCTTTCTATCGACTTCATCTCATTATCTAGAAAGATGATATAGAAATCGTCAGTACCTTGGGATCTGCATGCCTCAATGGCAGCTTTCTCGCCTTCGACGATAGGTTGCATCATTGACCTTCGATCAAAGGATTATGTGACATGTTCGACATCAACACATCTATTCACATCTCATGGATTGTACTGAGTACTTTGAGAGCCATTGACATTACTGGTGGTTTCTCTCACACTTGTTAACAGTTTACATCATTGACTAGTAATCAAGTGGTTTCTACCATGTTTGACTTCGACACATTCATTCACATGGATAGAATCGTACTATTTCAGGAAGTAGAAATCAAGACCCTAGATCTAGTTTCCACCATCCAGACTGCAAGGAATTTTGTATTCATTATACAGTAGACTATTCATAAACAGATGGTTGCGTCCATACTATGTCTACATGTGTTTATACTTGTGATGTATTACAATATCATTCCTATATCAGAGCAGTTTAGTTAGTTTTTTAGTCAGTTTTTATCTGAGTATGGGAATGCCTACCGCAGCGATGATATGATCTCATATATATATTTTGTATTGAATGTTTTTACAGGTTCCAACTGGGCTCTCCACAAGCTGATCCTTGAAATGATAAAGTACTTCACTCTTCTTAGATGATAAATGAAATCCTCATCTACTACAAACTTCGCACTTTAGGGGGCAATCTGTTACACAAAATATTGTCACCATGACTATTTGCAGTCAGTGTGGGTCTATCATCACTCATATTGTCCTCCTTTGCAAGTCTCAAACCTCAGCTCTTCATGTCAAGCTTTAAAAATGAGAGAAAGATCTTGAAAATCAATAAAGCTTTGGTTCCGCACTTTCTCTTACTGTTACCTGCGGTCCCGCACCCCTTGTTCATGTTACCTACGGACCTGCCCGCTCTGTCTCTAAAGGAGTGGGTGCAGACCCCTGTGAAAGTAAAAAAGGCACAAGTTTATTCTTAAAAACTCACTTGCAGTTAATTATGGATGCTTCTAGAAAGAATCTTGACGTGGATGGTTCTCTCCTAGGTGGTTCATGCATCCCATAACTAAAGGAGCTAATCCCTTGATGAGAGGAGCTTATCCCTTTGAAGGAGGGCTTTATCCCTTTGAAGGTGGACCTAGTAACTTCCCTCCATTGCACTATAAATTAAGGCATTGGGTTGGTTGCTAGGGAGGTTAGAAGCTAAACATTTTTTAGGGTAAATGCTATTGGAATTGAGACTTCCTAGTTAAGCTTGAGAGGAGAGATTACATACCTTTTGGCTTGATTGGGAAGAAGAGTGAAACTTGTCAAAGTAGAGGAGATTCTTGCTGGACCCTGGGAGGAGCTTGTACAACATCAAGGCACCAAGGTTGTAAAGTTCTTCTTTGATTAAAGTTAATACAATCAGATTCATTTTTCTCAATAAATTGTCTTATATGGTTTATTTCATGAATTCCTTGATCAGCATGATAAATATTCTTTATTATATTGGCTTTTCAGGTGCTATTTAATGTGTGTGCGTTTTTATGTTTGCAGATTCTTTACAAGGGAGCTCATTTGGATCAACGAAATGTAGCTTCCACAAACTAGCACTGGACCCGAGGTAGGCCTAAAATATCTGTTTCCCTTTATTTATAAATTTCATATTTAGAGAAAGATAGAATTTGTTTGGTTCGCTTGTTGCTAGATATCATTAGATACTAGGGAGGTCGGTCTTGTCCGCAAGAAGGACTTATCTGCCGACAGGTGGAGGTGCAGGAGGAGGTGTAGGTGAAGGTGTATGTGATGGAGGTGGAGGTGGGGTGGATGGATGAGATATTCTTGAAATACCCTGAGTTATTAATTGGACAACACTTCACGGTGTAGTCAGCACCACCCCTTCATAGTCACTTGAAGGAGATTTAATCAATGGACTATACTCCAGGCCTAATCCATGATTTCTAAAGAGTCTACCACTTCATGTAGCTCTGAACATTAAGGTAATGGAATTACCCTCTTTTCACATAATAGAATTTTAATCCAAGTATTCAATTACCTTAAATAATTACCTCGTGGTCCTTTGAATAATCTTCGCTCTGCCTCACTATAGCTAATTGAGGTATCAACTACAAATTCAGTCACAAATCCCCCCAAAATTCGATCAAGTCAATTATCGATAGCCTGTGCGATCTTGTTTTTAGATCCCTCTAGTCGTCATACCAATTCTGGAGTCCACACTATAGGACTATCAAGTTTCCACCTTCCTTGAATGTCTATCAATTTACCTAACCACTCATATAGTTCAATTGGGAAAGTGAAAAAGAAGATTTTGTGTACCTTTGTATATAGATACCTATTCAACCAATCCTCCTTCGACGGGCGTGGGTTCCTATTTTCTTGAGCCGCAAACTCGTGAATCTTCTAATCTAACCACTTTTCAATATATTTCTTAGTTGGATTCCAATGATGTGACACCACACATCTCTTTAAGAAAATCCTGGTCCTGACAATGAAACCATTTGTTGGCTTAGGGTGTCCTAACCTAGGTTCAAAGTTAGTTGAGCCAACTAATAAAATCCTACACAGTTGGCCCTTTCGGCAATAACCTGCGCATTTCATGTTGCAGTCTCACCCAAAGCAGTATTAGGGGATGCAAGAACCAAGTTTCTACATCCATAGATGATGTGCTGAGTTTTTATAGCCCAGATCTGCATTCACACAAATCTACTCCTTTGATAGATATTAATTCTAGAACCATCCTTAAAGACCCTTGATTCCTCAAGAAACCCTTCAATAGTGTTACTCATATCTTTCATAGGATATCCCTGCTACTTTAACATGCATAAGCATGCTTTCTCGGGCTTCTGTGGCCTAGGTTTGTTGTGCATCATTTAATCATCTTATTAGGCATAAAAATATTCAATTAACCCAATTCGTGCAAATAAGATACATTAATTCAAGAAAATAGTATTCATAAGCAGATAAATAGATAAACAGATAAATCACAGATGCAAGTATTTCCAACCCAAAATCGGTCTTTATTAATCAGAATCTTTTAGTATAGACTTCAAACTACCCTACACACTCAGCTGCAAGGGTCCACACACTCAGCTGTGGACTCTTCTATGCCTCTACGCACTCATCTGCAAAGGCTTTCCTTCGCTACTGACAGGAATAGACCTTCCTATCTACCAACCCCTTACAATATCATTCATTCATCTCTCTATTCTTATCCATCCCCAGTTATTTCTAATACTTGCTATGAATCAGCTATTTATAGCTTTTCTAACACAATACCATGGCCCCCACTCATGGATTAGTCTTCAAAATCAACCAAAATGAGGGGTTAAGACCCCTTTGACTCTTATCTATCTACGTGCTCCGCGTCCACATTGCATGGAGACTTTACATATTTTACAAAATTCTTTACAAAAAATGACTAAGTTAATTCAATTCTACCCCTGGGGACCCCATCCCGACACTCCAAAAATGGTGAATCATCCCCCATGGTTGACATCATCATAATGAATCCTATTGGTTCTTATAAAGTTTATTTTGGTTGTACATTTTTGTTTTGAGGCCCATTTTTTATCTCAAAATTTCTCTAATGAACCTCTTGCCCTGGTGATGAGTTGCTGGCAGGGTCTGTAGGTAGAGGAGGAGAAGGGTTACTATGAGTGGAATCCATTTCATGAACAATTGAGAGGGCATCATGAAAATGGTTGAGATGAACACAATGGTGAGAATAATTTATGTATGTATCGCACAAAGTGCATGGATGATTTTTGCGTAAAGATTTATTTTTCTTAGTTGACTCAAGTAAGGTGACTTACACCTTAGGGATAGTATAGTCTGGTTGAATTCTAGCTTTTGGAATCATGCTCTTTATATGAGGGAGAGTAGGGAAAAGGATAGTGATCTGGATAGGAACATCACATAAATAACATGGAGGAGTAGGTTTAGGTGTGCCATGTGTTCTAGCTGCCACTTGGGTTGTTGTAGCTTTACCTCCTTTTTCTGGGCCTTTCCCCCCTCACCGGATGCTTTCACAATAGGAGTGCCTTGGTGCTGAGGTTGTGATTGAACTGAATCAGTGGTAGGGGTGGTGGAAACTAGTTGTACCATTGTCAAAGGCATGTAAGATTTGAGCTGATTAGGAGGGGTGTTTTCTCGACGATCAACGTACCAAATTGGGATCCCCAAAGTAATGTTAGGGAGACTCAGCATAGCCATCATAGGGGTGGAAAATATTCTTGTTGATAGGAATAAGAAATTTATTGACATGAATGGATGGTGACTAATAGGAACTCCTTCTAAGGCACCAACTGAGTTTTGAGTAGTAGTTTTCTAGGGAGCTTGTTGCTGGGAAGACGTATCAAACTATTGTTTGGTGACCTATGACACTTGAAGCATGAAAACACTAGAATATATAGGTGGAGTGGGAATAGTACATAAGTCCTAATATTCCCCTAATAATGTAGAATATTTATAGACTCCATGAGAGATATGAGTCAAAGAAAGCATGGAATTGTTACCCAACATCAAAGAAATGACATTATGAGATGTCTGAGATTGAGGATCGTGGTAAGTCAATTGATCAATGGTGACTATCTTCTTTTTGTGATAGAAGAACATTGTATGAAATATGGAATATGTGACAGAATTCATGGCATACACGAAACTACAACTAAGAGATATGTTATAGTCAAGAGGGGTGTCGATAACTTCAAAATCACCCATCACATGCTTATTGGCAACCTAGATGAGATAATTTGAGTAGGGAACAAAGGGTTTCGAGGGGTGACCATCGTATGCATGAAGAGTGATAGTGCTGGTGAGGGTTCAAGAGAACCAAGTCACTTCTAGACAGTAGTGGACATCACACAAGTGGATTTGCCTTCGTCAATGATACACCGCCAAAAAACGAAGTTCTTAATGGTGACTCGTATCTAGAAAGCGCAAGGATGATTTTTAGTGCTAACATAAAAAATGATCATGTTATCATGTGTAGGGTCCACATTACCTAAGGCATATAGTAGATCTTTTCTTTGATATGGGCATGTATGGGGTAACCAGTGCTAACATAGTAGTAGGAGATTGTGCTAATTCATCTACTATGTTGTAGGTGTGGGCATCATGAGAAGCAGCAACATTTTGACGTAACATACAATTGGCGATATTTTTTGGAACCTCTATCTTAGGTGAAGTGACATTTAAGGTACCATTAGGTGACAAAAGAGGTTATGTGAAAACATTATGTTGTGCATCGGTGGCTAAATTTTCAGGAGGTTTTTCATATTGGCATGATTGAGTCTGGAGGTTGACTTCTTCAGAATTCATCATAAGGATTTGGTATGACCCATTCCCTGGCTATTGAGAGGGGTTAGGTGGAGGGTTTTGGGTAGTTTTTGAGGCCACATATCCTTGGTGAGGGAAGGTGTTTGTAATCACTGTCATTTTTGTGGAAGGAGGAGCATATGGAGTCATACATTGCTTCCCTTTATAGGAAACTTCTTAATATTCCCATACTTTATGCATTTGAAGGAGAAGGGGACAAGCATGAGTATAATGTATATAGGTATCACAAAAAACACAAGTTTTATTAGTTCTAATGGCTTTTTCTACTTGGGTTGTCTACCTTATTGCTAGGTTTTGGTACTATACTAATCACCCTTAATGGCATTGGGTTGACAACCTTGATTACCTTGGTTGGCCTGAGATTGTTAGTTTTGGTTACCTTTCTCATATTTCATTATCTTAAGAGGAGGATGAACATTATTCTAAGAATATACTTGGCCTTTTGGAGGTAGTGATTGCTGCGACATAGGAGACTGAGGAATGGGATATTGGGGTGTTGGTGCCACTAGGGCTGGAGCACTAGATGATGAAAATGGATAATATGGATTCGCAACAACATTTTGATAACTTGAATGAGTAATAGTTTCCCCTGGCATAAACTGATGTGGTTTGGAAAATGCATAAAGTGTACTTGTGCCTTTGTAAGAGTTTACTTGTGAAGGGTTAAGAGGGGGGATAAGTGTAGGTGGAATTGGGCCACCCCTGAGGTTGTCCTTAACCCATAAATCGTAGGAGATATGGAGAAGGTTAAGGGTGAAATAAAGATTTGATGACATCATTAGCAACATGATATGCCCTTAGTGTAAAAAGAAGCACCAAGCCTAGGGAGGTTAGGGAGGATGGTATAGACATAACATGATTAGGCATAGATCAGATCAAACATCAAAGATATTTGGAGAGCTTCTTCCTCAGCTTGAGGGGAATGTGATGTGACATATTTACCAATGGGAGAAAGGAGTTTTCGCAAGAACTAGTCCATGTAGACATGGTATTCAAATTTTGGATCTTTTCATATGCTCCACCTTCTATGCCATTCCTGTACATGATCAAAAAGGTGGGGGGGAAGTTTGATGAATGAATTCAAGAGTTTGGTAATAGTGTCATAGAAGAGAGGTAATTGGAAGTAGAATAAAAATGCATTGGCTAGAGTCATCAACATTGAATGAGATGCATGGGGTTAGTTTATGTACCATTTTGTGAAAGTTTTTGTGAGGGTGCGTTGAAAAATTCATAGACAGATGGAGTCTTATATGATAGAATTAGAAGAGCACCACATATGAAATCAACAAACATGGTTCATGGGATCCCCTCCAGAGTTCCCTTCAAATTTGGGTATCTTAGAAGGAAGATTAGTTGGCATGGGTAGCTAATTCAGGTCATGGTGAAGAGGATCATTTATAAGTTGGTTCAAATCATGGAGACTCAAACTAACCATGTAAGGGAGAAATGGTTAGGAAGGAGTCATTCCTTGTGAGGTTCCAATGTTACCTTCACAAGGGGGACTCTGAGTATTACTAGTGTTACTGTTAGCATTTCCTTTGTTATTAGTGCCCATGTCAGGACTAGTATTACCAACGTCATTGGCACCTAACAATGTTGTGGCTTGGAGCTGAGAGGACTCATAATCAAAGGATGAACTAGAGGAATCATAAATACTAGAGTATGTATGCAGACTAGGGAAAGGAACCCTTGTTAGAAACCAGGGAAATACTAAGATGGGGGGGGGTGAATCAGTATTCTAGGAATTTTATACTTTCTTTCACTTGTGTAAAAATATTAGGACACCAAGAAATAATTCAACAATTAATTTAGATGACCATGACAAGAATCAACATAACTAACACTAATAGAACACAAATTCTTCAAAATTTTCTTTGATTTCTTCATAAAGGCAAGCTACTACATGTTGTTACAAATTTTTCTGGATAACATCAGACAAAATCTAACTCCTTGATTTATCAGCTAAAACTAAAAGGATATCCAAACCCTAAATGTTTACCAACAACTACTAGAAGGAGATACAATCCATGATCTACAAGATACAACTTGCTTGACCTCAATGATTCATCTTTCATGCAATTTTCATACTCAAACCATGAAGACAAATCCTTACATAAACAATCAAATATGTCTACCATGACCAACACCTTTGGAAATATTTCATTATTGAAAACACCAACAACATCAATCCATCTCAACTTGCACATTACCCACCAAAATTTCTCTCACAATTTCATAATAAACCACCCTCTAGAATTTTGCAATCGATTCTACTAATAAATAATTTTGACTGACATTTTTAGCTTCTTTTCTTTTTGGTTAACTTGAACTTTAATCCTTGCACGAATATGTATTTTTTGTCTTTGGCTTACTTCACCAAGTCTTCTGAATGAGCTATCCAAGATTTTAGTCACTGTTTTATTATTTCTTTGAGATTATCTATAAAAAAATTCTATTATGGAACTTTACAGGTTTTAGCTAGGACTTTATCTATAGTTCCAAGTTTGGTGAGTTCTGTATTTGGTTTAATTTTCAAATATGCCACCAATAACTTCCATGTGATCATAATTTCACCTTAAGCCTTTGGAGCTTATGCATTAGCCCTTTTTTTCCTTAATACCAAGGCTTATGACCTGGGCTATAATCCCTAAGTGACTAGCGATAAACTCCATGGTCACTTTGAACCTTAAGCCCAAAGGGCTTATCTTTCATTGCAACCTCCCTTCGTGCCCTCAATCATTTCATTCCATGGAACCATGTCTTGGCACTAAAGTTTTCCCCCCTGCTCCTTTATCTCAGTGCTCCTCTATTGCACCTTCACTTTCATTATAGGGTCTACCTTGTGGGATTACATATTGCATGGAGCTACCTTTATGCTTCTCCCGTTGGTTGTTGTTGCTTATTTGTACATGACAATGTTTCCTGGCACTTATCATCAAAGAAATTTTGAGGTAAAAAATGAGCCTCAAAACAAAAATGTACAACAAAAATCAACCTTATAAGAACCAATATGATTCAATATGATGATTTCAACCATGGGGGATGATTCTCCATGTTATAACCCTATTTTCCACTCCATTATAGTGAGAGAAACCTAATTTCAACTTACCTCAGTTGCTGGCTAGAATGTTGAGATGTATCCCATGTTAAAAGGGTGGAATGGGATGCATTCTAGCCAGCGACTGAGGTAAGTTTAACTTGGGTTTATCTCACTATAATGGAGTGGAAAATAAGGTTATAATAGAACTCTTCCTTTTTAATTCATGATTACCCATGATTTATTTGGATTTGATCCATTAAGATCATCATAATTTGTGGGATTTGAATTATTTTCATGCAATAAGAGGAGTTTTTGATATGATGGAATGACATATAAGAGTATGAAGTGATGGGATATGGGATATGATTGAAGTCATAAAATAAATGCAGGTCATTAATTCAAAGGTTTATCAATAATATGCCAATATATCCATCAACTCAAAAATATATAATTTACTTTAATGAAATAGATTCACCATTTCTATAGTTACCTTATGATGCATACATCAATTTTATGTATTAATTTCTCTTTCTTCCTGGTCCATAATGTATCTTGGAAGAATTGGCTACGGAATGGTGAATCAGCCGTAGAATGTTGACAATTTTGAAATTTTATCTTCAATCTTATTGACTACTACTTTAAGTCTTGTTGATGCTATACGTTGATAATAACTAATGATATTGATGACTGCCTGATGGATTCTCTTGAAAAGGAAACAAATTATTCAAAGAAACTTATTTAAACTTGAAAATTTATTATGAAGAAAGGGAATAAAATAAATGGAAAAATCTAAGTTGGTAAGTATCCCTTGGTTTTCAACTAAGATTTTCTACATAGGAATGAAAACAATGTTGGTTTTCACACACACACACACACACACACACACACAGATATATATATATATATATATATATATATATATATCTATATATCTATATATCTATATATATATATATATATATATATATATATATATATATATATATATATATATATATATATATATATTCGTTTTTCTTTTTCTTTTCTTTCTTTCTTTCTTTGTAGAGAAAAATAAAATACACTTGTTTTGGTAGTAAGGGAGAAGAGTCCCCTTTTTCTACCAACTTTAGATCATAATTTTCTTGCAAATGTTTAAAAAACTCTTCTCTTATCAAAATATTATGATATAGATTTAATATTTTATCATTGACAAGGAAGGTGATCCCTTCTTCATCATTACTCTTAATTCTAACTTCTCCATTATCAAAAATGGATTTTGTTTAATAGGGACCAAACCAATGTGTTTAAAACTTCCCTTGAAAATATTTAAACTAGTTACAAAAGACAAGGGCCAAATCACTTGGCTTGAAATTTTTTACTTTGATGAATTTATCATCCCAACTTGTCCTATGTTGTTGGATTATGCTTATTCTTTCTATGGCATCTTGTCAGATCTCATCTAGTTCATTCAATTATGGCATCCTTTGTTTATACACTTCCAAGTGATCAATCCCCAACATTGTTGTTGTATTTAAGGTTTCCACTTGGAATTCAATAGGAATCAAAACTCACTTCCTATAGACAAGCTCATAAGGAGTGTGTCCAGTAGCATGTCTCCATGTGGTTCAGTATGCCCAAAGTTCTTTTGGAAGTTGTTTATGGTGTTGGACTTTCCAACATTCAAGGGATATCCCCGACGTGAAGTCCCAATTAGACCTCACACTATTTGGTGTGGGAGTCCCATTCAGAATAAAGGGTTAGTTGTCAAATTCTTAAAGATTTTCCTTGGCTCTAATTGTCAGCAAAAGAGAGGGGTGCAGAGGTATCTTCAAAAAGAAAGGAGTTGTGTATGGTGACTGTTCAATTGCAAATGTGTCAAGGTTCTTCTACTGTATATGGTGGAGAAATGTGAGCCTATAAGTGAGAGATAATAGTACCACCCAAGAAGAGACACACATGAACCAGAAGGCTCCATCTAACACCCAGTGTAATAGTTGACAACGGATGTGACAGTCGTTACAATAAAGAAATAAAGAAAGTTTTTTCTAATATCCCATAGAATATTCCACAAGGATGGGATAACATTAGCAACCATTACAACATATTCTCAATAATATATGTATTAAAATAATTGAAATAGTTCAACTATCTTACCACATGTCAAAGAAAACATGAAATACAAATATTTGTAGAATAGTCTTACAAACATTCATAGTCCATGCATGAAGAATGTGTTTTCCTTGGAGGCTTCTATTATTAAGTAAAATTTCCAAGACACATGTTTACAATGTACATCACTAGCCCCAATAGTTGGACATTTGAGCCACTCCTTTCTCCTCAAAGAACTATTTGATCTCTGTAATGTCTTACAAGAGAATCCAAGGTGAAAATTCCTTTGCTCATACAATGAGGGAGTATATATAAACAAGGGTGACTCTTTGACTACCCTCGTGAATGTTTGACTTCCTATGAATTTTCAACTTACATGAATATTTACATTCCATGTGTGTCCTTTGGACTTCCACTTTAAAATACATTTGAATACAATATACATGGTCCACAATAGTGATGTGGCATACGGCCACTTATGACATGACATGACATGACACTTTTGACATGGACTACTTGAGGATGTGGAAATGTCAAGTAATTGTTGTTGCTAAGTGTTGGATATCTTATTGAATATGATTTCCCTTCACCTCCGCATGTCTTGGTGATGTGGAATCTTCAATGATCTTTAGTCTTGGGTGCTGGTCACAAAATTTTGCCCCTTTCCTTTCTCTCGATTGATCAACTTGTGATTTCAACTACAAGAGAGTCTTTAGGCATGCTTCCCTCATTCTTCTCCTTCTCCATCATCTTTCCATGACATGATAATGTACATGTTCTTGCAATTCACTCATGACGAGATGACATCAATCTGAAAACCCCCTAGTCTAAGATGATGCATTATGATCCATCAACTCAGCCTGGGAAAAGTGACAGGAAGGGAAGAGGGGATTAATGAATACACATTGTGAAGTTCTAGCAGTCATGGGGGAGAGCTTGAGCCCTGAGACTATGCATTGCATAGCTCAAGGAGGCCTAAAGGACAAGACTATGTAGTTTCTAGATATTGTGGGGTGTAGCTGTGGGAATGGACACTGGGAAATACAACTTCATAGTTCTAGTAGCCAGGGGAAGATTTTGATGATTGAAGATGTGAATTGTGTAGTTTAATCGAGGATGGAGGACATAACTACGTAATTCTAGGAGTCAAGGTCAAGAGATAGGCATAGGAATTGCGTAGTGCAGTGGCCCTGGTAGACAGGGACTGCGCATTTGCGTAGTATCAGGAAAGAAGGTCACAACTTAGAGGGTTGAGACTATTTAGTGTGTAGTTCAATTGGGGCCCAAAGAAGCTAAGTTGCTTGGTTGAGAATTTTTTCTGAAAATGGCGAAGCGTGGGATGGGTGATGACCTGTGATGAACCTTGATTGTGATCACACACTTAGAATAATTTGATGACATGACAAAAAATTTCCCTCCATGTGACTGCCTCATGACAAGTGTGACACTTATGATAGGCTTTAGGATGACCATGAAGACACTTGTGTGACAGTGCTCAAGACTCTTTGTATGGGTGCGACTGATGTTTACATAGTTAGAACAAATCATATATGTTATCACTTAGGTTTTCCCTTGGCTCCTTAAGGGATACGGCCGAGGTAACCACAAACCAATCTTTGGACTGCAGGTCCTAGCCTACCTACAATCAAAGAGGGCTCTCTCTTTATGATTTAGCTTTGTTAATGATGATTTTAGGCTAGCTATAGGTTTCTTTGGGTTTTTGTTTAAGTTTTGGTGGGATGATCGATGCTTTCAAGTAGGGAGGCATGCATAGTGTGAGAGGTTCAAACCATTGGGCATGGAGTCATGGAAATGGGCTGTTGGTGCATTTTCTTGGTCACAAGAGGAATATAGAGCAAGATAGATACACATGAAACAATCTTTTAATTTAAAGGATGAAATGAAGGCTAAGGAATGAAAGGCAACTAAGAATCTCTCATTCAGCTTAAC
Source organism: Pinus tabuliformis (assembly GCA_031772625.1). Taxonomy (NCBI): domain Eukaryota; kingdom Viridiplantae; phylum Streptophyta; class Pinopsida; order Pinales; family Pinaceae; genus Pinus; species Pinus tabuliformis. The sequence goes on along the minus strand of CM062815.1, from coordinate 640,324,222 downwards.
AGAGGGGAGGCAAGTGAACTATATCTAGGAGCAATCACGAATTCCTAAATAACAGCCACACATGAATGAAACAGAGAAAATATGAGCCATGAGGAATTCATATTTATGCCTGAATTAGAAGAAAACATATAGAAGTCACAGAAATTGAGCATAGAGTGCGGCCACGCAAATTCTAAACTAATCTTTCTTTCTGTAACTTAGATGGTGATATATGTATGATATATATGTGAATCGAAAAACAGAGGTAAGAAACACTTATTGGGCCATGTAGCAGCGAAATAATTCTATATTTCACTCTTCAGCCATTAATAACACAACATACAGTCCATCCTCCAAGCTTTTCAGTAGTCTTTGATTATAGAAATTCTCAAAACATACAGTGCGAGTCCAGCATGAGGACTATCAACCAACCAACCCTTTAAACAATGAATTAGGGTGGTTTATATAGGGAAAATATCTAAAATATCTATTACAACAGATCTTAAAAAGATCTGAGGGAAATGAGTTCTTTAATCTAATCTTGTCGCGGAATTAATGCAGGAAGATATCTAAGTGTTGCGCTGGGGCAGCCGCCTCAAAAATGAGTCGAAATCTATCCTTATGGCTCTGTGCTATTCATTTAGCCATAACTGTGCTTTGGGATTTGATCCCCTGCTCTTGAGTGGTTTTGATGTGCATTTAACTGTGATCTGAGAGCCTTTAAATGGCTTCACCGCTTCCTTTGACTTTGCTTGGGGGCCTTTAATGTTCACCTGCTTTGATCTGATACTCTTTACCGCTTGCTGATACTCTTCAATTTAATCGAGGCTTCATCTTTCCTCTGATACTCTTTAACACTTGAATCGGGCTACTTTCTCTCGATCTAATATGCTTGAAACTGTCAAATCGCCCCTTTTCTGCCCTTTCAAGGCAAGAATGGCTGCTGCAAATGATTTCCGTGGCCTCTGGAATGCTACCGGCACTGGCCGATTTGAATAGGAATCATAAATGAAGAGTTTCTGTCAAACTGCGAGTTTTCGGGCCTACTGGTAGCCGAGCGATATGAAGCTTTCCATTTTGGTCATTTTTTCTTAGCGATGCGCGATTAGCGCTAATCGCGCATCGAAAATTGCCTCAATTTTTCATTCCGGGCTCTCTTTGCTGCGATTTACACCCTTCGCGCCTTCCTTTAGTGATGACGTCAGTATGACGTCAGAAGTGGGTCCCAGTATGGCAGTGCTATGGCAGGGTGATGTGGCAGGGTGATGTGGGAGTACGGCGGGGATTAAATCGGAGATCGGCAATCGGTGGGGACAGGGGGCGATTGCTTTTATATGCGCGGGGTGATGGGAGCGATTGCCGATATCGGACAAAGCGATAAGGCATGCGGCTATGCAAAAATGGGAAATATTGTGGAAATGAGCGAATCGCGATGCGATATGCTTTTGGGTACGATAGCAATATCGCGTCGGTGGATGAGAGGGGGGATATATATACAGGTACAGAAACTTGCGACTGCCGATCGCGAAATCGCATCGGCTAAGTGATATCGGGGAGATAAAAAGGGGGACGGGCCGATGAATGAATGATGCAACCTCTGACAGTGATATCGCATCAAAGGAGAGAAAAACTCATCGGAGGAGGGTTAATGCGATCGGAAAAGGCCTTTTAAAGCTTTGGAAGGGTTCTTGATGCATCCGAAGGAGTCCGATAGCATTTGAAGGGGGTTTTTGTGTTTTGGAAGGGGTCCAAACACCTTAGGAAGATGGTTTTGAGCGAAATGAGGGTTCTTACTAAGTTTCAAGTAAACTTAGTAATTCCCAAGCATACTTATGCTTATATTTCAACCAAAGGAGGGAATATGTAAATAATGGGGATTTTTACCATATATTTTTAGTATGGGAAGGGGAAAAATAAGGAGGGATTTTACGTAATAGAGTTAGGAGTTAATATGAATTTTGTGAAGAAAGCACTAAGTATGTAAATCTTAGGCTATTTAAGGGGGGAAATGACTCATAGAGGAAGTATGAACACTCCTTGAGTAAAGTAGATCTTTACCAAGGCAAATGGTATGGAAAATGATGAAACTAAGAGGTATCAAGCAGATCTTGACCTCTTTGGGGAGGTTAGTGAATGATTTGGGGAACAAGGAGGGGGAGTTAGTCATGCCTCGTTTGAAGTCCTTCAAATGAAAAAATACCTCAAACTCGTGATATGAATAGATATGACACTTGAAAAGATGAAATGGGTCACAAGCCATGATTCTGCAACCGCAAAACTACCTACCCGGCCTACTCACCTAGAATTTTCTCTTCTTGTTGGTTTAGGTGCACTTGAACTAGCATACCAAGCTTTTCATTCTTTTCTTCTTACTATCCTCCTATCTACATCTACACTTATTTCATTCAGGGGCTCAGATTAAGTTGTTGAGCACCCTTGTTTCTCTACCTATCTACAAATCTTCCAAGATTAAGCTGTTTGGACAGATAATGATTCTCTATATTCTACAACAGGAAATTGAAACCTGGGGAGACCAAGATTAAGTTGTTTGGCCTTCCCTTAACTGAAAGCTCATCAAAAATGGATCAACTCATCAAAAATGGAACATAGTAGTGGCACTTATACTAGCACACTCTCATGGACACTTCTTTGACCTCTGCAGTAAATATGGAACATTGCAGCATGCAAAGTATGACATATTTGGTATGTAAAAATGTCGATCATGAAAGATGAATACCTGTTGCAACAGGAGGCTAACAGTGGCTCCACTTGGGGATGGCTTTTCCTTGTGAAAATCCAAGAATACCAGGTCAGACTGCCTTGATCTTCTATTGTTTTTTGTGGAACTGAAAACAATTCTTCATTGGCTGCTAAAAAAATGGGATTTTGAGATCTGAACAACACTCTCCTTAACTGAATTACTGTGAACTATATAGCGTCGCCTGCTTTCTTCTGCGTGCTTGCTATTACATACATTTTTGCTTGAGAACTAGCTTCTGAAATAAACACAAAAAGGGAACAAATTGGAGCAACTCCTCTTAATTTTGTCTTTGAATAGGCTGTAGGTGTAACACAAAAACCGCTCCTCTGTTTTGATACTATTGAATGAAGTGGGAAGCTTGATTGTAGCACTTCTAACTGGATTTGATTTGATATAACAGTGCTGCTTGGTTCCAAGCAATCGGATTGCTTATACAAACATAAAAAGGAAAGCACTGACATATATACAAACACTAATATACAAATATATACACAGGGGCATTGTATCCCTTAAAAGGGATCTCGATAATGTTTCAACATTCGGCCATTCACAGGGCCTTCTTCAATTTCGCTGCCATCTTCAGGTTTGAGAAAATAGGTGTTATTGCCTTGCACAACGCTGATAACAAATGGGCCTTTCCATAGAAAATCAAATTTTTCATGCTTTCCCTTATCTTCTCTTCGAGAGTCCCACCCTAGAAATTTGTTTCCAATGCAGAAATCCTCAGCCTTGGTCCTTTTGTCAAACGCTTTCTTCAACCTCTCTTGCACAATTTGAGTTCTTTCATACACTTGCTCTCTAGTTTGCTGAAGATGAATGGTTTGATTTATTCTTCGTTGAATATCATTTTGTTCAGCTTGAATCTCTTGTAACAGCTTCATAATGGAAATTCCCAAAGAAGATGGAAACCTGGCCTCCATGCCATACACCAGCTCATAAGGGCTCATCCCAATGGATCTCTTTGTTTAAAGTCTGTCTGCCCAAAGGGCATTTGTGAGCTTGTTATGCCAGCTCTTCTTATTTTCTTCTAAGATCTTCTTGATAATATTAATCAGGCTCTTGTTGGATGATTCAGCCAAGCCATTACCTTGAGGGTAATATGCTGTAGAGTGGCCTAAGGTGATATGAAATTTATGGTAAAAATTGATCATCTTTTTGGATTTGAAGGCAGCAGCGTTATCAGTAATGATCTTCTCAGGGCAACCAAATCTGGATAGGATATTGGTCTCAAGGAATTGGATAATGGTGGAGTCATTGGCTTGCCTACATGGGATGGCCTCAATCCACTTGGTGAAATAATCTATGGATGTTAGAATCCATTTGTGCTGGTCTAAGGAAGAGGGATGGATTTCTCCAATGAAGTCAAGACCCCATTGTTGAAAAGGCTTTTCAGTTGAGATGGGCTTAAGGGGCAAGGGCAACAGCTTTCTTTTGCCCTCAAATATTTGGCATTTGTGGCATGAGACAACAAACTTCTTTACATCTACAAACAAAGAGGGCCAATAGAAACCAGCCCTTAAAATTTTATCAGCAGTGGACTTCCAATATAGATGTCCTCCACAGTCCCCTGCATGGAATTCTTTCATGACATTGTTAATTTCATTCATGGTTAGACAATTAAGCAATATGCCTTCATGATTTTTCCAAAATAAAGCACCATCTAAGACACAAAACTTTAAAGCCTTCATTTTTAAAAATCTTTTCTTGGTTCTGGAAAATCCTAGGGGAGAAAACAGGTTTAACAAAACAAAGCATATATCAGCATACCATGGGGATTGCAAAAAGGTTTCACTGATCTGTGGAGTCGCCAGCTCCTATTCATTGTCCAGTTGGTTAATGTCTAAGGCTTGAAAGTTTGTTTCGGACATCAGTTTGGCTAAACCTTGTCCCTTTGTGAGCTTGGTTGGTTTTATTTCTATGTCATACTCAAGGATGTTAGCAATCCACTTGCGTCTTTTGCCTTCTAACCCCTCTTGGGTTAATAGGTCTTTTACAACAACATTTGGGACATAGGCAATCACATGTGAATATAAAATGTACACTCAGAAATCTTTGATTGCTTTAACAAGGGCATAGACCTGCTTCTCCATTATTTGGTACTTCAAAGGGGCATCTCTTAAGGCTCGGCTGAAAAATGCAATTGGCTTTTCAGCTCCTTGATCATCCTTTTGCAAAAGGACAGCAGCTATGGTGTGCTCAGATGCAAAAGAAAAAATGATAAAATCTTTGTCAAATTGAGGACTTGTGAGGACTGGGGCTTGGGTTAGGGCAGTTTTGATACTCTCAAAGGCTTGCTTGGTTTCAAGAGACCATTTTACCTTGGCATCCTTTTTTAACATGCTGCTTAACAGTCTTATCAGCTCGGCTAGATTTGGGATAAATCTCCTTAGAAAATTGATCCTTCCAAGGAATGCTTGTAACTCTTTTATGTTTCTTGGAAATGGGATTTGAAGGATGGCTTGAATTCTTTCAGGATCAATTCTAATCCCATGTTTTGAGATGATATGGCCTAGTAATTTACCTTCTTCAAGGCCAAAGAGAGACTTCTTGGGGTTCAAGGAAATGCCATATTTCCTACATGTCATGAATATTTTCCTTAAGTGTTTGAGGTGCTCTTGATCAGATTTGGAGAAAGGGGTTAAGTCATCAAGGTAGACAACTAGGAAATCATGGATTTCTTTGGAAAATGCAATGTCCATTGCCCTTTGAAAAGTTGCACCAGCGTTCTTTAGTCCAAAAGGCATTTTAACATACTTAAATGTTCCCCACGGTGTGGTAAAGGCTGTCTTGTCTTGGTCATCCGGGTGAACAAGTATTTGATTAAAACCTGAAAATCCATCTAGCAAAGAGATTCTAGATGGTCCCACTACTCTCTGTAGGATGTGGTCCATTTTTGGCAATGGGTAGTGGTCTTTTAGGGAGACTTGGTTTAAGTTTCTTAGGTCCACACATAGCCTAATCTCACCTGTCTTCTTTCTTGTGGGAACAAGATTCGACACCCATTCAGAAAATCTAATGGGTGCTATTATGCCAGCCTCAAACATTCTCTTTACTTCCTTCTCAATCAAAGGGAGAAGCACGGGATTGATTCTTCTTAGTTTTTGTTTGAAGGGCTTTTGGTTTGGTTTTAAGGGAATGGTGTGTTGGATCACTGAGGTGTCATAGGACTTCAAGTCCTCATAACTCCAAGCAAATACATCTTGGAATTCTTTGAACAAATCAACATATTTGGGCTTTTGATCGGGTGGCAAAGATTGCGATAGTTTGATCACTTTGGGCTTCTCTGCTGTCGCAATGTTGTGTTCTTCAATAGCGGCGTTTAAGGGCTACATTTTTGGTTTTTTGGGAACATCATTTGTATCAAACATATCTTCTAATGGGGTGAGGCTAGAAGGGAGAAAGTTATCTTTTAGATCAACGATCTTGGCCTCTATTTCTGCTATTTCCTCCAAATGCATCTGTTTCAGCTCTTCTATGTTTGCATTGTCAAAAACAGTTGGGTTTAGCATGTGTTTGGTTGTTACAGCTATTACAGCTTGCTGATTTTCATTTGTTTGCTATTGTTCATCCGTCATAGCATCCATGTCAATGTTAATATTTGAAAACTCATGCTCAAGAGTGAGGAAATTGTTAATCTGGGCATCATTTTCGAACACTTGCCAGTCTTTAACATTATTTGGGACAGCAGGCCTATGTTTTATTTCAGTAGTGAAATGGTGATTTGGCTCAAAGGGAAGCTTGCATGTACTAGAAAAAGTGGCTAGGCTGTGTGCATGAATGTTATGATCTCTTGAAATCTTGGCAAGCTTGGATTCAATGAATGCATTGAGTATATTAGTGGCAGCAGTCCTATAGGCCCTCATTCTATTGTCATTAGTAACAAAGTTACCTTTCATTTGTTGGATTACTAGGTCGGAGTCACCTAGAATAGACACTTTGGCAGCTCCTAAAGCTTTGAGCAGCTTAAGGCCTAAGAGGAGTGCCTCATACTCGGCCATGTTGTTGGTGCATTTGAAATTCAGTCTATATGCATGACCTTGTGCATGATTGTTATGTGTGTTGTGGATCCATACACCTGCCCCTGCTCCTAACTTGTTAACAGAGCCATCAAACTCTAAATACCATGTGATTTCTTGCTTGTGGTTAGTATTAAGAGTTTCAGCCATTTTAGGTTTGGGCAGATTTGAAATTTCTGTTTGGGGAGGTTCTTCTAGTATGCTGGTTGCATTGGTCGTTTTGACAGTTTCATAAGTATGGGCAACCGATTCTTCATTGATGCATGTTTCTTGTTCCAAAAGCAAAGGCTTCTCATCAGTGGGTGGGCAGCTATCATCATTGATCAATATGAAGGAATCCATATCAGAATGGATTGCATAGATTGGGAAGTTTTGGGGTTTTTCCTCACTACTTACCACATACTTCATCAGTGTTTCTCTATATAGTCTTTTTGGTTGTCCAAAGACAGATATAGTGGCATAAGAGAGGTCTAATTGGAGAGATCCTTGGAGTTTTGCTCCCCAAGATCTTGATAATAGCATGTCGTACTTTGGTGGAATGTCAGCAACCACCACATCCATGAGGATTGTCTTGTTTGGGTATTGGACTAAGGAGACACATAAGTCTTTGATTAAGCCTAAACACTTGACCTGACTTGAGTCAAAGGAGAATAAGTCTTTGTAGGGTCTTGTAACCTCAAGGTTTAGCTTCTCCATTACAGCTTTGGGCATAAGGTTGTGTGAGGCACCTGAGTCAAACATAGCATTATGCAATACTTTATCATGAATGTGCAAACTGACATAGAATGGTAGAACAGCTCCATGTCCTGATTTACCATTGACTTCAAGACCAAAAAGTAATTCTGGTTGATTATCTAAGACATTAACATCATCCCTGTTCTCTGGCATTTGAAGTGATCTTTGGATTTGTTGCCTATATACATCATGCTTAGCAAGTTCAGATAGAGGAATAGATATCTTAATTTTACCTATTTCTGCCTCTAAATCAAACGTTTTCTCTGATTGGGTTTTAGTGTTGTGATAGGCAGGCTTCCCTTTTTCCATGGGAATATCAACGATTTGTTGTTGCTCTTCATTGATTTCTTGAATTATTTCTGATTTGGAAAGGCTTTCAGGAGTGCTATTTATGTTTTCCTTTGAGGGAGAAGATACAAAAGGTTGATTCTCAAAGGGTTGAACATCTGTGATATCCTCTATGGTCACTTGTTTTGGATTTGGGACTGTTTTATCACCAGTGTTTATGAGAGCAGCCTTTTCTTTGATCTTCTTAGGCTTGTCGTGGCGGAAAAAGTCGTTTGTGCGGACACAACTGACCTCCCTAGGAGTCTAAACTCTCTAGCGACAAACAAGACAAAATGGAGTGATCTTTCTCTAAATATACCTTTTAAAACATGAAAACTACAAGTGTTTAGGCTTACCTTATTCCAAAACGCGGTTGTTGTAGTCCGTCCTTGCCGATCCGGATGAGCTCCTCCTTCAAGTCAATTCCTGCAACCACAAACAATCAAACAATTACCAAGCACTTGAATTTCATATAATAAAACATATATTCAACATGCAGACCAAGGAACACATGAAATAACTCATTAACACAAGCTATTGAGAAAAATAAACCAGTTTGTATTAATAACGAAACAAAGAAACTCTTACAACCTGGCCTTGGTGTTGTGCAAGTTCCTCCCAGGGTCCATCAAGGGTTTTCCTCTACTTTGACAAAGCTCACCCACTTCCAAGTAGAATCAAGCAAAGAAAATCTCTCCTCACAAGGTTCTAAATGGGAGTCCTAATTCCTGCAGCATTTACCCAAAGAAAATGTATAGCTCCAACCTCTCCTCCCTCTGGCTCAATGTCTTTATTTATAGTGCTGTAAAGAGGTTATTCAGGTCCACCATCAATGGGATAATCCCCCTCTTTGGGTGGGATAGCTCCCTTATTGATGGGATAAGTTCCCCCTTAATAGAGATACATGAACCAACTGGAGGCGCATCCAAATCATCAAACCGACCTCTAGAAAGTTCTAGAAGTAACCACAAGTAACTTTTTTAAGATGAAACTCGCGCATTTTGCCTTTTACAGAAGGACGCACCTGTCCCTTAACATACAGAGCGTCCAAGGACGCACCTTTTGTGAACATGGTCAGCGTCCCCACAGGTAAGGCTAGAGAGAACCTGCGACCCCAGAGATAAACATATTTTTTACAAGACTTTCTCTCTTCTTTGAGTTTGAGATGGATAACAGAGGCATAAGACTTGCCTAAGAGGGTAGCATGACTGTTGATTTGAGGCATACTATCTGTAAGTGGTCATGGTGACATTTTTTAGTGTAACAGATTGCCCCCTAAAATGCGAAGCCTGGAATAGATTTAGGGTTTTGTAATTCTAGGAAGGGTGAAGCACTTTATCATTTCAAGGATTGTCTTGTGGATGGCCTGGTTGGAACCTGCAATTTTCAACACAAAATACATGGATAAGATTATATCATCACTGAGGTAGGCATTCCCATACTCAGATTCAAAACTTTAACTAATGGACTAACTATTCTGATACAGGAATGATCTTGCAGTACATCATTTTTATAGACTTTTGTAGACACAGTATGGACGCAGCCATCTGTTTATGATTAGTCTACATAGATAATGAATACAAAACTCCTCGCAGCCCGGATGGTAGAAACTAGATCCAGGGTCTTCACTTCTACTTCCCGAATTGGTACGATTCTAGCCATGTGATTAAATGATTCGATGTCGAACATGTTAGAAACCACTTGATTACCAGTCGATGATGTAAACTGTTAACAAGCGTGAGAGAAACCACCAGTAATGTCAATGGTTCTCAAATTACCAAGCACAACCCGTGAAATGTGAATAGATGTTTTGATGTCAAACACTTCACGGAATCCTTTGATCGAAAGTCAATGATGTAAACTGATGTCAAAGGCGAGAAACCTGCCATTGATGCATGCAGACTTCAAGGTGCTGTCGATTCCTAAGTCATCTTTCTAGATGATGTGTCGATGTCGATAGAAAGTGACCCGTTGCAGGCAAGCCCGCAACACGAAATCATTGTTCAAGTTGAAGAAATGTTGCTGTAAGGACTGACTCAGGGATGGTCAAATGGATGACAAGTATTTTGCAGATGAAAGTTTTTGCTTGCAGACCTCTTGAACACATAACGACACGACAGATGGCTTGGTGACGAATAACTCAAAGTTAATCCCCGAAACCTGGTTAAAGACTTTCAAAGTGGTTTGGTCAACTGTGAGGTAAAAGATTTCCCAACCCAGGTGAATGAAAAGTGTCGTGTTCAAGAGTGGTAATAAAGTTTCTTTTGAGATAAAAGGTAACAAATAGGCTCATTCTTCTCTCTTTTCCCCCACCATTTCTGGCAAGTACCTCTTTATTTTTAACAAGCTTGAGGAGGATAACATATGCTTGATTATAAGCTCATCCTTCGGACGAGTCCAACCTAGTTTAAATTCGAACCCTAGGAAGGAGTGGTTCGTTCCTGTTTGTAATTGAACAGGTCCTTTACTGTAAAAGTTTAACGAGCCCAGTATAGGAGAAACTCGGCGTTTTTCAATTTTAGAGAGTCTGAAAAACTTAAGGAAACTCCACGTTGAACTTTTTCGTAAATTTGTGTCCCTCAAGCCCGAAAAAGTATAAAATAATACCTGGGGGAACCGCTTGATCTTGCGACCAAGGAGTACTTTCATAATAGTGTCGTCGACCTGAAAGGTAAAAAGCGATCAAGGACACGTCGTTTTATTTCCTTATCGAGTTTGAAACGACAAAAATCCGGCAATCTTTTCCTGATTTTACGGTCAGAAAAGAGCTAAAAGGGGACCGTCTTTTAATTCCGTTTTAACGAGTGTAAAAGAAACGCTCGGCGATCTTTTCATTTTTTAGGAGTCAGAAAAGGGCTTAAAAGATGACTTTGATATTTTATTTGTGAAAAAATTACAATTTCCCTCGAAATCCCTTTGTCCTGCACAAAAGCGACACATTACTCATACCTGTTTAAAATAGGCAAAAATACATTGAAAAACATCTTTTCATGGTAAAAAATGAACTAATTCACCCAAAAAACCTATAAAAAGACCTTTTACCATGTCATTTTTACCGTTTGACTTTGGAGGTTGAAAAAGGAGCTTTTGACAAGAAACTTCCCGTGGTCGCTGCGGAAAATCTGACCACGTCGGAATCGAACGCCGTCTCATCCAGGTATTTTACACATCCTACTCTGCATTTCTATCCGTTTAGAATTAATTTTTAGGTCTTAGTTTCATTTTTTGGGGGGGTTTTGGTTTTGGAATGCGCCTCTCGGCGGACGCAGGTGCCCTTCGGGTGACCTGCGTCCCCCGACTTTTTCTCATACGGGAAAACGGTCGGAAGACGCAGTCCGCCTTCAGGCCAGCTGCGTCCGGGCGCCCTGTGCTACAAAGCTGGGGTGCGTCTTCCGAGAAGTGCGCATTTCAAAACCCCAACTCCCTCAAAAAACCACCAAAAATTCCCAAATCAATTTCTAATTGCTATTTTTGATATGCAGGGCATTAATCATGTTAGACTGGAGAGAAAGAGAGCATGTAGAGGAAGATGAAGCTGCAATAAATCACCAACCTTCTCTGGATGCCCTAAGAGCATGCGGATTATACAAATATTGGACCATACCGGGCATGAGGGGCCAGGTAAGATTCTTGGAATGGCTGGTTGAGCGATGGAACGTTCAAGAACAATGCTTTTACATAGGAGGGCACCAGCTCGAGATAGAGCCCTCGGATGTATACTTTCTCACTGGCTTGCCGAACAGAGGTGAGCAACTCAGTCTTGCGGGGACTAGGCCGGGTGGCCAATCCCTTGATAGTCTCCGCGAGGATTGGTGCACACGTGGGGCTCACCATTCAAAAGGCATAGAGATAAAACACATCACTCTACCGGAACTCAAAGTCATAGCGTTCACGGTTACCAGAATTTGCGGCGCGGCCGCTTTACACATTGCTTCCGGATCCCAAATGCGGATGGCAATTGACTGTTACCAAGGCACCATTTTCAACTGGTGTGAAGCTGTGTCGGCTCATATGAAGAGCCAACTGACCAAGGCAAAGAACGGACGACTAAAGACTTTTGGATATGGGCCTATAGTCGTGAGCTTTGCCTTGGAGAGAGTTCCAATGTTGATCCCTCAGCAACTCACTGTTGATATCTTGGGTCCTCGGCAGCCAAAGCTGATACGATGGGTTGCGGTGATGGCCCGGCATCCTGACGAGGGTGCGACAGTGGTTCGATTCTCAGATAGTTACTTTCACTGGTTAGAGGACCAGGTTTTTTCGATACAGGACTTTCCGTATGCCGGAATGGATTTCAGAGGTGATCCGGACATGGTTCTTCCACAGGGAGAACAATGGGACGACAGAGGTACTTTTATTTTCACAAGTTTTCTAATTATGTATTTTTTATTTTTCATATATATCGTCTCAAAACTAACAGTAAAACTTTTCAAAATGCAGATGTTGGTCCACAGCGTCCAGCCAACCTCCGGCCTTTTGATAGACTACATCCAGCTGCACCGGTACCGGCCCCACAGGACGCGGCTGCAGAAGTACTAGCTGAGTTGGAGCATGATCTAGAGCGTCTCACGGCAGATATACCTGAGACTACTATGGATGACATTCCTATCAGGCTTCAGCGTTTTGTAGTCGCGGTCCCTGGACCGTTTAGGAGATTTTTGCGTAAGGTAGCCCGCGCAGTGGTGTCATACAGAGAGCACCACCAGTGATTGACTAGTCACTTTTGTAGTCACATGTGACATTTTGACTTTTTGTACTATCATTTTGCCGATCATAAGGTGTTTTCAACCTATGATCGAAGACGATGTATATATTTTTTGACACACTTCTATCTATATATATCACTATTACCGGCTTATCTTGTTTAACATATGTGATGAAATGTTTTTAAATTTACTTGCATGATTATCGTAAATGTCTGTCCAACATTCGAGAAGCAATTGCATCTGCTAATGTATTCAAAGACCTTGGAATATGTTGATATTCAATGTAATCAAATTCACGTTCCAAGAGACGCACTCTCAAAAACAACCTTAATAACACAGGATTCCTAATGGCATAAACTCTATTAAGCTGTAATACAACAAGTTCAGAATCTAACCTCACTGTCAAACGTCGAATTCCAAATGAAATAGATTCGGATAATAATTCAATCACTGCACTGTATTCTGCAATGTTGTTCGTTGTTTGACCGAGGCTTACCCCATGCATAGAAACTAACTCGTCAGAGGGCGAATAGATAACCCAAGCTGCGGAAGAGATGTTCCGTGTACTACGACAAGCACCATCAGCAAATCCAATATATGTTTGGAGAGGCGTCGACATCTGCAATATCAAGAGTAAAACCAAGATAAGCCAGAATAAAGACGAAAAACCACACTCTCTAAGCTAAGCACACTGACTAAACTAACACACTTGCTAGCTAGAAAGAAAATCTAACCTATCTAAAAATTTCTCCATTCCCATCATTTAAGCATAATACCTCTTTAAGTAAAGTCCATTTCTGGGTTTACCCAAAGAGTCCCCATCAAAGTCAACTAGCTCATAAGCCCCTTTTGCTAGCTTTCGCTTTACAATGTAGGGCCCATGCCACATGGGAACGAATTTTCCGGCACCTAGCTTATCGTTAGCTTGATCATATAATAGTACTAGGTCTCCTTCCGAAAAACTTCGAGGGGTTACATTTCTATCATACTGAGCTTTCATTCGTTTCGCGTGAGTCTCGATTGCCAATGTAGCGTCACGTCGAGTCTCATCTAATTTAGCCAAGTACAATAAACGTGTCTCCTCTTCGGAAGTAGCTGGAAGTAATTCGACAGCCATTTGAAGTGATGGGATTTCGCATTCAATGGGTAACACAGCTTCTAAGCCATAAACTAGCTGGAAAGGAGTGAACCCTGTTGAATTTTTCACTGAGGTTCGGTATGCCCATAGCGCTGAAAATAACATGTTGTGCCAATTCGACCGATGAACACCAATGGTTCGTCGGATCATGGTAACTAGAACTTTGTTGATAGACTCAACCAAACCGTTGGCTTGCGGATAATAAGGAGTAGAGCTATCGTGGCGCAAACCAAGCTGGCTTGTAAGCTCAGTCATCATGACATTTCGAAAATGGCTCCCATGGTCAGTAATGATTGCTTGTGGGACACCAAACCTAGTTATGATATGATTGAATACGAAAACTGCAGCTGTTTTGCCGCTTGCGTCGAATGTAGGCATCGCCTCGGCCCACTTAGTAAAATAATCAACCGCAAGGATGATATACGCATGCCCCCCGGCCGAGTGAGGGTTACAAGTAATAAAGTCGATACCCCATTTGGCGAATGGACCAACGGCAATTATAGGGTGGAGAGGAGCAGGTGGAGCGCGCATCTTGCGATCAAACACTTGACAGTTGTGGCACTTCCTGACTGCAATGATACAATCTTTAAACATAGACGGCCAGAAATAACCAGCGCGCAACACCTTCTGAGCTGTGGCATACCCAGACATATGACCGCCACATGCTCCAGAGTGACAATCATTCAAAACCCTCTCAGCCTCTTCGTGAGTTAAACAACGTCGAAAAACTAAGTCTGCCCCCCGGCGATAAAGTGTATCTCCAATAATTTTGTATGGCTGGGATTGAAACCGAATTTTTCGACGTTCCGCTTTGGAAGCTTCAGGCCGAAAGGTTTGGGTTTGGAGATAAATGATTATATCCCCGTACCACGGATCTACAGTACTGATAAGAAACAAAGATTCGTCCGCAATGGACTCCTCTGCCACAGTCTCTGTGTCAGCACTCGGGAAATCACACATCAATTCCGCAAAAACTAAGGATTTCTTAGACTTGGACTTCTCGAACTCCAAGTCGAACTCTTGCAGGATAACAATCCATTTAGAGTACTTGCCCCCTAGCAGTTGTTTTGTCAAAATATAAATCATAGGGTTGCAATCCGAAATAACTGTAGTTTTGCGGAGAAGAATGTAGTGACGGAAACGCTGGACAGCTTGAACGGCTGCCAGGGCCAATTTCTCCACATGCGAATATTTTAGCTCAGTTGGATTCAAGGTCCTACTAAGATAATATATCACATGCTCCGCTCCGAATTCATCTTCTTGAACTAACACCATTCCAATGGTGGAATGCGAAGCTGCGAGGTATAAGAAGTAGTCTTGGTTGTAGTTGGGAGGATGCAATAACGGTGCATGGGTCAACGCGTGTTTAAGTGCATCAAAAGATTGTTGGGCAATCTCGTCCCAAAAGAATTGTGCGTTCTGTTTCAACAACCGTGTAAAACCTTTAGTGACCTCGGCGTAGTTTGGGATGAATCGGCGTAAAAAGTTCGCTTTCCCTTGCAAACTTTGGAGTTGGCGCAAACTCGAAGGAGGAGGCAATTTGATGATAGCCTCGACTTTCGAGGGATCGACGCGAATGCCGGCTTTTGAAACAACAAATCCCAGCAATCGACCTGTTTCTATACAGAAAACACACTTGTGGGGATTCAACCGAATTCGATAATGCCTACACCTCATAAAGATTGCTCGTAGGTGGACAAGGTGATCAGCTCGATGTAAAGAATGAGCAGGCAAATCATCGAGATAGGGTTGCACAATGTGCTTGATATCATGAAATGCATAAGACATCGCCCGTTGAAAAGTGGCCCTGGCATTCTTAAGCCCAAAAGGTAACTTGCAATAAGCAAATGTCCCCCATGGACAAATGAATGCCGTTTTTGGTTGGTCGGCAGGTAGAATATTGATTTGATTATAGCCCGAAAAACCATCCATGAAGGAAAACATTTCACTTCCGGCACAATCATCAATAATTTGATCGATATAAGGCGTAGGATAGTTGTCTTTTGGACAAGCTCGATTTATATCCCTATAGTCGATACAGATTCTTATTGTTCCTTGTTTCTTGTTGACCGGAACAATATTCGATACCCAATCCGTTAACGGGATCGGATAAATGAAACCTGCTTTCAACAGCTTTTCGACTTCTGCTTTAATCGCAGCCGCTTTTCGAGGGTGAATTTGACGCAACCGTTGCCGGACGGGTTTAGCATCCGGGTAGGTCTTTATTTCATGAATAACAATGGCAGGATCAATTCCCGGCATTTCCTCGTAAGACCAGGCAAACACGTCGCGGAATTCTTGGAATAGGGCCTTGTAAGTTTGGATTTCTTCTTCAGTACATGCGGCACCTATATGAATGTTTTCCTCGATTCCGGGCTTCACTGAAATATCAATGGGAATAGTACGAGAAATATTCCCTAAATTCAGCTCTGAATCAGAATGTTTCGTTGGATCCTGAGCGTCTTTGACATATTCAGCGGTAAAGATAGATCATTTTCAAATGCATCATCCTTAGGTAAAAACGAAGATCTGTGATGGAGATCTTCCCATGGTAGATCGTCTACACTTAGGATTTCGCGAAGTTGTTCGTCAGATGACACGACTTCGGGAAACGTTATCCGTTCTAAGGGTGAGGTGAAAAGTGACTCTTCACTGACCACATTCATTTGGTCGACTTCGGTTGAATGAAAGTCAGTAAAAGACATGAGAGCTTCATAAGCAATTTCATATGGACTCAAAGGCATAACATCACCGAGTGAGTCTATCTCAGAGTCAGATGGGACGAACCAAGGATCATCATAAATAATGTTTTCTGATGTAATCATATGAATGGTTGCAAACGAAGGATCTGCGCTGAGTGGAGGGAGAGGAAAAGTTCCCAGTAAACCGGAATCCTTAACTAAACCTACACCAACGTCCCTATAAGGGATTGTCGTTTTACCAACATGCTGGATACTCTCTGAAGAGGCTGGGTCGGATGAAAAGTATGTCAGCTGATCAATAGTCACGATCTTACCGTTATGTGGAAACTTAATTACTCTGAAGACCGATGAAACGACCGCTGTCATAGCATATGACCAACTTCGACCCAAAAGAAGGTTGTAGTCTAGAGGGGCATCAACCACTTCCACATCCAGACTAACGGTTTTACCTTCAACCCCTATAGGCAATTCTTGTAGAATACCAAACGGACGGAACCCACGGCCATCAAAGGCCTTAAGGATGGTGGGGGATTGGTTCAACGAAGGAGAACCAAGCGATCTCCAACATTGAATCGACATAATACACGTAGAAGCTCCCTCATCAATCACAGTCCGATGAATAGGCCTGTTTTTGACTATCACTGGAATTTGGAAAGCCATTTGATGGGGGAGACGTGGTGTACTATTTTCTAGATCAAAGATCATTAGGTTCGGGTCCTGAACATCGACAGCTCCGATAGCCGACAAAAGCAATTTTCGTTGTGCTGGGCATGATTGCAGCACTTCGAGTGCCGACATTGCTGAAGGTGAAACAGCTAAGTCCTCAACAATGTTGTAATTCTGGGCTGCTCTCGCATGTGGATTGAAAGCAGACCTTCGAAGTACACCCTTGGCGGGCGGCTTAATCACTAAGTCTGGGTTAGGTTTTTCGATCTGTAGTGGATCGGAACCAGGAGCTGAGGTTGATGGGTTAGAGTGAGAAGATTCTGCTTCCTTGCCATCAACAGGAGCCTTACTACCATAATCTTGCGATCGAGTCGCAATCCTCACATGAGACATCATCAAAATGGGTTCTTCACTGGCATTCGAAGAAGAACCTATCATCTTATTCTCCTGCTCTGGAAATGGATTCTTTAACACAGCAGGAGTGGGAGAACCTTTGACTATTTTTACAACCTCGGCCCGATGAGGGCAATCTCTCGTAAAATGATCCTCTTCACAAATAAGACAAGGATATCGAGGTTTGCGTTTTTCGTCATTGGTTTCCGACTTTTCAGTTTTCTCCTTTGGAGCCTTGTCTGCTTTAGCCTTCTTCTTTCCTTTCTTCTTTCCACCGTTTTTTGATTTGGCCGTAGATGACTCTACAGCGTGAATGTCGGCGGTAAGTTCAGGAGGAGAAGACTCTCCTGTCGGAGAATCAGGCAAAGTGATTATTGGAGTATTGGAGGCCTTGGAAGACTTCTTCTTACTCTTCGTAGTCACGATACCAATCATACCATCAGCGGCATGAGATCCCGAAGGAGCAGCAGCGATTTGATTCGACTTTGGAAGATCCAGAATCTTCTCGTGTAACGTACCCGACTGAGTGTAAACTAAGTCAAGGTATTGTGCCTGAGCAATGACTTGCTCCTCAGTAACTACTCCGGCCTTAGCGACATCTTCAGTAATCTTCGGTAATAATGATTTGACAAACCATTCAGCTAAGATTTGGTCCGGGATAAAAACTTTCACTAATCGCCTTCGACGTCTCCACTCATGAATGTGATCAGAAATATACGTGGACGTCGATTGTTTTAGTGAAGTTAATAACTCCGTGCCGTTATCGTATCTGACCGGCAACTGAAAGTGAGTTAAGAACGAGGTAGCTAACTGGCTAAAGTTGTAAAAAGAGGCCCGTGGTAACTCAATGTACCACTTGGCCGCGAGACCAATGAGTGTACGCTGGAAAAGACGTAAGCGGATGGAATCATCTGAGATAGAATTCGAAGCACACCAGAGGTGGTAAGTCATCACATGATTGGACGGATCCTCTCCAGACTTACCTTCGAACTTGGGTATATCACTGGGCAACTTATTTGGCATTGGCGGCCAGAACTGAAGATATTGAATTGGATCGTTCGTTAGGCGCGTCAAGTCGGGTAAATCTAAAGTTGCAATAAACGGTAACTGCCGGTTAGGATCTCTAAAACTCTGGGTCACAATACCAGCCCCAGGAGGAGGATATCCAGGATAACTAGGAACAGGAGTCGCATTTGGGATATTATATCCTCCTGGAAAACCAGGATTAACCGGACCGTACTGGGGTTGTTGAGGTTGTTGATAAGTGTACCCAGGATACGGTTGATACTGGTAAACCGGTTGTTGGACAGCTTGCCCAGGTTGGTACTGTCCCTGGTACGGAGGTTGAACAAATTGAGGTTGAGTAGTCACAACCGTACTTATACCAGGCTGACCTACAGGCATCTGGACCGTGGTTTGAATCGTAGATCCAGACAACGGTAAAGATGTCTGAGGTGCAGTAACAGGGACAGTAGAAACTGGAGCCGTCGATACTCCAGAAGTAAGTATGGTAGATGTAGCGGTAGTTGCAGCAGCCGTTTGAGATGGAGTACTAGGTGCAATTGCCGGCTGAGTAACTACCGAAGCTACAGAAGCTTGAACATTGGGCTGGACAGGTTGCGGTTGCTGGGTTGGACCAGAAACTACGGGTTGTCCAGCTTGAGGAAGCATTTGTACACTTGGCTGCAACACCTGTTGACCCTGTGAGGGATCCCACACTAACATTCCAGGGTACTGACCCGTAACAGGTTGAGGGTACTGAGATCCATAACCAGATTGAGGGTAGGATTGATAATTGTAAGGTGCAGTTCCCATACTTGGAACATATGACTGACCTTGAGGCGGTTGATAACCTTGATTTGAGTATTGACCTTGAGGTTGATAACCTTGAGGTAAATACTGATACTGGGGTTGACCTTGACCTTGAGGTTGGTATCCTTGAGGTTGATAACTTTGGGGTTGATACCCTTGAGGTTGCCATCCTTGAGGTTGATATTGATACTGAGGTTGACCTTGGGGTACATATTGAGGCTGAGGTTGACCTTGAGGTAAGTATTGCACCATAGGTACATACTGACTTTGAGGTTGCCCCCCAGACACAATTTGTGTACCTTGAGGTTGCCCCCCAGGCGTTAACTGCGGTTGCCCCCCAGGCGGTAATTGGCCACCTTGAGGTTGGGAAACGGGAACTGAACCTGACATCATGTAAATGTCTCCTACACCCAATGGTATATTACCACTGTTTCCAGCAAATAACCCATGATCAATGGGTTGAGGAGATGCCCCCGCAAAGGTACCAGAAAGTGACTGATACCCAGTGGGGACAGAAGGACCGCCGTGTAAAAAAGATTCAGGACTTTGTGTAAACACGGACGACTGACCAGACATATTTACAGGAGTATGAATACCTCCGGGTGGAAAAGGAGTACGAGGTGTGGAAAAACCGACTGAGTTGTCTAAAAAATTGGTTAACGCAAGGTACCAAGAAGTACTTCTAGGAGGACTGTAAAAGATGGATTCACGCTCCCTTAGATCAATAGTAAGTTGACCTTCAAGGTGAGAGACACCTATATCTTCTTCTGGAGCAAGTTCTTCTATAGCAATCAAACCAGAAGGTAGATTTTCGGTGATAATTCTTTCTATTCTCGGTGAATCAGGGACACTAGAAGTTGGAGTAACAGGTTCGGAAATTTCAGGTTCTTCGCCTGTTTCACTGGCAGATGAAAAACTACCAGCAAGCTCGGAAACTGTAACAGTTTCGGGATTGTAACCTGTTTCTAAACTTTGGTAATCTGGATGGACTACCAAGGAAGATTCTCCTTCTTCAGGTGAACCTACTCTACTGTCACTAGGAGGAGTTACAAGGACCTTTAACCCTTCTAAATTACCCGGGTCGTCTCGAGGAGGGGATCCCCTAAGTCTACGGGATCTTCTCAACAATTCGGCCACAGAAACAACTTCAGGAGACTGGCCCCGAAGTCTACGGGACTGTCTCGGTAATTCCGCCACAATTAAAGATTTTTAACTACAACACATGAAAACAAAGTAAAAATTTCAAATCAAACCACCTAAAGTCTTCTAAAGAAGCAAACAAATTTGAAGCACACGCCTAAATAATCTAGAGCGTCAAACCACACACAAACAGTAGTCTTCCGGACCAAAAGCGCTAGTTGGTGATTAGGCCCAACCTCGCAGGATTCAGTGCAGAAATGGCGGGTGGAACAGTTACCCCGGCAACCTGCTTAATGAATAGACCGGCACAAGTTCCTCCACTTTAACCGTCTCGAAGTGAAGTGAACCCCCCGGAAAATCCAAGTGAGTATAACCGACGTCTGCTCCAGGTACAGTGGGACCTTCCCTCCACCGTCACCTCGGTAGAACCCTAAAGATTATGGTCACTAAAGTTACCAATCACAACAATTACACCTGGGGGAACAGTCTAAACTCCGACAGCACGCAAGGGCAGAGTAGCAAGCTCCAATCCCCTTACCGGCTCCTTGACAACAATCCAAGGTTTACCGATAAGTGACCCCTGGCTCCTCGACAATGGTTAATCCGAGGTTTACCGTTTGTAATATGTACTGTCTGGCGTCGTTCCCAACGAGGGAGGAATGATCCCCTCACTGGTTCGGACACGAGCTCGTGCTTCTCCTTTAAGAGGAGCTTTCCCAGAGTATAACTGAAACAATTGGATTTAATCTACTCAAGATAAACTATCTGTTTGGTTTTGTAGTCTTGGAGAGTTAAGTACTCACCTACTCCAAGACCCTAGCCTAAGCTATGTTGGTGTTTCAGAGCCCTAGAAAAATAAAAATTACTAGATTGATTTTAATTTAAGCGTTACTTTTAAGGTTGTTTCTTAAGTCAAAAGGTGATGGAAGTGAAACCAGTGGTGTGTTGACTCGACTCGAAACCACTACAAAATGCACCTAGGATGATTTACCCACTACTTTACTTTTTCGATGAATTGCTTAACTAAAAAGTTGAGAGAATGCAATCTTTATAAAAGCAACTTCTTAATTGAAGACAATCAAAGAAACAATTCGTTTGTCTTTTCCAAGCATAAAAAACATGACCGCTCTTTACATGCACGAAAAAACTCTTTTTCTCTTTCAAAAACAAAAAGCTACTTGAAACAAGACTTTTAAAGAAGATGTTTTTGTATTTTTCTTATAATAAAGCAAATAAATCTAATATAACCAAAAATCAATCTTAACAACTATTAAAATCTATGAAAATGCACTCATAAGCAAACTAAAAGGTAAATTTACTCTAAGCAATCTTAACGAGGCCAAAACCAACAATGATTATTCTAAGGTGTTTTACTTGATCACAATCAAATCAAGGACTAGCTTATTGCAGAACCAAAAACTAGTCAAAACAAAACTCTAATCTTTTTGTTCTTTTGTAAAATGGAAATCAACACTTTATAAACAAGTAATTCGAAATTTGACCCAAAACAACTTAAATGGCAAGCTGCTCACACAAGGAGACTTTACGACAGGCCCGACTTCTAAGAAGGCTGACTAACCAGAGAGATCTAAGGCTGGACAACTTTCTACCGTCAAAGTCACTACAGGACCTATTGAAAAATCAAACCCTAGGCCTAAACTTCGTTGAAATCCACTAAAACACTCAAAGCTCACAAAACAAGTCTAGGTGAAAATTCTTGACAGGGTACTAAAGGATCTGGGTAGAAAATACTAAGAAAAATCAAAATCTAAAAGCAATTAAAGCAAAAAATGGACTTTTCTTAAATTTTACAGGAAGACGCAGGCAACCCGTTATAACAGGTGCGGGCCCGCTCTGTGCAAACGGCAACAGCGCGTCCAAAGACGCACTGTGCAGTACTCAGAGGGTGCGTCCTTCTAGAAAAGTTGAGAAAAACCAAATCTAACTAAATCTGAAGCTAAGCCACCCAAATACTAATTCTCACAGTAAAAAACCAGAAAATAAAAGTGATTTTCACAGAGCAAAGTTCACACAAAGGAAAAGACTCTCTCATTAATGGATTCCCCAGTGGAGTCGCCAATTTGTCGTGGCGGAAAAAGTCGTTTGTGCGGACACAACTGACCTCCCTAGGAGTCTAAACTCTCTAGCGACAAACAAGACAAAATGGAGTGATCTTTCTCTAAATATACCTTTTAAAACATGAAAACTACAAGTGTTTAGGCTTACCTTATTCCAAAACGCGGTTGTTGTAGTCCGTCCTTGCCGATCCGGATGAGCTCCTCCTTCAAGTCAATTCCTGCAACCACAAACAATCAAACAATTACCAAGCACTTGCATTTCATATAATAAAACATATATTCAACATGCAGACCAAGGAACACATGAAATAACTCATTAACACAAGCTATTGAGAAAAATAAACCAGTTTGTATTAATAACGAAACAAAGAAACTCTTACAACCTGGCCTTGGTGTTGTGCAAGTTCCTCCCAGGGTCCATCAAGGGTTTTCCTCTACTTTGACAAAGCTCACCCACTTCCAAGTAGAATCAAGCAAAGACAATCTCTCCTCACAAGGTTCTAAATGGGAGTCCTAATTCCTGCAGCATTTACCCAAAGAAAATGTATAGCTCCAACCTCTCCTCCCTCTGGCTCAATGTCTTTATTTATAGTGCTGTAAAGAGGTTATTCAGGTCCACCATCAATGGGATAATCCCCCTCTTTGGGTGGGATAGCTCCCTTATTGATGGGATAAGTTCCCCCTTAATAGAGATACATGAACCAACTGGAGGCGCATCCAAATCATCAAATCGACCTCTAGAAAGTTCTAGAAGTAACCACAAGTAACTTTTTTAAGATGAAACTCGCGCATTTTGCCTTTTACAGAAGGACGCACCTGTCCCTTAACATACAGAGCGTCCAAGGACGCACCTTTTGTGAACATGGTCAGCGTCCCCGCAGGTAAGGCTAGAGAGAACCTGCGACCCCAGAGATAAACATATTTTTTACAAGACTTTCTCTCTTCTTTGAGTTTGAGATGGATAACAGAGGCATAAGACTTGCCTAAGAGGGTAGCATGACTGTTGATTTGAGCCATACTATCTGTAAGTGGTCATGGTGACATTTTTTAGTGTAACAAGGCTATTTGGTATCACTTGGTTTAACCTTTTCGGGCACCTCTATGGTCCTTGTCCTCAGCTTATACTATTTGTGGACCTCATAAACAGCTGAATCATAGCCTTGTTTGAAGTCAAACGACTCACCAGACTGAGTCTGAAATTGATTATAGTCATGCTCATCTTGGTCTTCTTGGGTCAGGAATACTTGTTGTTCACTTTTCAAACCCATCAAGTTTATATGAGTGTTTTCTGTCTGCTCACTAGATGTGGATGCTTCTGTATAGTTTTCTTGGAAAGGGGGCCTTATATCCTGGTCTGGGCTAGACCTACCAGCGTTTTTGTTTTGAGTTTTCCTAAAATTTGGGTTCCTTATGGTATTGGGCTGTTGTCCTTCCCATATAGATTTCCTTTCAACGCTTTCCACTCTATCTCCCAGCTTGTGCATGCCACTGATAATTGCATCCAGCTTTTGGTCTAAGGCTGAGGGTTCTTCCTTAAAGGTGGTTCTTCTCTCAGTTCTAGCTTTGTTTCTTTTGGCAATCAGATTTGCCTCTACGCTAACTGCAACATCTTGCATGTCTGCTAGGCTTTGAGGGGCTCTTTCCCTTAAATGATAAGCCATGTCAGTATCAAAACCATCAGGGAATTTATACAAAGCAAGATCAAGTGGAGGCCTGAAGTTCTGTGGTATTGCATTATAAATAGTGTTAAATCTTGCACAATAATCTAAGACAGCCTCTTGAGGGCCTATTTTGATGGTGTCATATTCAGATAATATGTGCAAGGGATATTTCTTTTTCTCCCATCTATTAATAAATGTTTGGTAAAGGGCCTCTGGGTTAGCTATGGAATTTGCAGCAAGGCTTCTAAACCAGGGCCTTACATCTCTTGTTAAACTTTGGACAAAAATCTTCATTCTTTCACTGTCATCATCTATCTCGTAGTTCTCAAAATAGTCTTGCATCTTCTTGGTATGTTGCAGGGCTGTGCAAGAACCAGTACCATCAAAATATGTGATTTTAGTTTGATAATCCTGAGGTATAGCCCCTAGATTTGCTGGTAACTGCAATGGTGCATATCTGTTAGTCATATTTATAGGGATAAGTGGAGCTGCAGGGATAAATGGAACGACTGGAACAACGGTAATAATAGTGGTAACGGGAGTATGTGTAGTGAATGGAATTGTGGAAGGAGTGCTTTGAGAGGAAGTAGGGTTTGAACGAAATAAAACTTTGACAGGGGTTGGAAAATAGCTAGGCTGAACTGTTTTAGGGCTGGAATTAGCAAGGTCTCCTTGTTTTTGCTTGCTGAGGTTTCTAGAGATTAAATTGGGATTTTCAAAAAGAGCTGGTGGAATTGGGTCTGGGTTTGACCTGGTATTATGTATTTTCTTCTTAGGAGCCAGCTTCTAACTTCTTTTTTGGAATTTTTTGAAAAAGTCCCGAGTGGAGTCGCCAATGATGTTATCACTCAGGTTGTCCCTTGGCTCCTTAAGGGATACGGCCGAGGTAACCACAAACCAATCTTTGGACTGCAGGTGCTAGCCTACCTGCAATCAAAGAGGGCTCTCTCTTTATGATTTAGCTTTGTTAATGATGATTTTAGGCTAGCTATAGGCTTCTTTGGGTTTTTTTTAAGTTTTGGTGGGATGATCGATGTTTTCAAGTAGGGAGGCATGCATAGTGTGAGAGGTTCAAACCATTGGGCATGGAGTCATGGAAATGGGCTGCTGGTGCGTTTTCTTGGTCACAAGAGGAATATAGAGCAAGATAGCTACACATGAAACAATATTTTAAGTTAAAGGATGAAATGAAGGCTAAGGAATGAAAGGCAACTAAGAATCTCTCATTCAGCTTAACAGAGGGGAGGTGAGTGAACTATATCTAGGAGCAATCAAGAATTCCTAAATAACAGTCACACATGAATGAAACAGAGCAAATACGAGCCATGAGGAATTCATATTTATGCCTGAATCAGAAGAAAACATATAGAAGTCACAGAAATTGAGCATAGAGTGCAGCCACGCAAATTCTAAACTAATCTTTCTTTCTGTAACTTAGATGGTGATATATGTATGATATATATATGAATCGAAAAACAGAGGTAAGAAACACTTATTGGGCCATGTAGCAGTGCAAGAATTCTATATTTCACTCTTCAACCATTAATAACACAACAGACAGTCCATCCTCCAAGCTTTTCAGCAGTCTTTGATTATAGAAATTCTCAAAACATACAGTGCGAGTCCAGCATGAGGATTATCAACCAACCAACCCTTTAAACAATGAATTAGGGTGGTTTATATAGGGAAAATATCTAAAATATCTATTACAGCAGATCTTAAACAGATCTGAGGGAAATGAGTTCTTTAATCTAATCTTGTCGCGGAATTAATGCAGGAAGATATCTAAGTGCTGCGCTGGGGCAGCCGCCTCAAAAATGAGTCGAAATCTGTCCTTATGGCTCTGTGTTGTTCATTTAGCCATAACTGTGCTTTGGGCTTTGATCCCCTGCTCTTGAGTGGTTTTGATGTGCATTTAACTGTGATCTGAGAGCCTTTAAATGGCTTCACCGCTTCCTTTGACTTTGCTTGGGGGCCTTTAATGTTCACCTGCTTTGATCTGATACTCTTTACCGTTTGCTGATACTCTTCAATTTTTTCAAGGCTTCATCTTTTCTCTGATACTCTTTAACACTTGAATTGGGCTACTTTCTCTCGATTTGATATGCTTGAAACTGTCAAATCGCCCCTTTTCTGCCCTTTCAAGGCAAGAATGGCTGCTGCAAATGACTTCCGTGGCCTCTGGAATGCTATCGGCACTGGCCGATTTGAATAGGAATCATAAATGAAGAGTCTCTGTCAAACTGCGAGTTTTCGGGCCTGCTGGTAGCCGAGCGATATGAAGCTCTCCATTTTGGTCATTTTTTCTTAGCTAATCGTGCATCGAAAACTGCCTCAGTTTTTCATTCCAGGCTCTCTTTGCTACGATTTGTGCCCTTCGCGCCTTCCTTTAGTGATGATGTCAGTATGACGTTAGCAGTGGGTCCCAGTACGGCAGTGACGTGGCAGGGTGATGTGGCAGGTTGACGTGGGAGTACGGCGGGGATTAAATAGGAGATCGACAATCGGAGGGGACAGGGGGCGATTGCTTTTATATGTGCGGGGCGATGGGAGCGATTGCCGATATCGGACAAAGCAATAAGGCATGCGCCTGTGCAAAAATGGGAAATATTGCGGAAATGAGTGGATCGCGATGCGATATGCTTTCGGGTGCGATAGCAATATCGCATCGGCAGATGAGAGGGGGGATATATATACAGGTACAGAAACTTGCGACTACCAATCGCGAAATCGCATCGACTAAGTGATATCGGGGAGATAAAAAGGGGGACGGGCCAATGAATGAATGTTGCGACCTCCGACAGCAATATCACGTCGAAGGAGAGAAAAACTCATCGAAGGAGGGTTAATGCGGTCAGAAAAGGATTTTTAAAGCTTTGGAAGGGTTCTTAATGCATCGGAAGGAGTCCGATAGCATTTGATGGGGGTTTTTCTGTTTTGGAAGGGGTCCAAACACCTTAGGAAGATGGTTTTTGAGCGAAATGAGGGTTCTTACTAAGTTTCAAGTAAACTTAGTAATTCCCAAGCATACTTATGCTTATATTTCAACCAGAGGAGGGGATATGTAAATAATGGGGATTTTTACCATATATTTTTAGTATGGGAAGGAGAAAAATAAGGAGGTATTTTACGTAATAGAGTTAGGAGTTAACATGAATTTTGTGAAGAAAGCACTAAGTATGTAAATCTTAGGCTATTTAAGGGGGAAAATGACTCATAGAGGAAGTATGAACACTCCTTGAGTAAAGTAGATCTTTACCAAGGAAAATGGTACGGAAAATGATGAAACTAAGAGGTATCAAGCAGATCTTGACCTCTTTGGGGAGGTTAGTGAATGATTTGGGGAACAAGAAGAAGGGGGAGTTAGTCATGCCTCGTTTGAAGTCCTTCAAATGAAAAACTGCCTCAAACTCGTGATATGAATAGATATGACACTTGAAAAGATGAAATGGGTCACAAGCCATGATTCTGCAACCACAAAACTACCTACCCAACCTACTCACCTAGCATTTTCTCTTCTTGTTGGTTTGGGTGCACTTGAACTAGCATACCCAGCTTTTCATTCTTTTCTTCTTGTTTTCCACCTATCTACATCTACACTTATTTCATTCAGGGGCTCAGATTAAGCTGTTGAGCACCCTTGTTTCTCTACCTATCTACAAATCTTCCAAGATTAAGCTATTTGGACAGATAATGATTCTCTATACTATACAATAGGAAATTGAAACCTAGGGAGACCAAGATTAAGCTGTTTGGCCTTCCCTTAACTGAAAACTCATAAAAAATGGGTCAACTCATAAAAAATGGAACATAGAAGTGGCACTTAGACTAGCACACTCTCATGGAAACTTCTTTGGCCTCTGTAGCAAATATGGAACATTGCAGCATGCAAAGTATGACATATTTGGTATGTAAAAATATCAATCATGAAAGATGAATACCTGTTGCAATAGGAGGCTAACAATATACACAAAGACAGACCTTCAAAACGCTCAAAAAATTCTTGCAAACATTGTGTAATAGCCAAATATGTCAAAAGATAAGAGTTAACCCAACATGAAAAAGGGAACAAAGTGCTACAATAGAGCTCATGGAATAAGCTCTAATGTTTGTGACAACAATATAAAATACCAAGGAAGGCTCTGAAATTGAATGTAAACCCAAATTTTGGAGGGTATTGTAGCAACTACAAGGTGACACACTCATTAAACTCCATCTTCTCTATATTGGTTAACTCCTTCTTTATAGAGACTTGGTTCTTCATGGACTATTGATTTAGCATGTAGATTACTTTGGCCTTCCCACTTATCCCACAAATAGACATGGTCCCATTTGTACCTTCTCGGTTGAAAACAACATAATATTCAACATAATCACAATGTTTCGAGTTAGGAAGGGTAGTGTAGCTCACGAGCTTAAGATTTTCAGAGTAATTTTTCATCTCTTGTGTTGTTCCACTACCAGCAGGCCTTGACAGTACCCCAACATAGTCACGCAGGAAAACAAACATTGCTTCATTGCTAGCAAGCTTGGAGAGTACCCCAGTAGAGTTGTTTGCTTCACCTCTCTTTGCAGGAAGAATTTCTCTTCTTTCACCTTTATTTATTTATTTAAAGAGAACTATGCATCGACACTTATTTATTTTGGGGCAGAAGAGGGATCCCGATTATTGAGATAAGGAGAGGTTACTCCTTCAGAGAAGCATATAGAAACCTCTGATTTAGGTTCCTCATTTAGATTTTTCTCCTTCTGTATTCATACTAGTTGTATAATCTTGAAGACACCAAAACAAAAAAACAGAGTATAGGTATGAGGTTTTCGGACTAGAGATGTGTTCATGGTTAGACCAAAACTCTCCTTATGGACGGATCGTATTTTCCTTCAAAACTTCATCAGCCAAAAGATGTAACTAACACAAGGAAGATAGGAAGAAGGCTAGCCAAATATTGAAACGTCACAAGACTCTTTATAGTTTGGCCACACACATACTTAGAAGCCACAACATGTTCATGCATAACACCTATTCACAAAACAAAACCAAAACAAAATTCTATCAAACAAACAAACAACGAAAGAAAAACTATGTACAAAGTGTAGGGCACAACCCCATATTTTCACTGCAAATAATTTTTCAAGTCTTGGCCATTGATAGGGAGAGAGTCAATCTTCTTGTCAAGTGATTAAGGATGATAAGTGTGTTACCCAAGATTTTTGTGCATTGTGAATGGCCCAATCCATAGGGACAAAAACTTAGTGTGTTTGCCTTTATACTCGTGGGATTTATCCCACTTTAAGACTAAGCCACCCACACTGAAGTTGTTTTCCCCTATAGACTTCTTGTCAAACCACCTCTTGACATGATTATGGTGAAGTGAAAATTTTTCTTTTGCTTTCAACCTTTCTTCCTATAGCTTATGAAGGGTATCAATCCTATGTTGAACTAACAGACATGGCTTGCCTTAGGATTCTTGTGAGAGTTAGAGAGTAGGAAAGTGGATGTTGGGAGGGAGGATGGCTTCTTTTCCGTACATCAAGGAGTAAGAGGAGGTGTTCAAGGAAGGTTTCTGCATGACTCGGTCAGCCCATAAGGCATTTACCAAAGTGGAGTGCCAGTTTCACTGCTTAGAGAATATTATCTTTTTGATGATATGGATTAGATTATTATTCGTGGATTCAGCGAGATCATTCCCCTGCATAAAATAATTAGTTGAATGTTTCAATATGATACCATTTTCCAATGAAAAATCATACAGTCTTAACAATGAAAAGTATGTTACATTGTCGAAAACAAGTGAAGTAGTAATGTCGAACCTAGAGATGATGTTCGACTGCATAAATATATAGACTTCCTGATCATTCACCTGTTTGAATGGAATTTATTCTATCCACCATGAAAAATAATCTATCATATTAAGGATGTAGTGGTATTTCTTTGATGAATGTGGGAAAATTCCCCAATAATGTCGAAGCCCCACTGTTGAAAAGGTTCTTCCACTGCAATGGGATGCAATGGGGCAGTTGATTTATTGTTTCTACCAGTAAACCTTTGACATATCAGACACTTGTGGGAGTAAGCATGAGCATCTCTGAATAATGTGGGCTAGTAAAACCCATCCGACATAACTTTATGCATTGTAGTTTTACCTACAAAGTGTCCCTCGGTTGGTCCATCGTGGAGATCACGCAATACCTTTTCTGAATCATGTGCTTCCAAATACCTGAGAAATAATCCATTATGGTGCTTTCTAAATAGCATCTCATAAACCAACTGATAAGATAATACTTTAAGTCTAAGTACCTGTTGGGAACGGGTCCCCTACGGTCAATTTTGGGTTTAAAATCCCAAGTTTTGGAGCAGAAAGCCCAAGTTTTTGTATAAAAAGTGTAAAGTCTCCGCATTTTGTGGTCACAGAGCACGAATATGTGAAGTGTCATAAATGTTTTCTGCCCTTTATTTATGTAAGTCATGTCGGCTTTAGGAGATCTACCCATTTTCCATGGACCATGGGACTGTGGGTTCTCTAATTTCTAAGTTACAAAACTACTGGGATAACACAATAGGAGATAAGGTTGTTGAATTGCTCCAAGAATATCAAGACTTATTCCATATGAAGTTTTCAGAGTTAAAAGGGATAATAGGGGACCTGGGAATTATGAGATTTACATTGAAACCAGATGCAAAGCCGATCAAGAAGAGGCCTTACCGCCTCAATCCGAGTATAAAGAAAGGGTCCGCTTAGAGTTGGAAAAAATGCTTGTGACGGGTATTATTAAACCAGTATAAGACTCTGATTGGGTGAGCCCAATAGTAATTTAGGAAAAGAAGCAGAAGGATGAAATAAGGATATGCTCAGATCTCAGGAAGCTAAATGATGCTTGCATGCATGATCCATTTCTGACTCAGTTCACAGATGAAGTGTTAGATAATGTAGGAGGATAGGAAGCATCTTTGTTCATGGATGGCTTCTCGGTGTACCATTAGATTAAGATCACGAAGGATAGAAGTAAGCAACCTTCGCCACGGAGTGGGGGTGATTATAGTATACTATAATGCCTTTTGGACTGAAGAACACGTCGGTTATCTTTTCGCACATAGTCATTGCCGTGTTTAAGGACTTCATTCACAAGTTTCTGGAGGTATACTTTAACGATTGGACGACATTTGGGTTGGTAACATGCCATGTAGCCAGCCTACAATGGATGTTGGATACATGCCAGAGGTATCATATCGTGCTCAATTTGAAGAAATCTTTGTTCTTTGTTCCTTTCGGAATCTTGCTAGGACATGTGGTGTGCAGACAAGGATTAATGGTCGACCTAGCTAAGATAATTGTTATAATTAACTTTGAGGCACCAAGAAGTGTGAAACAGTTGCACGCAACATTGGGGCATACGGGATACTATAGAAATTTCATTAAGAGTTATACCCAGATTACCGCGCCGATGGAGAAGTTGCTAAAGAAGGATGCTACATTCTATTGGAATGAATAATGTCAACAAAGCTTAGATGTGTTAAAGGAAAAGATGGTCACCACGCTGATCCTAGTCTTCTTAGATTGGAAGAAGGAATTTCATGTGCATGTGGAGTACTAACATAGGCTGGTGAGGGAGAGTTGGATCACCCTATAGCGTTTGTGAGTAGGAAGTTGTCTGAAGCTAAGAAGAACTATTCAATGACAGAGCGTGAAGGTTTGGCTATGGTGTACCTGCTCTAAACGTTTAGACACTACTTGCTAGGTCGAAACTTTAAAATGTATATATACCATTTTGCATTAAAGTACTTGGTTAACAAGCCTGTGTTAGGGGGGGAATATATGCAGATGGTTGTTTTTGTTTCAGGAATACGATTTAGAAGTTATTGTGAAACTAGGATGATTGAATTTCGGACTGGATCATCTGTTGCTCATTGAAATAGGAGAGGAGCCTACTAATTTGGAGGAAGGACTACCTGACATGTAAATCCTTGTAGTGCGTGTCACGAAAAATCACTTTGCAGATATCATACACTTCCTAACGATGGGGACAGCTCCAGAAGGGTATACTAGTCAACAAAAGAAGGAGTTGGTGGTGCGTGCAGCAGAATTTTCTGTCATTGTAGGGAGTTTATATAAAATGGGCTCGGATGAAATTCTATGAAGATATGTACCTAACTTTGAATGTAACAACATCCTTGTTGAAGCTCATGGAGGAGCCGCAGGAGGGCATTACACAGGAAAAGCAACAACGTAGAAGATTTTACATGCTGGGTTGTGGTGGCTGATGCTGCATAAGGATTCCAAGGCTTATTGTAAGGCATGTGATGCATGTTAGAGGATAGGAAAGCCATCGCAGAGGGATGAGCTGCCTTTGAATCTACAGTTATCATTATAGCCATTTGATAAGTGGCTGATTGATTTTGTAGGACCAATTCAGCCTCCAGGGAAAGAAGGCAGGTGCACGTACATCATCACCGTGATGGAGTATTTGACTAGATGGGAAAAAGCACTACTTGTGAAGGATTGTACAGGGGAAAAAATAGCAAAGTTCATCTTTGAGTATCTACTAACTAGGTTTGGTTGCCTGAATATTTTGATGAGCGATCATGGTATGCATTTCCTTAATGAGACGATCGGTGTGTTGACAGAGCAACTACAAGTTTATCACCAAAAGAGTACGTCGTATCACTCGCAGGCTAATGGGACATTGAAGCATTTAATAAGATATTGGAGAATGCACTAATGAAGGTTTACAATGCACAAAGAAATGACTGGGTTGTGCACATACCCACGGTGCTATGGGCTTATAGAATGACTTGCAAAAATCTGACTAGAAAAACGCCTTTTAGGCTGATTTATGGTGTAGAAGTTGTGATGTTGACGGGGTACATTGTACCTAGTTTGTGCATAGTGGCATTCACAAGAATGGCAGATCGTGAAGCCCTAGAAGAGAGGCTCACATAGCTAATAGAGATGGAAGAGGATAGATTTTTGGTTGGATTCCATCAACAAGTTCAAAAGGAGAATGAAAAGGCATGGCACGATCGGCACATCAAATGGAGATCCATTTTCAGGGAAGGTAAATGGCAGCCGATTGAAGCCATACACCGGGGATCCAGCCAAATGACTATATGATGGAAGCATAGTCTTAGCACAACAGGTTGCTGAAAGGAGGTGCGAGACTATAAACTACACTTCCCAGGGTGTAGAGCTGCACGACAAAGGGGATACACGAAAAGGAGGAACATTGCAATATCAGCAATAGCATGAGGGGAGTTGTGCTATAGTAGGAGCAACCATGCAGGGTAGCCAGAAAGTGACCATTATAGTCACTGTTTATGACTTGACATTGAGAAAATGGCTAAGAGGAGTGGAGGGGCGGAATTTAAGGCTGAATTTAAATGTGAGATATTTGAAAATCTACCACTAATCTAGCATTTATGAACAAATTTTGGGGGGAACAATTGGATTCAAATCCGAATTTAACTATAAATTGCAGATGGCTCCCCAATGAAAAAAACTTTGCATTTTGAGAATTGAGGTGTCGAGTTATTAGTTGCGCATGAACCCTAAGAGTTTTGAGGCTTTGATGGCTAGTTCAGTGTTTGACAAATTTCCTAAAGAAACCTAGGAGCTTCTTATTAGCCTCACGTCGGTGCCTGTGGAAACTACAAGTGCTAGAGGATCGATGGCCTCTAAGGGAATTGGCCCTAAGGTCATAAGTGTAGAAGTGCCCGCAGAAGTACCAAAGTCATCAAGGTCACCCAGGCTGAGGCCTACACTGCCAAAAGAGGGGCCTAAGACAAAGAAAGACAAGCAGAAAGTGACACATCTAGTGTGTGAGTCGCTGAGAAAGCACCAAAAGAAAGAGAAGCCTACCGCACAGGAGAAAGGCAATGTGGTATACCTAGAATCCGATGAGGGCGTGGAAGGAACTTGTATGGGCATAAAGGATATCAATATTGAAGGGGTAGACCCTATTTCCAGGTTACCATAATAGATCCCTCCACGCCAAGGCAAGGTGAATGTCCTGAAGGACCTAGATGAAGGCAAATTTTTACTTAACACACCATTGCTGCCAAACTAGATCACATTCGAAGTTCCGTGCTTAGAACGTGTGCCACACCTGAAGTTAGAGGATTTGGAATTGGTGGATACTTAGTGGTTCCCCCACTTGGCAATTGATACATTCATGACCCGCGTCTTCTATAAATATTCTGGTGTTACCGCATTGAAGCCGAGGCAGTGAATTAAAGGGGTGGACAAGGCAGAACTGTTGAACCTGCTATAGGTTCCGCATTACAATCGTATGCCCATAACTTTGATAGTGATCAAACAATTGTTGTGCTTGGTGCGTGACGGGCACCTATGGTTAGGAGAACTGATACCAATAACCGATATGCTAATCCATAGGATCACATTACTACCACACTCAAGGATGAATCCGGCCAAGGAATTTGGCAAAAAGACAGGTGAGCATGACCTCACCGAGAGAATGAAGGAAACGTTTAAGATTATCAAGAAACTGCGTGGCTACTCAATTTCCAGCATAACTGACCCCGTGGTTAAGATAGCCACCCAGATCCTGGCTGGGAAAATAATGAGGAAGTGTCATGCAGATGAAGTGTCAGCACCAGTTGTGTCATTAGCAACCCAATGCATGGAGGGCATATAATTCAATTGGGCATGATACCTCTGCAATGAGTTCCTTGTGAACTATAGAGAAGCACAAGACTAGAGTAAGACCTTTCATTATGCATGGCTTCTACTATCAACTATACTAGTCGCATGGGAATTACCAAAGGAGAGTTAGTTTCCTCCGATCGCATCAGATCTGCTAGAAGTAGCAAAGTTCACTTTGCTCTAGGCCCCAAAGTACCCCGAAAGGGTCAAGAACAGTAAGATATTTTGGGTGTTGATGGAGGCAAGCATCCGGGGACTTCCACTATGTCTCCATGCAGGCACAGAAGGACCCTAAGCAGAAGTGGTATGACCTCCCATACCTTGTGACAGATGATGCAATCATAACGGTCCTTGAGCGTTGGCCAATAGAGTGGCGCACGACCTCATATTTGTCAGCTCGGTCTAGTAAGTCCAAAGGAAAGTAGAAGAAGGAAGAAACCCAGTTGAAGATGCAGCAGTTGGTTGAAAGGAGGCTGAGGAAAAAACCAGAGTAGAGCACGCTGCAAAGGAGTAGGCCGCAGAGGAGGAAGGGGAGGAAGAGCATGACTTCGAAAAAAGTCAGAGGTCCCCTTCGCTGCAAATAGAGGACGATGAGTAGCAATCAGAACAGGGTGGTGGAGATGAGGAGAGTACTCCATTCTGGATAAAGCGCACTCGAGAGCAGGAAAAAGAAGGGCCACGAAGGAAATCTAAGGCCAGTAAATCATCACTCGACCCGATCACCTTGAAAAAAGGTGACTTGGACAACATCGGAGATAAAGTATGGGATGTAACTGCGGAGCTACTGTAGCAGTTTGAGCAGTAGCAGAAGCAAGCATTAGTTTCCATTCAGACGGGTTTGCATGAGCTACAGATCCAAACTACTCAACGGCAGACCGGTGTCAGGCAAGGCAACGTGGCGTTGACTAGTTTGGCACCAGGGACCTCTGAAGCAATGGAGATGATCCACTCCTTAGATCAATGCTCTCAAGAAGGCTGGGTTAAACTTGGCCATGCTTCCAAGTGAAGCCCTTCACACCTTATAGGTAGGTGTGATCGTATAACTTCAAGCTCGAGAGCAGCGTGTGCTGATTGTGATCAACGAACAAAAGGTGAAAAATGCGCAACTGTTCATAGAGAAGACTTTAGTAATTGACACATAAGAAGGTGCAGGAGAAGAATGATCGCACTGTGGCATAGTTGCTGAAGCATACAGAACTGTTCCAGAGCTACATATCTTATAAGAAGTGTCAATGGAGGAAAAAATTCAAAATCTCGTTGTAGGTGTGCATGACGCAAAGAAAGAGCTAGCCAAGGTTTAGTTTGAGATCAACCTTAAGATCAAAGAGCTTGAGTTGAAGTTACAACATTCAACTCCACTAGAGGTCAGAGAGGAGTGCGAGGCAGCTATCAAGGATGCAGTTAATACAGTAGATGCCACGATAACAGATTGCACCACGCTCTTTGAGCAGTCACTGGAGGTCCTTACCAATCTATAGGAAGATCCCAACTTGCATAGGTTGGCAATAGAGGTGAGGGAATTACAGAAGTAGTATGACGAGGTTAGAGCGACAGCACGCATCGTCGCCACCACACAGAGGTTGGACAAGCTGCAAGAAGCAAAGGGACTGAAGAAACAGGTGGACATAGCACAACGAAGAGAGGAAGTACTAAAGGCCAGATTGGGGGCTTGGTTGGATGAGGCCTATGTGCTCACTGTCACCATTGAGGTAAAACTAGCTAGCCTACAGGAAAAGCAATAGAAAATCAAGGTAGATAATGCAGGACCAGCAACAAAGTAACTAGTGGAATAGGTTAAGAAGGCAATGATGCAATGTGCCGCTAAAGTTATAGTGGTACAAGTGGATCTGGGAGGTCTTCACGACAAGATATTCACAGCAGCAGAGTGACTCGGGGGCGAGTCACCATATTTGTGTTGGGGGCCTGTTGGGAATGGGTCCCCTAGGGTCAATTTTGGGGTTAAAAGCCCAAGTTTTAGGGCAGAAAGCCCAAGTTTTTATATAGAAAGTGTAAAGTCTCCACATTTTGTGGTCACGGAGTGCAAAGATGTGAAGTGTCATAAAGGGTTTTTGCCCTTAGTTTATGTAATTCATGTCAGCTTTAGGATATCTAACCATGGTCCACGGACCATGGGATTGTATAAAAAGGGAAGCCTTAGAAGAGTCTAAGGAAGTTAAGTTCAATCTTGGTATGTTTTGAGTCATTGATGAAGGTAATGGGTCTGTGAGAGCTAAGAGCAAGGACTCTTAGCATGAGGATCTGTAGATGTGTCCACAAAGGCCTAGGGTAGAAGTCTACAGCTGAGTGCGTAGGGCAGTCAGATTCTGTAAAGAAGATCTAAAGAATCAATAAAGAGAATTATTTTGGAATTATTTGTGTGTGATATATTTTACTTATGTTATAAATGCATATGATTATGTTATGGTGAATACTGGGTTTATGTTTAAATGCTGTATTGATGCATGAATCCATATGTTTTTCTTTGTTATACGAATGCAAGTAAGAATATTTGTTTACATGAAGATCATCTTAATGAATGTTGAAGTTATCAGATACTTAAGCTAATCTAGGTAATTACGAAAGTAAGAGTAGTTATATAGGTGCGTAAGTGTCTGATCTACCTATCTAGGGTACGCGAAGGACAGTCAAAGACCTTCACAGAGGTCTAGAGGACGACTAAGAGGAGTATATCAATAAGCCCTAAAAGGATTATCGACTTGCGTGAAGGAAGGTTTAGGGTATAAAATGATATCACTACCATCTCTGGGTGCAAAAACTTTGTTCTTGCATCCCCCCATACTTATTCGGGCGAGACTTTAGTCCACGCTCCGCGAATTGATGCTGAAAGGGCCAATAGTGTAGGGATTTGCTTGGCTAATTAATTTTGAACATGGGTCAGGGCCCATCAAGCCAATAGTTCCCTCTTCTGTCGTGCAGAAAAGTGGGAGGGCACAGTGTCATGCTCAATGTATTGGCACACATCCGTGTACCAATATTTTGGGTTTGTAGTGGGGAAGGCTCACTCAATGTTGTACGTATCAATCGCCTACTCCCATTTTGAAATATCTTATTCTTCCTCCTTTTCATTTACTGCATTTTCTTCTAGTCGAAAAAGACCATGGCCTTTGACTGTGTGAACTGGCTCGATTTCTATATCATACTCTTGCAACCCAGTCATCCCGTTCACTCTCCTTTTAGATAGCTCTTGTTGAACAAGCAGTGATATGACTATTGGGTGTAGGACAAAGATAACACAATGGTTTTTCAATAGATAGGGCCAAAAATGTTTTACCTCCTTGTATATTGCATAATCTTGTTTGCCCATGGTGGGATAGTTAAGCTCTAGTCCTTACATACTTGCGCTCATGAAGGAGATAGGTCAGTCATTATTCATTTCATCCTTCTAAGTGAGTACAATAACAAGAGAAGTATCAGAAGAAAAAGTGTAGAGCAAGAAATATTTATTGAAATATGGGTTTTATAATGAGGGTGTTTCTACTATAGCCTTCTTCATACAAGAAAATGCATCATTTTCCCTTCTATCCCATTTATAAACTGCATCCTTCTTCACCATCTCTTGTATTGGTTTGACAATCTGGGTGTAGTTGGAGATTAACTTGTGGAGGAAAATGATTTTACCCTAGAAGGAATGCATAGCCTTCTTATTCACTGGGAAGGGAATCTATGTGATTGTCCTAACCTTATCTAGGTCTACCTTAAACCCACTATTAGCAATAATGTGGCCCAAGAGATTACCCTTGGACACTGTGAAAATACTTTTATTGGTACTTAAGGATATCTCGTAATTGTGACATTGCTAAAAAATATGCTTTAAGTGGTGTATGCAGCTTTATGTCTGTTTGGAGAACATTTTTACATCTTCAAGATAGATCACTATGCACTGCCCAAGCATTCCATGGAAAGTGATGTTCATAGCACGTTGAAAATTTGCACCAGCATTGATTAGCCCAAATGGCATTTGTCTGAAAGAGAATGTGGCCCACTTCTTTCAGAATGTGGTTTTAACTCTGTTAGGCTCTGGAACTAGAACCTACAAATTGTCTCCTTGTTGGTCCTTTGTGGAGATCACACAATACCTTTTCTGAATCATGTGCTTCCAAATGCCTGAGGAATAGTCCATTGTGGTTCTTCCTAAATAGCATCCCATGAACCAACTGATAAGATAATGGTTTAATTCTAAGCTCATGTTGGGAACGGGTCCTTTAGGTTCAATTTTGGGGTTAAAAGCCCATGTTTTGGGGCCAAAAGCCCAATTTTTTGTATAAAAAGTGTAAAGTGTCCGCATTTTGTGGTCGGGGAGCGTGAATATGTAAAGTGTCATAAAGGGTTTCTTCCCTTAGTTTATGTAAGTCATGTCGGCTTTAGGAGACCTACCCATTTTCCGCAGACCATGGGATTGTATAAAAAGTGAAGTCTTAGAAGAGTCTAAAGTAGTTAAGTTCAGTCTTGGTATGTTTTCAGTCATTGATGAAGGTAATGGGTCTGTGAGAGCTAAGAGAGAAGAGTCTTAGCATAGGAAAGAGGCTCTATAGCTATGTGCATAGAGGCCTAGGGTAGAAGTCCACAGCTGAGTGTGTGGACCCCTGTAGCTGTGTGCATAGGGTGGTCAAAGTCTGTAAAGAAGATCTGAAGCATCAATAAAGAGAATTACTCTGGAATTATCTGTGTGTGATCTATTTTACTTCTATTATAAATGCATATGATTATGTTATGATGAATACTCGGTTTATGTTTTAATGTTGTATTGATGTGCAAATCCATATCATTTGCTTTGTTATACGAACACGAGTAAGAATATCTATTTACATGAAGATCATCTTAATGCATGTTGAATTTATCAGATACTTAAGTTAATCTGGTTAATTACAAAAGTAAGAGTAGTTATAGAGGCGTGTAAGTTTCTGATCTGCCTGTCTAGGGTACGCGAAAGACAGTCGTAGACCTTCGCGAAGGTATAGAGGAAAACTAAGAGGAGTATATCAATAAGCCATAAAAGGCTTATCAACCTACATGAAGGAAGGTTTAGGGTATAAAACGACATCACTACCATCTCTGGGTGCAAAAAATTTGGTTCCTGCATCCCCCCATACTTCTTCAGGTGAGACTTCAGTCCATGCTTTACAGATTGATTCTGAAAGGGCCAGTAGTGTAGGGATTTTCTTGGATAATTAACACTGAACCTGGGTCAAGGCCCCTCAAGCTAAGAAATGGTTTCATTGCTGGGATTGGGATTTGAAAAAAGAGATGTGTGATGTCGCATCACTAGAATCCAACTAAGAAGGAGATTGAAGACTAGTTGGATAGAAAGATCCACGAGTTCGCAACACAAGAGAACAAGAATCCACGATTAACGAAAGAACAGTGGTTGTACAGATATCTGTACACAAAAATACATGAAATCTTCTTTTGTTCCTTCCCAGTCGAATGATATGAGTGGATTGTGAAATTGGAAGACGGCCAAGGAAGGTGGAGGCTTGACAATCCAATAATCTAGGCCCTGGAGTTAGTGCAGAGACTATAAGCCTCTGAAGATAAGATCACGCACGTTGTCGATCATTGTCTCGATCATATCGTAGGAGAATTTGTGATAGAGTTTGTGGTTGATACTTCGATCAGTTACAGTGAAGCAAAGCACCGCTTCTTCAAGGGACCGTGAGATAAGTATTTAAGGTCTTTAAATACTTTGATTAAGATGTTCTTGTGTGAAAAGCGAGTTATGCAGCTACCTTGATGTTTTGAGCTATGCAAAGTGGAAATATCTTCAGGGATAGAGGGAAAGCAGGCCCTGAACATAGCGCACTGATTAGACCTCCTCTGAGTGATGACAATGAAGTAGCATAGAATTCTTCATAGAGCGTTGCTCAAATGATAAGAAAAGGGTTCCCGCAAACAACCCATCCACCCACACCACCTCTATATTCACCTCCACCTCATACACCTTCACCCACACCACTGCCACCTCTGCCACCATCCAATATGGTGAATTCAGTAAAATTTCCTGTGTTCAAGGGGTCAGGAACTAAGGACCCAGACCAATTTTGGTTCATTGCGAAGGCTGTATGGGAAGCTCAAGGTATTATAGATGATCAGATGAAGAAAGCAATGTTGGTTACTTCTTTGCAGGAATGCGTGCTAACATGGTACATTAAGTACTCCACTGATAACCTAATGGCTTCATTAGCAGATATTCAGACCACGTTGAATAAGGAATTCATTAGGCCCAAATCTAAAGCTCAATCAATTATGGGATTCAAGGAGATCATGATGAAGCTTGGCGAGACACCCTAGGATTTGGATCAAAGGTTGAAGTGCACAATCCGTGAAGCCAACATGAATCTTACGGATGGGCAGCACCGCGAATGGTTTGTGGCTTCGCTCCTGCCTCATCTAAGCGTTGCTTTGTCACAACAAAATATCCGAACCTAGACGGAAGCCATGGAGATTGCATGAGACACTGATTCAAGATGTTAATTTATGGGTTCGACCGATTCACGCGTATTTGTAGAACCTATGCCTAGAATTTCAGAGTCTAAATAAGGATAGAATAGTTCAGCCAGAGGTGCACTAAGAAGTTCGGTGCCTAAAGTGAAAAAGTCAGGGGCATGACAAGGATCACTATCCAGTCTTCGCGAATTATGTTGCAGTAGGGGGGCTGATGCCTCTGAGGCCAGAAGCTCAAGCGAGGCCAAGTACAAGGCCCACACTATGGTGTGCTATCTGTGAGGTAGCTGGAAAACATGTGACGGGCAATTTCCACTTGCTCCAGAAATTTGTACAAACACCACAACAACTCTTGTGCAACTTCTATCAATTGTTGGGTCATGATGAGCGTAATTGTTGTAGTTACGAGCTAATGATGCATAGAACACCCACATATAGGGTGCAGGTAGAAACCATACCTCCAGACCAAGGCACTAGGGGAGTGCGAGGAAAATATCAGGGGCATCGATGAGGCCGAGGTGGAGGAGGACTTGGTAGAGGACGGGGACATGTCATTTGTTACAACTATGGAGGATCAGAACACTACATGCGAGACTATACAAACCCAACATGTCTATCATGCCAGTATTGTACTTAGTTTGACCATGCGATAGAGGATTGCCCTGTATTATTGGCTAAGATACACAAAAAGGGGGTGCAACCTTAGTAGCCAACTCAGAACCTACAGATGATGAAGGTTGAGCCTCGTGAAGATGATCTTAAGGTAAATATTGTGCTGCGGAGTGGAATGAAGACTGGAAAAGATAAGGGGAAGAAGCCTGAAGAAAGTGAATGGGTCCGTAAAGCTCCAAAAAAGGAGATTGGGTTTGATCTAGAGCACACAAGGGAAACATTTATGGAATCAAAGAAAAGCTTCATTGAGGCCTCTACCTCAGGAACTCAGGATAAGCCAGCTAAAGAGATGGACCCTTCCATTCTTACTACTTTCTTGGAGACCTGTATGAAGTTTTTGCACAATAGCAAGGCTATGAAAGGATTACAGGAGCTAATAAATAAGTGCGTCGAGAAAGAAAATTCTCCTGATGGACCGTGCATAGTCAGGAAGATTGGTAAGCATAAGGCAAGAACGGGGCATGAGATGAGGTTCACCGTGCAAATAGGAGAATATGAGATGGATCAAGTTATTCTAGATCTGTGGTTGAAAGCGAATGTTTTGCCTAAATAGACATAAAAGAGGATGGGGAGACCTGCGCTATAGTGGTCTTCGATTCAGTTAAGAATGGAAAATCAGCAGAAAATCATCCCCATGGGAAGATTGCAGGGAGTGACAGTTGATATTGAGGGCATGAATGTATTGGTTGATTTTGACGTGA
Organism: Pinus tabuliformis; assembly: GCA_031772625.1. Classification (NCBI taxonomy): domain Eukaryota; kingdom Viridiplantae; phylum Streptophyta; class Pinopsida; order Pinales; family Pinaceae; genus Pinus; species Pinus tabuliformis. The sequence goes on along the minus strand of CM062815.1, from coordinate 640,281,615 downwards.
TAGAGATCATGGATGACAACAATCCCTACCCTACACTCCTTGGGATCGATTGAGCTACTGAAATGAATGGGGTAATCAATTTGAAGAAGTGGAAGATGATATTTTAGAAGAAAGCCCTCACGTAGTAGTGCCCCTAGACCCTATAGAAGGACGCATTATACTGAACCGGTTAGTGATTATGAAAGCGATGATGATTTAGACTAGATTTACAAGATAACGACATGATATTAGGATTGGGTGAATCCAAAAGCAGATGGACGCATTGCTTGGGACCGCAAAAGTTCCTGCACATCAGATTTAGATGAGGAGTTGGAGCACTAGCAGAACTGACTGCATGAAGTATCTACGTTGTGCTGTAATATTATGACCAAGTCATTACGTTGTGTATCATCAAAGGTAAGAAGTCTTCCTTACCATCATGGTTTAATTGATGTCAATAAATTTTGGATGCATTCGAAAGGGAAGTGCCAGAGAAGCATCGCTTCCAGGCCTTCGATTGGGCACTTCACGCTATGCCTACAAGATGGTGGGGTATGCACAAGGATAGTTTTGATGATTGGCATGTGTACAAATAGATGATGAGATTGTGGTTTGGTCACCCACAAGTTCATCTAACAGAGAAATATGATGAAAGGTATGATCCACGTGATCACGTGGCCAAATGGACTAAGGTTTTCTAAAGCAGAGCCTCAACCTAAATGAGTGCATCTATTTTTTCATACTTTGGATGTAATACCGATGAACTGGTACTTGGGAATAGAGCTCTACCATGGCACTGAAGAATGGGACATTTTGCAACAAGGATTCTTAATGATGTTTAGCTTTGAGAATGGGTTTGAAAGTATTGATGAGGCATCGCAGGAAGTCAAGGCAGCAATATTCAGAGTATCGCAAAATCCCTTGGACTTAATTCAACTAGATTGGACCACTTAGTTGCGCCACACACTGGAGTGCTACAATGTGAATGTCAAAGAAGAGGACGAGGATCTAAGGAAAATTGATATCCCAAAGACTGAAGGTCACCCCGAAGTTGAAGGACTGCAAATTGAAAATCCAGATATCACTGCACTGCTAAAAACAAGACAAGTGAACATTAGAACAGAGGCGGAGCCAAAATTTGCAAAGATTGGGGACTACTGGGATGACGCAACAATAGATAAGGTTGCTGAATTTCTCCATGAATATCAAGACTTGTTCCCTATGAGGTTTTCAGAGTTGAAAAGGATAATAGGGGACCTGGGAGTTATAAAAATTACATTGAAACAAGAAGCATGTTGGGTTGTGTTATATTCTTTCCACGGCTAGCCCACGTAGTGAACTAGGGGGTTAGAGGGGGGGTGGAGCCCCCCATTTGTTGCACTGATTGCATAGTGGGGGGGTCACAAAGGGGCGACAACCCCCTATCTGGGGGGTTTGAGGGGGGCAGGCAGCCCCCCTCTATGAGGTCCAGGGCAGTGCCCGGGGAAATTTTTTTTTTGGACCCTATATTAGGTTGGGCAGACCTACCTATGGTTTTTGGTCCATGGTTTTCAACGCGATGGTTTTCGGTCCATGGTTTTGGACATGATAGTTTTCGGTCCATGGTATTGGATGCTTTGGCATGTATAAATATGTATTGTAACACTGAAATGAACATAATGAAAAATCAAGTTGGTAGTCCCGGTTTTGGGATCCAGGGGAAAATATATGTGTTCTATGTGTTATGCTCTTGCATTGTTTATTTTTTGTGTTTTAGAATTCGTATGCAGGTAATTTCTGTACGGGGTTACAGCCTACATTTGGTATCAGAGTTGTTTTGGCTTCAAGGGGACACCTTTGTTGCTGAGGGGTTTCGCTCGGGCCTATGGTAGACCCTGTTTAGTGGGAGATCTGCGGGATCGATTCTGGTGTTAAAAGAAGATGGCGAGCAGTGGAAAGATAGAGATCGAGAAATTTAATGGTCAGAGTTTTGAGTTGTGGAAACTCAAGATGGAGGATCTGTTGGTGGATAAAGATCAATGGATCATGGTAGATCTAGGTACTAAACCAATGAGAGTGTCTGATGAAGAATGGAAGAAGTTGGATTCAAAGGCAAAGAGCACAATACGATTGTGTGTCTCAGATTCAGTATTATTGAATGTATCAGGGGAAGCTACAGCGAAGGCTTTGTGGGACAAGTTAGGGACTTTGTACCAATCTATGTCTCTGGTGAATAAATTGTTCCTACGGAAAAAACTATAGAACCTGAGGATGAAAGATGGAGACTCGGTGATAGAGCATCTGAATGCATTTAATACTGTGGTAAGTCAGTTATCATCTGTTGATATCAAAATTTCAGATGAAGATAAGTGCATTAGTTTTTTGTTTTCTCTACTAGATTCATGGGATAGTCTAGTTATTGCAATAGGTAGCAATGCAACTGCCTTGTAGTTTGATGAAATAGTCTCTTCCTTGTTGACAGAGGAGATGAGACGAAAAAATATGGACAACCAAAATCATGATGCCTTGTCTGTACGAGGATGGTCCTAGAATAGAAACAAAAATAAGTCATCGAGTGGGAGATATATATCTAGAGGGAGATCTAAATCTCCAAGAAAACCTGTAAAGGTGGTGTGCTGGAAATGTGGAAAGGAAGGGCACTACAAAAGGGACTGTAAATCTAAAGCTCCTGATAAAGGAAAGGGATCTAATGATGCTCCTTCTGTAGAGGTGAAAACCACCTCAGATGAAGATGGGGATGTGTACTTGGCTTCTTCAAGTAGACATGTAGATAATGAGGCATGGTTGATTGACTCAAGTGCATCCTTTCACTTCACTCCCCATAGAGAGTGGTTCTATGAGTATGAGAAATATGATGGTGGTGATGTCTTGTAGGGGGATGACAGGAAGGTTAGAATCATTGGTCATGGAAAAGTAAAGTTGAAGTTGCAAGGTGGAAGGGTTAGAACACTTCCGGGTGTTCTGCATATTCCTGCATTGGCCAGAAATCTGATTTTTGTAAGCAAGATGGATGATGCAGGTGTAAAAATAGTGTTCGAGAAGGATACCTGCAAGATCATTCGAGGAGCACTGGTATTTATCCAGGGAGTTTGGACTAGAACTCCGTATAAGCTACAAGGTAGCACTGTTGTTGATGGGTGCAATAGTTCTGTGGTTCCTGAAAGTGGAGCAAAAAATCTAGTGGTCTCTGGAGAGAAGACCATGTTGTGGCATCAAAGTTTTGGACATATTGGAGAGAAGGGCCTTCGAATACTTTATGGTAAAGGTATGGTAGAAGGTATGAGTAATATATCTCTAGATTTTGATTTCTGTGAAAATTGTGTATATGGGAAGCAGAATCGGGTGAGTTTCCCCTCTAGTGGTAAGAGGGCGAAACATATATTAGAGCTTGTGCACAGTGATGTGTTTGGACCTGTGAAGGTTCCATCATTGGGTAATTTTGCGTATTATGTATCATTTATAGATGACTTCTCTAGGAATACATGGACATATTTCCTTAAGAAGAAACCTAAAGTCTTTGATAGGTTTAAAGAATTTAAGGCTCAGGTGGAAAACCAGATAGAGAAGAAGATAAAGATGCTGAGGGTAGATAACGGTGGAGAGTTTTGCAGTAAGGAATTTGAAGAATTTTGTAAGAAGTGTGGTATAGCATAGCAGAAGACTACTCCATATACACCTCAGCAAAATGGAGTTGTAGAAAGCATGAACAAGACATTGATGGAAAGGGCAAGAAGCATGCTCAGTCGTGTCGGCTTAGGATAGGAATTCTAGGCAGAGGCGGTGGAAACAGCATGTTACTGGTCAATAGATCACCTTCATCAGTGTTGGAGGATAAGACTCCACAAGAGGTATGGACTGGTAAGAAACCCTCTCTTTCACATCTGAGGGTATTTGAATGTGATGCATATGTACTTGTTCCAAAGGAGAAACAAACCAAGTTGGATAGTAAATCTGAAAAGTGCATCTTTATTGGGTATAAGGATGGTTTAAAGGGTTATAAGCTTTGGAACCCACCAACAAGGAAGGTTGTGTACAACTGTGCTGTGGTGTTCAGAGAGGTGAAAGATGTTATTAAACATGAAGTCCAACCAAAGGAACCTGAGAAGATATAGTTTGAGATAAAGGAGGAAGAATCAGACTCTACAGCAGAGGAGGAATCAGAAGATGAAGAGCCACAAACTCCGGGTGTAAGAAGATTAGTTCGAGAAAGAAGGCAGCTAGAAAGGTATAGTCCATCTGCTTTCTATTCAAATTTTGTTTTATCTATTACTAGTGATGTTCCTAGAACTATGAAGGAAGAAGTAGATTCAGAGTATGGAAAACTCTAGTAAGAGGCCATGGTTAATGAAATGCCATCTTTGCACAAAAATGAGGCCTGGGATCTGGTGGAGTTGCCAGCTGGAAGGAAACCCATTGGCAACAAATGGGTATTCAAGAAGAAGACAAATGTAGAAGGAAAGGTGGAGAAATACAAAGCTCGATTGGTAGCAAAAGGTTATTCCCAGGTGCTGGGAATTGATTTTGGTGATATTTTTTCTCCTGTTGCCAAGGTAACTTTTATTAGATTACTTTTATCTGTTGTTGTTGCTTTTGATTTTGTGGTAGAATAGATGGATGTGAAGACAAAATTTCTTCACGGGGATCTGGAAGAGGAGATTTACATGAAGCAACCTGAAAGCTTTACGGTGAAGGGTAACAAAGAATTGGTATGCAAGTTAAAGAAGTCTATGTATGGGTTAAAACAGTCACCAAGGATGTGGTATCAGAAATTTGATACATTTATACAGGGACTTGGCTTCACCAGAATCAAAGTAGATCACTGTCTATATTTTAAATTAATTGGTGACCGTGTTATTTATTTGGTCTTGTATGTGGATGATATGTTGCTAGTTGGAAATGACAAAGAAATTATCCAAGATTGGAAGACCCATGTGTCCTCCAAATTTGACATGAAAGGTCTTGGTGCTGCAAGCTATATTTTCAGCATGGAAATTAAAAGAGATCAGACAAAGAGGAAGCTCTAGTTAAACCAGAGGAAGTATGTCAAGACAATATTGCAAAGGTTTAATATGCAGGATAGTAAACCAGTGAAGGTTCCTATTCCTGTAGGTGTAAAGTTATCTGCTGAACAGTGTCCCAAGACACAAGAAGAGGAAGAGGACATGTCCTATGTTCCATATGCAAGTGTAGTCGGTAGCCTAATGTATGCGATGGTATGTACTAGACCAGACATTGCACATGCAGTGGGAGTATTGAGCAAATTTATGTCAAAACCAGGGAAGGATCACTGGACAACAGTGAAGCGGGTTTTCAGGTATTTGTGTGGCACTAGTGATTATGGTTTGTGCTACCAAGGAATACCAGGATTGGACAAAGTGTTTGATATTCATGGCTTTGCTGATGTAGACTGGGCTGGAGATTTGGATAAGAGAAGATCTATAAGTGGGTATGTTTTTAACCTATTTGGAGGTGCAGTCAGTTGGATGAGTAAGAAACAATCTGTAGTGTCACTATCAACTACAGAGGCAGAATACATGGTAGCCACTCATGCAAGCAAGGAAGAAGTTTGGTTGTAGAGATTGTGCTCAAGTATGGGGTTAGTACAGGGAGCTATAAAGATAGACTGTGACAGCCAAAGTGCAATTTTCTTGGCAAAGAACCCTGCTTATCATTCAAATACAAAGCACATTGATGTTTAGTATCACTTTATGAGGGATATGATAGAAGACAAAAAGGTGTTGCTGGTAAAGGTGGACACTTTGAAGAAGACTGCAGATGCATTGACAAAATCTGTGAGCTTTGAGAAGTTCTCTTGGTCTAGAAAAACAATGGGCATTTTAGGGCTGGATAAATGACTAAGCTCTCCTATGACCCCCTATGGAAAGAAAACAGCAAGTGGGAGAACATTGGGTTGTGTTATATTATTTCCACAACTAGGTCATGTAGTGAACTGCGGGGTTAGAGAGGGGATGAAGCCCCCCCTTCATTGCACCGATTGCGCAGCAGGGGGGTCACAGGGGTGGCGGCAGGCCCCCCTATCTAGGGGATTTGAGGGGGGCAGGTAGCCCCCCTCTACGGGGTCTGGGGTAGCGCCTTGGGAAAAAAAAATTTTGGACCCTATATTAGGTTAGGTGGACCTACCTATGGTTTTTGGTCCATGGTTTTGGATGCAATGGTTTTCGGTCCATGGTTTTGGATGTGATGGTTTTCAGTCCATGGTATTGGATGCTTCAGCATGTGTAAATATGTATTGTAACATTGAAAGGAACATAATGAAAAATCAAGTTGGTAGTCCCAGTTTTGGGATCTAGGGGAAAATCTATGTGTTTTATGTGTTATGCTCTCACATTGTTTATTTTCTGTGTTTTAGAATTCGTATGTAGGTAATTTTTGTACGGTGTTAAAACTTACAAATCAAAGCTAATCAGGAAGAGACCTTACCACCTCACTCCGAAGTATAAAGAAAGGGTCTGCTTAGAGTTGGATAAAATGCTTGTGGCAGGTATTATTGAACCAGTAGAAGAGTATGATTGGGTGAGCCCAATATTAGTTCAGGAAAAGAAGTAGAAGGATGAAATAAGGATATGCGTAGATCTCAGGAAGTTGAATGACACTTGTGTGCATGATCCCTTTCCGACTCAGTTCACAGATGAAGTGTTGGATAATGTAGGAGGACAGGAAGCATCTTCATTCACAGATGGGTTCTCGGTGTACCATCAGATTAAGATTGTGTCGAAGGATAGAAGTAAGACAACCTTCACCACAGAGTGGGGGTGCTTTCAATATAATGTAATTCCTTTTGGATTGAAGAACATGTCAGTTATCTTTTCATGTGTAGTCATCGTGATGTTTAAGGACTTCATTCACAAGTTTATGTAGGTATACTTTAACGATTGGATGGTGTTTGGGCTGGTAACATGCCATGTAGCCAGCCTACAATTCATGTTGGATATATGCCAAAGGTATCAGATTGCACTCAATTCGAAGAAATGTTTGTTCTATATTCCTTTCGGAATCTTGCTAGGCCATGTGGTGTGAAGATAAGGATTAATGGTTGACCTAACTAAGATAGTAGTTATAATTAACTTTGAGGCACCAAGAAGTGTGAAATAGCTACGCACAACATTGGGGTATACGGGATACTATAGAAAGTTCATTAAGAGTTATTCCCAAATTACCATGCTGATGGAGAAGTTGTTAAAGAAGGATGCTATATTCTATTGGAATGAAGAATGTAAACAATGCTTAGATGTGTTAAAGGAAAAGATGGTCATCGCACCGATCCTAGTCTTCCAGGATTGGAAGAAGGAATTTCATTTGCATGTGGATGCATCATGTATTGCACTCATGGAAGTACTAACATGGGCTGGTGAGGGATAATTGGATCACCCTATAGCGTTTGCGAGTAGGAATTTGTCTAAAGCTGCGAAGAACTATTCAATGACAGAGCATGAAGGTTTGGATATGGGGTATGTGCTCCAGAAGTTCAGACACTACTTGCTAGGTGGACACTTTAAGATGTATACATACCATTTTGCATTAAATTACCTGGTTAACAAGCCTGTGGTGGAGGGGAATATATGCAGATGGTTGTTGTTGTTTCAGGAATACGATTTCAAAGTTATTGTGAAACTAGGACGATTAAATTCTAGACTAGATCATCTATAGTGCATTGAAACAGGAGAGGAGCCTACTAATTTGGAGGAAGGACTGCTTGACGTGCAGATCTTTGCAGTGCGTCTCATGCACAATCACTTTGCAGATATCATACACTTCTTGACGATGGGGATGGCTCCAGAAGGGTATACTAGTCATAAAAAGAAGGAACTAGTGGTACGCACGACAGAATTTTCTGTCATTATAGGGCATTTATATAAAATGGGCTAAGATGAAATTCTACGACGTTATGTACCTGACTTTGAATGGAACAACATCCTTGTTGAAGCTTATGGAAGAGTTGCGGGAGGGCATTATGCAAGAAAAGAAACAGCGCAGAAGATTGTATGCACTGGGTTGTGGTGGCCAATGCTACATAAGTATTCCAAGGCTTATTGTAAGGCATGTGATGCATGTCAGAGGACAGGCAGGCCATCGCAGAGGGATGAGCTGCCTCTGAATCTATAGTTTCCATTACAGCCATTTGAGAAGTGGATGATTGATTTTGTAGGACCAATTTAGCCTCCAGGAAAGAAGACAAGTACGTGTACATCATCACCGTGACGGAATATTTGACCAGATGGGAAGAAGCACAGCCTGGGAAGGACTATACAAGGGAAAAAATTGCAAAGTTCATCTTTGAGTATCTACTAACTAGGTTTGGTTGCCCAAAGATTATGATGAGCGATCATGGTACACATTTCCTTAATGAGTTGATCGGCATGTTGATGGAGGAATTCCAAGTTTATCACCAAAAGAGTACATCGTATCACCCATAGGCTAATGGGATGTTGAAGAATTTAATAAGATATTGGAGAATGCATTGATGAAGGTTTACAATGCACAAATAAATGATTGGGATGTGCACGTACCCGCGGTGCTATGGGCTTATAGAACAACTTGCAAAAAGCTGACTAGACAAACGCTTTCAGGCTGGTTTATGGTGTAGAAGTTGTGATGTTGATGGAGTACATTGTACCTAGTTTGCGCATAGTAGAATTCACAGGAATGGCAGATCACGGAGCCCTAGAAGAGAGGCTTGTGTAGCTGATAGAGCTAGAAGAGGATAGATTTTTGGCTAGATTCCATCAACAAGTTCAAAAGGAGCATGAAAAGGCATGGCACGATCGGCACATCAAACTGTGCACCTTTAAGGTAAATGATTTAGTGTTATTATATGATAGCAAGTTTGATAAATTTCCAGGAAAATTTCGAATGCATTGGCTGGAGCCCTATGTCATCAAGGAGATTACCGATGGTGGAGCAGTTCATCTAGTGAAGTTGAATGGAGATCCATTTCCAGGGAAGGTAAATGGCAGCTGATTGAAACCATACACTGGGGATTCGACCAAATGAATATATGATGGAAGCACAATATTAGTGCTCCAGGCAGCTGGAAGGAGGTGCAGGATTATAAACTACACTGCCCGCGGCATAGAGCTACATGACAGAGGGGCTACGTAAAAATGAGGAATGTCATAGTATCAACATAAGCACGAGGGGAGTTGTGCTATAGTAGGAGCAACAGCGCAGGGTAGCCAGAAAGTGACTGTTAGGTCACTGTTCATGACTTGATAGTGAGAAAATGGCTAAGAGGAGTGGGGGGGAAGCATTTAAGTCTGAATTTAAATGTTAGATCTTTGAAAATATGCTGCCAGCATTTATGAATGGATTTTGGGGGGAACAGTTGGATTTGAATCCAAATTTGACTATAAATTACAGATGGCTGCCCAACGAAAAAACTTTACATTTTGAGAATTGAGCTATCGAGTTATCAATTGCGCATGAACCCTGAGCGTTTTTAGGCATTGGTGGCTAGTTCAGTATTTGATAGATTTCCTAAAGTAACCTAGGAGCTTCTTACTAGCCTCACATCATTGTCCATGGAAACTTCAAGTGCTGGAGGATCGATGGCCTCTGAGGGAACTAGCCCTGAGGTTGTAAGTGTAGAAGTGCCCGCAGAAGTACCAAAGTCGTCAAGGTTGCCCAGGCCAAGGCCTATGCCACCAAAAGATGGTCCTAAGACAACGAAAGAAAAGTAGAAAGTGACACAGCCATTGTGCAAGTCGACAAGAAAGCAGCAAATGAAAGAGAAGCCTACCGCACAAGAGAAAGGTAAGGTGGTAAACCTAGAATCCGATGAGGGCATGGAAGACACTGGTATGGGCATAGTGGATATCAATATTGAAGGGGTAGACCCTATTTCCAAGCTACCATAATACATCCCTGCATGCCAAGGCAAGGTGAAGGTCCTGAAAGCCCCAGATGAAGGCAATTTTTTACTTAACACACCATTGCTGCCAAACTAGATCACATTCAAAAGGTCCATGCTTAGCATGCGCGCCACATCTAAAGTTAGAGGATTGGGAATTGGTGGATACTGAGCAGTTCCCCCACTTGGAAACTGATACATTTATGACCTACATCTTTTTTAAAGATTCTGGTGTCACTGCACTGGAGCCGTGGCAGTGGATTAAAGGGGTGGACAAGGCAGGACCGTTGAACCTGCTATGGGTGCCGCATTACAATTGTACACCCATAACTTTGATAGTGATCAAATAATTGTTGTGCTTGGTGTGCGATGGGCACCTATGGTTAGGAGAATCGATACCGATCACCGATATGCTGATCCATAGGATCACATTGCTACCACACTCAACGATGAATCTAACCAAGGAATTTGGCAAAAAGACGAGTGAGTGCAACCTTTCCGAGAGAATAAAGGAAAAGTTTAAGCTTGTCAAGAAACTGCACGGCTACTCAATTTCCAGCATAACCGATCCCGTGGTTAAGGTAGCCACCTAGATCGTGGCTGGGAAAATAATGAGGAAGTTTAATGCAGACGAAGTGTCAACACCAGTTGTGTCATTAGCGGCACAGTGCGTGGAGCGTGTACAATTCAATTGGGCATGATACCTCTATAGTGAGTTCCTCGTGAACTACAGAGAAGCACAAGACTAGAGTAATACCTTCCATTATGCATGGTTTCTACTATCAATCGTACTGGTCATGTGGGAATTACTAGAGGAGAGTTAGTTTCCTCCGATTGCATCAAATCTACTAGAAGCAACAAATTTTGCTTCACTCTTGGCCACAAAGTACCCCGAAAGGGTCAAGGACAGTAATATCTTTTGGGTGTTGATGGAGGCAAACATTCGGGCACTTCCACTATGTCTCCATGTAGGCATGGAAGGACCTTGAGCAGAAGTGGTATGACCTCCCATACCTTGCGACAGATGATGTAATCATAGTGGTCCTTGTGTGTTGGCCAATAGAGTGGTGCACGACCTTAGATTTATCAGCTAGGTCCACTAAGTCCAAAGGAAAGGAGAAGAAGGAAGAAGCTCGGTTGAAGATGCAGCAGTTGGCTGACAGGAGGAAAAAGGAGGCTAAGAAAAAAACTAGAGCAGAGTGCACTACAAAGGAGCAGGATGCAGAGAAGGAAGGGGAGGAAGGGCATGACTTTGACAAAAGTCAGAGGTCCCCTTCACCACAAATAGAGGACGATGAGCAGCAATTAGAATAGGGTGGTGGAGACCAAGAGAGTACTTTGTTCCGGATAATGCGCAGTCGAGAGTAGGAAAAAGAAGGGTCGTGAAAGATGTCCAAGTACAATAAATCATTGATCACCTTGACAAAAGGTGACTTAGACAACATCAGAGATAAAGTATGGGATGCAACCGCAAAGCTGCTACAGTAGTTTGAGCAGCAACATAAGCAAGCATTGGTTTCCATTTAGATAGGTCTGTGCAAGCTACAGATCCAAACTACTTAACTGCAGATTGGTGTCGGGCAAGGTAGCACAACGTTGCCTAGTTTGGCTATAGGGACCTCTGAAGTAGCGGAGATAGTCCGCTCCTTGGATCCTCGAGGCATCACCCTGCTGGATGGAGCTTTCTCTGCAAAAGCGGAAGCTGACAAGGCTACTTTCAGTGCTCTTAACAAGGTTGGGTTAGACTTGGTTGCACTTCCATGTGAATCCCTTCACACCTTGCAGGCAGGTGTGATCACAGAACTTCAGCCTCAAGAGTAGCGCGTGCTGAGTGTGATCAACGAACGAAAGGTGAACGATGCAAAGTTGTTCATCGAGAAGAATTTAGTAATTGAATCATGGAAGAAGGTGCAGGATAAGAATAAGTACACTACGATAGTAGTCACTGAAGCATGCAGAACTATTCTAGAGCTGCATATCCCAAAAGAAGTGCCATTGGAGGCCAAAATTCAAAATCTCACTGCAAGTGTGTGTGACACAAAGACAGAGCTGGTCAAGGTTTGGTTTGAGTTGAACCTTTAGATCACAGAACTTGAGTTGAAGTTCCAACCTTCAACTCCACTAGAGGTCAAAGAAGAGCACAAGGAAGCTGTCAAGGATGTAGTTGCTACAGTACATGCCATGGTAATATATTGCACTGTGATCTTTGAGCAATGCTGGAGGTCCTTACCAATCTATAGGAAGATCCCAACTTGCATAGGTTAGTAATAGAGGTGAGGGAATTTCAGAAGCAGTACGACAAGGTTAGATGGCATGCACCGTCACCATCACACAGAGGTTGGCCAAGCTACAGGAAGCAAAGGGACTAAAGCAACAGGTGGACGTAGCACATCGAAGAGAGGAAGTACTAAAGGCCAGATTGGGGGCTTGGTTAGATGAGGCCTATGTGCTCACTCCCACCATTGAGGAAAAACTAGCTAGCCTACAGGAAGCACAGTAGAAAATCAAGGCAGATAATGTAGGACCAGCAATGGAGCAGCTAGTGGAACAGGTGAAGAAGGCGGCGATGCAATGTGCCACCAAAGTTATAGTGGTACAAGTGGAGATGGGAGGTCTTCATGACAAGATATCCACACCAGCAAAGTGACTTGAGGGTGAGTCACCATATTTGTATTGAGGGTTTGGAACAAGTCCCCTAGGATCAATTTTGGGGTTAAAAGCCCAAGTTTTAGCATAGAAATCCCAAGCTTTTGTATAAAAAGTGTAAAGTATCTACATTTTGTGGTTTCAGAGAGCAAAGACATGAAGTGTCACAAAGGGTTTCCACCCTTATTTTATGTAAGTCATGTCGGCTTTAGGATATCTACCCATGGTCCATGTACCATGGGATTGTATAAAAAGGGAAGCCTTGGAAGAGTCTAAGGAAGTTAAGCTCAATATTGGTATGTTTTGAGTCATTGATGAAGGTAATGGGTCTATGAGAGCTAAGAGCGAAGAGTCTTAGTGTAGGAAAGAGGATCTAGAGCTATGTCTCCAAAGGCCTAGGGTAGAAGTCAGCAGCTGAGTGCGCAGATCCCTGCAGCTGTGTGCATAGGGCGGCCAGATTCTGTAAAGAAGATATGAAGCATCAATACATAAAATTATTCTGGAATTATCTATGTGTGATCTATTTTACTTCTGTTATAAATGCATATGATTATGTCATGATGAATACTGGGTTTATGTTTTAATGTTGTATTGATGCACGAATCCATATGTTTTTCTTTGTGATACAAACGCAAGAAAGAATATCTGTTTACGAGAAGATCATCTTAATGCATGTTGAAGTTATTAGATACTTAAGCTAATATGGGTAATTATGAAAGTAAGAGTAGTTATAGAGGTGCGTAAGAGTCTGATTTTCCTATCTAGGGTACGTTAAGGACAGTCAAAGACCTTCACAGAGGTCTAGACGATGACTAAGAGGAGTATAACAATAAGCCCTAAAAGGCTTATCGACTTGTGTGAAGGAAGGTTTAGGGTATAAAATGACATCACTACCATCTCTGGGTGTGAAAACTTTGTTCCTGCATCCCCCCATACTGCTTCGGGTTAGGGCCCATCAAGCCAACAGTTCCCTCTTTTGTTTTGCAGAAAAGTGGGAGGGCATAGTGTCGTGCTAAAAGTATTGGCGCACATCCGTGTACCAATATTTTGTGCTTGTAGTGGGGAAGGCTCGCTGAATGTTGTACATATCAATCTCCTACTCCTATTCTGAAAGATATTATTCATTCTCCTTTGCATTTATTTATTTTTCTTCTAGTCGAAAAAGACCATGGCCCTTGACTATGTGAATTGACTTGATTTCTATCTCATACTCTTGCAACCCGGTCATCCAGCTCACTCTCCTTTTAGATAGCTCTTGTTGAACAAGTAGTGATATTACTATTGGGTATGGGAAAAATATAACACAATGGTTTTTCAATAGATAGGTAAAAATTGGTTTACCTTCTTGTATATTGCATAATCTTATTTGCCCATGGTGGGATAGTTAAGCTCTAGTCCTTGCATACTTGCGCTCATGAAGGAGAAAGGTCAGTCATTGTTCATTTCATCCTTCTAAGTGAGTACAATAGCAAGAGAAGTATCATAAGAAAAAGTGTAGAGTAGGAAATATTTATTGAAATATGGGTTTTATAATGAGGGTGTTTCTGCTATAGCCTTCTTCATACAAGAAAACACATCATTTTCCCTTCTATCCCATTTATAAACTGCATCCTTCTTCACCATCTCTTATATTGGCTTGACGATCTGGGTGTAGTCGAAGATTAACTTGTGGAGGAAAATGATTTTCCCCTAGAAGGAATGCATAACCTTCTTATTCACTGGGAAGGGAATCTACGTGATTGTGCTAACCTTGTCTAGGTCTACCTTAAACCCACTCTTAGCAATAATGTGGCCCAAGAGATTACCCTCGGACACTGTGAAAATATTTTTCTTGCTATTTAAGGATATCTTGTACTTGTGACATCACTCAAAAATATGCTTTAAGTGGTGTATGTGGCTTGACCTTTGTTTGGAGAACATTTTTACATCATCAAGAGAGACCACTATGCACTGCCCAATCTTTCCATGGAAAGTGATGTTCATAGCACATTGAAATTTTGCACCAACATTGATTAGCCGAAACAGAATTCGTCCGAAAGTGAACGTGACCCACTTCATTCAAACTATGGTTTTGATTTTGTCGGTCTCTGGAACTAGAACCTAGTTTCATCCGAAATAACCATCTAATGAAGAAAACATTTCAAACCACGATATTGTTTGTAATATTTGTTCCATGGATGACATGGGTTAATTTTCCTTGTTTGAGGAGTGGTTGAGATTTTTGAAATCTACAGATAGGAAGAATTCCCTGGACTTCTTTCTCACCACGACCAAATTTGACACCCACATTGAGTGCTACACTCTATATATGATTCGGGCATCCAACAATTTTCTAGCCTCTTTTTGAAAAGGAGGCTTAAGCATTGGATGTACTTTCTTTAGCTTATGTTGCAATGGCTTGGCCCCTTCCTTGATCAGTATCACATGTTGGATGTTTTGTGTGTCATATTTCTTAAGCTCATCATATGTCCACGCAAAGACATATCGGTATTTCTTTAATAAGTAGATAAAGGCTTGCCACTCTATTGGTGTACAACAAGTACCGAGATTGAAATACTTTGGATTTTCTTCTATTCCCAAGTTAATATGCTCATGTGACAGTGTAGAACTATGGGTCTTAAGATTGACAAGTCCCCAGAAGTGATTATGAAGGTCATACAACGTTTTCAATGATACCACACCCTTGGGAATGAGGTTTCCTTTGCTTGCATTAGCTACATCCTGCAATTCTCTTTCGTGTTCGTCCTCATCGATCACTACATCTTTGAATACATCAGTGTTTGCCATGAAGCACAATATCTATTGTTCCTCATCAAAAAATCATAAATTAGCGATATTTTCGAAGGCGGAAGGTTTATAAATAATTTCAACAAAAAAATTGCCCCTCAATGGTGATAACCTAGCAGCAACATTTGCTAATTCATCCACAGTTGTGTTACGCATTCTTGGAACAGAAATAATATTGAAATCTTGGAAATGTGAAATAAGATGCCATACCTCTTGTTTATAATTTCTAAGATGAGGTGACACACAATATATAGTATTATACCTCCTTTTTATAACTTCTAATATGAGGTGACACACAATGTATAGTATTACGTACCTATCACACCACAATTTCTAAACCACCGACCACTTTTAGAATGGCAACATTGAGGTCAATGGATATTCGTAAGCCCAATATGAGTGCTTCATACTCTACAGTGTTGTTAGTGCACTCAAATTCCAAGTGGCTAGAGATCAAAATGCTTTCTCTGCAATGGGTATATTAAAACTCAACTAGCTCTAGAGCCCTCCTGCATTTTGGTACCATCGAAGTACAAATTTCAAAAATTATATGTACATGGACTGGTAACTACACTAGTACTTCTATAACTATTGCTAACTATACAAAGTTCATTATCACTAGTTGGACGAGGAATGAGATCCGACTATGTATCTAGTGAAACTAGGGATGGTTGTGCAAGATAACACCCCAACTGAGTTTCAAGGAAGCAATTGTCAAAAAGTAATTCTACAAAAGCTATTGGTTCATTATGTTTGTTCAAGGGAGTGATAGTGTGTTTCATATATCTCTCTAATTCCACCTAGATCTTATTATTCCTACCCTTATACAGAATCCATAGGTGTGACCAGTTTGTGGCAAAGTAACCTTCTAGCTTGCTAGACCAGTCTTTTCTCAATAACACTATGTATGCTTTCAGAATTTCCACAATCATTATGTTGATACATTGGTGGACTCACCCAACGGATGACTGTGGATGATGACACCTCTAAGTTCAACAATTGCTTGGACATGAGTCCTGTCCAGCTGAATAATTTATGCATCTTTCTTATCCCATTTGGTATTGATTTTCTTGGAAACAAATAGTGGCATTACGTTCACCGATGCACCAGAATCAACCAATCAATTTTGTACATTGAAATTAAATATTTAAAAAATTAATAAGAAAGGTAGGAAAAGTGTATTTGTATCCATCGTTAGATAATTAAGTACATATTTGAGAGAACCTGGAGACTTAAAAAATCCCTTGTCTGAAGAGGTAGTGTTACCTATAGAGGTTTTCCCAAGTTCATGTAAGAGGATGTCTCATTGGCTCATGATATTGGTTAATTCAAACATTGAAATGTTCACACGAAGCTTCTTCATGTCATAAAATATATTATAGTCCATAGTAGGAAGAATGGCCAAAGTGCCTAGGGATGTAACTTGGTTTGTGGATTCTGGAGTGATGGTTATGTCCTTACTACTCATGGAATCTCTTTTCGTTGAGACTACTTTCCCAGACTTGCTCTAAGTGTCTTGCACTGAGTTGACCAGCGGTCTGATTTTCCTTAACAGAGTTTCTTTAAACTTTTGCTTTGGCAACTCAATTGTAGTGGTCGGCCCTTGGCTTCCTAGGTTGTACCAGTTGGTCTACTTATGGGTCAGACTGTCACTCAAAGGTTGCTTATCGACAGTACTCTTTTGGGTCATGAGTGTTAGCTTTGCTACAGTTTGCAGTATTTGATCGATGAATTCAGGACAGGAAAGGTTGGTTTTGGTTGCAAAGGGTTTGCAACCAGTTTTTTTTAACTCTCCCTTTCATTTGCATGATGCTCCTTTAACTCCTTATTCCTCCATTTCCTCTTTTATCCCTGTTTTACACCCTCTTTGGCATGAAACCCCTATTTTCCTAGCTCCCGGGTGCTTATGTTTAAAAACCTTACAAAACCCGATAACCCTTTAAACCCTTGTTAATATTTAAACCCCAATTTTCATGCCTTTGGGGCATTTTTGTTATAATTCGCTTAAACCTATATAAACCAATTATCCATTCATTTCTCGATGCTTAAGTCTTAACCTTTGATTTTTAACCTGTGCATATATAAAAATCTATCATAGCTTGCCCCTTACCTATCGCATCACCCGTCATGTCAACAATTAACCCATGCATTTGTTCCGTGCCCTCCGATCATCCCGCCATTTGATCCAATGGTTATCACTTTCACCACTCCGCAGACCTGCACACCCGTTAGCCTCTAGGGAAAGTGGTTTCCCCACCATTGCTTCTACCACGCATATTCATATCATTGCATCGCACCCACTTGTATGAAAACCACCACAACAGCATAAGCGGTGCGATAAAACCACTTTCTGCCTTCTGTAGGACTTCCGGTAGTTAATCAGTGTGCATCTTCTACCCCCGATCACCGTCAGATCTGCCCGATGGTGATCCAATGGCCCTCGTTAACCTCAATCACCCATCTCTCGATAGACTCCATAAACTATTCTGGGTCGTTGATTTTTATGATCCGATGGTTTATGTTTGCTCTTCCCCACATCTTCCTATCACCTCTCTTCATGAAGTCTCGACTGTCCATCCATGTCATCCGATGGTCAATATTCATTTGCAAGCTCTTCATCCATTTTGATTCATTTTCAGTGTTTTTGTCTTGTTTCGTGCACGCAAAGAAGGAGGGGAGACACAATCCAGCAACCTACGCATTAAAGCCCTCAACTACTGCATTCAACACAGTGTACTTCCGAAGGACAAAAGGACCACCTTGAGCAGATAAATCACTGCAAATTTTATTGGAATTTATTTAGTTAATACTTCACCTGTTCCAGGTGTACACCAGAGTACAAAAAGAGCCATTTTGTTTATTAAAAACATTCAGATTGTAACAGAGAACCCATATCTAACTGTAAATGCGGTTGGTGGTCAATTAAGACACCTCCACGCATACCCTAACAGAGATTTTTGTAAACATATTCTATATATATTAAAAAAAACGATGTGATCAGATTAATGAGTGTTATTCTGTTGTAAGCTTCAACTTCTGGAGACTATAACTACTGTGAGACCTGCAGCTTCTGGTCTTCATTTCCAACTAATACAAGCTTCTTTTGTTGTCATTTGCTCACTTTTCACTTCTTCTATGTTCCAGGTTGTGCCTGTTTTTGCAATTATTCATGTGCTGTGAATGTTTAGCATCAGAGGGGCTATCATCCCACCTCTGTGTTAGAATTAAGCATGTATCATTGAATTTGTTTGCAGGATTCTTCTGCTTAATACCAGAGAGATGTCATCCTATCTTTGTATTAGATAATATATTTGCAGACATCCTTACTGGTTGCACTTGGCCATCACAGGGTCCTGTGTATCTACTGATGTAGTCAGTTTTCTCCATCATCACATTTTTTTTAAACTGAAAAATTTATGGTTAAAAGCCATGTAGTCTAGGGGTGTTCACCCATGTCTGGGGTCAAGCATAGCAGGAGTGGTTATCTGGCTTGAATATGCAGCGTTTCTTTCATTCATCCACCATTTATCCAACATTTTTGTTGAGTTTGTAATGTTCCCGAGCATCACTAATATACAACCTAGGTGAGCTTCTTGGGGTGATAACATTAATTGGCATCGTTGTCAGGGAGAAGAGAATCGAAGCTTCGCTTCCCTGCGAGAACGACACAGCTTCAAGCTTTGATGATAGACAAGGTTTGAACACGGTTATTGGTTGTAATCATCTGTCTGGCAATTCCACTGGTGAAAGACCATCCTTTGGTGACTCCACATTGAAGTTCTGGCTCAGTTTATGAGACATACTCGAAGAAATCCTAAGAAGCTACCAGCTGAACCTGTACCTGAATTTGAGAGGAATGTTAAATCAAAGAAATCTTCACAGAAAGGGGCATCACGATCAGGTAAGCCTAAGAAGTCTCATTCATCTCTGAAAGATAAAGTTGTAGCTGAAGATTTACAGTTTGAAGACTTAGAGTCCAACATTGTTAATGAGGAAAAACCTCCAGAGATCAATTCAGCCCCTTGTACAGTTAGTTCCTCTTTGAATCTTAGTCCAAATAAAGCTTCCATTTCAGTCCAAAACATCCCTTTATCTCTGCCATCCATAATATTACTTCCTAATGCTCCATCTGCTAGTTTTCTTCCAAGTACTCCAATCATGGCAGGACAGCAAGCACCTATTAGGATTGAGAGAATTGTTGCTGCTAGATATGGACCTTTGGTGTTGCCTGTGCCTTTAAACCCTATTCCTATGGGAGAATATAAAAAATATATGCCTAAATTCACTGGAACAAAGGGAGTAACAATAGAAGAACACCTAGAAGCTTTTTATAGTTATGCTGATAATTTAGATATAAGTGAGAATGATGTATGGATGAGAGTTTTTGTCCAGAGCCTTGATGGAGAGGCTAGGAAGTGGTTTAGATAATTACCCCAGAGATCAATAACAGGTATTGAAACATTAGATGATGCATTTTTGAAGCAATGGGGAGATAAAAAGGATTTGCTATATTATCATACTGAGTTTGGTAATCTGAAGAGGGAAAATGGGGAATCAATACCTGATTTTAATAAAAGATTCAATCTAATGTATAGTAAGATTCCAGCTAAGGTAAATCCTACCCCCACCTCTGCCAAACTCACTTATGCCAATGCTTTTGATTTGGATTTCTACCTGTTGTTGAGAGAAAGAAGATGTGCCACACTGGCAGACATGCAGGATGCAGCCCTAGAAGTAGAGTCTAATATCATGGCTGCAGAGAAGCTAAAAAGTCAAGCTGACAGGAGAAGACAGAGAAGTCAGGCTTCTACTTCTTCTGCAACATATTTAGAGCCTAAATTAGATAAAATGACTAAAATGATTGAGTCATTGGCTGCTGAAATTTCTAAGCTAAAGGTTGAGCAGAACTTAGGGAAAACAAGGTAGCAAAACACATTTGCTCCAAGAAATCAAAATCCATTCAGAAGAGCAAATGAGCAGTTACAAATAATACAAAGAGGGGAAGAATCAAAAGAAGATCAGAAAGTTAAAGCTCCCTTCCAAAATGTAGTCATGGAGGGAGAACATTTTGAAGAAGATGAGAATGAAATTCACTGCATGGAAGATAAAGGCAACGCTGCATTTTTGACATTGGCCGAATATGAGGAACCATTGCTACAAGAACAAAATAGTCAAGAGTGGGACAGAGGAGCTGTTCTAAAATCTGGTGAACAACAGCAGAGATATAACTTGAAATCAAATGCAAAGAATGTCAAAGAAAATTATGCCCAAAGAGTTGCTGTCCAAACAGAACCATAGAATGGCAAGTAGATAAGACCAGCAGCTGATCCAGTCATCCTCAAAGCTCTAGTTCAAGAGGTAAAAATTTCTAATAAATCATCTTCTCCTTTCAGCTTTGAGTCAGAAGTTCAAAAATTGAAAATATCTATCCCTCTGGTTGAGTTGGTGAAGAGTGAAGTATTTAGGAAGCCTATCCTTAAAGCCCTTGGGCTAGACACCAAACAAAACTCCACTGACTCTGTCAATTTGCAAGATGACAAGCCTACCATTGTGCTCAGCCCTATGATTGAACCTGTTGATAATAATTCTCCATATTTTTATGTCTCCTTAACCATTCATGACAAAATCCTTCACAATTTCATGTTGGATACAGGGGCTAGCCACAATCTGATGCCTAAAGCTATCAGGGAAGAGTTAGGCCTTGATATCACTAGACCTTATCATGATTTATTTTCTTTTGATTCAAGGAAGGTGAAATGTCTTGGATTGATTAAAGATCTGGCCATTACCTTAACTCAGTTATCCATGAAGAGTATAATGATGGATATTTTGGTAGCAGATGTGCCCCCCAAGTTTGGCATGCTGTTTTCCAGAGGGTGGATTAAGAGACTAGGTCGGACATTACAGAATGATCTATCTTATGCCACTGTCCTAGTGTTTGGAGGAGAAAGCAGGAGGTTATACAGAGAAGCATAGTTGGCATACATTATCAGTGATGAGAAGAATTCTACAAAGCATCCTATATATGCAGTGGACATTGATTTTGGAGCATGTATTCTCCAAATAGAAGAATCTCAGAAGGCCATAATGCAGCTCAGGAAACCACCAGTTCATGTCGAGAAAGAGTAAGGAAGTTTGGTTCAGGAGATGTTCTTTGATGGAGCATGTTCCAGGGAGACTGCAGGAGCAGGGGTGGTGCTAGTATCTCCACAACAAGAAAGTATTCAACTATCTGTTAAGCTAATTTTTCAGGTGACAAATAATATAGAAGAATATGAAGCACTGCTGTTGAGCCTTAATGCAGCAAAGGACAGAGGAATCAAGAATCTGAAGGTATTTGGAGATGCTGATTTAATTATCCAGCAAGTGAATAAATCATTTCAAGCAAAGAACCCAAGGCTAAAAGCATACAAAGATGAGGTATGGAGAATCAAATACTCTTTCAATTTTTTCTGTATTTCATACATTCCTAGAGCCCAAAATCAGCTTCCTAATTCCCTTGTTGTCTCCGCTAGTCTGTTTATACCTCCCATACCTCCCAAACTAGTGTATGAAGTGAAAATGAAGTACAGACTGTCCTTGCCTGACAATGTCCTACATTGGAATGTTTTTGAAGATGATAATGAGTTGAATAGGTTCTTGCAAGTCATTGATGAGTTTTCTGAAATGCAAGTTGACCAAGAGAATGATGCCTTGTTAGAGAAACCCCAGTCCCAGCTTAGAAATAAAATTGGTAAAAACAGCATTGTCCAGCTTCCTAGTAACCATATTCCTAAGGGCCTAATCCCTCTTGAAAGACTGTTTCACCAAAACTATGTGCCTTACAAAGCTACCCAAAAATAAGACCAATCTGTAATTTGTAAGCATGATATAGGAAATCCAGGTCAGCCTAGGTATGTGAATTTGTACACTCATTTGTTAGCTGATCAAAGTGTTGAATACTGCAATTTAATGTGGCAATTTGCTGATGTGTTTTCCTGGGAATATAGTGATCTAAAAAAATATGACAAGAATATAATTCAGCATAAAATCCATCTAGAAAAAGTCATTGTTCCTTTTAAACAAAATCTGAGACCAATAAATCCAATGCTTCTTCCATTAATTGAAAAATAAATTAAAAAGTTGTTGGCTCCCAAGATTATTGTGCCTCTCAAATATTCAAAATGGGTAGCAAATTTGGTGGTGGTGAGGAAGAAGAGTGGTGAGATCAGGCTATGCTTTGATTTCAGAAATCTAAACAAATGCTCCAAGAAAGACAACTATCCTCTGCCAAAAATGGAGCATTTGCTGCAAAAGGTCTCAGGAGCCAAAGTGATGTCTTTCTTGGATGGATTTTCAGGCTTTAATCAGATTGTTGTGCACCCAGATGATCAAGAAAAGACTGCATTTACCACTCCTTGGGGCACTTTTATGTATACAAAAATGCCTTTTGTATTGATGAATACTGGAGCCACCTTTCAAAGAGCTATGGATATAGCATTTGTGGGAGAGAAGGACAAATTTGTGCTTATCTACCTTGATGATATAACAGTTTATTCCAGCAGCCATAAAAATCATTTACAGCAATTGAAAGAGGTGTTCTTGAAGTGCAGAAAGTTTGGAATATCAGTCAATCCCAAAAAATCACAATTTTCTTTACATGAAGGCAAGCTGTTGGAACATATTGTGTCTATTGCAAGTGTTCAGATTGACCCAAAAAGAGTCAAAGAAATACAGACTTTGACTATCCCTAGATCAAAGAAGGATATTTAGTCCTTTCTGGGAAAAATTAACTTTGTAAGGAGGTTTTATTCCAAATTTTGCAGAACTAGTTAAGCATGTTACCTCCATGTTGAAGAAAGCAGCAGAAGTAAGTTGGATTGATACAACAAGGAGATCTTTTGAGTCCATTAAGAAGGATATTATGGAGGCTCCCACTTTAATAAGTCCTGATTATAGCAAGGAGTTCCATATTTTCTCATTTTCCTCTAAAGATACTATTGCAACAGTCTTATTGCAACAAGATGAAGAGGGTTCAGAGCATCTAGTAGTATTTTCAGCAAGAATTTGAGGGATGTTGAACTAAGGTATGATATCATAGAAAAGCAGGCATATGATCTTATTAAATCCTTAAAGGCTTTCAGAGTTTACATCTTGCATTCAAAAATAATTTCATATGTGCCCTCTGCCGCAATAAAAGATGTCCTAACTCAACTTGATGTTGATGGAAGAAGGGCAAAGTGGATTGCCAAAATGATAGAATTTAATATAGAGCTGAAGCCCACCAAACTCGTCAAAGCTCAGGGTCTTGCCAAGCTATTGGATAAAGAAAATTGCAGGCCTTTAGACAATGATTTCCTATGCACGAGTGTAGAAAATGGTCAAGTAGAAGAAGAGGAAATAATTGAAACAGTGAAAGAACAGTCAGTGGTTGAGAACCTAGCTTCTTGTAGTTGGCATGCTGAAATAATTAATTTTTTGATGAAGCCAGAAATCCCTTCAGACCTTACTCAAAGTCAGGCTAGAACTTTAAAACTCAGAGCAGCAAAGTATTGCATTATGGAAAATCTGCTCTACTGGAGGGATCCATCTGGAATATTTCTAAGGTGTATAGACAAAGAACAGTTAGAAGAAGTCATGCAACAGTTTCATAATAGTAGGTGTGGGGGGCACCATTATTGGAAAACCACAACCCACAAAATTCTCAGAGCTAGGTATTATTGGCCCACTTTATTTTCTGATGTATTTTTTTTTTTGTTAAATCTTGTGACAAGTGCCAAAGATTTGAAGGAAAATAGCAGTTAAAATCCCTGCCCCTAAAACCAATAATTGCAAAAGGACCTTTTAAGCGGTGGGGTTTGGATTTCATTGGAGAAATCAATCCACATTCCATTGTCCAGCATAGGTGGATATTAGTAGCCACTGATTATTTCACCAAGTGGATTGAAGCAGTCCCTACAAGGAAGGCTGATCATGAGGTGGTCATCAAGTTTTTAACAGAATATATTTAGCAGATTTGGTTGTCCACATAAATTAGTCACCAATAACGCAGCAACCTTCAGGGCAAAAGAGTTGGTGGAAATGTGTGATTCAATGGGCATTAAACTTGTTCATTCCACCTCTTATTATCCTCAGGGAAATGGTCTGGCAGAATCCTCTAATAAAAGTCTAATCAGAATAATTAAAAAGTTGTTAGAGGACAATAAGAAAAATTGGGATTCCAAGCTCAAGTATGCACTGTGGGCTGATAGAGTGACCATTAAAAAATCCACAGGCATGTCTCCTTTCAAGCTGGTATATGGCACTGAGGCTGTATTTCCAATCCAGCTAATGCTCCCTGTGGAAAAATTCCTTCAAGAAGAGCAGGATGGCGAAGAATACATGGTAAAAAGAATCACTGATTTAGCAGAATTACATCAGATTAGAGAGCAGCTCGTTGAAAAGGCTTCAGCACATCAAAGAAAGGTTAAGGAAGCCTTTGACAAGAAGGAAAAAGCAAATAATTTTCAGGTTGGTGACTTGGTCTTGAAATGGGATGCACTAAAGGAAAAGAAAGGCAATCATGGGAAATTTTATGCTTTCTGGACAGGTCCTTTCATTATTTCACAAGTTCAAGGGAACAACACCTTCATACTGAAAAGTATGGGAGGAGAGACAGTTTTTGATGGCCCAGTTAATGGGCGGTTTTTGAAAATCTATGTTGTTTAAGGTATTTGGCCTTAAAGGCTGTAAATATTTTGTTTTTATCAGTTTTGTGCAGGCAAAGTAGACTCCATGCCCAATGGAACACTAGGAATTTTGATTAGTTTGCTTTCAGCTGGAAAGGCAGTGGTCTGTAGGTTCTTGAGACCTCATAGGGAGGATCTCATCCCCAGAAGGAGCCAGTGTTAGCTCTGCTATAGTTTGTAGTATTTGATGGATGAATTCAGGACAGGCAATGCTGGTTTTGGTTGCAAAGGGTTTGCAGCCAATTTGTTTTAACTCTCCCTTTCATTTGCATGATGCTCCTTTAACTCCTTATTCCTCCATTTCCTCTTTTTTCCTTGTTTTACACCCTCTTTGGCATGAAACCCCTGTTTTCTTAGCTCCTGGGTGTTTATGTTTAAAAACCTTACAAAACCTGATAACCCTTTAAACCGCCATTTTCATGACTTTGGGGCATTTTTGTTATAATTAACTTAAACCTATATAAACCCATTATCCGTTCATTTCCCGGGCGCTTAAGTCTTAACCTTGGATTTTTAACCCGTGCATATATAAAAATCTATCATAGCCCGCCCCTTACCTGTCACATCACCCGTCATGTCAACAATAAACCCATGCATTTGTTTCGTTCCCTTCAATCATCCCACCATTTGATCCAATGGTTATCGCTTTCCCCGCTCCGCAGACCTGCACACCCGTTAGCCTCCGGGGAAAGCGGTTTCCCCGCCATTGCTCCTGCCACGCGTCTTCATATTATTGCATCGCACCCGCTTGTACGAAAACCACCGCAGCACCATAAGCGGTGCGATAAAACCGCTTTCCACCTTCTGTACGACTCCCGACAGTTAATCAGCGTGCATCTTCTGCCCCTGATCACCGTCGGATCTGCCCGATGGTGATCCAACAGCCCTCGTTAACCCTGATCGCCCATCTCCCGATAGACTCCATAAACTAGTCTGGGCCGTTGATTTTTGTGATCCGATGGTTTATGTTTGCTCTTCCCCGCATCTTCCTATCACCTCTCTTCATGAAGTCTCGGTCGTCCATCCATGTCATCCAATGGTCAATATTCATTTGCAAGCTCTTCGTCCATTTTTATGCATTTTCAGTGTTTTCATCTTGTCTCGTGCACACAGAGAAGGAGGGGAGCCACGATCCAGTGACCTGCGCATTAAAGCCCTCAACTACTGCATTCAACACAGTGTACTTCCGAAGGACAAAAGGACCACCTTGAGCAGATAAATCACTGCAGCTTTTATTGGAATTTATTCAGTTAATACTTCACCTGTTCCAGGAGTACACCAGAGTACAAAAAGAGCCATTTTGTTCATTAAAAACATTCAGATTGTAACAGAGAACCCATATCTAACTGTAAATGTAGTTGGTGGTCAATTAAGACACCTCCACGCATACCCTAGCAGAGATTTTTTTAAACAGATTCTATATATTCTAAAAAAAATGATGTAATCAGATTGATGAGTGTTAGATGAGTGTTATTTTGTTGTAAGCTTCAAATTCTAGAGACTGTAACTATTGTGAGACCTGTAGCTTCTGGTCTTCATTTCCAACTAATACAAGCTTCTTTTGTTGTCATTTGCTCACTTTTCACTTCTTCTATGTTTCAGGCTGTTCCTATTTTTGCAATCATTCATGTGCTGTGAATGTTTAGCATCAGAGGGGTTGTCATCCCACCTCTGTGTTAGAATTAATCATGTATCATTGAATTTTCTTGCAGGATTCTATTGTTTAATACCAGAGAGTTGTCATCCTACCTGTGTATTAGAAAATAGATTTGCAGACCTCCTTACTAGTTGCAGTTGGCCATCACAGGGTCTTGTGTATCTGTTGGTGTAGTTAGTTTTCTCCATCATCACATTTTGTTTAAACTGTGAGTAATTGGTGCTTAAAAGATTTATAGTCTGGGGGTGTTCACCCATGTCTGGGGTCAAGCATAGTAGGAATGGTTATCTGGCTTGAATATGCAACATTTCTTTCATTCATGCCACCATTTATCCAACATTTTGTTGACTTTGTAATGTTCCCGAGCATCACTGATATACAACCTAGGTGAGCTTCTTGAGGTGATAACAGTGAGTATAGAGTTAAACATGTTCACTGCATGCCTAACACTTGGAGTTTCATCGGCTATGGCAGCTTCTTCCTTTTCTTTCGTAGGCTTAGTTTGCCATTCATCCATTACCGAATCAACAAGTTACATAGGAAGCATGATCGTGGCTTTATTCCGCATTGGGAACATCTTTTCTAAATGATGTTCTTGATTATATGAACAATACTGATTTGTACCCAATTTTAAATGTTCAATACAACATTGGAACTTTGTACAGAATTTGCTAGTTTGTTGCTGCTACTACCATAAGTTGCAGTCCTTCTGAACATGTTGAATCTGGGAGGCTTGCTACTCATGGTTTCCTCACTTGACCTCTATTTGATCTCTACCATTTCATTAGATAGAGACTTGACGAGATGATGCAAGCTTTTGAGATCGGATGGTTATTTCTCTTTGGCCCTAGTCATGGAGGCCTGAGACCTATTACCCATCACTATAGGGATTAATTCACGGGTGTTTTGTGATGTAGAAACCCTCAAGGATCTTCCAAGGATCCTTGGAAGATAGTCAGATTAGCTGTAGTTGTCACAAAGACGTGTGCATATCTATGCTTAACAAATGAATATCAAAGCAGGAAGAAGGACTTATTACCTCAAGTCTTAGTGTGGTGTTGCTAGAGAGCGCAATGTAGCTAGGCGGAAGACCCCTAAGCCAACTCCAGATCAAAACCTGCACATAGATAAGACAAGCGTAATGTCATAGCATAAAACCTTGATAAACAATGCATGAACATATGAATACATCTAGTTGCATATATATAAGCCACTCATAATAACGACATTTCATAAACATATAAACAAGTTATACTACCAACATTGCAAAGTCGACAACACAATTGTAGTTCTATATTGATGTAGAAAAGAGTGATTACAACCATCGGCTATATCAACCTTCCTTTACCCCTCCATCTCCTCTCTTTCTCTCCCTCCTCAACCTCTTTTGATGCCTTAGTCTGAGACTATGCCCGACAGTCAAGTAGGAAATACTTTCAAATGGTTCGACCTCTTTCAAAATGGCCCTATCCTTGCATATATAACATGTGAAGATAGGGCTACCAAGTCCTTCATGAGTTCCATTATGCAAAAGTAGTGATGTTTCCATGCCTTCGTTCTCTTACCCATTTGTAGACTCCATTAGGAATTAGTAATTCCTCCAAACAGGTCAAGTTCTGATGTTTTCCTACTTTTGTGAGATGACATGGGAGAGAATCTCAGGATAATTCTCGGTGAACTTGTTCCCTTGACCCATAGAAACTCATTAAGGTTCACTAACACTCTTCCCAAGGTAACAGACAAATTTACCCTCAACACTAACACACCCTTAGCCTTGATAGGAAGCTTTATAAAGCAGGTTGCTAGTGCCTAGACATCATTAGCTTGACAACTCGGCCTATGAACTTGGTATGTCCTTTAGTCATCATGTCTTTCTCCTCTGAGCTAGTGAGGAGGTCATTTTCCTGTATAACAGATGCCCCCTAAAGTGTGAGATCAGAGGCTGCAACGATGGCCAAAATACTTTATATTTAACTATCATTTTATTTGGAAAAAAGAGAGAGAGGATCAGAGCTTTGGGTGGTACGAGAAACCTGATACAACACATATATCTATCTATCTATCTATCTATCTATATATATATATATATATATATATATATATATATATATATATATATATATAGATATATATATATCTATATAGATATCTATATAGATATATATATCTATATATATATATATATATATATATATATATATATATATATAGATATCTATATATATATATATATATATATATATATATATATATATATATATATATATATATATATATAGATATATATATATAGATATATAACAACTAAAATCATGTCCTAAGTCAGGAATTCCCATGCTCAGTATCTATGTCAGAGTGATTTTCTCAATAAAGAGATATGATGATGTTGGTCGCCAATAAGCACAATGCAAAACCTATGTCATAATAGGATCATTCTGATGAGTTGTCTCCAAAAAACAATAAACACATCTTGGGAGAGGGAACAAGGCTAAGTGATGTAAGCCTCTACCCAAGGTCTTGATTTCTGCTTCACCGCAATAGCATAGATAGATACATGTGAATATAGGCATTGAGGTCAAACATGCATGAAATCATTTGATTACCACTCAATAATGGAGACCATTAACAGACGTGAGAATGGCCACTGATAATGGTGATGGTCTCCAAGATGCATAGTACAATCTAGCGAGTGTGAATGATGTTTTTGTTGTCAAACACTTATGGAATCATTTAAACAGGAGCCAATAATGAAAATCCCTAACCAAACACAAGGTGACCTACCACTAATTTTTACAAGTACCAAGGCACTGAAGTGTTTCTTGGTCTTCTTCCTAGATAGAGTGTTGAAGTCGATAGGAAGAGACCTGTCAAAAGGTAGGCAATAAGGTGTCCTACATCAGTCGACTTGAAACAAGAAAAGAATGATTATTTTTTTGAGGAATCTTTTGAGCATTGGGTCAAAGCGACAAAGGGCATGATGATAGGATATGCTTGATGGTTTGATGGAGGAAACAGAAGATAAACGTTTTCCCTTTAACAATAAAAGGCAAGACAACAGTTTTAACCATGCATCACTAAACTCATGAACACCGAAGAGTGTTAGGATACAGAGATGCAAGAACATTGGGGTATATAGGCTAAACTCATAGGATGGTAAGTTTCATATTGAGAGGCCGTCACAAGGAAGGCTTATATGAGGGAGTGGCATGTTCAAGGGAGTGACTGCTGCTAAACAACTCTTTTTAAAATAATGAACACAAAGCAATTGTATTGCCTAATTTTCCCATCTGATTAGTTTAGTGATTCTAAACGCATAAAATCATCAATCTTTTCATGTTTTAAGAGTTTGAAAAGGATCGTAAAACAGCGACTCTATGCACTATCTGATTAGTTTTATGGAGTCCAGATAGGCAAACTTGTTGGTCCTTTTCATGTTTCAAGAGTCTGAAAAGATCATAAAGAGTGACTCCATTCCTCATCTGTTTAATTTAATGAGTCCAGATGGGACATCTCGGTGGTATTTTTAAATTTCGAGAGTCTGAAAAGATCATAAAGAACAACTCTAGGGTAGTCCCTTTGTCATAGTTGTTAACTGGGTGCAACAAAGGTTTAATAGTATACTCAAAAAGGTTCCTTTTCTGTAAGTTAATCTATTGAGTCTGGATAAAGAGAAACCTATGCTCAATAGGTGTTTGCCTCATTTTGTTATGAGTATGATGAGATGGAGTAAACTCGATATTCGTCGTGAAATTTTAATGATTCACACGACGACAAACTCAATATACCTTCATCGAATTTTAACGAACCAAATGAAGAACTCTAGAGGTATCTTTTTTAGTTTAATGCACGAGGAAAAAGAGGGAAAATAACTGCTCATTCCTTCTTCGTAGATTTAATGAGCCTAAAGAAGGGAAAAAATCAGGGATTTTTCAATTTAGGATCAAGAAATAGTCCCAAAAAGGAAAGTGCTCACATCATCGTCGTAGGTTTTTAACGAGACCGATGATGAAAACTCGGGGTTTTTTCGAGTTAACGAGCGAGAAAAGTTCCTAAAAAGAATGCTCGGAGCTTCTTCAAATGCTTTTAATGAGCCTGAAGAACGAACTTCGGGTTTTTCCAATTTTATGAGCGGGAAAAAAGTCCCAAAAAAGAATGCTCAGTCAATCTTTTCCAGTTTAGTGAGCTAGAAAAAGAGAGAAAAAGAGTTGCTCAGACCATCATCCTAGGTGTTTAATGAGCCTAATGATGAAAAACTTTGGGATTTTTTAGTTTAAAAGCGAGAAAACATCCCATAAAAGAAAGAACTCATTGACAATCGAACATGGTCATTTCTGTCATTCAACCCTGAAAGTTCTTTCATCAAAACATGAGAAATTTTTGCCAATATGGGGTCATGGTGCCTGATAAATATCATAGGAAATGGCCTACTTCTACTTTAATGACTTCAATTAAGATAATTCATGTCTCCAAAGTGACTATAAGGGAGTTCTTGAGCCTCCACTTTCACCATTTGCATCATTTGAGAGCTGTGAGAGTGTTTTGGAGCTAAAGAGGAGTAGATTTTCCAAGGATGATTACAGGTGATCCGGGCAACCATTCAATGTGCTGTCAATCCCAGGTAGATGCCAAAAACCTTATATTTCATTATTCAACCTTTTTTAGCTATATTTGGGGTGGATTTTTAAAGATTTTGGATCCCTAGTTCATTTACTGTGCCTAACGCCCCCTTCTAGGCCTATAGGGAGCGTTAAACACCCTTTATGACCTAGAGGAGGGCGTTAATCCTCCCTGTTTTCCACAAGGGGGGTGTTAGTGCATGAGGGTACACTCTAAAACCCCAACAAGTGTTTTCTTGAGCTTTATTGCCCCATTTTCACTAATTTTTGGGTTGATTTATGTAGGTTTTGAGCCATTATGACTAGTCTATGGAGAGAACGGGCCCATGATCGACAGGAATTTCTTATGTGAAATGATCCAGCTTGCATACTTGCATTGTGCTGATGTGGTTTGATGAAGTATGCACAGTTGGACTTGATGAAAGGTCAGGAGGACCTTTTGAGCTAGATTATTCAGCGCTGGGATGAACACAAATAGGTGTTCAGGATTGGGGACCATGAGCTTGCTATTGACCGAGATGACATATATTTCTTGACAAGTTTGTCGTGCAGAGGAGCACGAGCAAACTTAACCAGTGGTAGGCCTGATCCCTGATCCACTTTAGAGTTGGTCTGAGCTTATTGTATTCATAAGAGCAAAAGTTTCAGTAACAGAGTCCCTATAGAGAGGATCAGATCCAGATCTATGATGGCCATTTTATGGATGATCATGCACTTGGCGTGGTCTAAAAGTCCCCATGTTGTAACAAAGGCCCAATTGTTGCTTGCAATTGACTGTGTCCAGCCACAGATCTTCAACTGGTGTGAGGTGGTGCTTTTTCAGTTGAAGGCAAAGTTGACTACATGTAAGACTCAGACCCAACAGAGTTTTGGGTATGGCACTCTCATTATATCCTTCATACTTGAGAGGGTTCCAGTTATGTGACTACGGATGAGATTAGGTCCCATCGATCCGAGGGAGCCTAAGCAGAGGTGATGGGCATCGCTCAATCCTTGCACAGGAGGAGGACCCATCCGGCATTCTTTCGAAGAGGATTTCTTCAAATGGCTCAATGGTCAGATTGTGAGGATATACGACTATGCCTACGAGGGCATGGACTTGACTGATGACCCTAACTTGATTTTTTTGCCTTGTACAAACTGGGGGCCTCAAGGTAAGAAGGTTTATTTGAGAGTACTTAAAGTATTTTTATTATTTTGAATGTTTATGTTATGTTTTCGTTAATTTTATGGGTGAACATGTACTGACATGAAGCTTTTTGCTTGACACGGATGTGGCACCGGTGCGACTTGCAAGCGAGCATTTCCAAGTGAGGCGAGGAGGCTAACTACCCAAAGACGGGGATGATGTTGAGAGTCTTTACAAGGTTCTAAGAAACTTGGAGGGCTTGAGGATGGGTGTCACCCCCCTTCTTATGAGGGAGATCCCCGCTCACATGCAGCGACACATAGTTGGTGTGCCCGAGCGGTTTCTAGTTCCTCTTCGGAGGATAGCTAGTGCAGTATTTTCTTTTCATGAGCAGTAGTCTCTATTAGCAGATACGTGGCATAGCTAGCGGGTGTTTATAGCTAGGCTTAGTAGCCATTTTGTACTTAAAACACCCAAGTTTTGGAAAATTTTCTGATGTAAAAGACTGGATTTGATATATATATATATATATATATATATATATATATATATATATATATATATATATATATATATATATATATATATATATATATATAGCTACAGATATTTTGGTATTTTATGAAGTAAATGTTTTTTAAGTGTTTTTGTAAATTTTTAGCTGTGTAAATATTTACTTTCATACATGTATCTATAATGAATGAGACAGATACCAATCTAACACATAGTTTGCTAATGAATTAGAAACTATATTAAATTCTCAAGGAATGTGTTCATATGTAATAAACTCAAATTGATGTTCCAAGAGTCATACCCTTAAATAATGATGCAACAAGATTGGATTACGAACGTGATAATGATTTGTCAATTGCATAACAACAAGCTGAGAGTCTAACCTGACCACCAGATTGGAGATGTCCCTTGATGACACTTCAGTGAGAAGTGAAATTACGGACATGTACTCAACAATATTTTTGGTGGCAGTACCAATAAATACCCCCCAGAACAAAACAGTTCCAACTCAGGTGTGTAAATGACCCAAGCAGTTGATGCACTGTACCGTGTGTGACAACTCGCACCATCCGTGTATCCTACGTATGCTAAGGGTAATGAATACATTTTCACAATGAGAAATATGTATGATACAAATAATTCAAGAAATACCAAAAAATCCAGTCACATCAAAAAAGAAGCAAAACTTATAAATACATAAAATTACAAAGCACATGCCTAGTGCAGTACTAGGCATAATACCTTTTCAGATAGAGCCCATTTCGGGGCTCAGCAAGTGGGACTCCTTCCCAGTCCTGAAGTTCATATGCCCCTTTTGAGAGGGCTTTCGTGACGACATATGGACTGAGCCATAAGGGTTGAAGTGTTCCTACCCCCAAGAGGTCATGTTTTTTATCGTAGAGTAAAACAAGATCTCCCTCTTGGTAAGAATGAGGCTTGACCTTTTTGTCGTACTGGGCTTTGACCCGATGCTTGTGGGCTTTGAGTGCCAATTCGGCATCTCAACGGGTTTCATCTAGTTGATTTAGGTATAGCAGGTGCTCTTCTTTGGTAGTGGTGCTAGGCAAGAGTTCAACAACGATTTGTAAGGAAGGAATCTGACACTTGATTGGTAAAACTGCTTCCAGGCCATAAGCTAGTTGA
This sequence comes from Pinus tabuliformis, assembly GCA_031772625.1. Taxonomy (NCBI): domain Eukaryota; kingdom Viridiplantae; phylum Streptophyta; class Pinopsida; order Pinales; family Pinaceae; genus Pinus; species Pinus tabuliformis. The sequence continues at coordinate 640,247,570 of CM062815.1, read as the reverse complement.
AAAGATGTAAAGCCTGTAGCAATTTTTATTGAAGTTTGGTATGCCCATAGTGCAGGATATAACATTTGATGCTAGTGGGTTTTGTGATTCCCTACTAACTAGTGAATCATGTTTTTTAAGACGCCATTGACGGCTTCTACTTGGCCATTAGCTTGGGGGTAGTAGGAGGATGATTGATCCTAGCGAAAATCGAGCAACAATGTTAAGTCAGACATCATGTGATTTTGAAAATGAGACCCATAGTTTGTAAGAATCGTGCAGGGCACATCGAAGCAATAGATGACTTGATTGAAGAAGAATAGTGTTGTGGTTTCTCCATCGGCCCAGAAAGTGGGAAGGGCTTTGGCCCATTTCGTGAAATAGTCCACAGCTACTATAATGTAGTTGTGTCCAGCAAAGGAAGTGAGGTTGCAAGTGACAAAGTCTATCCCCCATTTGGAAAGGGCCGATGGAGATAACCGGGTGAAAAAGGGCTAGAGGAGCACGCATTTTCTTTGTAAACACTTGACAAGGGTGGTATTGTCGGATAGCCTTGATACAATCTTTCAACAAGGTTGGCCAGTAGTAGCCTGCATGCAAAATTTTTTGAGCAGTAGATATGCCAGAAAGATGACCGCCACATGCCCCAGCATGGCAGTCATTTAAAACTTGTTCTGCATCTTCATGAGTGAGGAAACATCAAAGAACTGTATCAGCACCACTATGATATAGCATATTGTTAAGCACTAAATAGTGTTGCGCTTGGTGGCGGATGTGATGACGGTCACCTGATAGTTTAGGGTAGAAACATTGTGCTTGGAGGTAGACAAGAATGTCACCATACCAAGGGTCAGTAGAGTCGATAAGATAGATAGCTTCATCCATGAGAGGATCATGGGCTATCTTGTTAGGATCAACAATGGGAAGATCTGACAAAAGTTTGGTGAAGACTAAGGAATTTTTTGCCTTGGCAGCAGTGAAAACAAAATCAAATTGTTGGAGGATCACTATCCATTTGGAATATTTTCCTCCAATGACTTGATGAGACAAAATGTGTCTCATGGGATTCTCCAAGGCGATGACAATAGTCTGCCACAACAATATATAATGTCAAAAGAGGTTGACAGCAAAGACAACTTCCAAGGACAGCTTTTCCACATGTGAATATTTGAGTTCTTGCCCAGGCAGGCCTTTGGACATATAATATATCACATGCTCACTTAGGTCATCATGAGTTTGAACCAAGACCATTCCTAAAGAGGATGGCAAGGCTGCTAGGTATAGAAGAAAGTCGTGCCCATAGTTGGGAGCACTAAGGAGTGGGGCTAATATAAGCACCTTTTGAAAGGCATCAAATCATCGTTGAGCTTGATCATCCCACAGGTAAGGCACTCCCTTCTTAAGTAGACACATAAAGCCTTTTGTTAACTCAACATAATTGATGATGAACCGTCGTAAGAAGTTTGCTTCCCCCTGCAAATGTTGGAGCTGCAAAATGGATTGTGGTTCAGGAAATTGAGTAAGTTCCTTTACCTTATCGGGATCAATGCTAATCCCATACTTGGAGACAATGAAACCAAGTGTCCAAAATCGACAAAGAAAATGCATTTATGTAGATTCAGATGTATTTTATAGAACCTGCACTGAAGAAAGATCGCTTGTAAATGATCTAGGTGTTTCACTCGCTTCTTGGAATGGGCTAGAAGTTCATCCAAGTAAGCTTGAACAATATGTTTGATATCATGAAATGCGTAGTCCATGGGCCTTTGAAATGTTGCTCCAGCATTCTTTAAACCGAATGGGAGTTTTCAATAGGAAAATATTCCCCAAGGGAAAAAGATGGCGGTTTTTTGTTGGTCTACCAGTTTTATGGCAATTTGGTTGTAACTTGAGAAACCATCCATGAATGAGAATGATTAACAACCGGCACAGTCATCGTTGATTTGGTTGATGAACAGTGTCGGATAATTATCCTTTGGAAAAGTGGTGTTCAAGTCCCGATAATCGACATATATGCGGATGGTACCTTGTTTCTTATCGAGAGGAACCAAATTGGAAACCCATCTTGTTAAGGGAATGGGGTAGACGAAACCAACACGTAACAATTTTTCCACCTCAATCTCAATGGCTACAGTTTTGTGGGGGTGGATTGGTCAAATCCTTTGGCAGACAGGCTTGGCATTGTCATATATCTTGATCTCATGCTTGAAAATAGACGGATCTATGCCGGGACTTTCCTTGTAAGACCAAGAAAATACATCGCGAAATTCCTTAAAAAGGTCGGTGAAGATTGCAATTTCCTAAGGAGTGAAATCGGCTCCAACCTAGATATTTTCTACGATGCTTGTCTTGACAGAAATATCGATGAGTAATGTCTTTGAAATATTTGCCATGTTTCCCTTTGAGTCTAAAGTTTGGCTAGTTGTATAAGGTGAGGAAATGATTTCAGGTGTGTCAAATGACGGGATTTGAAGAGGCATCATGTTCAAATCAGATATCAAAACACGATGGTGAGAGTCCTCCTAGGGTCGCTCTTCTAAACACATGATCTCGCTAATCACTTCGTCCAAAGGTAGGACTTGATTGAGGATATCGAAATAAGGAGCAGTTATGGGAGGGGAGGTGGTACTATTGACCGTGACCAAAGTGACCGAAGATTCAGATGTAGATTGAATGGCTTGGTAGGCCAATTCATTTGGTGACAGTGGCATTTTTTCTTTGTAAGTGTCAATGTATGAAAGGGCCGAGAGGATCCAAGGATTAGTCAGTTTATGAGGAATGGATGAAACCATAGAGACCATATGTGGAACCGCGGGTGACGAAACATGGAATCAACCCATCAGGGAAGAGCCCTTCAATAGACAAGTATCAATACTGACGTAAGAGTCAGGTACACCACCCACTAAGGGGACAGAGCCACTGGGTAACAGGGAATAATAAGGGGTGCAAAAGGAAAGTTGGTCCACTGTGACTATCTTTCCATCCAATGGAAATAAGATGATGTGAAAGACAGTAGACACAATGGCAGTCATGGTGTAAGTCCAACTGCAACCCAACAATAGATTATAGTTGAGCTTTCTATCTATGATTTTGATGTCCACTGTTACCATTTTCCCACTCAAAGTTATGGGGTATCTAGCTAGGTAACCTTTTGGGATGAAAGTGTGGCTGTCGAAAGATTTAAGGGAATTCAACGGTGGGGATAGGGTTGGAGAACTCAAAGTGAGCCAACATGAAGCTGACATGATTGTTATAGCTCCAACTCTCACTCTTATGGTTTGTGATGCTATACTCATGGCCTAGGGCAACCCCTCCTTCCAGACCTGGTCCTAAAATTTAAAAAACGGTGTTTTATCCCTTATACGTGACATTTCCCTGAGTTAAACGCGTGTATACGCGAGTATGTGTATAGCCAACCTGTTGTGGGGAAAAATGCCTATGCAGGACGATCCTATCCACCTAAGGTGTGACAGTGCCTTAGCAACAAACAGAGACAACTATTCTAGTATTTCTTCCTTTATGAATTAAGAATGAAGAGAGATGGATGGACTAACCGGTGTCTTCCATTTGTCCCTCGATCCAGTTTCCCTTCTCTTTGAGAGTTCCCAGCTACTTGCCTTCTCGCTCACCCAGCTTCAAGAGGTTTCTGCAAGATCACAAGAAGAGAACACTACACAAGACATGGATTCATATTCATAACTAGTTCAGGATTAGAAATAAACTAAACATACTAATGCAATCATACATCAAAGATACATCAGTATATAGGAGAAACCAAGATAGCTTTATTGATGAATAACAAGGTTCAGGAAGAGATACAACCCAGAGGGCTCCAATCCAGCATCTCCTTCCCAGTAAATGGAATTCCTATCTTCACCCCCTTCAAAGCATTAAGCACCCAATGATTTCAATCTCAAACCAACAGCAATTCTTTGCAATAACAAAATTCTAGCCTCCAGATCTCATGGAGGAGAGATCCATATATAGATGTTTGGAGAGAGGATGATTCAGCTTGAGATCTGACTAGTGTCCTCTCCCTCTGTCAGTTCTTGATTCCACTTGGAGGTTCTTGCTTCCACTTGGAGATTTGGAACCTCTTACTCATCACCAGTCGAATTCCCTGAGGCAAGTGTCATTTAGGAAGCTTCCTGGGTTTTGACACCTTGAGAAATGAGCTTGCCACATGTCCATTCTCGTTCAGCACAGGTAGCCAGTGTTCCCTTTGACATTCAACGTAGGTAGCCAGTGTTGGCTTTGACATTCAGCGCAAACAGCTAGTGTAGCCACTGAAATGATCCTGAATTGACTTGTTTTTGAGCAGTTTCTGGTGGAGAACTTCTGTGAATTGCTGTGGTTTGTTAGCCTTGTTCCTCTAGGGATAGGAAAAACATGTTTAGGGACTTTGGATCCCTTAGATTATGGACATTTCATGCTTAATGCTGTAAGGCACAAAAATGTCTATAACAGTTTCCCCCTAAAGTATGAGGCTGTTTATCGGGTGAAATGCTTTATCAGGGGGATCCGAAGTTCATCCAATGCTGGGAGGAGACCTGTAATAAGATACAATACAATACATTATTTTTCATACTGCTTTCATGATCTAGCTGAGGCGGGCATTCCCATGCTCAGCTTTATAAATTCATTTTTCTGTACATAGAACAAACAATCGTCTGGTGGTAGACTGAAAATTTTGATGAAATTATCATCCTTTGAGTAGGATGATTATCTGCTGCAATGATGTACATGTCAATGTCTTTATCTTTCCTGAATATATATCGCAGCCCGGATGGATGAAACTAGATCCGGGGTCTTCAAACTCATTCGATCTTCACTCTAAGTACAAATCGATCCATGTGAGAAATGTTCTGAAGTCGAACATGGAAAGACATCGCTTGATTACCGGTCAATGATGTAAACCGTTAACAAGCGCGAGAGGAATCACCGATAATGATAATGACCCTCAAGGTACTGCAGTACAATTCACGTGGTGTGAATAAAGGACTTGGCATCGAACACCACGTAAAATCTTTCGGTCGAAGGTCATTGATGTATACCTGTCGCGGGAAGTGAGAAACTTGCCATTGAGGCATGCAAGCTTCAAAGTACTGAAGGGGTTGTTCCTAGATCAACTTCTTGGATAATGAGTTGATGTCGACAAGAAGCAATCCGTCAAAGGAGGGCCTTAATGAATCCCACATCAGTGACATGGAACGGAGCTAATGATTTTAATGGAGGTGAAAACGATCTGTGACATATGATTCAGGGTGGCGGTCATGAAAGGATGAAGGATAATGTATGGCAGTGGATGGGACACGGTTGACTTTTCTAAACGACTTCTCTTGAACATATGGCGACACTGATGCGATGGATTGGTAGCATTACCCCAAATATGGATGGTATGGCGAGACCATGGATGTGACCGATGAATGAAACAACCCAACCCGATTGTGGTACGGAGGAAGAGTGTCATGTTCAAGAGCAACTTGCTACCATCAAAGTTTTCTTGAGTTTCTCCCAATTTTTCCCCAGTCATTGCTGACCAGTACCTCTTTATTTTTGTCAAGCTTGAGGAGGATAACATATGCTTGTTCTATAACCTACCCTTCGGGCAAGCCCATCGCTATGTTTTAACGAGCCTAGCGATAGTGAAACTCGTTCTCGTCTAAAGACAAGTTTGTCGCTATTTAATGATTTTAACGAGTCTAACGACAAGGATAACTCGGTCCTTTTAATTTTTAGAGAGTCTGAAAAGGTACATAAAGTTAACTCCAAAAGTCCTTTTTCGTCATCTAATCCCTTAAGTCCGAAAAAGTATAAAACAATACAGAAGGGATGAGTTTTCGATAGTTTTAACGAGCCGAATAAAACAAGCGCTCGATCTTTTTGTGCAATAATCCCTCAGGTCCAAAAATATTAAAATCTAGAGGAGGGATAGCACTTCCTGTCCCTTTAATGAGCTGGAAGGCCAAGGACTCGGCAATCTTTTCATATTTTACGAGTCAGATGAAAAGAGCTTAAAGAAGACTCGTCTTTTGAGGAACGAGTGATAAACAGGGTTAGCAGCTGATTCCAGGTACAGGTTGGAATTTTCCAATCACGGCAGTGTCACAAGGATGGCTAGGTGAAATCACTCTTCGCAGATGTTCCTCAAAATGGGTAAACAAACATATGGAGGTGAACGATCGGCCAATGGAAAAGTGGAGGTGACGGTGCAAACACGACCAAGGCTTTAATGGCTGATGATATTACATTCACAGTGGTTATTTACCGGGATAGTTCATTTTTTAACGAGCTTAAACGAGGGTGGAAACATTTGCTCGATCTTATGTTTATTTTTTAACGAGCATGAACTATGTGCTAAAACTGCTCGGATCTTGCGTTTATTTTTTAACGAGCATGAACTGTGTGCTAAAACTACTCGATTACCCAGTCATATGATAAGAATGTCTCATTAAGATTCTATTTTTTATGGAGCTTCATCTTACAAAGCTATGCCCCGCATCCTTTCATTATGCAAGTTCGGAAACGACTAATCCTACGAGTTTAAAGGGTTAGACCTACAGGTTTAAAGGGAAGGACCTAAAAATTTAAAAAATAAATAGCCGCCCCTTGCTTGCACTCCGAAAGGTTTGCATGCCCCCAGGTATGAAACAGAGTTTCAAGGTTACCCCTACTTTAGTCCGGCAAAACAATTGTTTTATCGAGAGAGGCCTACCCCTTTCAGGTTACCCAAATATTGTCTCGTTAATCTTTCAAACAAAACACTTCTTCGGCGATATCTACCGAAATAGACAAAGGTGAGAGACTTAGTTCGTCAACTCACATAACTTTGACAAAAGAATCTTATTCTAGAATAACCCTCTTCCAGCATGGGCGGGGTACAGACTAGTCATATTCTCTCGCGGAAACCTACCCTATACCCAAAGTTTTCCTACCGAAGCAGACCAGGACGCATGCCCCCTGGGTTCCAGTCATATCCTCCTGGATTACTCGCGCTCATCAGGAGGACGGACCATGGGTTGAGACACTTCTTGCGTGAATAGACCATTTAGGGATGGTACATGATTATTTGCGATGCGTGATCCGGGAAACGAAAGTTGGTCCACGAGCTTGACCACTCTTCCTTCATGCGGAAAACACATTACTCTAAAGAGTGAGGAGACGACGGCTCTCATGTAATATATATAGTCTCATCCAAGGAGTAGGTTATAATCCAAGGGTCCTTGAACGACCATCACGTTCATTTGAATGGTCTTCCCTTTCAATGTTATGGGCACATTGGGGAGGATCCCTAAAGGTCGACTGGTTCCTTTATCAAAGCCTGATAGATTTCTCATTTCAGGCAAAAGCGCTGGCGAACCAAGCGCTTTCCAAGCAATAGAGAAAAGGATACTCACAGATGCCCCCTCATCAATGATAGTGCCAGCCATTACCATTCTGTATATTTGAACGATAATTCTGAATGGTATGCTTGCTGGCAACCGAGGTCTGCCTAGTTGGTTCCAGTCGAAGGACACAACCAGGTTACTTGGTGGTGGGACCGATTAGACGGCCGAGTATGACTCTGACGAAGTTCCTTCCTGCGACAAAGGAATGGGAAAATTGCCCCCTTGTTCGTCGGAGTCTGTGTTGATGAAGAGAATTTGGACGGTGTCGTCTTTATTCTCCTCTGTGATGGTATCATTCGAAGATAGAGCCTCTGAAGGCAAAACCGGGTCAACGGCCGCCTCAACCTTTTGACTTTTGTCAGGTATGGATTCAGACGGTTCATCTTCAATGATAGGTGCTTCAGCTGACCACCTGGGCGGGCCAGCCGGGTTCTCAATTAGTGAAGGACTTGGCAGGAGTTTTTGATATCCAGGAGGAAGTTGCGCTCGTAAGATCGGGCGATCTTCCGAAACTCGTTTAGCCTCGTCTAAGAAGGGACAACGGTGGATGGCGTGGTCTCCTTCACACAGTTTGCATGGAAATCTAGATTTCCCTCTCTGTCCTGTGGCTTCACTTTCACTAGTTGACGGTGAGCAGTCAACATGGCTATCAGAGGTTGAGGCTACCGAATTGTGCAGACGGGGAGACCAGTCCCTTAGTATCCGAGGGATACAGGGACAATCTCTGTGGAAGTGGTCTCCCTTGCATATGACACATGGCGATTTAGGCCTGGTCAGTGCTGTGTGTGGATTTTTGTCAGACGACACTTGTTTGCCCCCAGTCGCTTTTGGCTCCTTCTTCTTCTTTTCTTTCTTCTTCTTTTTCTTCTTCTCCTTAGGAACTTGGTTTTTTGTTTTACCAGTTCCGTCAAGTGAAGAGGAAGGAGGAGAGGAAGAATTAGATGAAGTAGAAGGTTGGTGGGCAACTATGGTCTGGTCTAACTGTAGACTCGACTGTTCAGGAATAGTGGTGGTTTGAACGACATTGGTTGAAAAGAGCCAGACCGGCAGGCCAATTGTCAGTCCTGGAAGTGACAATGTGGCCATATGGGGCGCACCAACATCTCCCCAAGAGGAGAAGGGACTAGGATTTCCACCAAGGAGAATTCCTTGGTTGGTGTGCTCCATTTTTTCAACCTAAAGATCAACGTAGGAATAAAGGGTGATTGTTCCGTTTAAAATAAATTTTAACGACGCTTTAGACACAACTTGCTTTTTCAATTTTAAAGAGTCGAGAAAAAGCTAAAGATGACTCTAGTCTCCTTCGATGTTTTAATGAGCCTGAAGTGACAAATGCTCGGATGGACTTTTTCTGTTATAGAGTCTGAAAAAGGCCAAAAGGAACTGCTCTGGAGTTCTAGGCAGAGGGTGTGCCAAACTTTTCGCAAAAACGTAGAATACTTTTTAGGGTACGGGCGGTCGATCTTCCTGAATGCTGTGTTCAGTGCATTGCGATCAGTAGGGCGGCCGACACAGCTTCCTAAGGATAAAGGTTTTATGCCTATAGGGGTCTCCCAATATATACGCGACGGTACGTGGGAGCACAATCCATACTGGCGCTATCGTCCCTCAGGAGGAATCACCCACCATCCACGAGATCGATAGTCACCAGGTTTTACGACGCCGGAACACGTCTCTAGCCTAGACCTCTATGTTGTGCGTTATGTTACAAAGCATTGTTAAGTTCATTCAATTTATTTTAGGTTAATCTTTTTAGAAGTTTTCCTTTCAAGGTTCACCACGAGATGTATGATACAATTCCTAAATGCAGTCTAAAGATGATAAGCAAGCTTTATATCTTTTCAACTTTGAAAATCCTAGCTACTAAGGGAAAAGAAAGACACCATCTTTTCTCAAAGAGCAATCAGCACACTCTAATGCACTTTTCCTAAATCCAACATGCAAACTATCAAAATGAAAATGCACAATGCAGGTGTTTGTTTTCCGCTTTCTTAGTATTGATGCCTACAAAGAAAGCTTTTTGTACAACTTTGAATTCGCTTTTAAATGACAAATACAAACAAGTTTACTTTTTCGAAATCAGAGAGGGTAGAAGAAATTACAACACTTAACGATTTTCGAAATGAATACTTGTTTCGACACTTAAAAGAGACAAACTCAAACCAGTAAGAAAAAGTAAATGGATAATCAACTGTAAACAACCAATGAACTCTCTCCTAAGATCACAATCAACAGATCTGAATCAAGGGCTACAGGATGATTATTTCACTCATGCAAAGGAAGACTGCAAATGATGCCACAAACACATAAAAACACTCACAGTCTTTTTGTACAAAAGGAGGCGGAATCTAAGCAGAGAAAAGGAGTTATCAGACTGGTACCTATGCTTGTTACAGGCTACAAAAATCAAAGATCAAAACAAGGCAAAACAGAGCAGAGAACCCTAGCTGCACAAGGGAAAACTGGTTCAGCGCAACCTCAACACAGGGGTTTTGACATTCAGCGCAGGTAGCCTTCACGGGAACTGCGTTGAAATGCAGAATCCCTTCACTGGGTCTGCGCTGAAGGAGAAACTCTCATTTCTCACAGGTTCTGGGTCACAGATTGCTATTTAATTCACTGTTTCAGGCCAAATAAAAGCAACAAGCAAGGTGTAATCAAAGGGATGTTTTGAGGGGTACTAAGATCTATCACAAGGATCATCAAATCATTTGTGAGTCCATTGTTCAGATCATAGACAAGTCCAGTGACTGGATCAAAGCAGCAACTGTCTACTTTGCATCCGGGAATAGCAGATGCAGTTCGATTGTTGCTGTCAAGTCTATGAAGCAAACAATGATAGAAACACAAATAAAATGACTAAACAGATCTCCCCAGCGGAGTCGCCAATTTTTTGTGGGGAAAAATGCCTATGCAGGATGATCCTATCCACCTAAGGTGTGACAGTGCCTTAGCAACAAACAGAGACAGCTATTCTAGTATTTCTTCCTTTATGAATTAAGAATGAAGAGAGATGGATGGACTAACCGGTGTCTTCCGTTTGTCCCTCGATCCAGTTTCCCTTCTCTTTGAGAGTTCCCAGCTACTTGCCTTCTCGCTCGCCCAGCTTCAAGAGGTTTCTGCAAGATCACAAGAAGAGAACACTACACAATACATGGATTCATATTCATAACTAGTTCAGGATTAGAAATAAACTAAACATACTAATGCAATCATACATCAAAGATACATCAGTATATAGGAGAAACCAAGCTAGCTTTATTGATGAATAAAAAGGTTCAGGAAGAGATACAACCCAGAGGGCTCCAATCCAGCATCTCCTTCCCAGCAAATGGAATTATTATCTTCACCCCCTTCAAAGCATTAAGCACCCAATGATTTCAATCTCAAACCAACAACAATTCTTTGCAATAACAAAATTCCAGCCTCCAGATCTCATGGAGGAGAGATCCATATATAGATGTTTGGAGAGAGGATGAGTCAGCTTGAGATCTGACTAGTGTCCTCTCCCTCTGTCAGTTCTTGATTCCACTTGGAGGTTCTTGCTTCCACTTGGAGATTTGGAACCTCTTACTCATCACCAGTCGAATTCCCTGAGGCAAGTGTCATTTTGGAAGCTTCCTGGGTTTTGACACCTTGAGAAATGAGCTTGCCACATGTCCATTCTCGTTCAGCGCAGGTAGCCAGTGTTCCCTTTGACATTCAACGCAGGTAGCCAGTGTTAGCTTTGACATTCAGCGCAAACAGCTAGTGTAGCCACTGAAATGATCCTGAATTAACTTGTTTTTGAGCAGTTTCTGGTGGAGAACTTCTGTGAATTGCTGTGGTTTGTTAGCCTTGTTCCTCTAGGGGTAGGAACAACATGTTTAGGGACTTTGGATCCCTTAGATTATGGACATTTCATTCTTAATGTTGTAAGGCAAAAAAATGTCTATAACACAACCCGCGTGTATGTATTAAAACACTTAAAAAAAATATAAAACTCCTCATTTTCGGGCGGAGATCGCGGGTTTTACCTGCTGATCACCTGTTAGTGCCCGTGGCCCAACTGTTCCCAACCAACTCCTAACTAAAAAAATACTTTGGATATGGTATAAAAAGACCTCAAAGGGAAGGCCTAAGGAGGAGAGAATAGAGAGAAAGGTTATTATGCTGAGATTTTTCCCTTGACCAGGTCTGAAGTCCCTTGTGCCTTCTGCACTTCCCCCATATTGTACAGGAAACCTTTGTTTCCTTGTGTGTTGATGTTCATCCACCATTTATGACATCATGGAGAGAGTCATGGAAGGAGTTTTGTTAGAGGCTTGAGGCTGGAACGGATCCGGAAGGAAGCTTTGCTTGGAGCCTGCTGAAGGTGATTCAGGTGAACATATTCCTTTTTATGTACTTTATTTGTCTATAATAAAAGAAACACATGTCTTGGTTCCCGAAATGAATCTTCTTTATGTTAATGATAGTCATGTTTAGAATTCATATGTAAATGGTTGTTTGGATTTCATAACTAACTACCTTTCTTTATAACATGAAGATGGTTTCTTTATAAGTTTTGTCCATGTACTATTGTGTTCTTTGAATTGGTTGTTTTGCAGGAAAAAAGAGAAGAAGGGAACTCCAAGAAGGGTTTGGACCCTAAAGGCCTTCTCAAATGTAGGACCAAAGGTACGTACCCTTATCATAGAATTTTCTTACTATAGCATAATGGCTGTATGAATGTATGTTTCTTTGAATAGATAACTTTCAGTCTGCTAGGGTTTCAACCCAAAAAGCCCTAGGGGAGTAATTGCCTCTATCAGAATTGGCGACTCCACTGGCGAAAACACTCTTGTTGTTCCTAGTTTGGGTATTTTTCAAGCCAATCAGGGCTCAGCTACCTTGTCTGCTTGCTGTTACTGTCTGGTCTGTTCTTGAACTTTAAGCTTTGCTAGTTTCTTCAGTTTGTTTTTTATTTTTCTTGAAGCCTTTCATACACGATGTTTTTCTTAGATACAGAGGCATATATACGCTTGTTTCTTTGAGTGAACCCGCGTATATGCAGGTTTCCTCAAACATAGTCGCGTATACACGCAATCTGTACTTAAGTACAGTCGCATATATATTGCAATTTTCGAGATTTATAAATCTTTTTAGTCTCTGAAGGCTTGTCTGGTGGTTTGAGTCAGTCTGAAACAGGCATTTTCCAGTATCAGTTATTTGTTTTACAACGAGCATCTCGTTCTGAATTCTCTCTGATTATAAGGAGTATTGGTCTTGTTTTTTGTTGATTGCAAGCGTCATCATTTTTGGCTAAAGCACGCAAGATTTCTTGCTAGGAATCTTGGCTTCTCTGTTTCATCAGGGTAGGGAGATTGGATTCAATCTTTGTGTTATTCTTGCTTTTGGTGACTTTTTGTTTGCTTTACAAGATCGCTTTTTGTGACCATCCACTTCTTTGTTTCATGAAAGTTGTTGTTTGACACTTTCTTGGAATTTGTCTTTTTGATCTTTTTGGTTTTCATTGCCAAGGCTTTCATTACTGCTTTTGATTGTTAAGAGCGATTTCAAACACATTTATTTTTGTTGGGTTTTCATCCATTGAGTGGTTTTGATTCGCAAAAGTGTTTAATTGCCTATTCTTCAATCACAAGTTTCAGTGTTGTTGAGAGCATTTTTGAAAAGACTTTTTTGCTTGTTGCTTTGAAGAAAATCTTTTGACAATCCTAGTTTTTCTTTCTTGAACTTGCTTTTCATTTGTGTTGGGTCATTAATATGCCATTATTATTGTCACTTGTGAACGTTTATTCCACCCATTTCTACCATTCTTCATCATGTCATTTATTATAATTTATTATATAAATCCATTTTATGATGATTTATGCTCTTATATTATTTATTCTCATTTATTTCTAATAAATTGATGATTATGAATTATTTTATCAATGATAGTTCTAATAAGTTGGTTATAACATTATTCACCATTTTTAGCCTCCAAGGTAACTTCCAGATTGAAGATTTGATTTTTAAATCTGCCAACTCAGAAATTCGCTGGTTTAAGGAGTGACAGTTTTGCGGTTGAGATTCTAAGCAAATGAAGACGAATTTGAGAAATCTGGAACATGGGTTTTGTCCAGAACGGGCCCAATTAACTTTCAGAAAGAAAGGTTTGCCCAAATGCGGCTTGTACAGAGAGAAACGTAGGGTTCTTTGAGCACGATTTTCTCAGATTTGCAGTTGCGGCCGTCCTCCAAACTTTAGCTGCAAACCCAAATTCGTCTTGCTTTTGTTGAGAGATGAAAGGAAAGATATTTTCTTGTTGATCATCTGGTTAGAATCAACCCAAATTTGTAAAAGAAATCATGTTGTAATTATCTATGTTGTAACTGCTCTCTGATCTTTCTCTATTTAAATGAAAACAAAGATCAGAGAGAGGAGGAATTGGAATGATGGAAGAATGATAGAAAAATGATGAAGAATGATGGTGGATTATCCATGATAGGATAGGGATTGTTGCATGCTGTAATTCTCAAGCATTTGCTGTTGTAATGATTCCACAGTTTGTTGATTAAATACATGATTTGGGAGTTGTTGTCCATTCTGTTCATCTGAAGTAACCCAGCAGCATCCGTTGGCGGCTAAGGGCCCAGCCTCTGGTGGAGTATGCTGCTGCTGCTACTGTATATTGTATTCTTTCGTTTTATGCGTGGTTTGCTTATCCATTTTATTTGGTAATTTGGTATGTTATATTATTTTACATCACAGCTCTGTCACGTAATCTCATTTTCTGAGACAGAAATATCATATCGATTTTGCAACGCATTGCTGTTTCTTTAAGTGCTGATATAAATGGTTTTTACAGGATACCGTTGCTATTCAATTATGGAGTGCCTGTGTTGTAACATTTGACCATTGGTATTATTTTCATCTTAGAAATCATATTTCCTTGCGATTGTTGAATCTATGAACGTTGCTGTCCATTACAAAATACAGTCGTATTCTTTATAACTAAGACTGATAATTGGGTTACCATATCAGATTACTATTAAGGTGTGCCGTGTGTATTTATATTTGACTTTCCAGCATTGTTTCATATTCCATCATTAATCAATGTTTTTCTATTTCCTTGTGCTATTCGATTTATTCTTAGAGTAAAGATTGCTATTAATTTGGCTTTGCTGTTGTTCATTTCCATTAGTTAAAGTTTGCTGTTCAGATTCCTTTAATTCTAGTTTGCTGTTCCATTTACTTGCATTTGCTGCTTTGGTGTGAGAGAAGGTCTAAGGCTGTAGTGAGCCTCAGCAAGACGCTGCCTAGCTCCCAGACCTATGGTCCATGCTCTAATTTCCTTTCCATCAGTTTCTAGAGGGATGGGTTATCACTTCCGCACCCTTGACTGATAAGCTGTCTTGTGTGATTTTATCCTTTTGAAGTAATTTAGTCATAGTTTAGCATCCGTCTACTCTTGTGTTCTCTGAACGCTGTAAACATTACTCTTGAGTAAATAGCCGCATCAGACTGAGTACACTCTTGAAATAAAAAGTCGTCCCTGGGTTGACAATTAATGTGAAGGTAATTAGGAGTTCAAAAGACACCTTTTTATCGCTCCACATTTTGGCGCCGTTGCCGGGGAGAGTGTAGCCATTTCTAAAGAGTAGTGTGAATCTGATGAGTGCCTGCCAGGGAAGAGTTGGATCTTAAAAATGGAAGGTAAGAACCTGCGTACGGAACATGTAAAAGCCCTGCTCCCCCGTCCGCTTTCCAGCAGGACTGTTAAAGAACCTAGAGTAGAAATAGATGTTTGAATTTTTGTGTGAATTATTAGGAAAAATAGAAATTTTTTAAAAAATGAATCACATCATCTCACGCAAGTGGTGATGTAAGCACCACCCATTTCACTAACCGATTGACAGGAACATTTGAAGAAGGAGCCTCGAAGAAACACATGAAGAACATCTTAAACTATGGTAAGAAATGGCTCACGTTTCTACTTTTGAATTTCCTATCAAAGATCTAGGAGTGACACAAATGCACATAATTCCCCCATCTTTACCAAATTTTCATGGTTTAGCAAATGAAGATCCACATACATTTATGTTTGAGTTTGAAATACTTTGTAGAGGATATGATTATTGTACTAATGATCAAAGATTGAAAGTGTTTCCTCTTACTCTAAAAGGAGCAGCTCTCCGATGGTTCATGAGCCTAGGTGGGAATTGCATCCAATCATGGGAGGACATGAAGAACATATTCTTAAAGAAGTACCAAGACTATTGCAAATCCAATGAAGATATTTTTAGTATGATACAAGGGGGAGATGAAAGTTTGGAGGACTATGTAGATCGATTTCAATACAACCTTCAAAAATCAAAATATAAGCATTTGGAAAAAGAGATCTTAAAAACACTCCTTATTAAAGGAATCAAAGATGAATTTTTAGAACTCTTAAATCTGATAGGAAAAGGTGATGTTTTTCAGTTATCATATGATGATGTTTGTGAATTGTGCATAAGGTATTCAAGAGGAGTCTCCAAGGCTGGTAAGAATTCTAGAGATGTTTGTTCTTTCTTTTCCAAATCTGCTACAAGAATAGGAGACATAAGAGCTGAAATCAATGTGTTATTTGAAAATTTTAAAGTTGATTTTATTAACTCTCTAAATGAAAAATTGGATGTTTTGCAGGTTCATAAAAATCAAGAATTGGATGAAGTGTTTTACCCTCAAGACCGAAAGGAGCATCTCATAGATACTCACTCTTCCTTATCTAGGATGGAAGTAGCATATCAAAGAGGTAAGGAAGCTGCAACAAGGTCAAAACCACGGAAATCATGGCCTACAGGTATGGTTCAAAACACTCCCTCTCCACTTTCTTACTTGCATAATCCATTATGGAATACTAATGTGTTAGGGCAGCCATGTCAATTTCAATATAACCACCAATCTTGTCTACAAGCTTGGCATGGTTTACCTTATGATTGCAGGACTACTCTCCCTCATCTTGTAGCACAAGCACATTCTCCATATTCTCCACCAGCTCTTCCACAACATCCTACTTGCATACCAAATTCATCCACTCAACCCAATCAACCACATCATCACAATGCTCCATTCTTTACACATTTTCCTGCTCAACTAATTCCACACCCTCACCACAATAAACCAGTACAACATGCTTACAATGTTGAACTGCCAAATTTACCCACCCTTCCCACCCATTCTATCTCACATGCGCCATTAAAGAAAACCTACAATGAGATTCAGAATGTTTCAAATGCAAAAATTGTAGAAGCTATGGAAGAAAATGAGGTTTCTTTTACTATGCATCAACAAGCTATTTTAAAAGCTCAAGAACTTCATGATATGATGGTTATGCGAAATCAAGAAAGTAAAGGATATATTGAAGATTGGTTTCACTCCATCATTTTTTTGCAACATCACTCTATGCTTCAACAATTTTTGATACCATTTTTTGAAGGGAAGTTGGCTTCTCATACCCTAATATCCATTAACATGCATTGTTCAAATTTGAGTATGTGCATATGTGAAGCCGCATTTCGAAAATGGCTTCACTGGAAGTACTCATATACGTAGTCATATTCATCCTTCAATCAAAGTAGGTTAGTGAAAAAATAAAATAAAATAAAATAAGGACATAAATAAGTGCATTTTGTTCTTTTGTAAAACTAGTTGTTTTTGTTGCAACATGCTATCGAAATCAACATCGGTGATAATTTTTTTTAATAATTTGTGTATGTAGATGAATCATAATGGAAATAATAATTTCTACAAACACTCATTTTCATTTTTATCACCAATTTGAAAAAATGCTTGAATTTCATTTTTTTGGCTTGCAGGCTTGATGAACTTTCTGGAAAAACAGTCGGGACAGTCATGTTTTGAGGGACCAAAAGTGAATTTTTTAAAACCTGTTTCTACCCCAAGTAGCCCTTGATGTCTACTTTCTAACGCAATTTGAACCACTCAATTTGGATTTGAAACGAAAAAGTTAGAAACAAAACATTGACAGGGTGTCTAGTGGGCAGCTCAGGAACAGAGCTGAGACAGTCAGTTTTTGGAGGCCTAAATGAATGAATTTTTAAAACCTGTTTCTATGGTAGATTCCCCTATGAATCTAGTTTACAATTCAATTAGAATCACTCATTTTCGATATCATATGGGGAAGTTATGATCAAAATACTGACTGTCTATCGTAAATCAGCACTCTTAAAACTTTGTCTTTCCAGCTGTTCCTTAAAGTATTTGACCTATCAATTCTTCTTGTATTCAAAACATGTTTCTATTGGAGATAAATAAATGAATCTATTTTCATTTCCAATTTGAATCATTCGAATCCGACATCAAACGAAAACGTTACGCTTGAAATATCAACTGTTGGTCTAAGCCGGGTAATCGACAATGACTCTATTATGCAGGTTGTTCTAACTAAAATTGACATATCATATCATTGAATCTTTAAAACCTGTTTCTATTGGAGATAAACCTTTGAATTAGCTCTCATTTGCCTTTGGAATCACTCAATTTTGACAAAAAACAATGAAGTTGTGATTAAAACACCGCTGGTTAGTATGGTCGACCACTGCTCTCCCGCAGGTGACAAATAAATTTTACTTTGTGGATTTGTTATACAGAGTAACTACTTGTTGTTTTTTGCATAATTCTTGGATTAGGGGAGCCCGATCACCTCTCTTTCTCCATGATTGAATGTTTTATTGCAGGTAGACACTCGTTTTTTGCGGGTCCTGGGAAAATAAAGAAGGTCAACTTATGGACGAGTGATTTTTCAAAGAAATTTTTATAAAACAAAGGAATTTTATCCAAATCATTACCCAACGGATTCATAATAGAACAAATGAAGAATTGATTTCAATTTCAAGATTCATGTCTTGTCACTGCTGCCAAAACATTTTTCAAATAGATCATTTTTTGACATAACATCATAGCTGTTGTAACTCAATTTATTTATTTACATACTGCTTTTTGTTGTTTCTTTTCTAATTTCTCTTATATTTTGTGTTTCAGGTGTTGCTTCATTCAAAGTGCCACTCATCCTCAGCATCAATGCAGTGAACAACTAATTCATTCTTTGCGTGTTTGCATTTTATGGTTGTGTATTTTTTTGTTCCTTTTCGGAAGGGACAACATTTGTGTGCATTTTTTTCGTTCCTGCTGTTCCTTTTTCAAAGGGACATCATTTTCGTTTTGCTATTTATTTTCTAAAGGAATAGCACTTTTTGGTTCAGTCATTCATTTTGTTGTTCCTTTTTCACAGTTCATTTTGCTATTCCTTTTCGAAATGGAACAGCTGTTGTTCCTTTTCGAAATGGAACAGCACTTTTGCACTTTCACGTTGGGTGTGTTTTTGCTGTTCCTTTTTCAAAAGGAACAACATTTGGTGTGTTTTTGCTGTTCCTTTTTCAAAAGGAACAGTAGTGCGTGTTTCTGTTGTTCCTTTTTCAAAAGGAACAGCAGTTCGAGTTTTTGTTGTTCATTTTTCAAAAGGAACAGCAGTTCGTGTTTTTGTTGTTCCTTTTTCAAAAGGAACAACAGTTTGAGTTTTTGCTGTTCCTTTTTTCAAAAGGAACAGCAGTGCGTGTTTTTGCTGTTCCTTTTTCAAAAGGAACAGCAGTTTGAGTTTTTGTTGTTCCTTTTTCAAAAGGAACAACAGTTTGAGTTTTTGTTGTTCCTTTTTCAAAAGGAACAGCAGTTCGTGTTTTTGCTGTTCCTTTTTCAAAAGGAACAACAGTTTGAGTTTTTGCTGTTCCTTTTTTTCAAAAGGAACAGCAGTGCGTGTTTTTGCTGTTCCTTTTTCAAAAGGAACAGCAGTTCGAGTTTTTGCTGTTCCTTTTTCAAAAGGAACAACAGTTCGTGTTTTTGCTGTTCCTTTTTCAAAAGGAACAGCAGTTTGAGTTTTTGTTGTTCCTTTTTTTCAAAAGGAACAACAGTGCGTGTTTTTGCTGTTCCTTTTTCAAAAGGAACAGCAGTTCGAGTTTTCGCTGTTCCTTTTTCAAAAGGAACATCAGTTCGTGTTTTTGCTGTTCCTTTTTCAAAAGGAACAGCAGTTTGAGTTTTTGTTGTTCCTTTTTCAAAAGGAACAGCAGTGCGTGTTTTTGCTGTTCCTTTTTCAAAAGGAACAACAGTTCGAGTTTTTGCTGTTCCTTTTTCAAAAAGAACAGCAGTTTGGCCATTTTTTTTGACAAGCACTCATGATCTTAGGAAAACGGCATCCCAACTATTTGCTTGCATGGATTCTTCTCTTTCAAAAGGAACGACATTTGCATTTTCGCGTTTTTGTGTGTATTTTTTCTTTTTTTTGGTATGCATTTTCTTTGTTGTTCCCTACACAGAACACCACTTTCTTTTCGAGTGTCTTTGTTGTTCCTTCAAAAAAAAGCAACACTTTGAGAGTATTTTTGAGAGCAACCCTTCCTTTCTCTTGTGGGATTATTCATAGTTCATCTCAACCACATTTTACTGATTCCCTTTTATGGCATGAAGTACACTACTTTTATCAGGACAAGAATTATGGATTCTATTGAAGCGAGTTAATATCATCCACATTATGATCTTTAATAGGACAGCTCCTTGATGATAGATTTTTTTTTTCAAAAAAGGGACACAATTATTTATATACTACTTTACTGCATTGTTTTCTGTTGAACATGATATTGATTGATCATCTTAATACTATGCTGGTTCCACCCTACATGGTTATAATCTTCTCTATCTATAATAAATGAGATTATGGGTATTTTTTTCTATTGACATGTTCAACTTCTTCCGCCATCCCTGCTCTTAAGGAGTATTGAGCCTCCCTCTTTTTGTCATAAAAATGTGTAATAACAATAACAACAAAATTTTGTTCGCAGATGGAGGATAGGGGGTCTCATTACGAGCCAGCCTACCATGTTCATAAGGCTGTAACAAAGTGACATTCCCATTATGGCCACCACACCAGGGTTATGATCCATTGGATAGCCAAATTATCCTTGGAACAGGAGGTCTCATCACGAGCCGACCTGATCACTTTTGCTACCTCCTAGTGAATGGCAGTGTGGTTATCTGGTTACCACGCCAGCACACTGATCTCTTCTGTAGAACAGCACTAAAACTCTCCATTTATAAATTGAGGATCCTGGCTCATATGGGTTAAAAAGCAACCATGCCGAGGCTATGGACGCCTGCTGGTAGCAGCGGCTCTGCTTATGGTATTGAAGTTATATCTTTTCGTCAATTATTATTATAATACCCTTTTCTTATTTTCTTTTTATCAGAGAAGTTATTTCCTTAACTTTTTCCCTGTTTGAACCTTTATGCATGAGAAATTGTTTTATGATCAATCACATCATTTTCAGCTAGAATACCGTCAGCAAAGCATCTTTTTAGCATATTGTTGTCCTTTTCCGTTTTGCATAAACTATCATCACTCTAAAGCGTCCTATCTCTTATTCATAACTATCTTTACACACTTTGCTCTCAATATAACCATAATTTTCACCGTTCTATCATTGTTCAGTGTACTCTGGTTCATTTACTATTGTATTGTTCACTCCCTTGCCTTGCCATCAACACCACCCCTTTCATATGCTTTATGGTTATGGAACCCATTTTCCAATTGGAGGGGGGGAATGTATGCATTATGGAATTGCATGCGATATGATTACTACACTTTGCCATACCTTGTTGATTTGACAACATATTAGTATTGCATGTATACATAAGTTTTTCTCATTGAAATTTTGCATGCATTTTATCTGTTGCTATTCAAAGCTAACACTATGGATTCAAGAACATTGTATGCAAAATAGTGCTTTGTTTACAGGAGAACAACAAGTATGGGCAGAATTCTATTCGTAGCATGACCACACTATTGCACTTCACAGTAGAGGCTCGCGAACGTGAACAATTCTTCAGACATGATGTGCTTCCCTGGATTCCACCTTTTTCATCACTTTCAGCACCAACTTTACCTACATCAGCTTCAACAACTGCCAGTCCATATATGTCATTCCACATTTTTGGAGGTAAAACTTGGGGTAAAATCGCATAGTTTTCTAATTTATTATGAATTTAGGAGAATTTAATGAAAATCCATTTTGAGCATTATTTGTCATCTTTCATTTCACATCTTTACCACTTCCCCTTTTTCAGCAGCATATCATTTTCGAGTGTGGGGGAGTGTTCCTTTTATTCATTTCTTTCTTATGACCACGTCATTCATATTCTTTATCATCCATTGTTATTCTTATTCACTCTCAACACCTCCCTTATTCCATGTTGTTTTACACCAAGCATAGAATTCAATAGCTGGTAGCAACCACCTCTATTTGTTTTCTAGCATCGCATGAGGGCATGCTAATTTTTCAGAGAGGGGGAGGAATTGCTATGCATGATGGATGTTTTCTACTTTCTTCCTTATTGAAGGCATACAATTTCATTTTTACACAGTGCAGAAAATGATTTCCACATATTTTTTAAAAAACTATGAACTCAATCCTTGTAATTTTTGGAAAACACATACGTATCATTAATACAAATCCACACAATTTCAAGAAATATTGGTTCATAAAATTTCGGAAAACATGCACTCTCACCTACAGCCATTCTGTTTATATCTCATGATCCATGCATCAAAACGATCTGATTTTTGGATCATAGAAGCCTTCATATATTACAAATCTACTTGCAACATTTCAACAAAATCTGGTTTGTAGTTTTTGGGAAAATGGTTAATGAAGTTTGTTGTTATCTATGTCATATTTTGCTGCAACTTCATACATATAGTTGAATGTCAATGTAAAAATTGTTATGCCTTCATCGAGATTGCTAAAATTGAATATTCATTAATTAAGGAAGCATTCATTTGTTCTCAAATTTTTATTGCTTGGTTAACACATGGTTTTTGTCTTTGGGTTGCATGAGGACATGCAATATATTCAGTTTTCGTTGCATGAGGACATGCAACATATTGAGTGTGGGGGTATGTTGAGTCGTTAATATGCCATTATTATTGTCACTTGTGAACGTTTATTCCACCCATTTCTACCATTCTTCATCATGTCATTTATTATAATTTATTATGTAAATCCATTTTATGATGATTTATGCTCTTATATTATTTATTCTCCTTTATTTCTAATAAATTGATGATTATGCATTATTTTATCAATGATAGTTCTAATAAGTTGGTTATAACATTATTCACCATTTTTAGCCTCCAAGGTAACTTCCAGATTGAAGATTTGATTTTTAAATCTGCCAACTCAGAAATTCGTTGGTTTAAGGAGTGACAGTTTTGCGGTTGAGATTCTGAGCAAATGAAGACGAAATTGAGAAATCTGGAACATGGGTTTTGTCCATAACGGGCCCAATTAACTGTAACGAAGAACGGTTTGCCCAAATTCGGCTTGTACAGAGAGAAACGTAGGGTTCTTTGAGCACGATTTTCTCAGATTTGCAGTTGCGGTCGTCCTCCAAACTTTAGTTGCAAACCCAAATTCGTCTTGCTTTTGTTGAGAGATGAAAGGAAAGATATTTTCTTGTTGATCATCTGGTTAGAATCAACCCAAATTTGTAAAAGAAATCATGTTGTAATTATCTATGTTGTAACTGCTCTCTGATCTTTCTCTATTTAAATGAAAACAAAGATCAGAGAGAGGAGGAATTGGAATGATGGAAGAATGATAGAAAAATGATGAAGAATGATGGTGGATTATCCATGATAGGATAGGGATTGTTGCATGCTGTAATTCTCAAGCGTTTGCTATTGTAATGATTCCACAGTTTGTTGATTAAATACATGATTTGGGAGTTGCTGTCCATTCTGTTCATCTGAAGTAACCCAGCAGCATCCGCTGGCGGCTAAGGGCCCAGCCTCTGGTGGAGTATGCTGCTGCTGCTACTGTATATTATATTCTTTCGTTTTATGCGTGGTTTGCTTATCCATTTTATTTGGTAATCTGGTATGTTATATTATTTTACATCACAGCTCTGTCACGTAATCTCATTTTCTGAGACAGAAATATCATATCGATTTTGCAACGCATTGCTGTTTCTTTAAGTGCTGATATAAATGGTTTTTACAGGATACCGTTGCTATTCAATTATGGAGTGCCTGTGTTGTAACATTTGACCATTGGTATTATTTTCATCTTAGAAATCATATTTCCTTGCGATTGTTGAATCTATGAACGTTGTTGTTCCATTACAAAATACAGTCGTATTCTTTATAACTAAGACTGATAATTGGGTTACCATATCAGATTACTATTAAGGTGTGCCGTGTGTATTTATATTTGACTTTCCAGCATTGTTTCATATTCCATCATTAATCAATGCTGTTCTATTTCCTTGTGCTGTTCGATTTATTCTTAGAGTAAAGATTGCTATTAATTTGGCTTTGCTGTTGTTCATTTCCATTAGTTAAAGTTTGTTGTTCAGATTCCTTTAATTCTAGTTTGCTGTTCCATTTACGGCCGTTCCATTTTAGACTTGCTGTTCCATTTACTTTCTGCTGTTCCATTTACTTGCATTTGCTGCTTTGGTGTGAGAGAAGGTCTAAGGCTGTAGTGAGCCTCAGCAAGACGCTGCCTAGCTCCCAGACCTATGGTCCATGCTCTAATTTCCTTTCCATCAGTTTCTAGAGGGATGGGTTATCACTTCCGCACCCTTCACTGATAAGCTGTCTTGTGTGATTTTATCCTTTTGAAGTAATTTAGTCATAGTTTAGCATCCGTCTACTCTTGTGTTCTCTGAACGCTGTAAACATTACTCTTGAGTAAATAGCTGCCTCAGACTGAGTACACTCTTGAAATAAAAAGTCGTCCCTGGGTTGACAATTAATGTGAAGGTAATTAGGAGTTCAAAAGACACCTTTTTATCACTCCACAATTTGGTTTCCTTTTAGTGAAGTTCAAAGTGCTTTATGTTTGTCTTAGAACTTGTTTTTAGTGTTTAGACGAAATGAATGGTAACATCTCATATTCCATCTAGGCACTGTAAGTGGCAAGATAAAGATTGATAAGCAAGCAACTTTCATTTTTGGTTTTTAGAGTAGTTTTAGATCTTGCATCCACATATAGTTGTTGCATTAGGATAGATTTGCATCCCCTTTTAGGCACATATAGCTTTGTTAACTTTTGTGAGTGTGAAGTGTGAATTAATGAAAAGAAAAGAAAAATTTGTTTTATTAGAAGTACCTCTGAACCCTATAGAAATTTCTCTTCATCGAAAAACGAAAAAGTGCATGTGCATGTGGTTAAGTTTTTATTAATTTCTTTTGCGTCAAAAAACACCACTAGTTTCACTTCCGTTACCTTGTGACTTAAAGAACAGCCTAATAAAATCAAGCGCTAACTAAAATTCACTAGAAATTTTTATTTTAGTCAGTTACACCAACAAGATTAGGATTTTAGGGCCTTGGATTAGGCGAGTGAGAGTTAACTCTCCAAGGCCATATAAACGTCAAACGTAAGAGTTAGAATAACGAGAGAAAATCCAATAGCGTTAGAAAGACCAGGAAAGCTTCGGATCTGGGAGTTAAGCATGAGGGTCTGTGAACACAGGGAAGAGAGATACCCCCTCTCCTACTTGTCCGAACTTACCTCACGACTGTTCCGCCTGGCTTCTGCGACGAGTTGGTATCCATAGTTGCTACTCCTAGGGAACTACACAGGTGGCTACAGAGGGGAATCCCGTGGCGCCTGAGGTTGATGTTGCATCACTCTCAACAATACTACTGGAGGGCACCCTTGCGAAGCTTGGGGGCTTGCACCGGCGCAGGCTGTTGTTAGGAGGTCAGCGTAACTTCCTCTGATACCTTCACTGATAGGACTGGGCCCTCATCATCCCAGACTATCTTCGGAAGGCCCCTTATTTCACTTTCTCGTATTTTGGTGTTCGGTCTTAATCACCCGGAGCGGAAATACTTGGAAGTTGTTTGACTGGCTGTATCTTTAGGGACTTTATAGTGTGTGCTCTATGCTCCTAGTTGGCCTAGCTTTCAATTTTTTGAGTCTTTAGCTAGATCATAACAAAAAATTCAAAGTGGCTGACCGATCTCCAAGACGGTCTCGAAGACTTCGTGGTCTCTCGCCACAAAGTTTAGAGCCTTCTCCTAGAAGGTGTAGAGGCAATACTACCGGTGGGTTCCATCCCTCGCTGGTTGACGCATCGGGGATTGATCCTCCTCTCGGGGGCATTAGTGGCCAAGAAAGGCCTGGCACTTTTGAACAAGACAGGGACACTCCAGTCCTTTCTCGAGTTCTCTTTCAAGCGGAGAATAACATAGAGGTAGAAGAACTTTCAAAGTCGTTAGCGGCTCCAAATTCTCCACTACCATCTAGTCATCTAGACGTACTGCAATACGTTGGGACTCTGACGCATAGACCGTCAAGTCCAGGTTACGCTACACGCTTACCATCGATGACCACTACTGGAAGCATGGCTTCTACGAGTGCTACGACTATTCAAACCCCAACATCGGTGCAAGGGGGAGGAACCATTTCCATCTCCTCTGCTTCCTTGTTTGGATCTTTTGCTAGCACGTCTATAGTTGGGTCTACCTCCATTCCATCCATGAGTGGAAATGCCCAAACCAATGCTTTTGGTACTGGATTCTTCCCATTTGGCACCCATTCACAGGGTATTCCATCGGTTTCGTTTAGTGCCGCTACGTCCATGATGGGCGGATCGGTTTCACTCCAGGGTTTTCCTTTTGGAAGTGGTCATATACCACATTCCAACCCGATGGTAGGATCCATGCCTTTTTCTTCTGTGGGACAAAGCAGCAATCCTTTCCAAGGTTGGAATAACCCTGGGGTTAGTAGCGCAGGAACTGGGAACCCGTTTATCAGCCAACAAGGGAATAGGTCGTACTCCACGGTTAGTATGTTTCAAAGTATTCCTCCCCTTGCTTCGGCTTGGAATCCATATCAGGGGTTATCAACTCCCTACAATCCTTTAGGAGGAAACTTTGCTGGTTATGGAGGTTATACGGCCGGAGTTGGTCAAACTCCGAATTTTGTTGGACCACAAGGCTTGCCTTTTGGTTCAGTCGGTTCTACTGGTTACTTCGGGCAGCCTGGTGCCTCCCAAATTCCAGTACAATCTTTTCAGAGCTTTGGGAGTTCTGCCCAGTCTGGGTGGAATCCCCAAGGTCCTCCTAGGCTTCCGTTTCTGGCAACGTTAAACTTGCCAGATCTCAGTAAGTTAACAAATGACCCAATCAAGTACAATCCGGCCTGGCCTCCGGTCCCAACCAAACTCCCTTCGGACATTCCAAAATTCGAAGGGAAGAGTGGCGAAGACCCAGGCGACCATGTAACCACATTCCATTTGTGGTGCTCATCGAACTCCCTTATCAATGACTCGATTAGGTTGAGACTCTTTTAGCGCACCTTGACTGGTAATGCGGCCAAATGGTATATAGAGTTGCCAGGGGGCAGCTTTACATCGTTCGCTAACTTAGCCAATATTTTCTTAAATCACTTCCAGTTGCCTGTCCGCTATGATGCCGGAACTGAACTTCTGGCCACCTTTCATCAGGATAAGGCAACCCACATTTCCGACCATATTCAGGAATGGAGACGGAGAAAGAGGCTCATTAAAGCTGAAATCCCTCCGGAGTACCGTCTCGAGTGGTTTTTGAAGTCTTTACAACCCGAGATCTCCAAGGATGTCTCCATGTCTGGGGTCTATTTTGAGGAGCAAGCCATTTTTAGGGCCCAACAATTAGAATTGATCTACTCTCAGTCTGGGATCCTACAAAAGTACTTTCCAGATGCTCCTGGGTCTAAGGTTGATGTAGCTAAGTCGAAGCCAGGTCCGCACGCAGATGGTATCGTCGGGTCAGTAGACACAACTACCGTGAACTTGTTGAATCAATTTCAGCAGTTGTCCTTGCAAACTACTTCTAACAACCAAGTCACATCGTCTAATCCCCCCGCTTCCCAAACTTCTTCAATAAATGCCGTCCAATCTGATAACCCCAAAGGAAATCAAAATTCCAATGGGAAAAAGAAAGGACGAGGTAAGAAAAAGAACCAGGATGGGAAGCCTGATGCAAAGAAATCCGGCAACAACGCCGGTGGTGGTAGAATTGAGTCGAGAAAGAAAGTCAAGTTTCCATGCAAATTGTGCAGTGGAGACCATATAACTCATCTCTGCCCTAAGATTGAAGATGCTCAACACTTGTTAGGATAGCAAGGGACTTCTAGTTCTCATGCTGTGTTAACCAACTCGTTTCCCCAAGGGCAACAACTTCTTGCTAGCGCGAGTTCAAATCCTGGAACCTCCGCTGGGGGCAACCAGGAAAGGGAAAAATCGTCAAATGTTTTCATGATGGGTTGTAATGTCCATGTGGCTACTCGGTCACGTGATTATGGTGAAGCTAAAACTTCCAAGGACAAGACTGTTCCCGGAAGTGCTGACCTTCATATTGAGCGACCCCCTGTCGAGACTATACCACGGATACCGAAAGGTTCCACTAAACGCGCGATGATTAATCCTAATGCTAGGGCCGCCTAGAATTACTCCATTGTGGAGGATCTGGCTTAGAGTCTGTGTGCCATGTCCGCTTTAGAGGTTCTCCAGTCATGTCCGGCTCAGAGAAGTGCTTTACTCTTCGCAATTGGAGTAGTTGATCCAGCTAACTCTTTAGTGCTCACTTTTGACATGTTAAATGTCAAAAAGCGACTCCCTCATCATATGGCTTTCCAAATAAAGTCTACATACCGAAAAATCAATATTTTTCGCACCGTGATAGATGAAGGAGCTTCCACATGCGTTATGTCGATGTCATGCTGGAAGGCTATTGGATCACCCTCGGTTGTTCCTTCACCCACCATTTTGACTGCATTTGATGGTCATTCTCATAAGCCGCATGGGATTATCCCGGCCTTTCCTATATGTGTTGGGGGAAAGGTCGTCAATATTGAAGTAGAGGTCGTAGATGCTAACCTAGACTATAATCTCCTATTAGGAAGGAACTGGGTATACGAGATGGATGTCGTAGTTTCGACTCTGTTTCGTGTCATTTTCTTTCCTCATAAGGGGAAAATCGTTAAGGTTGATCAATTAGACTATTGTCCAGTTGATCCTCAAGAAAGCTCTGACTCTATTGTTCCTTTAGTGGATAACCCTCATCCGCCGACTGAGAATTTAGGAGTAGGAATGTATTCCTCATTGATGGGTACATTTGATCTTCCCTCTCCTTTCGCTAAAATCAATGCTATTTCATCATCTAACGAGTCTCCTCGAGAAGAGTTCTTTCGAACTCATTATTTTTCAGACCCTTGGACCTTGCCTTCAGCTACGACCACATTAGTTGAAGGACAAGTAAATGGAATGGCATTCCCTATATCTGCAGCTGAGCTTAGATATCAGTCTATCATAGACTCTGCAGACAACCACTCTGCTCCTTTTTCCGAAGAGGAGTTAGATGGTCTTGTGGCCCCGGCTTGGAGCCTTGATTCTACCTCTGCCTTGGACTGCTTAGATTCAGTTCTACCTTCTGAAGAAGCAATCCTTGAAGTAATGATGGGCATAGATTGACCTTGGGAAGACTTACACCATTGCTCATACTTTCTTCCTCCATTGCAGGAAGTAGAATCTAGATTCTCCGAGCTCTTCACTAGTGATGTTTGTACGGTGTCAAACCCTTTGGCTCCAGCACACATTCGTGCCCAAGGTAATATGTCGGTAATTTCAGAAACGATACCTATAAACATCTCTAGGGACCCTAATGTCATCGAGAATATCTTCATTGGAATAGAGTGTTCCCCTGAAGAAATTCAAATCTACACCGACCCTTTTAAGGAATATCGTGATGTATTTGCTTGGTCTTATGAGGAAATGCCTGGCATTGATCCTTCTATTGTTCAACATGAGATCAAGGCGTATGAAAATGCGAAACCGGTTCGTCAAAGGCTTCGGCCGGTTAACCCTAGGAAAGCAGCAGCTATCAAAGCTGAGGTTGAGAAGCTGCTAAGGGCGGGTTTTATATACCCTTTTCCTCTTACTGACTGGGTTTCTAATCCAGTCCCTATGGACAAAAATCAAGGAACAATCCGAGTCTGCATCGATTTTAGGGACTTAAACAAGGCTTGTCCGAAAGATAATTACCCTATGCCATTCATTGATCAGATTATCGACGAGTGTGCGGGTAATGAAATTTTTTCCTTCATGGATGGTTTTTCAGGTTATAATCAAATCTCTATCCGTCCTGAAGATCAACATAAGACAGCTTTTATATGTCCCTGGGGTACCTTTGCATATAGAAAGATGCCTTTTGGTCTTAAAAATGCTGGAGCCACTTTTCAGCGGGCCATGTCATATGCTTTCCACGACATCAAACATTTCATCGAGGCATACTTGGATGATCTCGCTGTTCGTTCTCGAAAGAGAACTGATCATCCTAGTCATCTTCGATTGGTTTTTGAACGTTGTCGTTCTTATAAAATCTGGTTGAATCCCAACAAGTGCATTTTCGCGGTTACATCCGGTCGGTTGTTAGGGTTCA
This sequence comes from Pinus tabuliformis, assembly GCA_031772625.1. Classification (NCBI taxonomy): domain Eukaryota; kingdom Viridiplantae; phylum Streptophyta; class Pinopsida; order Pinales; family Pinaceae; genus Pinus; species Pinus tabuliformis. The sequence continues at coordinate 640,217,696 of CM062815.1, read as the reverse complement.
TTGTGTCTAATGAAGGGATTCGGGTTGATCCCTTCAAGGTTGAGGCAATAGTTCAGTTGCCTCCCCCATCCTCAATTCGACAACTTCAAAGTCTTCAAGGGAAGGCTAATTTCTTAAGACGGTTTATAGCAAACTATGCTGAGATCACTAAAGGGTTCATGCGTTTGCTACGAAAAGGAGTTCCATTCGTGTGGGATGACTTTGCGCAGCGGTCGTTTGATGCTTTGAAAAAGGCATTAGTCTCTGCCCCACTTTTGAGTCCACCGGATTATGGTAGAGACTTCCTTTTATATCTCGCCGCAGCAGAATCAACCATTGGTATGGTTCTAGTTCAGGAGGACGATGTTCTCGCTGAGCACGTGATTTATTATTTGAGCCGAGGCTTAATAGGTCCTGAACTTCGCTATTCTCCAGTTGAGAAGTTGGCCTTGGCAGCTGTTCACGCTGTCCAGAGGCTCCGTCATTATATTTTGCTATGCAAAACTTTTGTCTTAGCGGCGGTCAATCCATTTCAATTTGTCCTCAGTAGGCGAGTGATTGGGGGCAAATATAATAGATGGATAGTCATTTTGCAAGAATTCGATCTCGAGTTCTTGTCTGCCAAATCTAAGAAATCCATGGTTTTCGCGGAGCTAATTTCTGAGCTTCCTTGTGGAGAGGATACTGTTTATGAGGAAAGTTTTCCTGACGAACATTTATTCCTCATCTCTTCACTCGACCCTTGGTATGGAGATATCATTGTCTATCTCTAGACTTCGAAGTTTCCCTCTACTTTCTCCAAGGATGAACGTCGAAAATTATGTCACCTGGCTAAAAACTATGTTATCATTAGTGACACATTATATCGTCAAGGGGTTGATTCAATCCTTCGGCGCTATTTAACCTTAGAGGAAGCAGAGTCTGTGCTCAATGACTGCCATAGTGGAGCTTGTGGTGGTCATCTATCAGGGCTTGCTATAGCCCAGCGCATCTTACGTGCTGGCTATTTTTGGCCTTCACTCTTTAAAGACTGTGTGGAAGCGGTCAAACGCTGTCACCCGTGTCAAATTTTTACTCGGAAGATGCGCGCGCATCCAGCTCCTCTTTTCCCTGTTGTCATCGTCGGTCCCTTTACTAAGTGGGGTATTGATTTTACAACTTGTAATCTGCCTTCAGCAGCGAATCACAAGTACATTATCATGGTTGTAGACTACTTTACGAAGTGGGCCGAGGCCATGCCTACTTATAAGAACGATAGTGACACGACAACTTTGTTTCTTTTCAATCAGGTTATCTCAAGATTCGGTATCCCAAGGGAGATTGTCACTAACCATGGCAGTCATTTCCAGAATCAACTAATGTCCGAATTGGCTCTTAAATTAGGTTTCCGTCAGGAGCATTCGTCCCCTTATTATCCTCAGGCCAATGGACAGGTCAAGGCAATCAATAAAACTCTTAAGATGATACTCCAATGGACAATCGATAAAAATCGGTCCAATTGGCACATTATGTTGTATTCGGCTCTTTGGGCATACCGAACCTCCGTCAAAACGGCTACTGGTTTTACTCCTTTTCAGTTGGTTTATGGGATGGAATCTATCTTTCCGGTTGAATGTGAAATTCCATCTCTTAAGTTGGCTATTGAGCTTCTTCCTTAGACTTCGAGTCTCGAAGAGCACCTAGTTCACTTGGAACATCTCGATGAGCAGCGTCTAGATGCCGCCACGATGAATGAGGCCCATAAGAAAAGGGTTAAAATGCAGTATGATAAGTCTGTCTGTCCTCGAGTCTTTTCTGAAGGTGACCTTGTCCTAGTCTATGACCAAGATAAGGACGCCTTGGGGGCAGGCAAATTTAAGCCTATGTGGTACGGTCCTTTCATTATTAAATGAGTTTTAGAAAAAGGATCGTATGATTTAATTGATTTCGAGGGAAACAAGCTGGCGGAGCCCCGAAACGGGCTCTACCTAAAGAAGTACTTTGCTTAGTTTTGACCAGGCAATGGCTTCTTTGTATTTTATGTATATTTGTACATATATCATCGAGAGTTTTTATGATATCAGCACTTTTTGGTCTTCTTTGGCAAGTGTTGATGGATGATTTGGTCTATTTTGGGTTCGCCGATGGTGCTAGTCAGCACACTCGGAATCTTGCTTCCGCAGCTTGGGTACTCTATTATCCAACTGGTCAATTGATGGCATCAAGAGGCGTGTGCATCGGTCCTGCTTCAAAAAATATGGCCAAGTATACTGCTGTTATTAATTTATTATCCGAGGCAATCTCTCATGGGATCGACTCGTTGGTAGTATATCTTGATTCTCAATTGATAGTGTCTCAATTAAATAACATTTATCGGGTATGGGATCCATATTTATATTGCCAGTATTTAAGGGTGAGGTTGTTGCAAAGATCATTTACTTATATTAATTATTTGCATATTCCAAGATCTCATAATTGGTTAGCTGATTCTATCGCTAATCAAGCATTAGACTGGCATATTAATCATTCATCACAATAAAATCAAGCATCAAAAAGTCAAACTGTATATGTATATATATATATATATATATATATATATATATATATATATATATATATATATATATCGTAAAGCGTCTCGAGTGTACATATGTGTGTCCAAAAAATATACAAAATTGGGACTCAAATGCCCATAATCATGTTCGGCATATCTAATGCCTCGGCTCAGGATGAGCGTCTAAGTATGTCACTATAGCATTGGCCACGCGCCGAAAAATGCAAACCCAGTCACGTGGCATGCCAACCACATGACGCTGCATATCCTCAGGAAGGTCCTCTATGATGGCCATCGGTACTCAGCAGCTCAACCTCGCCAAGTGTTGTTGGACGTTGTTCAGAGTCCATTCTGTATCAGCAGCCACCTCTTCAGCTCCTCGGTCGCGCCGTCCATGCCGCAGGAATCCATCTGGTCGTACCGGCTCGATGTCTAGAACATGATCACCATATCAGTCATTTGAATCTCATCAAAAATATTTTTCAAAATTCATGATTATATTTGAAAAATCCAAAAAAAATCATAAAATCAAAAAATCTTACCAATCTCGCCCCATGCTGCATTCGGTGGTAACACTAGATCAGGATCTCCTCGGAAATCCAGCCCAGCATAGGGGTAGTCATCCACAGCGATGATCTGCTGATCCCACTAGGTGAAAAAGTCATCGTCGAAAGCAGTCCTTGGGACCTCCCCACCCCCCAGACGTTTCATCAGATCAGCCCACTGGCCCATGTGTGGATCGCGTGGGGTGCTGATGGAAATTGCTACCTTAGGACGGAGTGCGGGAACCTTCTCGAAAAAGAAAGTACACAAGATGCTCCCATATCCAAAGTTTTGAGTCTGACCCCTCCTGATAGAAGTGAGCTGGCTCTTCATGTTGGCCAGAAGAGGAGTACACCAGTCGAACACAGTAGTGAGACAGTCAACTACCATGCTCATGTTTTGCCGTGACGCCTGATGTAGAGAGGATGATCCGTTCACCTGATCCATGGTAAACAGGATTATCCTAAGTGATAAAATCGCCACATGTGTGATGGAAATCTGGCTCCCAACCTTCTTGGGATGTCCCGGGCAGTATATCTGTACATAGTCCTGTATCGAAAGGGCACTTCGTGTCCTACCCCGGGACTGTACTACCTCTCCCCTTCGGGAAAGGCCCGTGATAAAATAGATATCCTCCACTTCTACCCTGAGCAGCATCTGATCGATCATAAAAGCTTCCTCATCGACATCCCAATAATCAATGAGCATCTCAAGCAGACGCGTGTTCGCTTTCATATTTGGCAATTTGAAAAATTTAAGCAAACCACATCCCCGCAGGGCATCTAATGCTTCTGGACTGTTCATAACTCCATTGTCTACCGCTGCATGCTCTCTTCCACACCACGTGACAGGCATCCTAAGAAAAAATTGATTCAAAGCCGTTAGTTTTCGTTTAAAATGGTTCATGGCATATACGCAGGTTCCTGTACACGCAATCGCGTATAGGGCCCGCGTGTACGCGGGTTCGATATTACCAACCCGCGTATACGCCGCGATGAAATTTTGGACAAAAGTTCAACGGTGAAACCTCAATCAAAAATCCTAAAACTTGTCACAATCAATTGCAAGTTAAGTATAAGAGTTACCTGGAGGTTTTCGATGAATTTGAACGATTGAATCTGGCTGTGGGAAGTTTTCTCCTTTTGCTCCAAATCTTTTGCTCTCAAACTCAAATGGTAAAAATGGTGAGTCCAAAATACTTTTTATAAGTTTTGAAAATGCAAAATTTTTTCAAAATTTTTATTTTGTTTGGCCTCATGTGAATTTTAACTTGGGAGCTTGGAATGTCGATATTAGTCTGTTTTTTAGGACATTTTGGACGATTTTCAGTTTCGAGACGGTTCCATGACTGCTGACCCGTCATGGCAGGTATCGTGTTCTCACTGGCATATAGGTTAGGGACACCATTTTTCCGTTGCATTATGCATACTAGCCTCCATTTGACCGATACATCTGCCATAGGGTCGATCCCATCGTGTTATGGTTCATAAGCCATCTTCACTCGCCAATTCTTTAAATCATGACACGATGGTAGAGCCATCCTTTACATGGGCATCCTAGTTAGTACCTCACTAACATTTGTTGCCCATGCTGTTCCGATTTGAGTACGCTCAGGAGTCCTCTGTAGTCCTACCATGACTTATGCGTTGAAGACTCATTCCTCTTAGCTTCTCCGCTTTGTTCTGGCCTTATACCGTGGAGGCACCTTTGTGTTGAGTTGTACTACTGCATTGCATGTTGACCACTTGCACCTTTTGGCCTAGAGCCGGCTTCACTTGGACTCGTGTTTAAGCCAAATTTTGACCGTGACATCTGCAAAATCAACCTTGCATACCCTTGACTTCTGCAACTTGACACACCTTGACCCGTGGAAGGAACATACCTTTGAGTGTCACTGACCAGTTTTCACCTCCCTGCATTGAGCATAGGAAGGTTCCTTTCTCAGGAACTAGATCATCTGTTTCACCGACACTCGTTCTTTCCACTGTAACATAGCATTCTTTTATTCTTTTTCTGGCTTAATAGAAAAAGACAAAAAAAAATTAAATATTCCAAAAAGAGTGGGAACGGGACATTATTTCCATTTATTGTTGGTAGCTAGAGTCAGTCGTGTCGCCCTTGAACAAAGCATTCAAAACAAAGTCTCCTCCACATGGGTGGGATTTAGTTTGACTTAGGTACACCATAACCTTGTTATTGAGTCAGTTCTCCCCCGATTGGTTCTCTCTTCCAATCATATGGAGGGTTCGTTCGTGCCTCCTACATGGCGAACTTATACCGAGTCATCATATGCTGCCACATAGTCACATTGAGTCGTGCTTTTGTTCAAGGGAAGTTAGCCTGAGTCGGCCTCTCTGCGGTGTCTCTTGACTCATTTTTCAGTCGGCCATCCCTGGCTGTCAGTGTCATGTCTACCATCACATCAGTTATATTGGTCCTTTACTCGTGCCGGTTTGAGAAGGTCCCCATTGACTCCTTGCTGGCGGGTCTTGTCCTTATCAACGACGACATCTTGCTCTGAGGACAGGCCTAGAGCTGCACCATGGCCCTATTTTCATTATTGATAGGTTACCTTGTGCTCAGCATCGATCAATATCATGGGTCTTTGACTGAGTGGTTTCCCTTGTGTTCGACATCAGCTTAGATTATCACACATTGGGATTTTTGCAGTACCTTGGTTTCCATTTGACCCTATTGGTGGATACCTTGCCTCTGTGTCAGCTTTCATTATTGGTTGGTTCAGACGGTTTCTGTCGTGCACTAGCCACATCTTGTGTACGCCGGAAATGTACTTCGGTTGGGTTACTACATCTTTTTCATCCGATTCCTTCCACATTATTGGCCTACGCGTTACACTCGCGCTAGATTGATGAAGGATGCATTAATGCCTTCCTTCTAGCGGATCTTTCCCTATCGACTCCGACTCATTGCTCTGGGGCAAAGATCTAGAGTCCATTTGGCAGTACCTTGGGGTTTGCAGTCATTAGTGGCAGATCCTTCGCTATCAACAGTGGGAAACCATCATTATCTCCTGATCGATAGATTCTTACAGGTGTTCGACTCCAGCTCATCTATTCACACTTGTTAGATTGTACTGGGTACCTTGACGCTCATTATCATTATCGATGAGTAGTCTTGCGTTTGTTAACGGTATACATTAATGATCGGTAATCAAATGATTTCTCACATGGTTGACTTCAGATCATTTATTCCCATGTTGTAGAAATGTACCACGGTGGTCGGTGAAGACCTTAGGTTGTATCAGCATTCATTGGTTCACTTGACAATTGCTCCTGTTGCTGCTAGTTGATACCACTCCACTTTATATGTTACAGTCAGTCATGGCGACATTCTATATGCTGGCACCTGAGTTTGCGGTGTAGTACCATCCTATTCCATCATGTTCAGTTGGTACCTTTTGGGATCAGTCTTTGATATCAGTGATCCGTTGCATCTTTCAGCATCATTGACAGTCTTATATGTGATATTCAGACATGTACTTGTTCATTATGATCAGATGATCCATTATGTATCTTTCAGTCATTTATACTTGTATACTTAGTGGATCCACTTGTACTTGATATGCGGACATGCTTTACTTTTTCTGAGCATGGGTATGCCCGCCTCAGACAGTGTTTCTTTCTGATCTCCTTTGGTGGCTTGGCAGGCTGAATTCTGGTGAAGTCCTCCTCGGTTTTTGACAGACTTCCTTTCCATGTACTCGCATAATATATTTTGGCCATCATGTACCCCTTCTGACCTCATATATTAGGGGGCATCTGTTATAGCTCCAAATCTCACTCTTATGGTTTGTGATGCTGTACTCATGGCCTAGGGCAACCCCTCCTTCCAGACCTGGTCCTAAAATTTAAAAAATAGTGTTTTATCCCTTATACGCGACATTTCCCTGAGTTAAACGCGTGTATACGTGGGTATGTGTATAGCCAACCCGCGTGTATGTATTAAAACACTTTAAAAAAAATATAAAACTCCTCATTTTCGGGCGGAGATCGCGGGTTTTACCTGCTGATCACCTGTTAGTGCTCGTGGCCCAACTGTTCCCAACCAACTCCTAACTAAAAAACTACTTTGGATATGGTATAAAAAGACCTCAAAGGGAAGGCCTAAGGAGGAGAGAATAGAGAGAAAGGTTATTATGCTGAGATTTTTCCCTTGACCAGGTCTGAAGTCCCTTGTGCCTTCTGCACTTCCCCCATTTTGTACAGGAAACCTTTGTTTCCTTGTGTGTTGATGTTCATCCACCATTTATGACATCATGGAGAGAGTCATGGAAGGAGTTTTGTTAGAGGCTTGAGGCTGGAACGGATCCGGAAGGAAGCTTTGATTGGAGCCTGCTGAAGTTGATTCAGGTGAACATATTCCTTTTTATGTACTTTATTTGTCTATAATAAAAGAAACACATGTCTTGGTTCCCGAAATGAATCTTCTTTATGTTAATGATAGTCATGTTTAGAATTCATATGTAAATGGTTGTTTGGATTTCATAACTAACTACCTTTCTTTATAACATGAAGATGGTTTCTTTATAAGTTTTGTCCATGTACTGTTGTGTTCTTTGAATTGGTTGTTTTGCAGGACAAAAGAGAAGAAGGGAACTCCAAGAAGGGTTTGGACCCTAAAGGCCTTCTCAAACATAGGACCAAAGGTACGTACCCTTATGATAGAATTTTCTTACTATAGCATAATGGCTGTATGAATGTATGTTTCTTTGAATAGATAACTTTCAGTCTGCTAGGGTTTCAACCCAAAAAGCCCTAGGGGAGTAATTCCCTCTATCAATGATGCAGGTTGAAGCACCTTTGTCAATGATAGTTCTATCTACTCCTCACACTTTCGAAAATATTTGCACCTGAAATGCAAGCCGGTGTGAAAGGGGAGGTTTACATTTGTCCATATTGAAAATTGCAAGCATGGAATCCTGAGGGTTGACCCCACCAATTGCCAAAAGCAGAGCTTTCCTTTGTGCTAGATAGGTTTGTAATACTTTGAGCACTGACATAACTGATAGTACTTGTGCCAAATCTTCTACAATACTGTAGTTTTGGGTAGCATGCGTAGATGTATTATGTGTTGTGCAATGAAGTGGCCCTTTTGGGAGGAAAATTACAAGATCAGCGACAGGCCTTTCGATATGAAGATCATTAGGCAGCGGTAGGTTTTGACTTAAGGATGCTTCCTCTGCATTAGTGACTAGAGCTCCATAAGTGTTGGCTCTAGTTTGTAGACCACTGTTTCGAAGGTGTAAATAGTAGATGGTCCTTCACCATCTGAAGGATGATGCGAACCATCATTGCCCCCTTGCGGGGGTTGGGGTTGGTTTGCAATAAGGTGCTAATGCTGCTGAGTAGGGAAATTATTATTTAGGACCACAAGGGTACCAGTGTCCTTTTTAGCAATGAAATTTGTGCATTTCTGAAGACGCGGACAACAACATGTCATGTGGTCTCCTACACAGATTTTTCAAGGGAATCGGGGAGGTTTTTCCTTTCCATCATCAGAGGGCACATCACCCTTATGCTTTGGGTTGTACTTCTTTGTTGACTGCTCTTCAGAAGGAGCGCTCTTTCTCTTATTCTTCTTGTTCTTACCACCGGGTTTTTTTGTTGACTACATAGATTTTATTGTAGTGGTAGGAAGAGCAATTGATTTGGTAGATGGGTCAACTGACAACTGGGCAATGTGACCATTGAGTTGTTTTACAGCAGCCCTGGAGGTAGCGCCAATAATACCATAAGTGTGTGCTCTATTTGCTGAGTATCAGGAGCATTGGAGTTGGGAGGGGCATTGGGAATGACGTCATATAAAGTGCCAAACTACGAATATATCAAATCTAAATACTCGGCACGATGAATGGATTGATCTTCCGTGACCACACCACCTAAGGCGACATCCTTAGCAATTTGGGGGAGTAGAGACTTACAGAACCAATCCTCTAATAGATAGTCTGGGAGGGGAGCTTTGACAAGCCTCCACATACATCTCCATTCATGGATATGATCAGAGATGTGGGTGGCGGTGTCCTGATGTAATGAAGTGAGGATTTCCATCCCAGTTTCATAGTGGATGGGTAGCTGGAAGTGCTTTAATAACTCCATCACTAAAGCTCCAAAGGTATTGACTGATGCGTGTGGTAACTAAATGTACCACTTGATTGCATTACCAGTAAGGGTGTGGGGAAAGAGCCATAGATAGATACTATCATCCACCATGGAGTTAGAAACATACCATAAATGATAGGTGGTGATGTCTGTGGTGATGTGTGTACCCGAATCCTCCCCTTGTTTCCCTTTGAACTTCTGGATGTCTATCGAGATTTTATGCGGGATTAGCGGCCAAAGTAAGTTGTGATAGATGGGGTCATTTGTGAGTTTGTGCAAGTTGGGGATATCAAGCGTTGCTAAGAAAGGCAAGGTGTTTGATGCCCCCGAATCAGACCAAGGCAATGACATATGACTTGAGGATCCTTGTGGCATTCCCATCATTTTGTTCCCAATATTATACACACGTTGCATGGAATAGTAATTTACTTGGGGTACAGTCATGTAATGTGGGTTTCCATAGGGGTTGTTAAACTGGGGGTTGTAAGTGCCTCTAGGATAAGGAATGCCCCCTTGACTCATTTGAGGTTGAGATTGGGTTGCCCATATGGATTGATTGGGATCTTGTTGGGGGATCCCACCCACCATGTAATTAACTAAAGGTCCTTGACTAACATAAGGAGGGTTCATGTCAATTAATGATTGTCCCTATAGTCCCGTAAATGGAGGGGGCATTGTTACATTCCTAGATAGTATATGCATATTGGGATTTGTGCCCCTAGGCATCTGAACCTGGGGGTTAGAACTAAACAATGGATGCCAACCATAGGGGGTGTTGATAGGACCCTTGCTAACCATGCTATATTGAGCGTTATAAGGATCATTCTTTGTAGCACTTTTCAAAGGTCTGGGAGCTGACAAAAAAGGGGTGGAACCCAGTATGTACTGGGTTCCACTCATGGTGGGTGTCATGATAGGGTTTGAACCTAGGACAGATGGAATAACAAGATTTTCCATCAGAGGTGTAGTACTGACTATTGATTGGGGAGGTGGTGGTGGACCAAAAGTGTCCACAAAAGCCCATGGCCTATTAATTGTCAATCGAATGGGTGGTGCAGGTCCAATAGAAGACATAGGAGGTAAAAATGCAACGAGAATCAAGAGTGGTCCCAATGGATTTGTGATCAAAGGATTGTATGGAGGAATGAAACCTTCAATAAGGAAATATTTTAGTAAGATTTAATCATGGGATGTCCAAACTAATTCTGTGTTAGATCTTGGAGACTAATTACCCGAAGACGAGGAATCCAGTTCACTGGGGCTTGGCAGATCCTCCACAATGAGTGGGGGAAGACCTAACAACCATCTGGATTGACGATGAGGGCCATGTGTAGCCACGGTAACCGATAAACTTTATTAATAGATTTTACAATGATATTTGTTAAAGTCTTAGCGATAAAAATATGGCACTTAAGAAAATTTAAAATACACTAAGGAAATCAATCAACAAGCAGAGGGAAATGACCTTGTCTGATAAGCACTGATCCCTGGAGATGAAACCTAGTATCACAATGAATAACAGAGAGAGTTGACCAAATGTACAGATACGATTACTCTTGAGCTTTGCCCGAACCTCAGATTAAGGGGCCAAGTACTCTCGTGAAGACGAGCACCCCCCCAAAAACTGAAGACCGAGTAGGTTTGTTTGTGTTAGGTACTAGGGTAGCCTTCCCCAGTCACCTTGTGTTTGTCCCTAAAACTATGGCCACTAAAGATACCTCAAATCACAGATACTACTGGGGGGAGACAATCGCAAACAGTATGTTGTGTGGGTAGGATACGTAAGTCCCCGACTCAGCTCCAATATCCCCAATGGGATCCCCGATACATAGAATACCGAAAGGAGATGTAAGCAAAGGTGGGATACCTTCACTTACAGTCTGATGTTATCTCTTATTTTGCTCCACTTTTACTAGAGTGGTCCTAGATAGTATGAGTGCAGAAGGATTTCTCTCTTTAATGACACTAGTTTCGATGTATGATCTCAGGCAATTAACTCACACTGCCTATCCCAAAATCCTAGCCTAAAATAATGTGTTTTTACTCTAAAAGGGGTTTTTAATTTATTTTATTAGGTAGATTTTAAATGTACTTTGTTAGAGTCTTTGGTAGGGGTGTTGATGTATGAAGTTATATGGGACTCTAACTCAAATCATGCAAAAACAATGCTTGTAAATTTTCACTTTCGATGAATAAGATGCTTCTACAAAGGGAGAGTCATTCATAAATCAATATATATACCATGCATATTGTTCAGTAAAACACTAGCATAACCGACAGAACTATAATGCTCACTAACAAATTTTGAAACCAAATAATGTAGATCTAACCAACTAAGTAGAAAACAGTAAAAGATTTGGATTTTTTATTTTATGAAAACAAAAACTTTAAGTAAAGCTATTTTCTTCAAAAAAAAAAAAATTCAAGACACTTATCATTCAAACAAGCACAGCTGCAGATCCCTAATCAAACTACAAGTAGATTTCCCAACCCATGACATTGAAAAGTAGTTTGTTTATCAAGAAACAGTTGGCTAACGCTCTGTACTAGAGGCTACAGAGAGTTACTTGCAGCACTAACGCACTGTTTATGAGACCATAGTGCTTTATAAAGCACTGTTTACACTAGAAGACAATGTTAGTGAGGGAAAAGGCTCAAACAGTAGGCTATGGGGATCAGATCAAGGGCTAATCACTGAGAGAAGGGTTTTGTATAGTCCTGAGTGGTCAGAAAGGGAATGAATAAGTACAAGAAGCCCTGGAAGAAAGAGAGATCTAGGAACTTTCTAGGAAAAACCAGGTACTAAGTGTAGTCCCTAGTGGAGTCATCAATTTTGCTATAGGGATTAATGCATGGGTGTTTGGCGATGTAGAAACCCTCACGGATCTTCCTGAAATCCTTGGGAGACATTCAGATTAGTTGCGGTTGTCACAAAGATGCATGCATATATATGCTTAACAAATGAATATCAAAGAAGGAAGAATGACTTATTACCTCAAGTATGAGTGTGGTGTTGCTGGAGAGCATAATGTAGCTAGGCAGAAGACTACTAAGCTAGCACTAGATCAAAACCTACACATAGATAAGAAAAGTGTAATATCACAATATAAAACCTTAATAAACAATGCATGAACATATAAAGATAGCTAGTTGCATATATCTAAGCCACTCATAATAACGACATTGCATAAACATATAAACAAGTTATACTACCAACATCACAGAGTGGACAACACAATTGCAGTTCTATATTGATGTAGAAAAGAGTGATTACAACCATTGGTTGTATCAGCCTTCCCTTACCCCTCCATCTCCTCTTTCTCTCTCCCTTCTTAACATCTTCTAATGCCTTAGTCTAAGACTATGATTGATAGTCAAATAGGAAATCCTTTCAAATTGTTTAACCTCCTTCACAATGGTCCTAGCCTTGCATATATGGCATGTGAGGATAGGGTTGCCAAGTCCTTCATGATTTCCATTAGGAAAAAGTAGTGATGTTTCCATTCCTTTGTGCTCTTTCCCATTTGTAGACACCATTAGGAATTAGTAATTCCTCCAAATAGGTCGAGTTCTGATGTTTTCCTACTTTTGTGAGCTGACATAGGAGAGAATCTCAGGATATTTCTCAGTCAAATTATTCCCTTGACCTATAGAAACTAATTAAGGTTGACTAATGTTCTTCTCGAGGTAATAGACAGAGTTACCCTAGGCACTAATGCACCCTTAGTCTTGCTAGGAATCTTTATAAAGTAGGTTGTTATTGCCTAGATAACGTTAGCTTGACAACTAGGCCTGTGAGCTTGGTCAATCCTTCAATCATCATGTCTTTCTCCCATAAGCTGGTGAGGAGGTCATTTTCCTATATAACACCCATGTCCTTGGAGTCTTTTGTTGGTTCGTCATCTAAGATGACTCTAATTGTGCACAAGTCCTTCTCAATAGTGATAGCCTCTTCATAATTTTATATTAGTGTTTGTTTTGCAGTTCGCTTCACAAACTACGCAATGTTTGCTAGCAAGGCAGAAGTGTAGTAATCTATTGTGATGGAGTCATGAGGTTTCGTGTTTTTGAAAAAAAATCAAAATGGAATTGAACCTATGATTAAAATATTTCACTTTTTCCTTTTTCTCCATCTTAAGATTACCCATCGCTTTCAATAACATGGCGGGGGTCTTATCATCAGAAAAATTTTCAAGGAAGATCTTCTTAAACCCTCTCTAATTCTGAATGGAGTTTGGAGGAAGGTTTTGATACCATAAATATGCTCTACCATCAAAGGTACATAGAAAATGTTTACATGCAACATCATCATAAAATAACTCAAGTGATTGTAGATGTAGGTAAAAGTTGTCCATATTGTCTTCAGCCTTCACTATTTTATCAGGGTCATACTTGTTACCGGGAATAGTGTCTATGCAGAACTGCTAATCCCACTAAAGCTGGTAGCTACCTTAGAAACAAACAAAGTAAAACTACTTTCATTTTCCTTTATGAAAGATAGATGAGAGAAGAATAAAAGAGACCAACCTCTGTCTTGCGCTTGGTTCTTTGTTCGATTCCTCTCTCTTCTGATAGTCCTTTGCTACTTGCTTTCTCGTATACCTAGCTTCACAGAGTACCTGTAGAATCAAAGTAGCATAACACTATACGAGAACATAGATCTATCATCATAAACAATTTAGGATAAGATGTAAATTGACCATACAAATGCATAAAACATAAATCACACAAGAGTATGGAGGAAAAATTGAATAGCTTTATTGATAATCAAGAAAGAGCCAAGAGAGTTACAACCAATTGTTCTGACCCAGCATCATCCTCTCAGCAAATAAGCCCTTCTTCACCTCATGAAAAGCTTAGATCACCCAAAACTATGATGTTGCCTCAAGAAACCAACAACAATTCCTTACAAGATGCAAAATTCCAGCCTCCTTCCCCCTGGATCTCTAGGATGAGAGATCTATATATAGATATTTTCAGAGGTGTGAGTTAGCTCTGGGTTTTTGATTAGTGTCTTCTCTCTGATAGTTCTTGATTCCACTTGGAGATCTCATTGATCTCTTACTCATCCTTGGGCGATTCTGAGAGGCAAGTGTCACAGGAGAAGTTTCTGGAAGATTCCATGATCATCCACCTTGCAAACTGTCTCTACCACTTGTCTTTTCTTGTCCATCGCACCCCATAGAAGGGCTTTTTGAAATGCAACGCACTTCCCGTGTGTACAAGGTGAGATGCATCGCACCCTGGCCATGGAGCAAGTGAAATGATCCAGTTTTGACCAGTTCTGAGTAGTTTTTCATGGAGAACTTCTGGGAGATGATGTAATCAGTTGACCTTGTTCTTTTAGGGGTTGGAACAACACCTTTAGGGACTTAGGAGCCCTTAGTTTATGGACATTTATGATTGGGGTTGCAGTGCCCAAAAATGTCTATAACAGTTGCCCCCTAAAGCATGAGGTCATTAATCTTTTGATGTCCGGTGCAATGCTTTATCATGAGGATCTGAATTTTTTTCAAGCTGGAAGGAGACCTGTAATAAGATACAATACAATACATTATCTTCATAATATTTTCATGATCTAGCTGAGGCGGGCATTCCCATGCTCAGCATGATCCTTCTCTAGTCACCACCTGCACCCTTGGGTCCCCATAGTATGGAATATACCTTGGCTCATAATGCACTAGGTTTTCATTATGTTGAAGCGTCCTTGCTTCCCATTTTCATGTACATAGGACAGACAATCGTCTGAGTGTAGACTGATCATTCTGGTAGAGCCATCATCCCTTAGATTGGATGATTATCTGTGCAGCAATGATGTACATTTGATGTCTTTATTTTCCTGAATATATATCGCAGCCCGAATGGATGAAACTAGATCCAGGGTCTTCAATCTCATTCGACCTTCACTCAAAGTACAAGTCGATCCATGTGAGAGATGTTCTGGAGTCGAACATGGAAAGACATCACCTGATTACCAACCAATGATGTAAGCTGTTAACAGGTGCGAGAGGAATCACCGATAATGATAATGATCCTCAAGGTACTGTAGCACAATTCACGTGGTGTGAATAAGGGACTTGGCGTCGAACACCACGCAAAATCTTTCGGTCGAAGGCCATTGATGTAAACCTGTCGCCGGAAGTGAGAAACTTGCCATTGAGGCATGCAAGCTTCAAAGTACTGAAAGGGGTGTTCCTAGATCGACTTCTTGGATAATGAGCTGATGTCAACAAGAAGTGATCCGTCATAGGAGGGCCTTAATGAATCCCACATCAATGACACGGAACGGAGCAAATGATTTTAATGGAGGTGAAAATGATCTGATGATATAAGGTTCAGGGTGGCGGTCATGAAAGAATGGAGCGTAAATGTATTGCAGCGGGTGAGACACAGGTAGATTCTCTGAGTGACTTCTCTTGAACATATCGGTGACACTGACATGATGGATTGGTAGCATTAACCCCAAATTTGGATGGTGTGATGTGACCATGGTGATGTGACGAGTGAATGGAACAACCCAACCCGACTTGGATGCGGAGTGAAAGTGTCATGTTCAAGAGCGACTTGCTACCAGCAAATTTTTTCAAGTTTTCTTCCCAATTTTTCCCTAGTCATTGCTGACCAGTACCTCTTTATTTTTTTCAAGCTTGAGGAGGATAACATATGCTTGTTCTATAATTTTCCCTTCGGGCAAACCCATCACTATGTTTTAACGAGCCTAGCGATAGTGAAACTCATTCTCGTCTGTTATGGACAAGTTTGTTGCTATTAGGTTTTAACGAGTTTAATGACAAAGATAACTCGGTCCTTTTCAATTTTAGAGAGTCTGAAAAGGGATGTAAAGGAAACTCAAAAAATCCTTTTTCGTCATCTAATCCCTTAGGTCCGAAAAAGTATAAAACAATACAGAAGGGATGAATTTTCGGTACTTTTAACGAGCCGAACAAAACAAGCACTCGATCTTTTTGTGTAATAATCCCTTAGGTCCAAAAAGATTAAAATCTAAAGGAGGGATAGCACTTCCAGTCACTTTAACGAGCTGGAGAGGCCAATGGCTCAGCAATCTTTTCATATTTTACGAGTCAGTTGAAAAGAGCTTAAAGGAGACTCGTCTTTGAGGAACGAGTGATAAATTCGGGTAGCAGCTGATTCCAGGTAAGGTTTGGAATTTTCCAATCACGGCAGTGTTACAAGGATGGCTAACAAGATCACTCTTCGCAACTGTTCCTCAAAAGGGGTAAACAATCAAGTGGAGGTGAATGATCGGCCAATACAGAGTGGAGGTGATGATGAGAACACGACCAAGGCTTCAAAGGCTGAAGTAATACATTCACGATGGTTATTTACCGGAAATTGGTTCATTTTTTAATGAGCTTAAATGCTGGGGGAAACACTTGCTCATTGCTTATGTTTATTTTTTAACGAGCTTGAATTCCGCGTTAAAACTGCTCGAGGCGGGTTTATTTTTTAACGAGCTTTAACCCTGCGGTAACACTGCTCGTGATAAGTTTGCATGCCCCCAGCATAATAACGCAAATCGAGGTGCATGCCCCCCAAGCTTCATTTCATTCATCTCGGTGGTTGGAATGAAGGTTTACCTTCGAGATCTTCGAAAGACTCGACTTTGATTTTACGAGATCGTAATCAAAGACTCGATTTGGAAAGGGAGTCGTTTCATTTTTTAATAAGGTTGACATTGTAAAAGAACTATCCTCATTACTCCTTCTTTCATTTTTTAACGAGGTTGACATGAGATAAGAACCATCCTAGAAATACACCATATTTACAGTATTTGATAGATTATCAAAAATTTAAGGATGATTAAGGTTGCTGGAATAATCTTCGCGGTAATCCGGAAGATGGGAGCAATGGTGGTAATCTTCCCATGGTGCCTCTCCTATCATTATCGATTGAATGATTCCTTTGTCAGTAGAGTGTACATGTGACCAAGGATCTGAAGAGGTGCCATATTCCTTAGACCTATCTATCCAAACACTCGATGAGCGTTGATTTGGGTTTGCCTCCCAGGCAAAGAAAATTGATTGCTACAATATTTCTAAAATGGTGATGATCCATGCTGACAAAATGTTTAGGAATCTTCCGAATCCATTAGATATAGAAGATTTCATATTGGAGGTTTCCACTGTGGCCACTTCCGCCAGATTACTCGGAGGCGGTAGGGTAAAAGTACCCATTAAGGCAGGGTCTTTTAGGAGGCCTACTCCGATATTTTGAAGCGAATGATTGCTTCCATGGATCATTGGAATGCTTCCCGTAACTTGTGAACTCTTGGGGAGAAATGTTTGTTGTTCGATGATTGTAGTTCCTCCTTGAAAGGGAAATGCAATCTTCTTGAAGTAGGTCGACACAACTGTGGCCACGGCATATATCCAGGGCCTTCCCAGTAGGATGTTGTAATTGAGGTTTCCATCGATTACTTCAACATCAATTTCTACTGTTTTGCTCCCTAGTTCAACTTGCAAGTTACTTAAAATCCTGTATGCAGTGTATGATCGTCCATCAAATGCTTTTAACATTGTTGATGATCGCGACAAGGGTGGTGAGCCTAAATTTTTCCAGCAACTCATCGACATAATACATGTAGATGCCCCGTCATCAATAATTGTTCGATGAACAGTTTTGTTGAGGGCTTTCACTTGAAAAACGAAAGCTAGTTGAGCTGGTAACTGAGGGTCATATTCTTTGTGATTAAAGGATACAAGATTGGAATCCGTTGGGTCAATCCCACCTATTACTGATAATAGATCCTGCTTTTTGGAGAGGCAATTTTGCGGTACCTCAAATGTCGACATAGCGGACGGTGATTGGGCCAGGTCCTCTACTATATTATAATTCTGTGCTACTTTGGCATGAGGATTAAATGTCGATTTGTGTACTACTTCCTTTGGCGGTTTTATTGTCAGCTCAGGAATGATGGGCGGCGCAACTTCTGTCAAAGTTGTTGTCGAACTACTAGGTTGATCTTTATCCTTGTTGTTCGACAGCTGTGGATTCCCGTAATCTTTGTTCCTTGTCGATATCAAAGCATCATTTTGCTATTTGGAAACCAACAACATCAGCACTTGAGACGGGGAAGCATTTCCACTGTCAACCAGATTTGTTCCTGGATTCGGAAACGGATCAGTTAATACTGCCGAGGTTTTTGAATTCTTGAAGAATTTTCTAAGCTCAGCTCTGTGTGGACAATCTGATGTCCAATGATCCTCATCGCATATAAAGCATGGATTTTTTGGTTTCCTATTTCCAGGAGGGTTTGCAGAAGATTTTTCAAGTGATGATTCCTCCTGTTTCTTCTTCTTCCCTTTGTTTTTCTTCTTGCCTCCTAGTTGCTTGGTTTCTTTGCCTTTATCTGTCGAGACGACATTTACTTCCGAGGCAAGAAGTTCTTCTTTTTCATTTTGTCTGGAAATCTTACGGGCCTTTTTAGATGTAGCCTTTGTCGATTTCGTGTCTGTCGCCCCAATCACGCCATCGTCGGCATGAGAGTCATTATTTGATTTAGGAGGAGGAGGGACCTAGAATTCCGGTCTGGGCGCGTCAGGTATTTTATCATAGAGCGTGCTAGACTGAGTGTAAATCAAGTCCAAATATTGCGCACGAGCAATAACTTGCTCTTCGGTGACGACTCCCCCTTTTGCCACATCTTCTATAATGGAAGGTAACAAAGACTTAATAAACCATTCAGCTAAAAGCTGATTAGGAACATATGTTTTTACCATTCTACGACGACGTCACCACTCATGTATATGATCAGATATGTGAGTGGCCATTGTTTGTTTGAAATTGGTAAGAAGTTCTGTTCCCGTTTCGTACCTTATCGGTAACTGAAAATGGGTTAAAAAGGTTGTGGCTAGGGTACTGAAGTTGTCAAACGAAGCTCTGGGCAATTCGATATACCATTTTGCTGCCAGACCAGTTAACGTCCTCTGAAAAAGGTGAAGCCTAATTGAATCATCGTTTAGGGTGTTTGATGAACACCACAGATGAAAGGTCATCACATGATTCGACGGATCTTCACCTGGATTTCCATTAAATTTAGGAATATCTGACGGAAGTTTATGCAGAATTTCTGGCCACCAAGGGGCATAAGCGATTGGATCATTTGTTAACCGATTTAGATCCAGTAACTCTAAAGTCGCCACGAAGGGTAATTGTTGATTCAGGTTAGGCAAAGCATACCCAGGATGAGATGGAATCACTTGGGCAGTTGGTCTTTGCATACCAGCATAATGCATTTGATGTTGGTAACTTTGGTAAGGTTGGTGGGCATAACCATTGTAGAATGGTTGATTTTGACCGTTTTGAATATACGGCTTCCCACTATTTGCAAAGATTTGTTGCTCAGATCCTTGGTATACTTGTTGGAATTGCGGTTATTGGTATTGCACCAGCCATGGTTGTGAAGCCATGTGTTGTTGCCCGATACTAACTGTTTGACCAAGATGAGGGGTAATTGTACCCGTTTGGGCCTGTGTCATTCCACCAGTCGGCGATTGTGGTTGAGTTGCAGGGTTAAGAGGCTATTGCATTACAACCTGAGAAACCTGAGGTTGGCATACAACAGGCAATTCTTGTACTTGCGACACCATCACAATAGCTGGTGTAGTTGGTATATTTGACATAGGTAAACATTGTTGCATTGAATATACAACTCTTGGTTGTTGAGGCAGTATTGGCACCCAACCGCTAGATGTAATTCCAGCATAACCTGAATTTTGTTGTGAACTCCCGTATGGTTGTCCTCCCAGAGGAGACAATGAAAGGGTATACTGCCCCCCATATGGCGGTAATCCGGTACTTAAAGGAATGGTTTTCCCTTGGGGACCGAACTACCCAAATTGACACCCTGAAGGATCAATTCGCTGAGACTCAACATAAGAGTTTCCGGATACTATTCCAGATGAACAAACAGGAACGGACCATACTGTCGAAATAGCCCCTGAGTGGGCCCCTTCTAGCGATTGAGAGCTAGTTGGGACAGATGGTATACCGGCAAACATTTTTGGAGTGACAGCAGGAAGTTCTGTCGTCACTGTGCCGGACGACATAGTCCTAGATGTCGACGGTTGTTCAGACATTTCTAGTCTATCCAAAATATTGCCTAGCGATTCTATAGGAGCTTCCGTTGGCGGTAGACTAATTTCTGATGAAGAAGGATACAGAGTGATCCCGACTCCAAATTTCGATGGAGTACTAGATGTAGGATCCTCCACAATCTCTTATATAGCAATCAGACCAGGTGGAAGAGGTAGACCGTCAGGTCCGTAAAATATTTCTGGTGCCGAAGAAGGTATAGAATCTGCAGCGATAGATGTTTGGGGAATAACACCTCTTGAATCAGCTATAGGAACTGGTTCAGTAATACAAGTGTTTACCCTCAGACTAGGATTAGTACTACTATCCTTCGGTGGTTGTTGAACTTCTTCTGTAAAGGTAGGGATACCAGAAATGTTTGGAGTAACCGGAGTCTCCGATGGTGTTGGAACACTTGTTCTAACTTTACCAGGGGATTTGGAACCGGTTAAACGAGTTCGCTTTGTCCGTAATAGTTTCGATTCCGGAGATAAAGATGGTTGACTCGTAAGCCTCCGTGAATGACAGGGTTTCAATTGACTTTCTTCCATAATTACGGATTACTCGATAAACTAAAAATAAAGGGGAAGTATGTTTCTGAATTAGATGAATTTTAGACGCTTTGACACAACTTGTTTTTTCAATTTTTAAGAGTCGAGAAAAAACAAAAGATGACTCTAGTCACCTTTGAATTTTAATGAGCCTGAAGTGACAAGTGCTCAGATGGACCTTTTCCATTAAGGAGTCTGAAAAGGAAAGAAAGGGACTGCTCTGGAAATCTAGGCAGAGGGATTACCAAGCCAATCGCAAAACTGCAGAATACTTTTTACGGTACGGCAGTCAATCTTCCCGAATGCTGTGTTCAGTGCATTGCGATCGATAGGGCGGCAGACACGGCTTCCTATGGATAAAGGATTAAGCCTATTGTGGTCTCCCAAAATACACTTGACGGTACGTGGGAGAACAAGTCCGTACTGGCACTTATTGTCTCAAAGTGGAGGAATCACCCAACCAACAGTGAAAACAACAGTTACCAGGCTTTACGACGCCGGAGTACGTCTCTAGCCTAGACTTCTAGATGTTGCGCGTTAGGTTCCAAAGCGTTGTTAGATTCATTAAATTTATTTTATAGTTGATCTTTCTTAAGAAATTTTCCTTTCAGGTTCACCGCGTGATGTAGATGTACAATTCCTAAAATGCAATCTAAGATGATAAACAGTTGTTTTATCTTCTTTGTGCAATGAAAATCCTAGCTACTAAGGAAAGAGAAATGGCGTTCTTTCAGCAAACAGCATAGAGCACACACTATATGAACTGTCCTAAATCAAACCAATCAAACAGTCTAAATGCAAATGCACACGCATGTATTTGTTTTCAGCCTTCTTAATATGTGAATGATGAAAAGAAAGCTAATGCGCAAATCTGAATTATTTTTCAAAGCAACAATTACTAACAAGTTTCTTTTCAAAATCAAAATGAAGACAATGACAACACTTTGCGATTTGGAAATGAAAACTTGCTTTCGACACTAGAAAAACTACTAATTCAGATCGAATACAATAGTAACAGGGTAATCGACTATCAAGAACAATCAGATTCTCTTCTATGACTGAAAACGACACTTGCGACACTTTCAAATCAAGAAACAATAGTACAATTACGTTACTTCTTTGTAAAGGAGAACTGAAAATGACTCAAAAAATACATAAAAACATTTACAGTTCTTTGCACAATGGAGGCGGAATAACAGCAAGGAAAGGGGTTTCAAACAAAGGTGTATTGACTACAGGCAGCAAAACCCTTGAATAGATCTGAAAAGAGTGAACACAGAAACCAAAATTTAGGAACAATGCCTAGTCTGATCAGCGCACCTGTAACACAGTGAAACTAAAATGCAACGCACCTACTACACTCGGGAAGTGCGCTGAATTTGAGATTCACAGAACAAACAGTGCGCTGGACCAGGGACGAGACTTTGATTGGGTTCCGGGTCACAGTTTGCAGTTCAGTTCAGGGATTTTGGCCGAGCAAGTGGTAATCAGTAAATCAATCACAGGGGTAGATCTAAGGAGGTTACTAGAGCCACCACGAGGGCAATTAGAAAGCTTGTAAATCAATTGTTTAATTAATAAAAAAAACCCAGAGATTCATCAACCCAAGGTTACATTCTTGCTTAAATGATTGAGGCTTTCTGTCACAGCTCATAAATCTGATTCTGAAGGGCCTTCCCTTCCTGGAGACTGGCAAATTATTGCACAGGTGCTAAGTTCAATGTTATTTCTCTGATTTCATCAAACTGTAGTTGTTTTTACTTGATGTACAGTTCAATCATTTGCACATGTGGGTCCTCCTATAGTGAGGCCCACATCTCCATGGTGTTTTCAAACATCTAGCTACAGTCATTAACTGCAGCTTCTAGGACTTCCATATCTACCTTAATATAAGCCTCATAATTCTCTCAAACTTCTGGAGGTTTTGTTCGTTATAGCTTCATCTGCAGCTCTGCGACCTACATCTGCATTTCAAATATGATTCATTCAACCTCCGATTTGGACTCCTTCACTGTGTTTGAGAGATTTTGGAGCTTCTCTTTGGAAGATGCTTCAGTCTGTATGAGGAGCTCTAGAAGCTCAATGCAAGTCTAAGTGATGGCGTCCTCTAAGTCCTTCCTACGCACAGTGGTTGCATCCCTATCCTACATCACTCTGGTATCTCCCTCAGCTAACTACTCATTATGGCTCTTAATGTCCTTAATCATGAAGAGTACCCGCTCTTCTCAGATTTTCAACTCAACTGACACTCCCTGATGGATTTCATCTAACGCTTGAATGGGCAACATCTCTAAGTCCAGCTCTGAGTTCCTTCCATATGGCGTTGTTTCTTGATCTGTCATGGTAGGAAAGTGTAGTGACCCTCCTAGAATAGGCACTGTGCAGATCTCTGTGGTGACCACCAACATTGGAGGTAATGCTACTGTTGCACTTGTCATTGCCTTCTTGCTTGATTCTTGCTCACCTAAACCATGCTCGCTTGAATCACACTCACTTACACTTGTAGTTATTTGAGTCCCTATTGGACCTGCGTTAGTACTAACTTTTATTGATCCTCTATGTGTCCCCACATATCCTAGGTGACTGAGTGCATAGTGTCCACAATCTCATCGATGTTCCCCTTAAGGAGGACCATCAACTCAATGCTAGAAGTCTTGTCATACTTCTTCTTGTTATGCGCAGCTCCAATGGTGGATTTCTTGCTCTTATTTAGTGTGAAAGGAGACTCAATGTATTTTGTCTCCTTCAAAGGGTGTGCTCCACCTTGCTTTAGATCCTCCATGTCTAGCTCTTCTTTGTCTACGTGCTAGGGCTCCTACACGGTATTCTTCCCAAAGTCCAAAATTACCTTCTAAGGTACCTTCTTGGGGTCTTCCTTTAGCATACCTTTTTTTTTCTGGTCCCTGCCTGGTCTCCTTCAGCTTCCTTACTGGGGTCCAGCCACACGCTTAACTAGTTAGAGACTACGGAAAAACTATCTTGCTCTGTGACCAAATAGGGCAACTCATACAATATGCCCTCTGCATATTTCTTTGCCTGTATGTGTACATTATGGAAATCTACTTTGAAGTTCACAACTTTACGATATTGGGCAAATAACACTAGTGATAATTGTGGCTTCTCGCTGACAATGGTTTGCAAATCCATCTCAAATAGCACCCAAAATTGTTTTTTCTCTACCACCCGACTTGGATCCTTGGACACCCATAGTAAAGCATACCTTGCAGCTTCGCACAAGTCTGGGTCAACATTAGGAAACTACTATTCATCGGGGATTCTCTAGGCTATCAAAGTAATTAACAACAATAGGCATGCATACTGGAATTGTTTCCCTTCTTCCTGGGCCTCGTGATAATCATCTAGAAACTCTTGGAAGATATATTTGGCCCAATTAAACTGTACCCTTGGCTACACTGTGTAGCCAACTGAATGACTAGGTATGGCACCTCATTTTCCCTGCACTTCCTCATAGTTTTACTGACTAGAATAAATGCAGAAAATGCAACAACCTGATCAGAAATCAAGCTAACATCGTAGCCTTGTGACTTCTTGACAACATGAAAATCCTTCTTCACTTGGTTTGCAAGATTATTTTCTTGAGACTTGCCAACAAAAGCACTGGGAGGGTCAGCTCCTGCACATGATAGCATGGTGATCCTTTTGATCAGCATAGCATCAATTGGGATCCTTTCCCCCAACCATAAAGCACCATCATGCACCAAAGTTAGCAACTAGTACACACATATTGTATTGAGGTTGTTGTGCCCAAAATGAGGCACAGTCAACATGTTCAGTAACTCAAAGTGTTGAATCCCAGCCACCCAAGTCATTGGTTCTACTTGGGTGACACCAACCTCCTCACAATATACCATCTTTAGATATTTTCTTGGCTAAAAATGAGGGAATTTGGCCTTTTCCGGAAGATCCCTATTGGATTGTGTTATATTCTTTCCACGACTATCCCACGTAGTTAACCAAGGGGTTAGAGGGGGGGCGGAGCACCCCCTTCATTGCGTTGATTGTGTAGCGACCGGGGGGTCACTGGGGGTTTGAGGTGTACCCGTAACCCCACTTTATGGGATCTGGGGTAGCGCCCTAGAAAATTTTGGTTTTGGACCCTATGTTAGGTTGGTCGGACCCACCTATGGTTTTGTGCATGATTTTCGCACATGTTTTTTTGGACACAATGGTTTTTAGTCCATGGTATTGGACACGATGGTTTTTCGGTCCTTGGTATTAGATGCTTCAGCATGTATAAATATGTATTATAACATTGAAAGGAACATAATGAAAAATCAAGTTGGTAGTCCCAATTTTGGGATCCAGGGGAAAATCTCTGTGTATATGTATTTTATTTGTTATGCTCTCGCATTGTTTATTTTCTGTGTTTTAGAATTCATACGTAGGCAATTCCTGTACGGGGTTAAAACCTACATTTGGTATCAGAGCAGATTTGGCTTCAAGGCGATGCCTTTGTTGCTGAGGGGTGTCGCTCGGGCCTGTGGTAGACCCGGTTCAGTGGGAGATCTGCGAGATTGATTCTGGTGGTGAAAGAAGATGGTGAGCAGTGGAAAAATAGAGATCAAGAAATTTAATGGTTAGAGTTTTGAGTTGTGGAAACTTAAGATGGAGGATCTGTTGGTGGATAAAGATTAGTGGATCTCGGTAGATCCGGGTACTAAACCAATGGGAGTGTCCGATGAAGAATGGAAGAAGTTGGATCGGAAGGCAAAGAGCACAATACGATTGTGTGTCTCAGATTCAGTATTGTTGAATGTATCAAGGGAAGCTACGGTGAAGGCTTTGTGGGACAAGTTAGGGACTTTATACCAATCTAAGTCTCTGGTGAATAAACTGTTCCTGCGGAAAAAGCTGTATAACTTGAGGATGAAAGATGGAGACTCAGTGACAGAGCACCTAAATGCTTTTAATACTGTGGTAAGTTAGTTAGCATCTATTGATATTAAAATTTTAGATGAAGATAAGTGCATCAGTTTGTTGTGTTCTCTACCAGATTCATGGGATAATCTGGTTATTGCAATAGGTGGCAATGCAACTGCCTTGCAGTTTGATGAAATAGTCTCAGCCTTGCTAATCGAGGAGATGAGACGGAAAAATATGGAGAGACAAAATGGTGATGCCTTGTCTGTACAAGGACGGTCCCAGAACATAAACAAAAATAAGTCATCGAGTGGGAGATCTAAATCTAGAGGGAGATCTAAATCTCCAGGAAAACCTGTAAAGGTGGTGTGTTGGAAATGCAGAAAGGAAGGCCACTTCAAAAGGGACTCTAAATCTAAAGCTCCTAACAAAGGAAAGTGTTGCGGGGAAAAATGCCTATGCAGGACGATCCTATCCACCTAAGGTGTGACAGTGCCTTAGCAACAAACGAGTACAGATATTCTGGTTTCTTCCTTTATGAAATGTGAAAGAAGAGAGATCAATAGACTTACCGGTGTCTTCCGTTTGTCCCTCGATCTGGTCTCTCTTATCTTTGGGAGTTCACAGCTACTTGCCTTCTTGCTTATCCAGCTTCAACTTCCTGCAAGATCACAAGAGAACAGCGACTTGCGACAAGAGAAGAACACTATGCAAAGACAGATATTCACATTCATAACTAGTTTAGGATTAGAAATAAACTAAACATACTAATGCATTCATACATCAAAATACATCAGCATATAGGAGAAACCAAGATAGCTTTATTGATGAATAACAAGGTTCAGGAAGAGATACAACCTAGAGGGCTCCAATCCAGCATCTCCTTCCCAGCAAATGGAATTCCTATCTTCATCCCCTTCAAAGCATTAAGCACCCAATGATTCCAATCTCAAACCAACAACAATTCTTTGCAATAACAAAATTCCAGCCTCTAGATCTCATGGAGGAGAGATCCATATATAGATGTTTGGAGAGAGGATGAGTCAGCTTGAGATCTGACTAGTGTCCTCTCCCTCTGTCAGTTCTTGAGTCCACTTGGAGGTTCTTGCTTCCACTTGGATATTTGGAACCTCTTACTCATCACTAGTCGAATTCCCTGAGGCAAGTGTCATTTTGGAAGCTTCCTGGGTTTTGACACCTTGAGAAATGAGCCTGCCACTTGTCCATTCTCGTTCAGCGCAGGTAGCCAGTGTTCCAGTTGACATTCAACGCAGGTTGTCAGTGTTGGCTTTGACATTCAGCGCAAACAGCTAGTGTAGCCACTGAAATGATCCTGAATTGACTTGTTTTGAGCAGTTTTTGGTGGAGAACTTCTGTGAATTGTTGTGGTTTGTTAGCCTTGTTCCTCTAGGGGTAGGAACAACATGTTTAAGGACTTTGGATCCCTTAGATTATGGACATTTCATGCTCAATGTTGTAAGGCACAAAAATGTCTATAACAGTTGCCCCCTAAAGTATGAGGCTGTTTATCGGGTGAAATGCTTTATCAGGGGGATCTGAAGTTCATCCAATGCTGGGAGGAGACCTATAATACAATACAATACAATACATTATTTTTCATACTGCTTTCATGATCTAGCTGAGGTGGGCATTCCCATGTTCACCTTTATAAATTCATTTTTCTGTACATAGAACGGACAATCGTTTGATGGTAGACTGATAATTTTGATGAAATTATCATCCTTTGAGTAGGATGATTATCTGCTGCAATGATGTACATGTCAATGTCTTTATCTTTCCTGAATATATATCGCAGCCCGGATGGATGAAACTAGATCCGGGGTCTTCAAACTCGTTCGATCTTCACTTTAAGTACAAGTCGATCCATGTGAGAATTGTTCTGAAGTCGAACATGGAAAGACATCGCTTGATTACTGGTCAATGATGTAAACCATTAACAAGCGCGAGAGGAATCACCGATAATGATAATGACCCTCAAGGTACTGCAGTACAATTTACGTGGTGTGAATAAAGGAATTGGCGTCAAACACCACGCAAAATCTTTCGGTCGAAGGTCAGTGATGTATACTTGTCGCTGGAAGTGAGAAACTTGCCATTGTGGCATGCAAGCTTCAAAGTACTGAAGGGGTTGTTCCTAGATCAACTTCTTGGATAATGAGCTGATGTCGACAAGAAGCGATCCGTCAAAGGAGGGCCTTGATGAATCCCACATCAGTGACACGGAACGGAGCTAATGATTTTAATGGAGGTGAAACGATCTGTGACATATGATTCAGGGTGGCGGTCATGAAAGGATGAAGGATAATGTACGGCAGTGGATGGGACATGGTTGACTTTTTTTCTGAACGACTTCTCTTGAACATATGGCGACACTGATACAATGGATTGGTAGCATTACCCCAAATATGGATGGTATGGCGAGACCATGGATGTGACCGGTGAATGAAACAACCCAACCCGATTGTGGTACGGAGGAAAAGTGTCATGTTCAAGAGCGACTTTCTACCATCAAAGTTTTTCTTTAGTTTCTCCCAATTTTTCCCCAGTCATTGCTGACCAGTACCTCTTTATTTTTTTCAAGCTTGAGGAGGATAACACATGCTTGTTCTATAACCTACCCTTCGGGCAAGCCCATCGCTATGCTTTAACGAGCTTAGCGATAGTGAAACTCGTTCTCATCTAAAGACAAGTTTGTCGCTATTTAATGATTTTAACGAGTCTAACGACAAGGATAACTCGGTTCTTTTCGTTTTTAGAGAGTCTAAAAAGATACATAAAGTTAACTCCGAAATTCCTTTTTCGTCATCTAATCCCTTAAGTCCGAAAAAGTATAAAACAATATAGAAGGGATGAGTTTTCGATAGTTTTAACGAGCCGAACAAAACAAGCGCTCGATCTTTTTGTGCAATAATCCCTTAGGTCCAAAAAGATTAAAATCTAGAGGAGGGATAGCTCTTCCGGTCACTTTAACGAGCTGGAAGGCCAGAACTCGGCAATCTTTTCATATTTTACGAGTCAAATGAAAAGAGCTTAAAGAAGACTCGTCTTTTGAGGAACGAGTGATAAACAGGGTTAGCAGCTGATTCCAGGTACAGGTTGGAATTTTCCAATCACGGCAGTGTCATAAGGATGGCTAGGTGAAATCACTCTTCGCAGCTGTTCCTCAAAAAGGGTAAACAATCATATGGAGGTGAACGATCGGCCAAATGAAAAGTGGAGGTGATGGTGCAAACACGACCAAGGCTTTAATGGCTGATGATATTACATTCACAGTGGTTATTTACCGGGATAGTTCATTTTTTAACGAGCTTAAACGCGGGTGGAAACATTTGCTCGATTTTACGTTTATTTTTTAACGAGCATGAATTACGTGCTAAAACTGCTCGGATCTTGCGTTTATTTTTTAACGAGAATGAACTGTGTGCTAAAACTGCTTGATTTTACGTTTGTTTTTTAACGAGCATGAATTACTTGCTAAAACTGCTCGGATTTATATGGTCAAATTTTGATTTTTTACCATGACTAGCTTTGCCCTTTTCAAAGATAGTACTGTATCTTCAATTGCTGCATCAAACTAGTTAGAAATGAATAACATTTGCATGAAAATGAGATTAGAACCCTAATATTTCACTTTGAACTACGTAAAAAGCAATTAAAAGGTGTTTTTACCTCTCATTTTACCATTTCATTTGAACTTGGTTTGTTGTAGCTTTGGAGGTGCCTCTTCCCCCTTGATTTTCACCAGCTCATTCCAGGAGATTCTGCAGACGATTTTCGGCGCCGTCTGGACCAGGTAGGAGCTAAACTCTAGCTCTTTCTTTTCATGGTTTCCTTTTTCCATTCTGTGCCTGTTTTCCTATTCCCATGAGCCCCTGGGGTTTTGCTAGGGTGCTCTGCCATCAGCGCAGGCAATCCATTCGAAACTTGCGTTGAATGTCAAGCTGCATGAAGGCAGTTTGACCTTCAACGCAGGTGGGACACTAGCCTGTTGCGTTGATCACAGAAAAACAGTTCTATTGCACAGTTTTTGATGAAATTTTGTCAGTTTCTCATCAAATCCAGGACTTTACTCTTTCTCTTGTTTGTTTTGCAGGGACTTTTGAGAAAAATGACCCTCACATGGCGAGAACGAGAACATGAAGAAGAGGACATGATTGCCCTCCATGACCCTGTCACGGTGAACGCGCTGCGGAACTGTGGCCTGCTGAAGTTCTTCTATATCTCTAGTATGAGAGCACAGATCTCTTTACTGCAGTATATGCTTGATGCTTGGGATCCTATTAACCAAGTATTTCCGATCAGGAGCAAATCCATCCCTTTGACCGTGGTAGACATTTACTTCTTGACTGGTTTGTCGAGGCGGGGTGCCCCCATTTCTTTGTCAGGTTCGGCCCGAGGGAATGACTCCGTGAGAGATTATGTCCGCCAGTATTGTAGGGAGGGATCCCAGCCAAGTAGAGACGGCAAGGTTGTTATCCGTGAGATTACTGACAGGTCTCTCAGGTCCATTCTGTATACTATTGGTAGGATGGCCGGTAGCGCATCTCTTCATGTTGCCAACAGATCTTATGTGTAGCACGCCTTGGAGTGTCTCCAACCGAAAGTATTCAACTGGTGTGATGTAGTACTTCTTCAGATGAAAAGTCAGCTGAACAAGGTAAAGGACGGGAAGCTGAAGAACTTTGGATTTGGTTCTATTCTGACTGCCTTTGCCTTGGAGAAAATTCCACTGATGCAGCCTCAGTATATCGCACTCGACTTGCCTTCTCCTACCGAGCCACGCATGCAGAGATGGGTTGATCACATGTCTAGGCATGCTGGTCAATCTCAGATTTCTTTCACTGATACCTTCTTCAGGTGGTTCGAGCGTCAGGAGATGGTCTATTTCGAGTATCCATATGTTGGTATGGATTTCCAAGGTGATCCGGACTTGGTATTGTCGGACGGCGAACAGTGGGGCACTATTGGTAAAATCTTTGACCATATTACTGTTTACTGTTCTTATTTATAATGTCCTTGTGCTTTATTCTATCAAGACTTTAATCAAACTCATGTGTACATGCAGATGTTGGTCCTGTTCGTCCAGCAGTTCGCCCGAGAGCGCTAGTTGCTGCCCCAACAGGGGAGACTGCTGGGAGGGTTATTCTCCGCGACCTTGACGTGGCCGAGACCCTTACAGCTGTGCAGGAGCAGGTTGAGAGCCTTACTCTCGGCATTCCCCATGTGAGGATTGATGAGTTACCTTTACAGTTGCAGTGGCATACTACTGGTGTGCCTAGACGATGGACTCGTTTCTTGCGCATGATTGCACAGGCCGTGACGTGCTATCATGAGCATCACTAGGCTAGGGTGCCCCCTAGCATTTTTGAGTTTTTGGGTCATATGACCGATTTTTTCTTGGTTACAGAACATTATGTATGAACGATAAACAGCTTATATATATATTTTGATTTTCGGGGTTTATTCTGGTTGAGTTATATGATCCATATGTACGACATTGATGATGTGTCTCTTTTTATAAATATCGCAAATGTCTATCTAACACATGGTTTGCTAATGAGTCGGTTAATGTGTTTAAGTTTCTGGAAATATGCTGGTATTGAATTAAATCAAATTGTCTTTCCAAAATCTTAACCCTTAGGAACATGCGATAAATAGCTGGATTGCGAACGAAATATATACCATTGAGTTGTAGTATTACGAGTTGTGTCTAGCCTGACAATTAGTCGGCGTATACCATGGGTGATGGCATCAGAGAGTAGTTCTATCAACGCGCTATACTCAGCGATGTTATTCGTTGATTGCCCAATACACACACCTCTGAAACTTACTAACTTGCCGCTTGGATCAAAAATGGCCCAGGCTGCGGAGGATAGATTCCGCGAACTACGACTCGCTTCGTCGGCATATCCAACACATGTATCCAGAAGGTTTGACATCTGTAATAAATGTAAAAAGGTGGATTACTCGACCAAAACAAACACTTTAGCGAAAACAAAATACAACAAAAGCATGCAGGTTACTATTTAAGCATAGTAACGCTTGAGGTACAACCCATTACGGGGTTGCGCCAGTGGAATTCCGTCATAATCCATTAACTCGTAGGCTCCTTTTGCTAACACTCGTTTAACAATATAGGGGCCCATCCATAAAGAATTAAATTTACCTGCTCCCAATTTATCGGATTCTTGGTCGTAAAGCAAGACCAAGTCACCTTCTGAGAAGACACGGGGTTTGACATTTTTGTCGAACTGCGCCTTGACTCATTTCTTATGGGCTTCGTTAGCCAAAGCGGCATCACGACAGGTT
Organism: Pinus tabuliformis; assembly: GCA_031772625.1. Taxonomy (NCBI): domain Eukaryota; kingdom Viridiplantae; phylum Streptophyta; class Pinopsida; order Pinales; family Pinaceae; genus Pinus; species Pinus tabuliformis. Next base: position 640,185,666 of record CM062815.1, on the reverse strand, counting down.
TCATCCAATTGGATTAATTCCAAGAAACGTGCCTCTTCTTCTGAAATTCCAGGGAGGAGATCAATTGCGAGTTTAAGAGACGAGATTTCACACTGGATTGGCAAGACTGCTTCCAGGCCATACACCAGTTGGAAAGGTGTGAACCTGGTCGCGTTCTTTACCGATGTTCGGTAAGCCCACAAGGCTGAGTACAGGATTAGGTGCCACCTTCTTTTGTGAACCCCGATCATCCTTTGCAACATACGCTTCAGGACCTTGTTGATTGCTTCAACTTGTCCGTTGGCTTGCGGATAATACGGGGTAGAGCTGTCGTGAGATAGCCCTAGCTTGGCAGCTAATTCAACCATCATGTGATTGCGAAAATGCAACCCATGATCTGTAACTATAGCCTGTGGTACGCCGAACCTGGTGACTACATGATTGAAAAAGAAAAGGGCAGCTATTTCACCAGTGTTATCTAATGTAGGCATCGCCTCGGCCCATTTGGTAAAATAGTCAACGGCGACTATAATATACCCATGCCCCCCGGTCGAGGTGGGGTTACATGTCATGAAATCGATGCCCCATTTGGCGAAAGGCCCAACAACAACTATTGGCTGTAAAGGTGCGGGTAGTCTTCTGGTTTTGCTATCGAAAATTTGACAGGCATGGCAACTTCTGACTGCGGTTACGCAATCTTTGAACATGGTTGGCCAGAAGTATCCTGCTCGTAAGATTTTCTGTGTTGTAGCATATCCAGATTGATGCCCCCCACACGCACCTAAATGACACTCATTCAGGGATTTTTCGGCCTCTTCATGGGTTAGGCACCTCCTCAGAACTGTATCGATACCACGATGGTAAAGCGTATCACCGACGATCATGTAGTCTTTCGCTTGGTATCGTATACGTTTCTGTTCTGAGTGAGAGGTGTCAGGCCTGAATTTTTGGGTTTGGAGATAAATTATTATATCTCCATACCACTCATTGCTTGCAGATATCAGAAACAAACTTTCGTCCACGATTGACTCTTCTGATGTTTCATCGTTGGACGACGATGGGAGATCGCACAATAATTCTGCGAAAACTAAAGCTTTCTTTGATTTGGATTTTACAAATTCCAGATCAAACTCTTGAAGGATCGCTATCCATTTTGAATACTTGCCCCCCAGCAACTGTCGCGACAATATATAAGTCATGGGGTTGCAATCTGATAAAATGGTAGTTTTCCGAAAGAGGACGTAATGTCGAAATCTTTGTATCGCTTGAACAACAGCGAGTGCTAGTTTTTCAACATAAGAATATTTGCTTTCTGTATCATTCAAGTTTTTACTTAAATAATATATAGGATGTTCAATTCCATCGACTTCTTGAACTAAAACCATCGCAATGGTCGTATCTGCTGTAGCCAGATACAGGTTAAAATCTCTTTGATAGTCCGGGGCATACATTAATGATGCTTTTACTAGAGAATCTTTCAGAGCATCAAAGGAAGCTTGCGCCACCTGATCCCAGACAATAGGTACATCCTTTTTCAAAAGACGAGTATAACCTTTAGCAAGTTCTGCGTAATTTGGAATGAACCTCCTTAGAAAGTTTGCTTTCCCTTGGAGTTTCTGAATCTGAAGCAAATTTGAAGGTGGAGGCAAATTAATGATTGCCTGAACCTTACAAGGGTCGAGATAAATCCCATCCTTAGAGACTACAAATCCAAGTAAACGACGAGAACCGACGCAAAACACACATTTGTGCGGATTGAGTCTTATCTTGTAGTGTCGGCAACGTAGAAATATCGCTCTTAAATGTTGCGGATGATCAGTCCGCTTTCGAGAATGAGCCGGAAGGTTGTCGAGATAAGGTTGAACGATGTTCTTGATGTCATGGAAGGCATAATTCATTGCCCTCTGAAACGTCGCCCCTGCGTTCTTTAAACCAAAGGGTAATTTTCGATAAGCGAATGTGCCCCACGGACAGATGAATGCAGTCTTTGACTGGTCCTGTGGGCGGATATTTATTTGATTATACCCAGAAAATCCATCCATAAATGAAAAGATTTCACATCCGGTGCATTCGTCAATTATCTGGTCGATGAAGGGTGTAGGGTAGTTGTCCTTCGGACAAGCTTGGTTTACATCCCTATAATCGACACACACTCTAATCGTCCCTTGTTTCTTCATAACAGGGACAATATTCGATACCCAATCAGTTAGAGGAACCGGGTAGATGAAACCAGCATGGAGGAGCTTTTCAACTTCTGCTTTAATGGCAGCGGCTTTCTTGGGGTGCACCTGCCGAAGCCGTTGCCTTACTGGTTTGACATCAGGATACATTTTAATTTCATGTTCAACGATACTCGAGTCAATGCCTGGCATTTCATCATATGACCAAGCAAAGACATCTCTGAACTCGCGAAAAAGAGCGTTATATATTTCCAGTTCTGAAGGAGAACAATCTTTGCCGACATAAATATTCTCTACAACATTTGTTTTAGACGAGATATTTATGGCTATTGTCTCTTCTATATTGGATAAGTTTCGCTCGGAATCCACCATATTTACAGTATTTGATAGGAATTCAAAAACTAAAGGGTGGTAAAGGTCTTTTTGAGTATCTTCTTCATATTCCGGAAGAAGGGAACGATGGTGGAAATCATTCCATGGTGCCCCCTCAATCAACATTGATTGTAGAATTCCTTCGTCAGTCCCATGTACTTTCGACCAAGGATCTAATGGGGTACCATATTCTCTAGAACTATCTACCCAAACGCTTGATGGGCATTGATTTGGGTTCGCCTCCCATGCTCGAAACATTGATTGCTACAATATTTCTATAGGGCTTGGGGGCAAAACCATTGCATGATCCATGTCGATATCATCTTCTGAGATCTTCGTGGAAGATATCATGTTGCAGGCTCTTACCAATGCTACTTCTCCTATATAGAATGGAGGTGGAAGTGCGAAAGTTCCCATTAATGTGGGGTCTTTCAGTAGGCCTACTCCTATGTCTTGAAGCGAATGGTTGCTTCCATGGATCATGGGAATGCTTCCTATAACTTGTGAACCATTAGGGAGGAAGTCTTGTTGGTCGACGATCGTAATCCCTCCTTGAAAAGGGAATACGATCTTCCTAAAATAAGTCGACACTACAGCTGCCGTGGCATATATCCACGGTCTTCCCAGTAGGATGTTGTAGTCCAGATTCCCATCGATGACTTCAACATCTATTTCTACTGTTTTTCCTCCCCGTTCCACTTTCAAGTTATTAAGGATACCGCACGGGGTATAGGTCCTTCCGTCGAATGCTTTTAATGTCGTCGAAGATCGCGACAAGGTTGGAGATCCTAAAGTTTTCCAGCAACTCATCGACATAATACATGTAGATGCCCCCTCATCAATAATTGTTCGGTGAACAATTTTGTTGAGGGCTTTCACTTGAATAAGGAAAGCTAGTTGAGCTGGTAACTGAGAATCGTATCCTTTGTGATCAAAGGATACAAGATTGGAATCCTTAGGATCAACCCCACCAATAGCCGATAACAAAGCCTGCCTTTGGGATGGGCAATTTTGTAGTACTTCAAGAGTCGACATAGCAGATGGCGATTGGGCCAAATCTTCCACTATGTTATAATGCTGCGCCGCTCTGGCGCGAGGATTAAATGTCGACTTGTGTACTACTCCCTTTGGCGGTTTTATCGTTAATTCAGGAATGATGGGCGGTACAACTTCTGTTGAAGTTGTTGTCGAACTACTTGGTTGATCTTTACCTTTGTCGTTCGACAGCTGCGGATTCCCGTAATCTTTGTTCCTTGTCGAAATCAAAGCATCATTCTGCTGTTTTGAAACCGACAACATAAGCACTTGCGACGGGGAAGCATTTCCACTATCAACCAGATTTTGACCTGGATTGGGAAATGGATCAGTTAACAAAGCTGAGGTCTGTGAACTTTTAAAGAATCTCTTAAGCTCAACTTTGTACGGACATTTGTTTGTCCAATGATCCTCATCACATATTTGACATGGATTTTTCCTATTTCCAGGAGGGTTTGAAGAAGTTTTTCCAGGAGATGACTCACCCTATTTCTTCTTCTTCCCTTTGTTTTGTTTCTTCTTGCTACCTGGTTGTTTGGTTTCTTTGCCTTTATCTGCTGATACGGCATTTACTTCCGAAGCAAGAATTTCATCTTTTGCATTTTGATCCGAATTCTTACGGGCTTTCTTAGACGAAGCCTTTGTCGATTTCGCGTTTGCCGTGCCAATCACGCCATCGCCGGCATGAGAGTCACTATTTGATTTAGGAGGAGGAGGAATTGAGAATTCCGGTCTAGGGTGTCAGGTATTTTGTCGTAGAGCATGCCAGACTGAGTATAAACTAAGTCTAGATATTGTGCACGAGCAATAACTTGCTCCTCTGTTACGACCCCCCCTTTTTCCACATCTTCTGTTATAGCAGGAAGTAATGACTTTATAAACCATTCAGCTAACAGCTGATCGGGAACGTATGTTTTCACCATCCTACGACGACGACGCCACTCATGTATATGATCGGATATATGAGTGGCCGTTGTCTGCTTGAAGTTGGTTAAGATTTCCGTTCCCGTTTCATACCTTATTGATAATTGAAAATGTGTTAAGAAAGTCGTGGCTAGGGAGCTGAAATTGTCGAACGAGGCTCTAGGTAATTCAATATACCATTTTGCCGCTGGACCCGTTGTTGTTGGGAAAAGTATCCAATACGGAATGACCCTATCCCACTCTAAGGGTGATAGTACCTCAGCAACAACTGAATGCAAAGCTATTCAAGATTACTTCTTTATGAGATGAGAGAGAGAAGAGAAAAGGGATCCACTAACTGTTATCTTCCACTAATGGTTGATCCAATCTTCCCTCTTGCTGCTTGCTCCTAGCTCCTTTCTCTTTCACTAGCCCAACTACACAAAGATCCTGTAAAAGCACAAAGAAAGGAAACTACAAGAATCATACATCCATAACTGATTCAAGGATTAGAATAAATCAAATATACAAGCATCAATTCACCATAGAGACACATGCATATAGAAGAACCTCAAATACTTTATTAATAGAAGAAGTAAAGTTCTGAGAGTGTTACAACCATAATAGGCCCAATCCAGCAACACCTCCCAGCAGAAAGAAATCTCCTCTTCACCTCCTTCAAAGAAATCACCCAATAGTTCTATGCACAAACCAACAACACTTCCTTACATTCACAAGATTCCAGCCTCCATAGACCTCATGAGAGAGCTCTATATATAGGAGTTTTGGAGAAAGGATGAGTCAGCTTGAGGCTGGCATGAAGCTGACTAGTGTCCTCTCCCACTTCAGTTATACTTCAGTTCTTGAGTCCACTTGGAGTTTCTTGCTTCCACTTGGAGATCTAGATCCTCTTACTCATCACAAGGCGAATTCCCTGATCCAAGTGTCATTTTGGAAGCTTCCTGGGCATTTGACACCTTGCAGAATGACTGTGCCACTTGGCCAATCTCGCCCAGCGCAGGTAGCCTTCATTGCTTTTCACATTCAGCGCAGGTACAGAGTGGAGCAGTTGACATTCAGCGCAGATGCTCAGTGGAGCAGCTGACATGATCCAGAAATAGCTTGTTTTTGAGTGTTTTCAGGTGGAGAACTGATTTTCAGTGCTGTGGTTTGCTGACCTTGTTCCTCTAGGGGTAGGAACAACATGTTTAGGGACTTTGGATCCCTCAGATTATCGACATTTCATGCTTCATGCTGTAAGGCACAAAAATGTCTATAACAGTTGCCCCCTAAAGTATGAGGTCGTTTATCGGGTGAAACGCTTTATCAGGAGGATCCAAAGTTCATTCAATCGCTGAGAGGTGCCCTGTAATAAAATACAATACAATACATTATTTTTTCATTCTGCTTTCATGATCTAGCTGAGGCGGGCATTCCCATGCTCAGCTTTATAAATTCATTTTGGTACATAGAACAGACGATCGTCTGGTGGTAGACTGATAATTTTCTGCTGAAATTATCATCCTTTGAGTAGGATTATCATCTGCTGCAATGATGTACATAACAAATGTCTTTACATCCTGAATATATATATCGCAGCTCGGATGGATGAAACTAGATCCGGGGTCTTCAAACTCGTTCGATCTTCACTCTAAGTACAAGTCGATCCATGTGAGAATTGCGCTGAAGTCAAACATGGAAAGACATCGCTTGATTACCAGTCAATAATGTAAACCGTTAACAAGCGCGAGAGGAATCACCAATAATGACAATGACCCTCAAGGTACTGCAGTACAATTCACGTGGTGTGAATAAAGGACTTGGCGTCGAACACCACGCAAAATCTTCTGGTCGAAGGTCATTGATGTATACCTGTCGCTGGAAGTGAGAAACTTGCCATTGAGGCATGCAAGCTTCAAAGTACTGGGGGGGTTTGTTCGTATATCAACTTCTTGGATAATGAGCTGAAGTTGACAAGAAGCGATCCGTCAAAGGAGGGCCTTAATGAATCCCACATCAATGACACGGAATGGAGCTAATAATTTTAGTGGAGGCAAAAACAATCTGTGAAATATGATTCAGGGTGGCGATCATGGGTGGATGAAGGATAATGTATGGCAGTGGATGGGACACGGTTGACTCTTTCTGAACAACATCTCTTGAACATATAACGACACTGATGTGATGGATCAGTAGCATTACCCCAAATGTGGATGGTTTGGCGAGGACCATGGTGATGAGACCGGTGAATGAAACAACCCAACCCGATGTGATACGGAGGACAAAGTTGCATGTTCAAGAGCGACTTGCTACCATTAAAGCTTTGAGGTTCTCCCAATTTTTCCCCAGTCATTTCTGACCAGTACCTCTTTATTTTTGTCAAGCTTGAGGAGGATAACATATGCTTGTTCTATAACCTGCCCTTCGGGCAAGCCCATCGCTATGTTTTAACGAGCTTAGCGATAGGGAAACTCGTTCTCGTCTAAAGACAAGTTTGTCGCTATTTAATCATTTTAACGAGTCTAACGACAAGGAAAACTCGGTCCTTTTCATTTTTAGAGAGTCTGAAAAGGTACAGAAAGCTAACTCCAAAATTCCTTTTTCGTCATCTAATCCCTTAAGTCCGAAAAAGTATAAAACAATACAGAAGGGATGAGTTTTCGATAACTTTAACGAGCCGAATAAAACAAGCGCTCGACCTTTTTGTGCAATAATCCCTGAAGTCCAAAAAGATTAAAATCTAGAGGAGGGATAGCTCTTCCGGTCACTTTAACGAGCTGGAAGGCCAAAACTCGGCAAACTTTTCATATTTTACGAGTCAGGAGAAAAGAGCTCAAAGAAGACTCGTCTTTTGAGGAACGAGTGATAAACAGGGATAGCAGCGGATTCCAGGTATAGGTTGGAATTTTCCAATCACGGCAGTGTCACAAGGATGGCTAAGTGAAATCACTCTTCGCAGCTGTTCCTCAAAATGGGTAAACAATCATATGGAGGTGAACGATTGGCCAAATGAAATGGAGGTGGCGGGTGCAAACACGACCAAGGATTTTATGGCTAATAAATTTACGATCACAATGGTTATTTACCGGTACTGGGTTCATTTTTTAAAGAGCTTGAACGCGCCAAAACACTGCTCAAAAGCTTATGTTTATTTTTTAACGAGCATGAACTATGACGCTAAAACTGCTCGAATCTCGCTTTTCTATTTTTTAACGAGCATAAATTCCGTGGTAAAACTGCTCGATATACCAGTCATAAGATAAGAAATGTCTCCTGTGAGATAGCTATTTTTTATGGAGCTTTATCTCACGAAGCTATGCTCCTCATTTGGCAAATTTTGACCTTTGCCCCACATCCTTTCTTTATGCAAGTTCGGAAACGACTAATCCAAAAAACAGATAAATAACCGCTCTTTGCTTGCACTCCAAAAGGTTCGCATGCCCCCAGGTATAAAGTACAATTTCAAGGCTGCCCCTACTTATCCTTCAAAACATTTGTTTTGATGGGTGAGGCTTGCCTCTTTCAGGTTATCCAAAAAATGGTTTCATTTGCTGCCGCAAATGAAACTCTTTCTTCGGCGATGTCTATCATTAGGTTACTCAAAGATGGTTACAATTTGTTGCAGCAAAGGAATCTCTTTCTTTGGAGGCTGCCCCTACTTATCCTTCAAAACATTTGTTTTAATGGGTGAGGCTTGCCTTTTACCCAAAGATGGTTACAATTTGCTGCCGCAAAGGAATCTCTTTCTTTGGTATTGCCTACCTATTTAGACAAAGGTGAATGACTAGAAATCATCAAACACATAACTTTGACAAAAGAATCTTATTCTAGAACAACCCCTCTTCCATCCACAGACGGGGTACGGACTAGTCACATTCTTTCGCGGAAATTCTACCTTATACCCAAGGTTTCCTCTACCCAAAGTAGACCAGGATGCATGCCCCCTGGGTTCCAGTCCCATCTTTCCGAATCACTCGCACTCATCGGGAAGGAGGACTGGGGGTGGAGACATTTCTTGGGTGAATAGACCATTCAGGGTTGGTATTTGACTATTTGCGATGCGTGATCCCGGAAATGAAAGTTGGTCTACGAGCTTGACCATTCTTCCTTCGTGTGGAAAACACATTACTCTAAAGAGTGAGGAGACTACAGCTCCCATGCAGTATATATAGTCTCGTCCAAGGAGTAGGTTATAATCCAAGGGTCCTTGAATGACCATCACGTTCATTTGAACGGTCTTCCCTTTCAATGTAACAGGCACATTGGGGAGGATCCCTAATGGTCGACTGGTTCCTTTATCAAAACCCGAGAGATTTCTTTTCTCAGGCAGAAGCTCTGGGGAACCCAGTGCTTTCCAAGCAATAGAGGAAAGGATACTCACAGATGCCCCTTCATCAATGATAGTTCCAGCCATTACCATTCTGTAGATTTGGACTATGATTCTGAATGGTATATTGGCTGGTAACCGGGGTCTGCCTAGTTGGTTCCAATCAAAGGACACAACCAGGTTGCTTGGTGGTGGGACCGAATACACGGCCGGATACGATCCTGATGATGTTCCTTCCTGCGATAAAGGAATGGGCGCATTGCCCTGATGCTCATCAGAATCTGTGTTGATGAAAAGAATCTGGATGGTGTCATCCTTATTCTCTTCAGTGAGGGTGTCATTTGAAGATGAATCTTCAGTGACGGTGTCATTTGAGGATGAAACCTCTGAAGGAAGAACCGGGTCAATTGCCGTATCGACCTTTACACTTTCGTCTGGTCTGGATTCAGTAGGTTCATTTTCAATGACTGACGCTTCAGCTGACCACTTGAGCAGGCCAGCTGTATTTTCAACCAACGAAGGACTTGGCACGAGTTTTTTGTATCCAGGAGGAAGCCCCAACAGTGAAACCGGGCGATCTTCCAAAACTCTCTTCGCTTCGTCTAAGAAGGGACAACGGTGGATGGCGTGATCGCCTTCACACAGTCTGCAGGGGGATCTTGCTCCCCCTCTTTGTCTTGAACCTTCACTTTCGCTGGTTGACGGTAAGCACTCAACCTGGCTATCAGAGGTTGATGCTCCCGAATTGTGCAACCGAGGGGACCAGTCCCTTAGTATCCGGGGAATACATGGACAATCTCTATGGAAGTGGTCTCCTCTACATATGACACATGGCAATTTAGGCCCGGTCTGTGTTGTGTGTGGATTTTTTTCAGATGTCTTTTGCTTGCCCCCAGTTGCCTTAGGCTCCTTCTTCTTCTTCTCCTTCTTCTCCATGGGAGCTTGGCTTTTGCCGGCTCTACCCTGCGAAGATGAAGGATTGGAGGAAGAGTTATAAGAAGTGGAAGGCTGGTGGGCAGCTCTAGACTGATCTAACTGTTGACTCGACTGTTCAGGAACCATGGTGGTCTGAACTACATTAGTTGAGAAAAGCCAAATAGGCAGGCCAATTGTCAGTCCTGGAAGCGACAATGTGGCCATGTGGGGCGCACCAACTTCTCCCCAAGAGGAGAATGGACTAGGATTTCCATCATGTGGAGTTCCTTGGTTGGGGCGTTCCATGTTCTCAACTTAAGATCAACGCGGGAATAGGAGGTGATTATGTTCCGTTTAAAATAAATTTTATAACGACGCTTAGACACAACTTGCTTTTTCACTTTTTAAGAGTCGAGAAAAAGCTAAAGATGACTCTAGTCTCCTTCGATGTTTTAACGAGCCCGAAGTGACAAATGCTTGGATGGACTTTTTCAGTTATAGAGTTTGAAAAAGGCCAAAAGAAATTGCTCTGGAGTTCTAGGCAGAGGGTGTGCCAAACTTTTCACAAAACCACAGAATACGTTTTACGGTACGAGTGGTCGATCTTCGTGAATGCTGTGTTCACTGCATTGCGATCAGTAGGGCGGCCGACATGGTTTCCTATTGGATAAAGGCTTTATTCCTATAGGGGTCTCCCAATATATACGCGACGGTACGTGGGAGCACAAGTCCGTATTGATACTTATCGCTTCACCGTGGAGGAATCGCCCAACCACTCAACGCTAAGATATCACGTTTAACGACGCCGGAACACGTCTCTAGCTTAGACCTCTATGTGTTTGCGTTATGTTTCAATGTGTTGTTATGTAAATTCAATTTATTTTAAGGTTGATCTTGTTTAGCAGTTTGCCTTTATGGATCACCACGAGATGTATGATAACACTCCTAAATGCAGTCTAAGATGATAAGCAAGCTTTTCAATCTTTCAACTTTGAAAACCTTAACTACTGATGGAAAAGAAAGATAACACCTTTTCACACAGATCATAGAGCACACACTAATGCATTTTTTCCTAAATCAACATGCAAGCTGTCATAATGCATATGCACAATGCAAGTATTTCTTTTCTCTTTCTTAATGTTGGTGCAATACAAAAAGAAAGCTGTTGTATAATTTTGAATTCAATTTCAAGTGAAAGCAAACAAGCTTGTCCAAAATCAAAAGACACCTTAAGATTTACTTGTTTCGACACTAGAAATATATAAATTCAAACCAAATGACGAAAGAAAAAGCTCAATCAACTATGAACAGCAAACAAACTAACTCTTAAGATCAAAACGACACTTTATCACAGGTCTAGATCTAAGAGGTCACAGCAAGACTAGTTCACTTTCGTTATGGGAAACTGTAAATGTACAAGAAATACACAAAGAACAAACACAGTTTCTTTATACAACTGAGGCGGAATAGTGAAAAGGAAAGTTGGTTTCAGATAGGCCCACTCACTGGTAACAAACAGCAAAAACAAGAGTGAAAACAGGGCAAGAAACAGCAGGAAACCCCAGCAGCACAAGGCAGGACTGGTCCAGCGCAGGTGGAACACTACCTGTTTGACCTTCAGCGCAGGTAGCCCCTTCGGGAACTGCGCTGAAATGCAAACAGCCTTTGTACAACCTGCACTGAAGAACAAAACTTTCGTTTCTGGTGGTTTCCGGGTCACAGATTGCTCAAAAATTCACAGTTTTTGCTCAAATCAGAAGCTATCAGTCAAGGACACACTAAGGGATGACAAGGAGGATGAAAAGCTATCACTAAGAGCTTATTAGAGTCCTTGCGGATCAGCTCTTCAAATCATAAACTTGCCCAGAAACTGAGCTAGAGTAGCTGCCCTCTACTTTGTATTTGAATGATTCAAACACAGTTCGATTCGGTACTCCCTTTGTTTATGAAATGAATAGCAAAAACACAAACAACCAACAAGATACGTTCCCCAGTGGAGTCGCCAATTTGTTGTTGGGAAAAGTATCCAATACGGAATGACCATATCCCACTCTAAGGGTGATAGTACCTCAGCAACAACTGAATGCAAAGCTATTCAAGATTACTTCTTTATGAGATGAGAGAGAGAAGAGAAAAGGGATCCACTAACCGTTATCTTTCGCTAATGGTTGATCCAATCTTCCCTCTTGCTGCTTGCTCCTAGCTCCTTGCTCTTTCACCGGCCCAGCTACACAAAGATCCTGTAAAAGCACAAAGAAAGGAAACTACAAGAAGCATACATCCATAACTGATTCAAGGATTAGAATAAATCAAATATACAAGCATCAATTCACCATAGAGACACATGCATATAGAAGAACCTCAAATACTTTATTAATAGAAGAAGTAAAGTTCTGAGAGTGTTACAACCATAATAGGCCCAATCCAGCAACACCTCCCAGCAGAAAGAAATCTCCTCTTCACCTCCTTCAAAGAAATCACCCAATAGTTCTATGCACAAACCAACAGCACTTCCTTACATTCACAAGATTCCAGCCTCCCTAGACCTCATGAGAGAGCTCTATATATAGGAGTTTTGGAGAAAGGATGAGTCAGCTTGAGGCTGGCATGAAGCTGACTAGTGTCCTCTCCCACTTCAGTTATACTTCAGTTCTTGAGTCCACTTGGAGTTTCTTGCTTCCACTTGGAGATCTAGATCCTCTTACTCATCACAAGGCGAATTCCCTGATCCAAGTGTCATTTTGGAAGCTTCCTGGGCATTTGACACCTTGCAGAATGACTGTGCCACTTGGCCAATCTCGCCCAGCGCAGGTAGCCTTCATTGCTTTTGACATTCAGCGCAGGTACAGAGTGGAGCAGTTGACATTCAGCACAGATGCTCAGTGGAGCAGCTGACATGATCCAGAAATAACTTGTTTTTGAGTGTTTTCAGGTGGAGAACTGATTTTCAGTGCTGTGGTTTGCTGACCTTGTTCCTCTAGGGGTAGGAACAACATGTTTAGGGACTTTGGATCCCTCAGATTATCAACATTTCATGCTTCATGCTGTAAGGCACAAAAATGTCTATAACACCCGTTAACGTCCTCTAGAAAAGGCGAAGCCTTATCGAATCATCATTTAGGGTGTTTGATGAACACCACAGATGAAAAGTCATCACGTGATTCAATGGGTCTTCACCTGGATTTCCATTGAATTTAGGAATGTCAGATGGAAGTTTGTGAGGAATCGCTGGCCACCAAGGGGCGTAAGTAATCGGATCGTTGGTTAACCGGTGTAAATCGGGTAACTCTAAAGTTGCCACGAATGGTAACTGTTGATTCAGGTTAGGTGAAGCATACCCAGGTTACAATGGAATCGCTTGAGCAGTGGGCCTTTGCATACCAGCATAATGTAATTGATGTTGGTATGATTGATACGGTTGGTGGACTTGACCACCGTAAAGAGGTTGGTTTTGACCGTTTTGAATATACGGTTGTCCACTGTTCGCAAAGATCTGCTGCTCAGAACCTTGGTACACTTGCTGGAATTGTGGTTGTTGGTATTGCACTAGCCATGGTTGTGAAGCCATGTTCTGTTGTGCTATACTAACTGTTGGACCAAGGTGTGGGGTAATTGTACCCGTTTGGACCTGTGTCGCCCCACCAGTAGGCGATTTTGGTTGAGTCACAGGTTCAAGGGGCTATTGCATTACAACCTGAGAAATCTGAGGATGACATACAACAGGCAACGTTTGAACTTGAGACACTGTCACAATAGCTGGTGTGGTCGGGATGTTCGACATAGGTACACACTGTTGCATAGAATATACAACCCTTGGTTGTTAAGGTAGCATAGGTACCCAACCACTTGATGTAATTCCAGTATAACCTGAATATTGTTGCGAACTCCCGTATGGATACCCTCCCGGAGGGGGTAATGAAAGGGCATACTGCACCCCATACGGTAGCAATCCGGAACTCAAGGGGATTGTTTGTCCTTGTGGACTGGATTGCCCAAATTGACCTCCAAATGGATCAATCTGGCGAGTCTCAACATAAGAGTTGCCAGATATGATTCCGGATGAACAAACTGGAACAAACCACACTGTCGAAATAGTCCCTTTGTGGACTCCATCTAGCGGTTGTGAGCTAGTCGGGACAGATGGTATGCCGGAAAACATTGTCGGAGTGACGGCAGGGGCTTCTGCTATCGCTGTGTCATTCGACACAATCCTAGATGTTGACGGTTGTTTAGACATTTTGAGTCTATCCAATAGATTGCCTAGCGATTCTACAGGAACTTCCACTTGTGGTGGACTAACTTCTGATGAAGGAAATAGAGTGACCCCGACTCCAAAATGGGTTGGAGTACTTGCTTGCGGATCCTCTACAATTTCCTCTATCGCAATCAAACTAGGTGGAAGAGGAAGACCGTCAAGTCCGTAAAATATTTCTGGTGCCGAAGAAGGGGTTGAATCGACAGCGACAGTTATTTGGCGAGCAAGACTCTCCGAACCGGTTACAGATGGAACTGGTTCAGTAACGTAAGTATTTGCCCCCACACTAGGATCAGTGTTACTGTCCTTCTGTGGCTGTTGAGCTTCTTCTATAGAGGCAGGGTTTCCAGAAATGTTTGGAGTAACCGGAATCTCAGATGTCATTGGAACACTTGTTCTAACTTTGATAGGAGATTTCTAACTGGTTAAACGAGTTCGCTTTGTCCGTACTGTTTTCGATTCCGGAGACAAAGACGGTTGACTCGTAAGCCTCCGCGAACGACGGGGTTTCAATTGACTTTCTTCCACGATTGTGGATTACTCGATCAACCAAAATACAAAAGGGGAAAGTGTGTTTCCGAATTAAATGAATTTTTTAGACGCTTTTAGACACAACTTGCTTTTTCACTTTTAAAGAGTCGAGAAAAAGCTAAAGATGACTCTAGTCTTCTTCGATGTTTTAACGAGCCCGAAGTGACAAATGCTCGGATGGACTTTTTCCGTTATAGAGTCTAAAAAAGGCCAAAAGGAACTGCTCTGGAGTTCTAGGCAGAGGGTGTGCCAAAATTTTCGCAAAACCGCAGAATACTTTTTAGGGTACGGGTGGTCGATCTTCCTGAATGCTGTGTTCAGTGCATTGCGATCAGTAGGGCGGCCGACACGGCTTCCTAAGGATAAAGGTTTTATGCCTATAGGGGTCTCCCAATATATACGAGACGGTACGTGGGAGCACAATCCGTACTGGCGCTATCGTCCCTCAGGAGGAATCACCCACCGTCCACGAGATCGACAGTCACCAGGCTTAACGACGCCGGAACACGTCTCTAGCCTAGACCTCTATGTTGTGCGTTATGTTGCAAAGCGTTGTTAAGTTCATTCAATTTATTTTAGGTTGATCTTTTTAAAGTTTGCCTCTCAAGGTTCACCACGAGATGTATGATACAAATTCCTAAATGCAGTCTAAAGATGATAAGCAAGCTTTATATCTTTTCAACTTTGAAAATCCTAGCTACTAAGGGAAAATAAAGACACCATCTTTTCTCAAAGAGCAATCAGCACACTCTAATGCACTTTTCCTAAATCCAACATGCAAACTATCAAATGCAAATGCACAATGCAGGTGTTTGTTTTCCGCTTTCTTAGTATTGATGCCTACAAAAGAAAGCTTTTTGTACAACTTTGAATTTGCTTTTAAATGACAAATACAAACAAGTTTACTTTTTCGAAATCAGAGAGGGTAGAAGAGATTACAACACTTAAAGATTTTCGAAATGAATACTTGTTTCGACACTTAAAAGAGACAAACTCAAACCAATAAGAAAAATTAAATGTATAATCAATCTGCAAACAGCCAATGAACTCTCTTCTAAGATCACAATCAACATATCTGAATCAAGGGCTACAGGATGACTATTTCACTCATGCAAAGGAAAACTGTAAATGACGCCACAAACACATAAAAACACTCACAGTCTTTTTGTACAAAACGAGGCGGAATCTAAGCAGAGAAAAGGAGTTATCAGACTAGTACCTATGCTGGTTACAGGCTGCAAAAATCAGAGATCAAAACAAGGCAAAACAGAGCAGAGAACCCCAGCTGCACAAGGACAAACTAGTTCAGTGCAACCTCAACACAGCGGTTTTGACATTCAATGCAGGTAGCCTTCACGGGAACTGCGTTGAAATGTATAATCCCTTCACTGGGTCTGCGCTAAAGGAGAAACTCTCGTTTCCCTCAGGTTCTGGGTCACAGATTGCTATTTAATTCACTGTTTTAGGCCAAATAAAAGCAACAAGCAAGGTGCAATCAAAGGGATGCTTTGAAAGGTTACTAAGATCTATCACAAGGATCATCAAATCATTTGTGAATCCATTGTTCAGATCATAGAGAAGTCCAGTGATTGGATCAAAGCAGCAACTGTCTACTTTGCATCCAGGAAAAGCAGATGCAGTTCGATTGTTGCTGTCAAGTCTATGAAACAAACAATGATAGAAACACAAATAAAATGACTAAACAAATCTCCCCAGTGGAGTCGCCAATTTGTTGTGGGGAAAAATGCCTATGCAGGATGATCCTATCCACCTAAGGTGTGACAGTGCCTTAGCAACAAACGAGTACAGCTATTCTGGTTTCTTCCTTTATGAAATGTGAAAGAAGAGAGATCAATAGACTTACCGGTGTCTTCCGTTTGTCCCTCGATCCGGTCTCTCTTCTCTTTGGGAGTTCACAGCTACTTGCCTTCTTGCTTATCCAGCTTCAACTTCCTGCAAGATCACAAGAGAACAGCTACTTGCGACAAGAGAACAGCTACTTGCGACAAGAGAAGAACACTACACAAAGACAGATATTCACATTCATAACTAGTTTAGGATTAGAAATAAACTAAACATACTAATGCATTCATACATCAAAATACATCAGCATATAGGAGAAACCAAGATAGCTTTATTGATGAATAACAAGGTTCAAGAAGAGATACAACCCAGAGGGCTCCAATCCAGCATCTCCTTCCCAGCAAATGGAATTCCTATCTTCACCCCCTTCAAAGCATTAAGCACCCAATGATTCCAATCTCAAACCAACAGCAATTCTTTGCAATAACAAAATTCCAGCCTCTGGATCTCATGGAGGAGAGATCCATATATAGATGTTTGGAGAGAGGATGAGTCAGCTTGAGATCTGACTAGTGTCCTCTCCCTCTGTCAGTTCTTGAGTCCACTTGGAGGTTCTTGCTTCCACTTGGAGATTTGGAACCTCTTACTCATCACCAGTCGAATTCCCTGAGGCAAGTGTCATTTTGGAAGCTTCCTGGGTTTTGACACCTTGAGAAATGAGCCTGCCACTTGTCCATTCTCGTTCAGCGCAAGTAGCCAGTGTTCCAGTTGACATTCAATGCAGGTAGTCAGTGTTGGCTTTGACATTCAACACAAACAGCTAGTGTAGCCACTGAAATGATCCTGAATTGAGTTGTTTTGAGCAGTTTTTGGTGGAGAACTTCTGTGAATTGCTGTGGTTTGTTAGCCTTGTTCCTCTAGGGGTAGGAACAACATGTTTAGGGACTTTGGATCCCTTAGATTATGGACATTTCATGCTCAATGCTGTAAGGCACAAAAATGTCTATAACAGAAAGGGATCTAATGAGGCTCCTTCTGTAGAGGAAAAAACCACCTCAGATGAAGGTGGGGATGTGTACTTGGATTCTTCAAGTACACATGTAGATCATGAGGCATGGTTGATTGACTTAGGTGCATCCTTTCACTTCACTCCCCATAGAGAGTGGTTTTATGAGTATGAGAAATATGATGGTGGTGATGTCTTCTTGGGGGATGACAAGAAGGCTAGAATAATTGGTCGAGGAAAAGTAAAGATGAAGTTTCAAGGTGGAAGGGTTAGAACGCTTCCAGGTGTTCTACATATTCCTGCATTAGCTAGAAATCTAATTTCTATAAGCAAGCTGGATGATGCAGCTGTAAAAACAGTGTTCGAGAAGGATACTTGCAAAATGGTTCAGGGAGCACTGGTATTGATGTGGGGAGTTCGGATTGGAACTCTGTACAAGCTGCAAGGTAGCACTGTTATTGATGGGTGCAATAGTTCTATGGTTCCTGAAAGTGGAGCAGAAAATATAGTGGTATCTGGAGAGAAGACCATGTTGTGGCATCAAAGGCTTGGACATATTGGAGAGAAGGGTTTTCGAATACTTCATGGTAAAGGTATGGTAGAAGGTATGAGTAATAGCTCTCTGGATTTTGATTTCTATGAAAATTGTGTATATGGGAAGCAGAATCAGATGAGTTTCCCCTCTGGTGGTAAGAGGGCGAAACATATATTAGAGCTTGTGCACAGTGATGTGTTTGGACCTGTGAAGGCTCCATCACTAGGTAAGTCTGTGTACTATGCATAATTTATAGATGACTTCTCAAGGAATACATGGATATATTTCGTTAAGAAGAAATCTGAAGTCTTGGATAGGTTTAAAGAATTTAAGGCTCTAGTGGAAAACCAGATAGAGAAGAAGATAAAGGTGCTGAGGACAGATAATGGTGGAGAGTTGTGCAGTAAGGAATTTGAAGCATTCTGCAAGAAGTGTGGTATAGCATGGCAAAAAACTACTCCATATACACCTCAACAAAATGGAGTTGTAGAAAGAATGAACAAGACGTTGATTGAAAGGGCAAGAAGCATGCTCAGTAGTGCCGGGTTAGGACAAGAATTTTGGGCAAAGGCGGTGGATACTACATGTTACCTGGTCAACAGGTCACCTTCATCAGCATTGGAAGATAAGACTCCACAAGAGGTATGGATTGGTAAGAAACCCTCTCTTTCACATCTGAGGGTATTTGGATGTGATGCATATGTACATGTTCTAAAGGAGAAATAAACCAAGTTGGATAGTAAATCTGAAAAGTGCATCTTTATTGGGTATAAGGATGGCTTAAAGGGTTATAATCTTTGGAACCCAGTCACACAGAAGGTTGTGTACTGCCAAGATGTGGTGTTCAGAGAGGTAAAAGATGTTATTAAACATGATGTCCAACCAAAGGAACCTAAGAAGATAGAGTTTGAGCTAAAGGAGGAAGAATCAGACTCTACAATAGAGGAGGAATCAAAAGATGAAGAGCCACAAACTCCGGCTGTGAGAAGATCAGTTTGAGAAAGAAGGCAGCTAGAAAGGTATAGTCCATCTGCTTTTTGTTCAAATTTTGCTTTGTCTATTATTGATGATGATCCGAGAACTGTGAAGGAAGCAATGGATTCAGAGGATGGAAAACTATGGAAAGAGGCCATGGTTGATGAAATGGCATCTTTTCACAAAAATGAGGCTTGGGATCTGGTGGAGTTGTTGGCTGGAAGGAAACCATTGGCAGCAAATGGGTGTTTAGAAAGAAGACAAATGCAGAAGGAAAAGTGGAGAAATACAAAGCTTAGTTGGTAGAAAAAGGTTATTCCCAAGTGCCGGGAATTGATTTTGATGATATTTTTTCTCCTCTTGCCAAGATAACTTCTATTAGATTAGTTTTATCTGTTGCTGCTGCTTTTGATTTTGAGGTAGAACAGATGGATGTGAAGACAACATTTCTTCACAGGGATCTGGAAGAGGAGATCTACATGAAGAAACCTGACGGCTTTGCAGTGAAGGGTAAGAAAGAACTAGTGTGTAAGTTAAAGAAGTCTTTGTATGGGTTAAAATAGTCACCAAGGATGTGGTGTTAGAAATTTGATACATTTATACAGGGACTTGGCTTCACCAGAAGCAAAGTAGATCACAGTGTGTATTTTAAATTAATTGGTGGCTGTGTTATTTATCTAGTCTTGTATGTGGATGATATGTTGCTGGTTGGAAATGACAAAGAAATTATCCAGGATTTGAAGACCCAATTGTCCTCCAAATTCGACATGAAATATCTTGGTGCTGCAAACTATATTTTGGGCATGGAAATTAAAAGAGATCATACAAAGAGGAAGCTTTGGTTAAACCAGAGGAAGTATGTCGAGACAATACTACAGAGGTTTAATATGTAGGATAGTAAACTGGTGAAGGTTCCTATTCCTATAGGTGTGAGGTTATCTGCTGAACAGTGTCCCAAGACACAAGAAGGGGAAGAGGACATGTCATGTGTTCCATATGCAAGTGAAGTTGGTAGCTTGATGTATGCAATGGTTTGTACTAGACCAGACATTGCACATGCAGTGGGAGTGTTGAGCAAGTTTATGTCAAAACCAAGGAAGGAGCACTGGACAACAGTGAAGTGGGTTTTCAGTGATTTACGTGGCATTATTGATTATGGTTTGTGCTACCAAGGAAGACCAGGATTGGACAGAGTGTTGGATATTCATGGCTTTGTTGATGCAGACTGAGCTGGAGATTTGGACCAAAGAAGATCTACAAGTGGGTATGTGTTTAACCTATTTGGAGGTGCAGTCAGTTACATGAGTAAGAAACAATATGTAGTGGCACTATCAACTACAGAGGCAGAATACATGGCATCCACTCATGCAAGCAATGAAGTTGTTTGGTTGCAGAGCTTATGTTCAAGTATGGGGTTAGTATAGGAAGCTATAAGGATAGATTGTGACAACCAAAGTGAAATTTTCTTGGTAAAGAACCCCACATATCATTCAAAGACAAAGCACATTGACGTTCAGTATCACTTTGTGAGGGATATGATAGAAGACAAAAAGGTGTTGCTGGTAAAGGTGGACACTTTGTAGAATACTGCAGATGCATTGAAAAAATATGTGAGCTCTGAGAAGTTCTCTTGGTGTAGATAAACAATGGGTGTTTCAGGGCTGGAAAAATGACTAAGCTCTCTTGTGGCCCCCTGTGGAAAGAAAACAACAAGTGGGAGAATGTTGGGTTGTGTTATATTCTTTCCACGACTAGCCCACATAGTTAACCGGGGGGTTAGAGGGGGGGCGGAGCACCCCCTTCGTTGCGCTGATTGTGTAGCAAGGGGGGGTCACTGGGGGTTTAAGGTGTACCTGTAACCCCACTTTATGGGGTCTAGGGTAGCGCCCCAAAAAATTTTGGTTTTGGACCCTATGTTAGGTTGGGCAGACCCACCTATGGTTTTGTGCATGATTTTCACACATGTTTTTTTGGACGCAATGGTTTTTGGTCCATGGTATTGGACGCGATGGTTTTTCGGTCCATGGTATTGGATGCTTCGGCATGTATAAATATGTATTATAACATTGAAAGGAACATAATGAAAAATCAAGCTGGTAGTCCTGGTTTTGGGATCCAAGGGAAAATCTCTGTGTATATGTGTTTTATGTGTTATGCTCTCACATTTTTTATTTTCTGTGTTTTAGAATTCATATGCAGGTAATTTTTGTACGGGGTTAAAACCTAAAATCCCAATCCTCCATGTGCATTTGCAAAACCTGCGCCAGCAATGCTCCTTCAAAGGGCACATCCTCAGGCAGAAAAGGTGTACAAATGGAAAATTTCACTGCATCGGGGTCCTTGGTCACCTTAGTAGCTGGCTTTCTCAATGGCATATATGGAGGTAACCACAAAATTGGTTCAGCTTCATTGACACTTTTATCCTCAAATCCTATATCGTTATTCCTCCTTTAAGTGATCCGGATATTGGGGGGAGGCCCCCAAGATCTGAAAATTTGAAATGGATCTTGTGGGGGAGGTCCCCAAGATCTAAAAAATTGAAATGCCAGCAAAAAATAAGGAGAACACACAATAACAAAACCATAAAGAAACTTTTTTAATAGAGAGTAACTATAAAATCTACTTTGTGGTGGACAGTCTGTCCTTTTACAAAATGACTTGTTACTTATAGTTTTTTTTAGTTACAATACCACGGGTAAATTCCATGGGTGGGTAAATACCATTGGTGAATGAATACCATGGGTAAATGTTGCTTACAATACCATGGGTAATTACCATGGGTGGATAAATACCATGGGTGAATGAATACCATGGGTAGATGCCACTTACAATACCATCGGTAAATTCCATGGGTGGATACCATTTTCCATTTGGATCGTTCCTCCCTCCTTAAGAAGCAATGATCCCCATTGCATGAAGTTCCCTCCTTAGAAGCCTTTGTTGAATATGAAGAACCACTAAAGAGAATGGTTTTGTGGGGTTAACCCATAACCATGACAAACGAAGATCCGAGGATAGAGATACCCTGTAATGCTTGTGACAAACTGTGATACTAACAATGTGCGGTCTAGAAAATGGAATTAAATGAAGTGTAGGTTTGTGGATGACCAATAACCATGAAAAAAAAATATCTGAGGATAGATATACCTTATAATATTTGTGACCAACTGTGATACTAATAGTGTGCGGCATAGAAAATGGACTTCGATGACAAGGATTTTGTGTGGTTAACCCATATCTATGATGTTGACTATTGATGAAGTAGCAGGTGCTTATATAGCCTAGGATGGGAGGGAACATCTCCAAAGAACCCAAGCGAGATGTCGATGAATATGAAGCAGGTGCCTACTAAAGCGGGGTGGGAGGACATGTCTCCAAAGGGAACCCGCTCTGAATGTTGCTCCAGATTTGAAATGGGAATAAGTCAGTCAATATAACTTAGAATATTTATTATCACCTGTTTTTAGAAATAGAAGGATCATTCTGCATCTTCCCATGTTATTGAAATCCCTACCTAGACAATCTCGAAAGTCAGATTCGTGTTATAACTATCTCGCTATCACAAACATTTTGAAAACAAATAGTTGATTTTAAATCAATGATATCTCCCTCTTTTGAACTCCGATTCGACCAATTTTTTTTTTAAATTGGGTGATTTTTTTAGAGGAGCTCTAGTTTATAATCCACTTTCTGAAATTATGGACAAAAACTGTAAAGAATTATAGGAGAGTCGTTGTCCATGAATTTTCATAAGAAAATTTTTGACAACATAGCTGATTTTAAATCAGCGATATCTCCCTCGTCCGAACTCCAATTCGAATGATTTGTTTTTGAAATTTAGGTATTTGTTCCCAAGGAATCCAGATATGCTATTTAGTTTTGCAAATTTTGCACCAAAAGTTTCAAATCTGATCTGCAAACTTGCTGCCCAAAAAAAAATCTGCAAAATAAATGGAAAAAGAAAAATTCTTCCCGCTTTGACCAAGAAAGTGCTCTGTGGAAGATGTAGCACGTGCCTAAATTTTTTTTAATATTTATGCAAAACATGAAACTAACATATCTAGAAAACCCTCATTCACATGGAATCATAACCTGAATCTGATACCACTGATCCAGATCTTGGGGGGAGGCCCCAAAATCTAAAAAATTGAAATGGATCTTGGGGGGCCAAGATCTGAAAAAATGAAATCCCAGCAGAGAAGAAGGAGAACACATAATAACAAAACCACAAAGATTTTTTTTATTAAAATAGAGAATAATTATAAAATCTACATTGTGGTAGACCATTTGTCCTTTTACAGAATGTGACTTGTTACTTATAACCTTTTTTAGTTACAATACCATGGGTAAATTCCATGGGGGTAAATACCATAGGTGAATGAATACCCTGGGTAGATGTCACTTACAATACCATGGGTAATTACCATGGGTGGATAAATACAATGGGTGAATGAATACCATGGGTGGATGCCACTTACAATATCATGGGTAAATTCCATGGGTGGATGCCACTTACAATACCATGGGTAAATTCTATGGGTGTATGAATACTATGGGTGGATGAATACCATGGGTGGATGTCATTTTCCATTCAGATCACTAAGTAATTGGTTTGATTGGTTTCTTCTTTTTCTCTTTGTCTATATTTTCCTTTCTCTATCACTCAATAGTCATCTTCCTAGGCGACTGTCTTACCGATGGCTTTTGCGGTTTCTTTTGCTTCTTCACTACTGTTGCTTCTACTATTTCTACCACCATTTCTTCTACTCCTACACCTGTGGGCTTCTGTCTCAGTGATCTAGGAGTTGTGGTGTGCGTCGGAGTAGCAAAGTGTCTGAATGTAGAGCGTGATTCCATATTTATAGCCAAATTCAAATTTGAATGCCATGAATTCCTTCATATCCTCCCCATAAATGTGAATTTAGTGGCATATTTTCATATATGCTTCTTAAATGCACTTCCCCCGCTCCTTTTAATGGAAAAATCACATTCAAATCAACTGTAGCTTTTCCAACGATCATATTCTGGGCAGGCTACATTGGACCCTCCCTTATGGAGCAGCTACATTGTTGCAACTTTCTCCACCTGTGCTATCTCCTTAAATATCGTGCAACCCTCCTTCGACGGAATCATTGCTTGGAAAAGTAGTTTATAGTCCTATGCTTTCTTCCAATTTCCTGAAGCACTAAGAATTTTCTGTTTTCATATATTTATCACAACCTTGCAGGGGCAGGATTGTCCTTGTGTACCTTCAATCAAATTCCATTAATTTTTCCAGGAAACAACTCCCCATTCAGCTTCGTGAGCTGAACTACACCACCATCCAAAATATCCTTGATTACATAGGGTCCTATCCAATGCATCTGAAACTTCCCCAGAAACTTTTTGAACTTACTATCATACATCATGACCAAATCTCCATTCTTAAAAGTGTGTTTCTTAATGTGGTGATCATGTCACGCCTTTTCCCTAGCTTTCTACACCTACTTATGAAAACCAGTCAGAAAGTGATCCTCCTCCATTGCAAGGAGTTGTGCTAAATGTTCCTCCATGTAGTCACGATCGGACATCTCAGTTACTGTTGCAATCCTTAATCTGGGCACTATATATTCCATTGACATAACTTCTTCTTGTCCATATACTAGTCTAAATGGTGTTGGGCTTGTCAATTTCTTACAAGTCATCTGATATGCCCATAGAACCACTAGTATGCGCACATCCAAGTCATTCCTATTAACATTGTAGATCTTCATTAAGGAATTTTCCAATATTTTTTTAAAAGCTTCTGTTAGTGTCTTCTAGTCATGTTAGCCGCTAATGATCAAATATGCTATTACAAGTTTTTTTAGGGTATTGAGGTAAAATTTTATCATTTCATTAGGTTTCAAAATAAAATTTGGTCACTAGATGTTGTGTATAGGTCACTACTACTCCCTTCACTTACTTATGTTCTTCATCACTCATCATGTTCATTGTCTTCTTCGAGGTATCATATCTTCATTTAAGTGTCTTGGGTCATGAAATGGTTAAATTCCTCATTTTAGGTCATGGTCTAGGGTTTCACTCCATGTGTTATCATGATAGCATATGTCAAGAAAAAAACATGTCCATCATGTGAGTCAGTGGGTAAAGGGAGTTAGCAGCTTAGGGAAAGAAAAATAAAGGTAAAGGTAATCTTTTATTTCAAATAAGACAATGTTGTAGTACACTACCTCATCTCATCATTTCTGAAAGGGACATATGATGTCATGCCACTACCAAACCAAAAATCAGATTTCAAGATACAAAGGACCATCCAAATCAAAAGGGTTTCATTTCATCATCCACGTTTTTAAGCATCTCCTTGCCAAGTAAGTAAACATCTGGAACCTCTTATGCATCCTTCATTTTGTAGAACTCAGTGAAAATCCCTCTCCTAGGGTTCCATTGTGCTTTTGGTATCCAAATGATTTTGATTCATTTCAGCAATAAAAATCATATTTTCATGTTCCATAACCCCCACACATACCTTATATGCCCCTCCCAATCAGTTCCCATACCCATTCCCTTCATTTCCCCTCATTTTCCCTAAACCCTAGCTTAATGTTGTGTTTTTGCAAATTTCTAGGCTAGGACTGTGTTTTTGACTTTTTCACACATTTCCCTCACTCTTTTCAAGAAATTTTACCTCCCTACACTCCCTAACATTTATCCCTACCACCAAAAATTTTCCCAAGAATTTAGACACCCTTAAACCCATTCATCTTCCTCCATTTGCAAAACAGTCCCTTTTCTCTTTGAGGCCATTTGCTGCACATTTGGATAGTTTTGTTTCAAATATGTTTCTGACCAAATTTTGATGAAATTGAAAAAAGTGAAAGAATTTCTTTTCAATAATAAACCAAGGGACAAAAACCTCCTTCATGTTTTACACAGGTATCATATATTGGGAGATATACAACTATCTTGGAGACCTATATGAGAAAATAAAAAAATATCAAGTTAATTTCCTGTTTTAGTCGTGATTGTGTGGCACAGAGTCCGCACAAATGAAAATGAATTTCCAAAAATGAGAGAGATGTTTCTTCAAAACATCCTTATCTACCAAAACCTCTCTCTGTTTTCCAAAAATATTTATGGTTAGAGATATATCTCTCAATATTTGAGCCCTATTTTTGCAGAAAACCCAAAAATTTTGACACACTACTATAAGCATAGTGCCTTGGCGCTACGCTTTTTCCTCAGGGCTCCTTTTGCCAAAAAATCACCACCATTGGATATATAATGGCCTAAGAATCTCATATATCCACTTTTTCAAATTTTTTAGCAGACATATTGAGAGAAAATGTTAAAAAAGGGGTCAAAAAGTCACTTTCTGCCACTATTTTGAAGCAGGGGCTGCATATATCAGAGTAGTCCTAGGAAAATCAAATTTTCTCCCTATTGGAGTGTCCAAATCACTTTATTGAAGAGTAAAATGACAACTATAAATCCATATCTTCCCATTGATCTATCAAGCTCTAAACTTGGAGGACAAGAAGGCCTCCGAAATCCTCCTGCAAGCCAGGCACTACGCATATGTCTGAAGGCACTACACATATCCCTGATGGCGATGCACATATCTCTGTGAAAGTTTTTTTTTAGTATTTATTAAATAGATTTAGAATTAATCAGGTAATTTTACTTTTTCGATGTCTTGATTATGCAATTATGAATATATTAGTTTAATAAGTTGTTTTTATGTTAATTTAGGCCTCATTAATGAGGAAAACCTCATATCAAAGTCTAAATGAAGAGTTTCTATTCAACCTTCTCAGTCTCACTTATTGGTTGAGATATTCTTGGGAACTATTCCACCACTCATGGATTCGACCCTTGGGAGTGGGGAAACATTTTATTTTGTTCTATATATATCATTTTCTCATTCAGAGAGAAGGGTTGGACATCAGAGGAGAGAACTCTTGTAGTTTGTACTTGAACATTTTCAAGAAATCAAAGGAGCAGTTGCAGCTAATATCTTGGAATTCATATGAAGTGAGTTTGTCATGTTTTATTTTCTCTGTTATAGGTTTATATTAAATATATTCATCTTCTCTTTCCATTCATCATTTCTTCAGTGGTTTTCCTTAATGTTTATAAGCATAATTCTTTTCATAAAGCTCTGTTTTGATGGGAATATCATTGCGTGTTATTTTCCTTCTTTCTTGATGAATTCATGATGTACATGCTCATTAAGACATCTTGCTTCTTCTAAACACTACACTACATTGAAAAATGCTAAGCCATCACAATAATATTGTTACCTTGCTCCTTTATATCTTTGTCGTTGTAACCCTTTGATCCTTTTAACCTAACTACCTGGTTTTCATCCTGTTGTAGCGGCTATAACCACCCTCTAAAATTTTGGACTGCACCCAATTTCGGAGCCTCCCTTGAGAGTTTCACTTGATGACTACACACACTTAGGTTCAATCTCTGAACTTGTGTTAGTCTTCACATTCTCCTTTCTTGTTCATTTCACCAAGTCTTGCATGTTGATGTGAAAGTCATGCTTGCGACCATGTTCTGGTTATGCTCAAAGTCTTCACTTCGTGTGTACTTGTTGTGATCACCATGAAAAAATCTATCGCACTCACACATGGAGTCACATTCACTATCGCGCAAGTGTTGTCATGGTCGACCAATGATCAATCAAAAATGTCACACTTTTCACTTACACCATCGATCAATCACATTGAACATGTGTGTCTAGATGATTTGAGTAGTCTCATCGTCAAGTCATGAAAGTGTGTGTTTGCAGGATCACATATGCATCTTTCACTTATTCACACACTTAGTCATTTTGTTGAAGTTTTGACAACCAAAATCCCCTTTGATAGTTATACCATTACCCCGCCATCGAATTGATCAACCGTCACCCAAAAAAGCGCAGAAGCATGAAGAAGATATTTTCAAGTTGCGCTGTCGGCAAGCAAATCAATCCGCCTTCATGTTGGTCAACCAGAGAGTTTGACCTGGTAGCCACCCCAGGACTCACTCCTCTCAAAAAATATGCAGAGGCTACAAGCACTACCCACTCTTTTGACTTACAAAATTGTGAAAACAGGTCAGATATACACCAAGTGCCTGTCCCTCTCTCCCTTAGAAAATTGCACAAATTTTCCAGCCAAGCCTCCTAATAGTCGATCGGCTACTCGCCGAGAAAATTGCGCTTTTTCATGAGTAGGACCTCTGTTGCCCAGCTACTTGCCCAGCCCAGAAAATGCAAGAAGGTGATCAACAGGCCGGCCTCTCAGCATTAGCGCAATTTTTCTCGCCAGTAGCAGAATACCAGTTCCCTCCAGGAATTGCGCAGTTTTTGCTGCCAAGCTCCCGACAGCTAACTGCAGTTCCCCTCAGGAATTACGTAGTTTCTGCTGCCAGTGACCTAGTAGGCAGCTGCTAGTTCCCTCGAGAAATTTCACAGTTTTGGCTACCCAGCTCTCGGCCCGTTCCTTTAAAAACTTTCACAATTTTTGTTTACCAAGCCTCCCTATAGCCCGACCTTTTCCTCCAAAAAATTGTGCACTTTTTGCTGCCAAGACCCATTATCCTCTCGTTCTGGAAACTACGTAGATTTTGCCTACCCATCCTTCATTAAACCCAGACTTTTCCCCTCAAAATCTGCGTAGTTTTTTCCTCCAACCGAGCCAAACCTCGCAGACAGCCACTGTCAATCCGAATTTCCCATCTTCATCACCCAATGACTCTTGTGTAGTTTTCATCAGCAATGCCTAGAACCTCCATCCTGCCTCACAACCTTGTTGCCTCTCCCAGTCACTTGCATTCGAAATGATCATGTATCATGGTATACTAGGAGTTTTTTTCATTTGATGTCGTCTTGTCATGAGTGACTGCAGGAATAGGTATACAAACAAACATGGTGCGGTGATGAATGGGATGAATGAATGGGAGCACATGCAAAAGGATAGGTTCACCAACAGATGAGCGAACGATGCATGCAAAGGGATGTGCTCATGAATGGATAATCATGAAAAGATGTGTTTGTGAATGGAGAGATGAAAAAATGTGCAAGATGTGCTCACGAACAGACCAACATGCACCTTTCGCGAACAATGAACTTGTCAAGCCTTCGAACATACAAGCAAAGAACAATGTGCAAAAGCAACATCAAGCGAACCAACAACCATCAAAGACTCCACACACTTTTCCATGTGGAGGTGAAGCTATGACACACCATGAAGACATCTATCAGCCAACAGCACTACAACTCGACATGCACGTCAGCAACAGTACAAATGTACCAGCATTGTCATGTTGTGTCGTGTCATGAGTCATGTCTTCCACATCTCTACTATGGGCAATACTACATATCAATGTAATGTAACGTGGAAGTCCAAGAGACTCACTTGTTGTACAAAGATTCATGTAAAGTCAAAAATTCATGGAAGTCAAACAATCATCAAGGTAGTCGAATAGCCACAAGGGTTAGTTTCAACCTTGGCTATAAATACCCTCTCATTTGTACATGCAATGGACATTTTCACCTCGGCTCCTCCCACATAGACAAGAGAGTCTGTAATCTTTTCTTTGAGGAGGAAGTAGTGGCTCCAACGCCCCTCACACGGAGTTAGTGATGTATGGTGTAACGATGTGTCTTGGGACTTTTGCTTAATTTAGAAGCTTGCTAACAAGCCAGCACATTTTCACACATGTATTGTAACTGTTGTAAGACTAATCTTGAAAACTTGTAATGCATGTTGTTTTAACCTATGTTGAACACTTGAATTTATTTCACTTGTTGTAATATATAATTTGTTAATGAAAATGTGTTGTATATGTTTTTAACATTGTCTCACCCATGGTGGCTACCTCCCCAGACATCAAACAAACCTTTCACATAAAACTTGTTGTAACCACCATTGCACTCGTGCTAACTCATTCGTTGAGTGTTGTACATGTTATCATCCCTTGTCTATTGTGACTATCGCATCTATGTGGACAGCTCCTCCGGAAGTTGTGGACATCTTGTTGTGTTGTGTGTTCCTAGCAGAGTTGGAACCTCTCCCAATCGACTTCGAACTCACTCTCACCCTCTCCCTCTACAATGAAAGAACCATTGACACAAGTGACACTTACACTCACCAGGCACGTGAACCTCACTTCTCGAAGACAATGCAGACCACTCTCCTATGCTGACAAGCAAGAGTTGAGGAAAATACTTAAGATAATGGCAACCAAACCATCATACTGGATGGGACTCCCACACCAAACAATGTGAGGTCTAGTTGGGACTTCATACCAGGGTGATCCCCTCAATGTTGGCAGGTCCATCACCATCAACATTTCTGGTGCTAGAAGGAGGGAAGCCAGTTGTATATGGTTGAATGTCATCTAACACACATTCATCAACCATCTTGTCAAGGAAATAACTCACAATCCCTCTCACCTACGCGTGACTCTGCAGTTGGTTACTCCTCACCTCCCAGGAATGAACATGAAATTCAATATCACCACCTTCTGTCTGTCCATCCCATCACTCGCCAGTTCGAAAAGCAGTCAGATTGATCCCAAGCATATGGCATCTTCCATATGCATCAAGAAAGCCAAAATCCACTCCTACAAGGGTTGTTGTATCATTAGTGGAAGAAGTAGTCCTTGCCACACTTGAAAGTATGGAATAAGCTATTGAAGGCAGAGAGGAACCTCCAGTATTATGGCAAGGTGAACGATATACCCTTGTGATCTTGGGATCATACTCTAGTATAGGAGGCTGAGGGGAAGGCAGTGGAGGAGGTAGAGCGAGAGATGAACCAATGGACTCAGAGCCAAAACTATTAGATTCTAAAAGAGAGGAAGAGGACAAAGAAAAAGAAGGGATGGCTAACCCAAATCTAGAATGGATGACTCAAGGACTATTGGCTCTCCCAACTGTTTTTCACAAAATGCTGAAGCGAACAAAGAGAATGAACATCAAGTTCAAACTTGATAGCACAGTGAAGGCAGAAGATCATTTGGATGACTTGTACCTGCACCTATAGACCCTTGAGGTATGGCATGACGAAGTAGCTTATAGATTGTTCCCATGTACCTTGGAAAATCACATAGCTACATGGTATGACAGCCTTCCACCAAACTCTATACATAACTTAGGTGCATTTAAGCACATGTTCCTTGAAAATTTTGCTCATGGCAAGACCCCAGCTATGTTACTAAAAGAATAGGGTAGCCTGAAGATGGAGGGAAAAGAAAAGGTAAAATACTTCAAGCAGAGGTTTACATGCATATTGAAGAAATTTGCGGCAAATATCAAACCTCATGACTCCATCACTGTTGATTACTACACGTCCACATTGTCGACCAGCATTGCACAGTTCATCAAGTGAGCTGTGAAACCAACACGCTTGGAAAAATGCAAAGAGGCTATTATTGTTGAAAAGGACCTACATGTGATTAGAGTCATCAAGGATGATGAACCAGTAAAGGACTCCAAAGACATGAGTAGGAAGTCCCAAGCGATGGCGAGCAAGGGTAGAGACAAGGAAGAAAATGATATTGAAACCCTCACTCACCTCATGAAGAACTTAACAATGGAAGTGTCTGATCTTAAACAACAGAAAACAGACACATTTGTAAGAAGCCATCCACCTAGACAGAGACAGGGAAGCAACTCATCAGGCAGCAATTGGTCTACTCAAAAAACTGTGTAGAGCTATGTGTTCAATGTTGATCAATGCGCAGATCCTGAGTTATGTTTGTTCCAAGAAGAACATCACCCTAAGAACTTATGTTCAGACTGGAAGCGAGTTGCAAACTTAGTATATAGTCATACACTCGATGCAGAGAGAAGTATGCAGGAGCAGCTGAATGACAGAGATAATGACGAAGGTATTGCCCCTGATGAAGCATCAAGTTCTAGGCATCTGTTGAACACATATCAGTGCTCACAAGAAATGTTGAAGAAAAACACTGAGTAGCAACCCCCAAGACAAAATGATCATTACAATCTTAGGAGTAAAGGGGCTCCCCTTACGCTTAGAGAAGTAAAATAAAGGATGAGATTGTTAATGAGGAAGGTTAATCCACTAGCTGCCCCAAAGCAAAAAACACAAAACAAGTTCAGGAAGACAGCGGCGGTAAAGAGTACCTCTATGAGCAGCAAACTACAAAACACTCCACCGGACAACGCGAACATTAGTCTTGCCCCAGACACCTCGGTGAGTATTCCACCTCTGGACTACAACATTGTAGATGACATGAATAAAACTCGAGCAAACATTAGTTTGTTCGAGTTAGCTAAGATCCAAAGTCAGTGAGACATCTTGTTGTGTGCATTGGGATAGACAACAATGGACAGCGCAACCTCTACTAGCAAGGGACCAAGCGCACCTCTCGGATCACTTTCTACCGTGCTCACTCTGGATGGAAGAAGAAAACTCAGGTTGCCCTCCATTCCTACTATCATTTGAAATTTTTAACTACAATGTTCACAACTTCTTGGTTGATTCTAGTGCGGCAACCAATGTCATGCCACTCTCCATTGCGAAAAAGATCAATGCACAATGGAGAAAAACATCCATGCAGATCATCCAACTTGATTGAACATCGGTACCAACCATTTGTGAACTACGAGATGTGATCATCTGACTATCTCATGACAGTCGAGTCCACCAATGCATCAACATAGTTGTTGTGGACATACCAGAAGCATACGGTCTACTACTTAGCAGAGACTGGTCCAACAATATGGATGGATATTTTGCTACAGACTGGTCGCACATGTGGCTTCTGTACAAGGGCAAATGCAACCAAATCTGGGTAGTGTCCGATAGGTATATGAAGCACAATGTTACCCCCATTAAAGGTGAGAATGAACCATTGGCCTCCGAAAAACTCATGTTTGGAAACTACCTCCTAGAAACAACATTGGGGTGTTATCCTACATGGCCAGCTCCAACCCCACCAGACACATAGTTGGGACTCCTTCCTTGCCCAACTGATGGTAATGAAACATGTACAGTGCATTGTACCAATAGTAGCAGTAGCAGTAGCAACAGTAGCAGTAGTAGTACTAGCATGCCAAATGGTCCGTGTACAGACAAGCTGTGGGCCATGGATTTTGACAAATCAAAGACACATGATGGCTCAAGGACCGAGTGTATCTCAGTCACCCAAAATAACAAAAAATGCATGATTTCAAGCTGCTTGAAGTTTGAGTGCACAAAAAATGTTGTTGAGTATGAAGCACTCATGTTGAGCTTACAAAGGACCATCAGCCTCAACGTGGTCGCACTCAAAGTGATACTACACCCTGCAGACAGTGTTGATTCTTTCAAGGACATAACAACTGATGAAGGTAAGAACGCGGATCCCCTGAAAACTACAGCTGACGGAAAGAAAGGCAACCCAACCCCCAAAGGTTTGATTTCCCTCAACAAGCTCTATGATTTGCAGAACTTTTTTCGAGGGCCAAGAAACAAAAAAACCCACAGATCCACCACTACAAATGAATAGAGAAACTTGGAAACCAATCACAATCTGAAGATAGCCAGTCTCAGTACAAACTGCACACCGCAGTAGTGGCAAGTCTTTGACTGCTTGATCAAACAGTACCAGGATGTGTCTACATGGGAAGATGATGACCTGAGTACACACTACACACGAGCAATCCAAAATGGGATTCTAAGTAAAGGAGGAGCCAAGGCATTGCAGCAAAGGCCAAGTAAAACACATATGTCATTTGAACTCCTTATAAAGAAAAAATTGTCTAAGACTTGGATGATTGGATTACTTGCAAATTTCATCTTCATGCATTGATTTTAGGAACTTGAACTGCTCCTGGAATAAAAACAACTACCCCGTGCCATCCTCTGAGCCTATGTTGCATGCAGTATCTCAATTAGTGGTGTTGTCTTCACTTAAAGGTCTTTGGAATACCACCAGGTTTCAGTAGCAGAGCCCGGTGGACTTATACTGGTCCATGAGAAACTTGGCACACACACATGCTGTCTACAATCACTTAACGGGAGGGTTGACAACCTTCCTATCAACAGCCAAGATCTCAAGCGTTACTTCCAGTAGGCTAGGCTACGGCCCATGGCATGTACATAGTCTGCTTTTTGCTTTTTTTTTCCTCTTGTTTTCTTTGCTTACTATCTTTTTTCACTTTGTTTGTTCTCCTTGCTATTTTTGTTTACTTTCATTTTTTTTTCTTGATATATTACTATTTTTGTTTCCAGAAATAAGTGCTTCCAATTACTACATTCTGGCTTTTGAATAGATTATGTGGCTGAAATATGAAGAGACTTGTGACACTGCAGCACTTGGCCAATCTTGTGTTCGTCTTATCTATGCTTGGTTACAACCTTCGGCTGATGAATTCTTGATGGAAAATATGAGTTGTCTACAAGGGAAGTTTTGGTCCAACCATGAGCTTATGTCCACACTGGAAAGACTCATGCCTACACTCAGCCTTCTGCCCTATGTGTTCAAGGTCATCCAACGAGTAGAAACAGAGAAGGGTAAAATTTAAACGAGCAAACCTATGTCAGAGGTTTTAGATGCTTCTCTGAAGGAACAAACTCTTTGCTCTCAATAAGTCGGAATCCCTCTTCCACCCCAAAAATAAATAAGTGCCTATGCACAGTCCTCTTGAAAAGATAAAAAGGCAAAAGAAGAGAAAGGCTTCCTATGCAGAGAGGTGAAGCATGCAACTCCAATGGGGTACTGACCAGGCTCATTGGAAGTGGAGCAATGTGTGTGTTCCTGCGTGACTTCGTCAGGGTACTATATAGGTCTACTAGTAGCAGAGAAACACTAGAGATGAAAACTTATACTCTGAAAATATTCAACTCACGAGCTAAACTACCCTTCCCAAATTCGGAACACTGTGATCAAGCTGAACTTTTGATTGTGTTTGACTGAGTTTGAAAAAAGTGAACCATGTATGTCCATGGGGTAAGTGGGGAAGCCAAAGAAACCTACACAACGATTCAATACTTCTTGAAATACCGAGGTCCTATGTTAGCAATGAACCAAAATAGAGAAGTTGGAATTCTACCAGTGTGTCTCCAGGTGTTGTAGTGGCTACAACCACCCTCTAAAATTTTGGCCTGCACCCAATTTCGAAGCCTCACTTTAGAGTTTCACTTGATGATTGAACATACTTAGGTTCACTCTGTGAGCCCGTGTGAGTCTTCGCATTTGCCTTGCTTGTTCATTTCACCAAGTCTTGCATGTTGATGTCAAATTCATGCTTGCGACCATGTTCTAGTTATGCTCAAAGTGTTCACTTTGTGTGTACTTTTGTGATCTCCATGAAAACATCTGTCACACTCACACACGGAGTCAAATTCACTGTTGCACAAGCATCATCATGGTCAACCAATGATCAATCACAAGTTTCGCGCTTGTCACTTACACCGTCGTTTAGTCATATTGAACATGTGTGTTTGGATGGATTGATTCGTCTCATCGTCAAGTCATGCAAGTGTGTGTTTGTACGATCACATATGCATCTTTCACTCATTCACACACTTAGTCATTTTGCTGAAGTTCTAATGACTGGACTCCCCTCTGATAGCCAGACGATCACCCCGCCATCGACTCGATCGACCATCACCCAGAACAGCACAGAAGCACCAAGCAAGTATTTTCAAGCTGCGTTGTCTCCAAGCAAATCAATCCACCTTCATGCTGGTCAACCAGAGAGTTTGATCTAGAAGCCACCCCATACTCACTCCCCTCAAAAATTGCGCAGAAATTGCAAGCATTACCCACTCTGCTCACTAGGAAAATTGCGTAGACAGGTCAAACAAATACCAAGTGCCCATCCCTGTCTCCCTTAGAAATTGGTGCAATTTTACCAGCCAAGCCTCCCGATAATCTACCAACAACTCACCCAGAAAATTACACAGTTTTCATGAGCAGGCCCTCTATTCCCTAGCATTTCACTCAGCCTAGAAATTGTGTAGAGGTGATCAGCAAGCTGGCCTCTCAGCATCAGTGCAGTTTTTCTCTCCAGTAGCTCCCAGTAGGAGACTACCAGTTCCCTCGAGGAATTGCACAGTTTCTCCTGCCAAGCTCCCAGTAGATGACTTCTAGTTCCCCTTAGGAATTGTGCAGTTTCTGCTACCAATGACTTAGTAGCTAGCTACCAGTTCCATCCAGGAATTGCACAATTTTTGTCTACCAAGTATCCTTGTAGCCTGACCTGTTCCTAAAAAAAAATGCATAATTTTTGCTACCAAGCCCCTGTCACTAGAAAGCCTTAGCTTCTAGGGAGGTCGGTTTTGTCTGCAAAATTGACTCTTTCCGCATTTTGTCATGCGGAAAGAGTCAATTTTGCGGATAAAACGGACCTCCCTAGAAGCTAAGGCTTTCTAGTGACAAACAAGACAAGTAAACACTACCTTTCTCTAAATATGCATTTAGAATACAAGTAATCAGGTGTTCATAACATACCTTTAGTCCAACGCTTTGTAGTAGTCCAGCCTCGCCGATCCGGATGAGCTCCTCCTTCTGTTCGAAACCTGCATTCACTAACAAGCCAAAAGATTACATAGCACCTGAATAACTTATAAAATAACACATATTCATCATACAGACCAAGGAGTATATGAAACAAATCATGTATAACAATCTGTTGAGAAAAGTGAGCTTAATTGTATTAAGTGGAAACAAAAGAAACCATTACAACCTGAGCCTTGGTGTTGTTCAGGTCCCTCCTAGGGTCTAGCAAGAGTTCTCCTTTACTTTGATCAGCTCACCCACTTCCAAATAAGGCTAGGAAAGGATGGGAATCTCTCCTCTCAAGCTCTATAAGGGAGTCCTAATTCCAGCAGCATCTACCCTTAGGAATATTCAGCTTTCAACCTCCCCTCCTTCTGGCCCAATGCCTGTATTTATAGTGCTCTAGAGGAAGTTAATCAGGTCCACCATCAATGGGATAAGCCCCTCTTTGAATGGGATAGCTCCCCTCTTGATGGGATAAGTTCCTCTTTCATAGGGATACATGAACCATCTGGAGGCGCTCAATACACGTCAAACAAGCTTCTAGAATGCTCTAGAAATGACCACAAGTAACTTTTTTGAAGTGAAACTTGCGCCTTTTGACCTTTACAGGAGTACGCATCCACCCCTTTACAGACAGAGCGTACAAGCACGCAGATATTGTGAACTTGGGGTGCGTACACGCAAGTAAGGCTAAGAGAAACTGCGTACCCAGAGTTATATAGATTTTTAAAGACTTTCTCTCTTTCTTGGAGTTTGACATGAGGAGCAGAGGTATGAGACTTGCCAAGGAGGATAGTATGACAGTTGATGGAGCCATACTAACTACAAATAGTCATGGTGACAAATTTTAGTGTAACAGATTGCCCCCTAAAGTGCGAAGCCTGTAGTAGATTAGGGTTTTATATCATCTAGGAAGGGTGAAGTACTTTATCATTTCAAGGATTATCTTGTGGAGAGCCCAGTCGGAACCTGCAAGTATTCAACAAAAAATACATATATAAGATCATATCATCGCTGAGGTAGGAATTCCCATACTCAGATCAAAAACTTTAACTAACAAACTAACTACTGCTCTGATACAAGAATGATTTCGCAGTACATCATAATCATAGACTTTTGTAGACACAGTATAGACGCAGCCATCTGTTTATGATTAGTCTACTATATAATGAATACAAAACTCCTTGCAGCCTGGATGGTGGAAACTAGATCCAGGGTCTTCATTTCTACTTCCCGAAATAGTACGATTCTATCCATGCGAATAAATGAGTTGATGTCGAGCATGGTAGAAACCACTTGATTACCAGTCGATGATGTAAACTGTTAACAAGTGTGAGAGAGACCACCAGTGATGTCAATGGTTCTCAAAGTACCCAGTACAAACCATGAGATGTGAATGAATGAGTTGATGTCGAACATTTCACGGAGTCCTTCGATCGAAAGTCAATGATGTAAACCGTCGTCAAAGGCGAGAAACCTGCCATTGATGCATGCAGATTTCAAGGTACTGACGATTTCTAGGTCATCTTTCTAGATAATGTGTTGATGTCGATAGAAAGCAACCCGTTGCAGGCAAGCCCACAACACGAAATCATAGATCAAGTTGAAGAAACATAGCTGTAAGGACTGACTCAGGGATGGTCGAGATGGATGACGGGTATTTTGCAGATGAATGGTTTATTAGCAGTGACCTCTTGAACACATAACGACACAACAGATGGCTTGGTGACATTTGACCCAAAGTCAATACCCAGTTGAAGACTTTCAATGTGGTTTGATCAACTGTGAGGCAAAGGATTTCCCAACCCAGGTGAATGGAAAGTGTCGTGTTCAAGAGTGGTGATAAGGCTTCTTCTGAGACAAAGGATAACAAATAGGCTCATTTTTCTCTCTTTTCCCCAACCATTTCTGGCAAGTACCTCTTTATTTTTTACAATCTTGAGGAGGATAACATATGCTTGATTATAAGCTCATCCTTCGGATGAGTCCAACTTAGTTTTGATCCGAACCCTAAGAAGGAGTGGTCTGTTCCTATTTGTAATCGAACAGGTCCTTTACTGTGAAATTTTAACGAGTCCAGTATAGGAGAAACTCGGCGTTTTTCAATTTTAGAGAGTCTGAAAAAACTTAAGAAGACTCCAGGGTTGAACTTTTTCGTAAATTTGTGTCTCCAAAGCCCGAAAAAGTATAATATAATACTTGAGAGAACCGCTTGATCTTGCGACCAAGGAGTACTTTCATGATTAGTGTCTTTGACCTGAAAAGTAAAAAGCGATCAAGGACACGTCGTTTTATTTCCAGTATCGAATTTGAAACGACAAAAATCCGGCAATCTTTTCCTGTTTTTACAGTCAGAAAAGGGCTATAAGGGGACCGTCTTCTAATTCCCTTTTAACGAGTGTAAAAGAAACGCTCAACAATATTTTCATGTTTTAGGAGTCAGAAAAGGGCTTAAAAGATGACTCTGATTTTTTGTTTGTGAAAAATGACAATTTTCCCTGAAAATCCTTTTATCCTGCACAAAAACCAACACATTACTTATACCTGTTTAAAGATAGATAAAAATACTTTGAAAAATACCTTTTCATGGTGGAAAATAAACAAATTTAACATTTATTTACTCAAAAAACCTATAAAAAGGGATTTTACCATTTCATTTTTACCATTTTACTGTTGAGGAGAGAAAAAGGGCTTTTGGCAAGAAACTTCCCGTGGTCATTACAGAGAATCCGACCGTCGGAATCGAACGTCGTCTCATCAGGTATTCTACAACATCTTCCCTTGCATTTCCATCCATTTAGAATTTGTTTTTAAGCTTTAGTTTCATTTTTTAGAGGCCTTGGGGTTTCAAGGTCCGCTTTTCGGGGTACGCAGGTGCTCCATTGGTGACTTGCGTACCCCGACATTTTCTCAGTTGGGAAAATGCCGGGCATACGCAGCTTGCCTTAAGAGAGCCTGCATACACACGCTCTGTCTCTAAAGGCGGGCTGCGTACACCGCGGAAAGGATTTTCAAACCCCCATTTCTCCAAAATGAACCAAATTTTTTTAATTTTATGGACTCTAACAGATGTTTTATGGTGTGTAGATTGCCCACCATGCTTGATTGGCGCGAGAGAGAACACGAAGATGTTGATTTGGCCGCCATTAATCACCAACCTTCCATTGATGCTTTGAAGGCATGCGGTCTTTACAAATACTGGGCCATACCTGGCATGAGGGCCCAGGTGCGCTTTCTAGAGTGGCTGGTTGAAAGGTGGAATGTTCAGGATCAGTGCTTTTACATTGGAGGGCACCAGCTCGAGATAGAGCCCTCAGATATTTACTTCCTCACTGGTTTGCCCAAGAGGGGCGAACAATTGACTCTGTCTGGGACTAGACCGGGTGGCCAGTCCATTGCTAGTCTCCGACTAGAGTGGTGCAATAATCAAAACCAGGATAAGGGAATAGAGATTAAAAAGATATCCTGACCTAAACTTATGGTAATTGCCTTTACAGTTACCAGACTTTGCGAGGCTACCACTTTGCACATTGCTACTGGATCCCAGATGCGGATGGCGATTGACTGCTATCGGGGCACCATTTTCAACTGGTGCGATGCTGTGTTGGCCAACTTAAAGGGCCAACTGACTAAGACCAAAAATGGACAGCTGAAGACTTTTGGTTATGGGCCTTTAGTTGTGAGTTTTTCCCTAGAGAGGGTTTCGATGCTGATCCCACAGTAGCTCACTGTTGAGGTTGGGCCTCCGCGAGAGCCTAAGTTGACGCGATGGGTTATGGTGATGGCCCGTCATCCTGACGAGGGCACGGAGGTTGTCCAATTTAGACCGGAGTATTTTCACTGGTTGGAGAACCAAATCTTCTCGATACAGGATTTTCCTTATGCCTGAGTTGATTTTCGTGGAGATCTGGACATGATTCTTCCACCGGGAGAACAGTGGGATGACACAGGTACTTCATTTTTCACAAGTTTTTAAATTATCTATTTTTTTTTGTTTTTATATCGTCTCAAAACTGACAGTGGCAATTTTCAAAATGTAGATGTAGGCCCACAACGTCCAGCCAATCTCCGGCCTTTCGAGAGGAGAGTACCAGTTGCACCGGCACCGGCCCCACAGGACGCGGCTGCAGAGACCTTAGCTGAGTTGGAACAAGACCTAGAGCGTCTTACGGTAGACATACCAGAGACT
This sequence comes from Pinus tabuliformis, assembly GCA_031772625.1. Lineage (NCBI taxonomy): Eukaryota > Viridiplantae > Streptophyta > Pinopsida > Pinales > Pinaceae > Pinus > Pinus tabuliformis. The sequence goes on along the minus strand of CM062815.1, from coordinate 640,145,168 downwards.
ACTATAGATGATATTCCTATCAGGCTTCAGCGCTATGTCGTCGCAGTCCCAGGACCTTTTAGGAGGTTCTTGTGTAGGGTGGCACGTGCAGTGGTGTCGTATAGAGAGCATCACCAGTGATTGGATGGTCGCTTTTGTAGACACATGTGACATTTTGGTTTTTTGTACTTATCATTTTTACCGATCATAAGGTGTTTTTCGACCTATGATCGAAGACGATGTATTTTTGACACACTCCTATCTATATATATCATTATTACCGGCTTATCTTGTTAAACATGTGTGATGAAATGTTTTTAAATTTACATGTATGATTATCGCAAATGTCTGTCTAATATTCGAGAAGCAATTGCATCTGCTAATGTATTTAAAGACCTTCGAATATGCTGATATTCAATGTAATCAAATTCACGTTCCAAGAGACGTACTCTCAAAAATAACCTTAATAACACTGGATTTCTAATGGCATATACTCTATTAAGATGTAATACAATGAGTTCAGAATCTAACCTCACTATCAAACTCCGAATCCCAAACGAAATGGATTCAGACAATAACTCAATCACTGCATTGTATTCTGCAATGTTGTTTGTTGTTTGATCGAGGCTCACCCCATGCATAGAAACTAACTCGTCAGAGGGAGAATAGATAACCCAAGCTGCGGAAGAGATATTCCGTGTACTACGACAAGCACCATCAATGAATCCAATGTACGTTTGGAGAGGCGTCGACATCTGCAATATCAAGAGTAAAACCAAGATAAGCCAAAATAACGACGAAAAACACACTTTCTAAGCTAAGCACACTGTCTATACTAACAAACACACCAGCTAGAAAGAAAAACCTAACCTAACTAAAATCTCCATACCCATCATTTAAGCATAATACCTCTTTAAGTAAAGTCCATTTCTTGGTTTACCCAAAGAGTCCCCGTCAAAATCTACCAGCTCATAGGCCCCTTTTGCTAGCTTTCGCTTGACAATGTAGGGCCCATGCCACATAGGAACGAATTTTCTAGCACCTAATTTATCGTTAGCTTGATCATATAATAGCACTAGGTCTCCTTCCGAAAAATTTCGAGGGGTCACATTTCGATCATACTGAGCTTTCATACGTTTTGTGTGAGTCTTGATTGCCAATGCAGCGTCACGTCGAGTCTCATCTAAATGAGCTAAGTATAATAAACGCTTCTCCTCTTCGGAAGTAGCTGGAAGTAATTCGACAGCCATTTGAAGTGACGGGATTTCGCATTCAATGGGCAGCACAGCTTCCAAACCATAAACTAGTTGGAAAGGAGTGAACCCTGTTGATGTTTTCACTGAGGTTCGGTACGCCCAAAGCGCGGAAAATAACATGTTGTGCCAATTCGACCAATGAATACCAATGATTCGTCGGATCATGATGACTAAAACTTTGTTGATGGACTCAAGCAGACCATTCGCTTATGGATAATAAGGATTTGAGCTGTCGTGACGCAAACCAAGCTGGCCTGTAAATTCTGTCATCATAACGTTTCGAAAATCGTGCCCATTGTTAGTGATTATCGCTTGTGGGACACCAAACCTAGCAATAATGTGATTGAATATGAAAATTGCAGCTGTCTTGCCGTCTGCCTCGAATGTAGGCATCGCCTCGGCCCACTTAGTAAAATAATCAACCGCAAGGATGATATACGCATGCCCCCCCGCCAAGTGACGGTTACATGTAATAAAATCGATACCCCATTTGGCAAAAGGTCCAACGACAATTATAGGGTGGAGAGGAGCAGGTGGTGCGCGCATCTTGCGATCAAACACTTGACAGTTGTGGCATTTCCATACCACAATAATACAGTCTTCAAACAAGGACGGCCAGAGGTAGCCAGCGCGCAATATCTTTTGGGCTGTGGCATACCCAGACATATGACCGCCACACGCTCCAGAGTGACAGTCATTCAAAACCCTTTCAGCTTCCTCGTGAGTTAAGCAACGGTGAAAAACCAAGTCCGCCCCACGGCGATAAAGAGTATCTCCAATAATTTTGTACTGTTGGGACTGGAATCGAATTTTCCGACGTTCTGACTTTGAAACTTCGGGCCGAAAGGATTGGGTTTGGAGATAGATGATTATATCCCCATACCACGGATCTAAAGTGCTGATGAGAAACAAAGATTCATCCGCAATGGGTTCCTCTGCCACAGTTTCCGTGTCAGCACACGGGAAATCACACATTAACTCGGCAAAAACTAAAGATTTCTTAGACTTAGATTTTTCAAATTCCAAGTCGAACTCCTACAAAATAACAATCCATTTGGAGTACTTGCCCCCTAGCAATTGTTTAGTCAAAATGTAGATCATAGGGTTGCAATCTGAAATGACTGTAGTTTTACGAAGAAGAATGTAGTGACGAAAACGTTGGACAGCTTGAACGACTGCCAAGGCCAATTTCTCCACATGTGAATATTTGAGCTCAGTGGGATTTAACGTCCAACTAAGGTAATATATCACATGTTCTGTTCCGAATTCGTCTTCCTTTACTAAGACCATTCCAATGGTGGAATGAGCAGCGGCGAGGTACAAAAAGTAATCCTGGTTGTAGTTGGGAGGATGCAGCAACGGTGCATGGGTCAACGCGTGTTTGAGTGCATCGAAATATTTCTGAGCTATCTCATCCCAAGAGAATTGAGCATTCTGTTTCAACAACCGGGTAAAACCCTTTGTAATCTCGGCGTAGTTAGGAATGAATCGGCGTAAAAAGTTTGCTTTCCCGTGCAAACTTTGGAGTTGGCGAAGACTCGAAGGAGGAGGCAATTTGATGATAGCTTCTACCTTCGAGGGATCGACGTGGATGCCGGCTTTTGAAACTTCAAATCCCAGCAATCGTCCCACTTCTATACAGAAGACACATTTTTGTGGGTTCAACCGAATCCGATAATGCCTACACCTCATGAAGATTGCTCGTAAATGGACAAGGTGATCAGCTCGACGTAAGGAGTGAGCGGGCAAATCATCGAGATACGGTTGCACAATGTGTTTGATGTCATGAAATGCATAAGACATCGCCCTTTGAAAATTGGCTCCGGCGTTCTTCAGCCCAAAAGGTAATTTGCAATAAGCAAATGTCCCCCATGGACAAATGAAAGCCGTTTTTGGTTGATCGGCAGGTAGAATATTGATTTGGTTGTAACCGGAAAAACCGTCCATAAAGGAAAATATTTCACTGCCGGCACAATCATCAATTATTTGATCGATATAGGGTGTTGGATAGTTTTCCTTGGGACAAGCATGATTAATATCCCTATAGTCGATACATATTCTTATTGTTCCTTGTTTTTTGTTAACCGGAACAATATTCGATACCCAATCCGTTAACGGGATCGGATAAATGAAACCTGCTTTCAGCAGCTTCTCAACTTCTGCTTTAATCGCAGCCGCTTTTCATGGGTGAATCTGACGCAAACGTTGCCGGACGGGTTTAGCGTCCGGGTAAGTCTTGATCTCATGGACAACAATCGCGGGATCAATTCCTGGCATTTCCTCATAGGACCAGGCAAACACGTCGCGGAATTCTTGAAATAGGGCCTTGTATGTCTGAATTTCGTCATCTGAACACGAGGCACCTATATGAATGTGCTCAACAATTCCGGGCTTTACTGAAATGTCAATGGGAATAGTGCGAGAAATGTTTCCCAAATTCAGCTCTGAATCAGGATGTTTCATTGGACTCTGAGCTTCTTTGACATATTCAGCTGTAAAGATTGATTAGAAATCATTTTCAAAATGATCATCCTCAGGTAAAAACGAAGATCTATGATGGAGATCTTCCCATGGTAAATCGTCTACGCACAGGACTTCACAAAGTTGTTCGTCAGATGACACAACTTCGGGAAACGTTATTAACTCCGAGGTTGAGGTGAAAAGTGATTCCTCACGGACGACATTCATTTGGTCGATTCTGGTTGAACTTGGGTCGATAAAAGACTGCACGACTTCATAGGCAATTTCATATGGACTCAAAGGCATTGCATCACCAAATGAGTCTATCTCAGATTCAGAAGGAACGATCCAAGGATCGTCATAAACAATGGTGTCTAAAGTAATCATATGAATAGATGCAAATGAAGACACGGCGTTGATTGGAGGAAAAGGAAAAGTTCCCAGTAAACCGGCATCTTTAACTAATCCTACGCCAACATCCTTGTAAGGGATAGTCGTTTTACCGACATGCTGGATACTTTCTGAAGAGACTGGGTCGGATGAAAAGTAAGCCAGCTGGTCTATGGTTACGATCTTGCCATTATGTGGAAACTTTATTACTCGGAAGACCGATGAAACGACCGCTGTCATAGCGTAAGACCAACTTCGACCCAAAAGAAGGTTGTAGTCTAGAGGGGCATCAACCACCTCCACATCCAGACTAACGGTTTTTCCCTCAACCCCTATAGGCAAATCCTGTAGAATGCCAAATGGATGAAACCCACGGCCATCAAAGGCCTTAAGAATTGTCGGGGATTGATTTAGTGAAGGAGAACCAAGCGATCTCCAGAACTGTATCGACATAATACACATGGAAGCTCCCTCATCAATTACAATCCGATGAATAGGCCTGTTTTTTACTATCACTGGGATCTGGAAAGCCATCTGATGAGGCAAACGCGGTGTACTATTTTCTAGATCAAAGATTATTAGGTTCGGGTCCTGAACATCAACAGCTCCTATAGCCGACAAAAGTAATTTTCGTTGTGCTGGGCATGATTGCAACACTTCTAAAGCCGACATTGCTGAGGGTGAAACAGCTAAATCCTCAACAATGTTGTAATTCTGGGCTGCTCTCGCATGTGGATTGAAAGCAGACCTTCGAAGTACACCCTTGGCAGGTGGTTTGATTACTAAGTCAGGGTTAGGTTTCTCGATCTGTAGTGGATCGGAACCGGGAGCTGAGGTTGATGGATTTGAATCAGAAGATTCTGCTTCTTTCGATCCATCAACAGGACTTTTACTACCATAATCTTGCGATCGAGTCGCAATCCTTACATGAGACATCATCAATATGGGTTCTTCACTGGCACTCGAGGAAGAACCTATCATCTTACTCTCCTGCTTTGGAAATGGATCTTTCAAAACAACAGGAGTTGGGGAACCCTTGACGATTTTCACAACCTCAGCTCGATGAGGGCAATCTCTTGTAAAATGATCCTCTTCACAAATAAGACAAGGATATCGAGGTTTGCGCTTTTCGTCATTGGTTTCCGACTTTTTTGTTTTCTCCTTTGGAGTCTTGTTTGCTTTATTCTTCTTCTTACCTTTCTTCTTCCCACCGTTTTTTGATTTACCCGTAGATGACTCTACAGCGTGAATATCAGCGGAAACTTCAGCAGAAGATTCTCCTGTCGGGGAGTCTGGTAGGGTTATAATAGGAGAAGAATTCTTTGAAGACTTCTTCTTGCTTTTAGTATTCACCGTACCAATCATGACATCAGCAGCATGAGATCCCGAAGGAGCAGCAACGATTTGATTTGACTTTGGAAGATCTGGGATCTTTTCGTGTAACGTACCTGACTGAGTGTAAACTAAGTCAAGGTACTGCGCTTGAGCAATCACTTGCTCCTCAGTAACTACGCTGGCCTTAGCTACGTCTTTTTTTTTTTTTTTGTAAGCTGGGGCGGGACTCTCTGATTTACATGTCCATTATGTACCCCTCTACGGGGGAGGGGTAGCCCAAGATTTGAACCCAAGACTTCCGGTTCGGTGAGACTTCATTTCCACGGCCCTTGCCGCTTGAGCTACCGCAATGGGCGACTGAGTAACTACCGAAGGTACAGAAGTTTGAACATTAGACTGGACTGGTTGCTGGGGTGAACCAGAAACTAAAGGTTGTCCAGATTGAGATGACAATTGTACGCTCGGCTGCAACACTTGTTGAACTTGCGATGGATCCCACACTATGTTCATTCCGGGGTATTGACCCATGACAGGTTGAGGATATTGAGATCCATAACCGGATTGAGGGTAGGATTGATAATTGAAAGGTACATTCCCCGTACCTTGAATATAAGATTGACCTTGGGGTGGTTGATAACCTTGACTCGAGTACTGACCTTGGGGTAGATACCCTTGAGGTAAGTACTGATACTGGGGTTGACCTTGAGGCATAAATTGATACTGAGGTTGACCTTGGGGTACATATTGAGGCTGGGGTTGACCTTGAGGAATGTATTGCACTATGGGTACATACTGTCCTTGAGGTTGCCCCCCAGACGCAATTTGTGTACCTTGAGATTGCCCCCCAGGCGTTAATTAAGGCTACCCCCCAGGCAGTAATTGGCCACCTTGAGGTTGAGAACCAAGAATTGAACCTGACATCATGTAAATGTCTCCTACACCCAACGGTTTATTACCATTGTTTCCAGTTAATAACCCATGTTCAATGGGTTGAGGAGATGCTCCCGCAAAAGTACCAGAAAGTGACTGATACCCAGAGGGAACAGAAGGACCGCCGTACAAGAAAGATTCAGGAGATTGAGTGAACACGGACGACTTACCAGACATATTTACAGGAGTATAAATACCTCCAGGTGGATAAGGAGTATGAGGTGGAGAAAAACTTGACCCTGAGTTGTCCAAATAATTAGTTAACGAAAGATACCAAGTAGTACTTCTAGGAGGACTATAAAAAATGGATTCACACTCCCTTAGATCAATAGTAGGTTGATCTTCAAGGATAGAGACGCCTATTTCTTCTTCTGGAGCAAGTTCTTCAATAGCTGTCAAACCAGAAGGAAGATTTTTGGTGATGACTCTTTCTACCCTAGGTGAATCAAGAACACTAGAAGTTGGAGTAACAGGTTCAGATATTTCAGGTTCTTTGCCTATATCACTAGTAGATGAAAAACTACCAGCAAGCTCGGAAACTGCAACAGCTTCAGGATTATAACCTGTTTCTAGACCTTGGTAATTTGGATGGACTACCAACGATGACTCTCCTTCTTCAGGTGAACCTACTTGACTGCCACTAGGAGTTACAAGGACTTTCAAACCTTCGTAATGACCCGGGACGTCTTCAGGAGGTTCGCCCCGAAGTCTACGGGACTTCCTCAACAAATCGGCCACGGTAACAATCTCAGGAGATTGGCCCCGAAGTCTACAGGACTGTCTCGGTAATTCAGCCACAGTTAAAAACTTTTAACTACTGCACACGCAAACAAAGTAAAATCTCAAAGAAAACCGCCTAAAGTCTCTAAAGAACCAAACAAATTCGAATCACATGCCTAAAGAATCTAGGGCGTCAAACCATACACAAACAGTAGCCTTCCGGACCGAAAACACTAGTTGGTGATGAAGCCCAACATCGCCGAATTCAGTACAGAAGTGGTGGGTGGAACAGTTACCCCGGCAACCTGCTTAATGAATAGACCGGCACAAGTTCCTCCACTTTAACCGTCTCGAGTGAAGTGAACCCCCCGGAAAATCCAAGTGAGTCTAGCCGACATCTGCTCCAGGTACAGTGGGATCTTCCCTCCACCGTCACCTCGGGTAGAATCCTAAAGATAATGGTCACTAAGGTTACCAACAGCAATAAATATACCTGGGGGAACAGTCTACGACCCGATAGCACGCAAGGGCAGAGTAACAAGCTCAATCCGCTTTCCGACTCCTTGACAATAATCCAAGGTTTACCGACAAGTGACCCCAGGCTCCTTGACAATAATCCGAGGTTTACCGTTTGTAGTACGTGCGTATCTGACGTCTTTCCCAATGAAGGAGGATTGATCCCCTCATTGGTTCAGACACGGTCTCGTGCTTCTCCTTTAAGAGGAGCTTTCCCAGAGTACAAATGAAACAGTTGGATTTATCCTACCACAAGATGAGCTACTTGTTTGGTTTTACTGTCTTGGAGAGTTAATTACTCTCCTACTCCAAGACACTAGCCTGATCTATATTGGTGTTTCAGAGCCCTAGTAAATAAAAGTTACTAAGTTGATTTTACTTTAAGCGTTAAATTTTTATGGCTTTTCTTTAGGACAAAAGGTAGTGGAGATGAAACTGATGGTGTGTAGACTCGACTGAAATCCACTAAAAAGATGCACTTAGGATGATTTATACTAATTTTCTTTTTCAATGAATTCCCTAGCTAAGAGAGTTGTAGAATGCAAAATTGATATAAAGACAACTTTCTTGGCAATGAAAATCAAAGAAACAATCTCTTTATCTTTTCCAAAGCATACAACACATGACCACTAATTACTTCACGAAAATTCCTTTTCTTTTCAAAGACTCAAATGCTACTAAAGCAAACTTTTCTTCAAAAGAGTTTTTTTTTTTGTATTTTTCCCTATATTAACAAAGCATGTAAAACTTACTTTAACAGAAATCAAAGTTAAAAAATCTATGGCAATCAAATCAACTCAATTTCACCCAAAAGCAAATCTAAGAGAAATTCACCTAAAAGTAAATCTAATGAGGCAAAAGCCTACCAAGTATGATTCCAGGATGTTTTACTCAGTCAAAATTTAACTAAGGACTAGTTAATGCAGAATCAAAAACCAGTCAAAAACAAAAATCAAAATCTTTTGTTCTTTTTCTTAAGAATAAAATTCAAAGTTTAATCAACAAACTTTTTCGAGATTCCGCAAAGGGACAACACAAAGGTAGGTTTCTCACAAGGGTGGATTCTATGAAAGGTCCGACTCCTAAGAAGACTGAAAAGACCAGGGAGATCCAAGGTTTTACAACTTCTAAAGCCAAAGTCACTACAGGACCAATGCAAAAATCAAACCCTAGGGAAAAATCTCTATGAATTTCACTAAAACTCTTGACACTAATGAAACAAGCTTAGGTGAAGATTTATGACAGGTAACCAGTGGATCTGGGCAGTAAAAACAAATTAAAAACAAAATCTAAGAGGAAAAAAGGAAAAAATTGAAATTTTCTCAATTTTGACAGGGTACGCAGGCAACCTGTTTGCACAGGTGCGTGTACGCTCTGTGCACAAAGCTGCAGTGCGTACAGGTACGCACTGTGCTTAACTCAGAGGGTGCGTACTGCTAGCAAAACCAAGAAAAACTAAAATCTAATTTAACTATCCCACCCAAATACACAGTCAAACAGCCAAAAATCAGAAGACAAACGACTTTTCTCAAATCAAAGTTTCACACAAAGGAAAAATCATTCACATCAATGGAGTCCCCAGTGGAGTCGCCATTTTGTCATGCGAAAAGAGTCAATTTTGCGGAAAAAACCGACCTCCCTAGAAGCTAAGGCTTTCTAGTGACAAACAAGACAAGTAAACACTACCTTTCTCTAAATATGCATTTAGAATACAAGTAATCAGGTGTTCATAACATACCTTTAGTCCAACGCTTTGTAGTAGTCCAGCCTCGCCGATCCGGATAAGCTCCTCCTTCTCTTCGAAACCTGCATTCACTAACAAGCCAAAAGATTACATAGCACCTGAATAACTTATAAAATAACACATATTCATCATACAGACCAAGGAGTATATGAAACAAATCATGTATAACAATCTGTTGAGAAAAGTGAGCTTAATTGTATTAAGTGGAAACAAAAGAAACCATTACAACCTGAGCCTTGGTGTTGTGCAGGTCCCTCCTAGGGTCCAGCAAGAGTTCTCCTTTACTTTGATCAGCTCACCCACTTCCAAATAAGGCTAGGAAAGGATGGGAATCTCTCCTCTCAAGCTCTATAAGGGAGTCCTAATTCCAGCAACATCTACCCTTAGGAATATTCAGCTTTCAACCTCCCCTCCTTCTGGCCCAATGCCTATATTTATAGTGCTCTAGAGGAAGTTAATCAGGTCCACCATCAATGGGATAAGCCCCTCTTTCAATGGGATAGATCCCCTCTTGATGGCATAAGTTCCTCTTTCATAGGGATACATGAACCATCTGGAGGCGCTCAATACACGTCAAACAAGCTTCTAGAATGCTCTAGAAATGACCACAAGTAACTTTTTGAAAGTGAAACTTGCGCCTTTTGACCTTTACAGGAGTACGCACCCACCCCTTTACAGATAGAGCGTACAAGTACGCAGATATTGTGAACTTGGGGTGCGTACACGCAGGTAAGGCTAAGAGAAACTGCGTACCCAGAGTTATATAGATTTTTAAAGACTTTCTCTCTTTCTTGGAGTTTGACATGAGGAGCAGAGGTATGAGACTTCCCAAGGAGGATAGTATGACAGTTGATGGAGCCATACTAACTGCAAATAGTCATGGTGACAAATTTTAGTGTAACAGCCCCACTGCTCACTTGTTCCAGAAACTGCGCAGATTTTTCCTACCCATCCTTCCTGTAGCCTGGACTGTTCCCCTCAAAAACTATGCAGTTTTGTCCTCCAACTGAGCCAAACCTCACAGACAATCACTATCGATCTGGATTTCTCATCTTCATCACCAAGTGACTCTTGCTTAGTTTTCATCAGCACTGCCCGGATCCATTATCCCCCCTCACAACCTTGTTGCCTCTCTCGGTCACTTGCATATAAAATGATCATGTATCATGGTAGACTGGGAGGTTTTCGGATTTGATATCATCTCGTCATGAGTGACTACAGAAACAGGTATACAAACAAACATGGCATGGTGACAAATGGGATGAATGAAGGGGAGAACATGTAGAAGGACAATTTCACCAATGGACAAATGAACAATGCATGCAAAGGGATGTGCTCGTGAATGGATGATCATGCAAATATGTATCCGTGGATGGAAGGATGAGCAAATGTGCAAGATGTGCTCAGGGAGGGATGAGCGGAAAAACATGAAACTTTCGCGAATAGATGAACCTGTCAAGCATTCCAACATACAAGAAAAGAGCAACGTTCAGACTTAATTAGCCAAAAAAATCCCAGTAATATTGGCCCTTTCGGCGATAGTCCGCGGAGAGTAGACTGAGGTCTCACCCAAAGTAGTATGGGAGGGTGCTAGAACCAGGTTTCCGCACCCTGGAGATGTCTTATGAGTTTCAATGGTCTGCAGTTTCTCCCAGGCATAGGTTGCTTCACACACCTTCTTGTTCCTCATGACCTGATACACTACCTTCATGCAGCCCTATCCAGGGGTTGTGCCGCGTTTCGCATTATTACCCAAGACCTTGCTTATATTCCAATGTTAGTTAATTATCTTTGTCTACTTGAGTGCTTTGAGGTATACTCAAAAACACAAAACATTCATACAGGTGCACGCAGTAAATAAACATTATATTTGCAAGTTATAACAATCAGGTATTAACCCAAGAACACATACACAAAATTATAACCAAACTTCTCTTTATTGATTCTTTCCACGGTCACAAACTCGACTCACCTTGCGCACTTAGCTGCAGGGGTCCACGCACTCAGCTGTGGACTACTAGGCTTCTGTGCACTCAGCTACAGAGCCTTCTCCTACCCTATGACCCAAAGACACACTTCACACTATTAATCAATCACTTAGACTTCTCATGCTCATCATTTTTTTCCTTATCTTTCTCTATTCTTTACACTTAGAGCCTCGCTCTATTTATACAATCCTATCATCCGCAGACCATGAGTGGGTCTATTCAGCCAACATTACATTACAAAACTAGGGTAGACAACCCTGTGACTCTATCATACTTTCTCACCCCGCACCCAAAATTTTCAGAGCTTTATAACAAAACTCGGTCAAAACTTGGCTATTGAGCCCCAAAACATGCCTTAGGGGGATTCCATGCCCAACAGGCCCCAAACACAAACATTGTGACTCTCCCTTGAGTCACTCTGTTGGAGCGGTGATCTTTGCACAGAGTCCCTCCAACTGTTCTTGAACTGCGTGGAGGTCAGCTGCACACTAAGCTACTTCTTACTAGATCTATTGCATATGTTGTTCCGAGACTTCTGTGTCGGGAATGCTTCTCTGCATCAATGTGTGCATTCCCTGCATGTGTGCAAGCTTGCCTTTGATTTCTACCATGATGGTGAAGACATCATCAATCCAAGGCTGAACACATGCCTTTAGGACTGCTTCCTTATGTCGTGCCGCATCCACCTGCTCCTTTAGTGCTTTATCTTGCTACATCTATGCAAGCCTCAGAGTGAGGACCATCGTCTATGTAGTTCCACGAACACTATCATACTGTTGTTGGAGTTCTCGCACCTCTGTCTCTAAGCACTGAATGTTAGGGTCCTCCTGCATATTTGAGAGGACCTCAAGTGATTCTTCCAACATACTGGTGCAATCTCGCACTGCACCTCCAATTTCCTCCAACCCCGCTGTGATAGCGCTACCGTGCTTTTCTCTGACTTCTGGGGGAGTGGATGGTTGTGCCCTTAACTACAGCTCAGCGATCTGAAGATTCAGCTCCATCTGAACCTTTGTAGTTTCCTCCTTTGCCTCGCGGACCCCTGCTATTAATCTGTGGATCCACGCCTCCGCTGGTATGTCTGCTGGGATGGCCAACTCTTGGATGCTTTGGCAAGCATCGTCTATCACCTATACCAACTGTTGATTTTGTGACACCAATTTGTTTTTCTACAAGCTTAGTTGTTCCATATTTATTTTCTACTCACTGAGGACTTGGAGCGTTTGACTCTCCCTAACTCGCAGCTCTACAGTTATCCCATCCTACAGCAAATATAAGGTCTCGCGCGGGAGTGCCACTAGATTAATACTAAGACCTTTTAGTGCACTAACCAAAGGCTTGTCGGCCTCATTTGATGTCACTAGTGCCCCTTCTAGCAGCACTATGGTGTTCGTCATCCGTGCACGCAACATTTTCTCTGCTGCCATGGATGCGATTGCCAGGTTGGTCGAAAGGATACCAACCTAAGGGGGCCACGTTTGTCATTCATCCAACTGTGCTTTAAGGGCCCCCAACATAATCTAGTTCTCCTGTATGAAATCTTGGAGAGCATCAGAGGTGACATTGTACACCATTTCGCCAATGTCATGCAAATCGTCCTTGGTTAAGGTGATCAGGTCAATGGACAACTTTGATGCCTTGACCTTCTTATGCGACCCTACCCACTCTTTTGGGTGTTGGCGCTTTAGATGGGTCGACGCAGTTTGTGGGTCCATGCCTCCTTCTTCTATCTTTTCTCCCTCTAATTCCTATCCTTGTGTCGTGTGGCCATCGCCTACCTTCATGGATAACTCCTATGCTACTGCAGCCTTCTCTTGCTCAGTGGATTTCTGTGTCACGTCCCGCACCGCCCATGCTTCTGTTACCGTGGCTTCCTTCCTTCACTTTTTGGCCAGCTGTGCAATGCACAACTTGGCCTCATATTTCTTCTTTTGCACCGCCGACTTCTCAATCTCTGCAATGTCTGGAGCACACCACTCTGATAGCCATGCCTCCAGTACATTGAAAATGACATCGTTGGTGGCGATGAAGGGTAGCTTTTTCCACTATTTAGTCAGGTCCTTGTGCACCCTGATATAGATTTTATGCATGTTCGCTTTAAATTCTGTAAAACTCTACAGGTTGTTATAAACAGTGGGTGACAACTGTGGCTTATGGTTGATCCCCGTTCTGAGGTTCATCTCCATGAACACCCAGAAGATTTTTCTATCGTCTATCCTTTAGTATCCTTTGTGGCCCAGAGCGAAGTGTACTTCCCAACCTCTAGTAAATCCCTGTCAATTATGGGGAATTGACTGTCCTCTGGAAATTCCCCAGCCACGGGTACTATGGACAGCAACAGACATGCATAGTGGAAAGTTTTGCCTTTTCCTGGGCTTCATGGCAATTTTCTAAAAACTCCTTGTAGAGGAATTCAGACTAGTTAAACTGGACCCCCAATGCACACTACTCAGCTAGTGCTACCACTGGTGTGGGTACTTCGTTTGTGCATCACTTGTGCATGACCTTTCTTGCCAAGATTGGGTCATCACACACACTGCTTTCTCCTTGACACTAGAGATGCCATAGCAACTTTTCTTCTTTTCCAGCTTTTACTTTTTCTTCATGGCCTCCACAATGGCCAAGTCACTACCCTTCCCTTCCGATATGTCCGCAGGGTCCTCTCCTTTGCATGGAAGCCAGGAGATGCAGTGAATCAGGTTTGCCATGATGGGGATGGGCTCCTCTAGCCACAAACACCCATCATGCACCAGGCAGAGCAGCTGCCTGATGAAGAAAATGGTTATTGGTGCGTGGTGGAAGTGTGGCACCCAAAGCAAATTTAGTAGTCCAGCCTTCTCCACTCCACACAACCACTTCTGCGGCTCTAGCTCTATAACCCCCATCGCAGTGTTCTGCTTGGGCTTCATGAGGTTCCTTGTCTCCAAGTGAGGGAACTTCTCATGGTCAGCGAGGTCCCAATATTCAAATTTTAGGCTCAGTACACATCCCAAGTGCATGTGTCATGCGGAAAGAGTCGTTAGTGCCGACACAACCGACCTCCCTAGAAGCCTAAGACTTTCTAGTGACAAACAAGACAAATAAGAGCAATCCTTCTCTAAATATGCTTTTACAATATGAGAAATCAAGTGTTTAGATCCTACCTGTAACCCAACGCTGTTGTAGTAGTCCAGCTTCGTTGATCCGGATGAGCTCCTCCTTCCCTTCGAAACCTGCATTCACTAACAATCAAATGATTAAATAGCACCTAAATATCACATAAAATAAAACATATTTAACATATAGACCAAGGAGTATATGAAACAACTCATAAATAACAAATTGTTGAGAAGAATGGACTAATTTGTATTAAAAGGTAACAAAAGGAACCATTACCACCTGAGCCTTGGTGTTGTGCAAGTCCCTCCCAGGGTCCACAAGAGTTCTCCTTTACTCTAATCAGCTCACCCACTTCCAAATAGAACAAGCAAAGATGGTAATCTCTCCTCACAAGCTTCTACAAGGAAGTCCTAATTCCAGCACCATCTACCCTTAGGAATGTTCAGCTTTCAACCTCTCCTCCCTTTGGCCCAATGCCTGTATTTATAGTGCTCTAGAGGAAGTTATTCAGGTCCACCATCAATGGGATAAGCCCCTCTTTGGATGGGATAGCTCCCCTCTTGATGGGATAAGTTCCTCTTTGGTAGGGATACATGAACCATCTGGAGGCGCTTCATACACGTCAAACAAGCTTCTAGAAGGCTCTAGAAATGACCACAAGTAACTTTTTAAGATGAAACTTGTGCCTTTTGACCTTTACAGGAGTACGCACCCACCCCTTTACATACAGAGCGTACAAGTACGCAGGTATTATGAACTTGGGTTGCGTACACGCAGGTAAGGCTAAGAGAAACTGCGTACCAGATATAATTGGCTTTAAATGACTTTTCTCTTCTTTCTTGAAGTTTGACATGAAGAGCAGAGGCATGAGACTTGCCAAGGAGGATAGTATGACAGTGGATGGAGCCATACTAACTGCAAATAGTCATGGTGACATTTTTTAGTGTAACAGATTGCCCCCTAAAGTGTGAAGCCTGTAGTAGATTAGGGTTTTTATGATCTAGGAAGGGTGAAGTACTTTATCATCTTAAGGAGTATCTTGCGGAGGACCCGGTCAGAACCTGCAAATATTCAACACAAAATACATATATAAGGTGATATCATCGCTAAGGTAGGCATTCCCATACTCAGATTGAAAACTTTAACTAACAATCTAACTACTGCTCTGATACAAGAATGATTTTGCAGTACATCACAATCATAGACTTTTGTAGACACAGTATGGACGCAGCCATCTGTTTATGATTAGTCTACTATATAATGAATACAAAACTCCTCGCAGCCTGGATGGTGGAAACTAGATCCAGGGTCTTCATTTCTACTTCCCGAATTGGTACGATTCTATCCATGCGAATAAATGAGTTGATGTCGAGCATGGTAGAAACCACTTGATTACCGATCAATGATGTAAACCGTTAACAAGTGTGAGAGAGACCACCAGTAATGTCAATGGTTCTCAAAGTACCCAGTACAATCCATGAAATGTGAATGAATGAGTTGATGTCGTCACAGAACCCTTTGATCAAAAGTCAATGATGTAAACTGTCATCAAAGGCGAGAAACCTGCCATTGATGCATGCAGACTTCAAGGTACTGACAATTTCTAAGTCATCTTTCCAAATAATGTGCTGATGTCGATAGAAAGCGACCCGTTTCAGGCAAGCCCACAACACGAAATCATTGTTCAAGTTGAAGAAATATTGCTGTAAGGACTGACTCAGGGATGGTCAAATGGATGACAAGTATTTTGCATATGAATGGTTTATTTGCAGAGACCTCTTGAACACATAATGACACGACAGATGGCTTGGTGACGATTGACCCAAAGTTAATACCCGGAAACGGTTGAATACTTTCAAAGTGGTTTGATCAACTTTAAGGCAAAGGATTTCCCAACCCAGGTGAATTGAAAGTGTCGTGTTCAAGAGCGGTGATAAGGTTCTTCTGTAACAAAGGATGACAAATAGGTTCATTCTTCTCTCTTTTCCCCCACCATTTCTGGCAAGTACCTCTTTATTTTTTACAAGCTTGAGGAGGATAACATATGCTTGATTATAAGCTCGTCCTTCGGATGAGTCCAACTTAGTTTAGATTCGGACCCTAAGAAGGAGTGGTCCGTTCCTGTTTGTAATCGAACAGGTCCTTTACTATGAAATTTTAACGAGTGCAGTATAGGAGAAACTCGGCGTTTTTCAATTTTAGAGAGTCTGAAAAAACTAAAGAAGACTCCAAGGTGAACTTTTTCGTAAATTTGTGTCTCCCAAACCCGAAAAAGTATAAAATAATACCTGAGAGAACCGCTTGATCTTGCGACCAAGGAGTACTTTCATGTTTAGTGCCTTTGACCTGAAAAGTAAAAAGCGATTAGAGGCATGTCGTTTTATTTCCGTATCGAGTTTGAAACGACAAAAACTCGGTAATCTTTTCCTGTTTTTTACGGTCAGAAAAGAGCTATAAGGGGACCGTCTTTTAATTCCATTTTAACGAGTGTAAAAGAAACGCTCGGCAATCTTTGCATGTTTTAGGAGTCAGAAAAGGGCTTAAAAGATGACTTTGATGTCTTGGTTCGTGAAAAATGATGATTTTACCCTAAAGCCCCTTTGTCCTGTACAAAAACAACAAATTACTCATACCTGTTTAAGATGGGCAAAAATACATTGAAAAATATATTTTCATGGTAAAAAATAAACAAACTTAGTATTCATTCATCCAAAAAACCTATAAAATGACTTTTTACCATGTCATTTTTACCATTTTACTATTGAGGTCGAGAAAAGGGCTTTTGGCAAGAAACTTCCCGTGGACTTTGCGGAGAATCCGACCGTCAGAATCGAACGCCGTCTCTTTCAGGTATTTCACAACTTCCTCCTCTTCAATTTCATCTGTTTAGAATTTCATTTCAAGTCTTAGTTTGATTTTTTAGAGGGTTTTGGGTTTTAGGGTCCGCTTTTCGGGGGATGCAGGTGCCCCATGGGTGACCTGCGTACCCCGACTTTTTTGTATATGGGAAAAAGGTCGGAGTACGCAGCCCACCTTCAGAACAGCTACGTACCGCCGCTCTGTTTTCTGAACGCGGGGTGCGTACTTCGCGTAAAGCGGATTTTCAAACCCCAAACACAAAAATCAACCATCAAATTTTTATTTTATGAATTCTAATCAATGTTTTTTGGTGTGTAGATTGCCCACCATGCTAGATTGGCGTGAAAGAGAACACGAAGATGTCAATTTGGCCGCAATAGGTCATCAACCTTCCATTGATGCTTTAAAGGCATGTGATCTTTACAAGTATTGGGCCATACCTGGCATGAGGGCCCAGGTGCCATTCTTAGAGTGGCTGGTTGAAAGGTGGAATATTCAGGATCAATGTTTTTACATCGGAGAGCACCAGCTCGAGATAGAGCCCTCCGACATATATTTTCTCACTGGCTTGCCTAACAGGGGCGAGCAACTCTCTCTATTCGGGACTAGGCCGGGTGGCCAATCCCTTGCTAGTCTCTAGCTAGAGTGGTGCAAGAATCAAAACCAGGATAAGGGGATAGAAATCAAATACATATCCCGACCTGAACTTATGGTAATTTCCTTTACAGTTACCAGACTTTGCGGCGCTGCCGCTTTGCACATAGCTACTGGTTCCCAAATGCGGATGGCTATAGATTGCTTCCAAGGCACCATTTTCAACTGGTGCGATGCTGTGTTGGCCAATATGAAGGGCCAACTAACCAGGGCAAAGAACAGACAACTGAAGACCTTTGGATATGGGCCTTTAGTTATGAGCTTTGCCCTAGAGAGAGTTCCAATGCTGATCCCCCAGCATCTTACAGTTCCAGTTGGGCCTCCTCGGGAACCTAAGTTGACGAGATGGGTTGCGGTAATGGCCCGGCATCCTGATGAGGGAGCGACAGTTGTTCGATTTCCTGATGGTTACTTTCAATGGCTGGAGGGCCAGGTCTTTGCGATCCAGGATTTTCCTTATGCCGGAATGGATTTTCGCAATGATCCGGACATGGTTCTTCCACAGGGAGAACAATGGGACGACAGAGGTACTTCATTTTTCACAAGTTTTTAAATTATCTATTTTTTTTGTTTTTTATATATCGTCTCAAAACTGACAGTGACAAATTTTCAAAATGCAGATGTAGGTCCACGGCGTCCGGCCAATCTACGCTCTTTTGAGAGAAGAGTACCAGTTGTACCAGCACTGGCCCCACAGGATGCGGCCGCAGAGACCTTAGCCGAGATGGAACATGATCTAGAGCGTCTGACGGCGGGTATACCAGAGACGACTATAGACGACATTCCTATCCAACTTCAGCGTTATGTGGTCGCAGTCCCAGGACCTTTCAGGAGGTTCCTGTGTAGAGTAGCGCGGGCAGTGGTCTCATATAGAGAGCACCACCAGTGATTGGCTAGTCACTTTTGTAGACACATGTGACATTTTTGGTTTTTTGTACTTATCATTTTTGCCGATCATAAGGTGTTTTTCAACCTATGATCGAAGACGATGTATATTTTTGACACACTCCTATCTATATATATCATTATTACCGGCTTATTTTGTTAAACATGTGTGATGAAATGTTTATAAATTTACGTTTATGATTGTTACAAATGTCTATTTAACATTCGAGACGCCATTGCATCTGCTAATGTATTTAAAGACCTTGGAATATGCTGATATTCAATGTAATCAAATTCACGTTCCAAGAGACGCACCCTCAAAAACAATCTTAATAACACCGGATTTCTAATGGCATAGACTCTATTAAGCTGTAATACAACGAGTTCAAAATCTAACCTCACTATCAAACTCCGAATCCCAAATGAAATAGATTCAGATAATAGTTCAATCACTGCACTGTATTCTGCAATGTTGTTTGTTGTTTGACCGAGGCTCACCCCATGCATAGAAACTAACTCGCAGAGGGCGAATAGATAACCCAAGCTGCGGAAGAGATATTCCGTGTACTACGACAAGCACCATCAGCAAATCCAATGTACGTTTGGAGAGGCGTCGACATCTGCAATATCAAGAGTAAAACAAAGATAAGCCAGAATAACGACAAAAAACACACTCTCTAAACTAAGCACACAGTCTAAACTAAGTAAACATACCAGCTAGAAAGAAAAATTAACCTAACTAAACTAACTAAATCTCCATACCCACCATTTAAGCATAATACCTCTTTAGGTAAAGTCCATTTCTGGGCTTACCCAAAGAGTCCCCATCAAAATCTACCAGCTCATAGGCCTCTTTTGCTAGCTTTCGCTTGACAATGTAGGGCCCATGCCACATAGCAACGAATTTTCCAGCACCTAATTTATCGTTAGCTTGATCATATAATAGCACTAGGTCTCCTTCCGAAAAATTACGAGGGGTCACGTTACGATCATACTGAGCTTTCATTCTTTTTGCGTGAGTCTCGATTGCCAAAGCAGCGTCACGTCAGTCTCATCTAATTTAGCTAAGTATAACAAACGCTTCTCCTCTTCGGAAGTAGCTGGGAGTAATTCGATAGCCATTTGAAGTGATGGTATTTCGCATTCAATGGGCAACACTACTTCCAAACCATAAACTAGTTGGAAAGGAGTGAACCTTGTTGATGTTTTTACTGAGGTTCAGTACGCCCAAAGCGCTGAAAATAACATGTTATGCCAATTCGACCGATGAATACCAATGATTCGTCGGATCATGATAACTAGAACTTTGTTGATGGATTCAACCAAACCGTTTGCTTGAGGATAATAAGGAGTAGAACTATCATGGCGTAAACCAAGCTGGCTTGTAAGTTATGTCATCATAATGTTTCGAAAATGGCGTCCATGGTCAGTGATTATCGCTTGTGGGACACCAAACCTAGCAATAATATGATTGAATACGAAAATCGCAGCTGTCTTGCCATCTGCCTCGAATGTAGGCATCGCCTCGGCCCACTTAGTAAAATAATCAACCGCAAGGATGATATACGCATGCCCCCCGGCCGAGTGAGGGTTACATGTAATAAAATCGATACCCCATTTAGCAAAAGGACCAACGGCAATTATAGGGTGGAGAGGAGCAGGTGGTGCGCACATCTTGCGATCAAACACTTGACAGTTGTGGAATTTTCGGATCGCAATGATGCAATCTTTAAACATGGACAACCAGAAATAGCCAGCACGCAACACCTTCTGAGCTGTGGCATACCCAGACATATGACCGCCACATGCTCCAGAAAGACAGTCATTCAGAACCCTTTCTGCCTCTTCATGAGTTAAGCAATGACGAAAAACCAAGTCTGCCCCACGACGATAAAGAGTATCTCCAATAATTCTGTACTGTTGGGACTGGAATCGAATTTTCCGGCGTTCCGACTTTGAAGCTTCGGGCCGAAAGGATTGGGTTTGGAGATAGATGATTATATCCCCATACCACGGATCTAAAGTGCTGATAAGAAACAGAGATTTGTCCGCAATGGGTTCCTCTGCCACAGTTTCCGTGTCAGCACGCGGGAAGTCACACATCAATTCCGCAAAAACTAAGGATTTCTTAGACTTGGACTTCTCGAACTCCAAGTCGAACTCCTGCAGGATCACAATCCATTTGGAATATTTGCCCCCTAGCAATTGTTTAGTCAAAATATAGATCATAGGGTTGCAACCCGAAATCACTGTAGTTTTACGGAGAAGAATGTAATGACGAAAACGTTGGACAGCCTGAACAGCTGCCAGGGCCAATTTCTCCACATGCGAATATTTTAGCTCAGTGGGATTTAACGTCCTACTAAGATAATATATCACATGTTCCGTTCCAAATTCGTCTTCCTGAACTAAGACCATTCCAATAGTGGAGTGGGAGGTGACGAGATACAAAAAGTAATCCTGGTTGTAGTTGGGAGGATGCAGCAACGGTGCATGGGTCAACGCGTGCTTAAGGGCATCAAAAGATTTCTGAGCTATCTCATCCCAAGAAAATTGAGCGTTTTGTTTCAACAACCGGCTGAAACCCTTTGTAACCTCGGCATAGTTAGGAATGAATCGACGTAAAAAGTTTGCTTTCCCCTGCAAACTTTGGAGTTGGCGCAAACTCGAAGGAGGAGGCAATTTGATGATGGCCTCGACCTTCGAGGGATCGACGCAGATACCGGCTTTTGAAATGACAAATCCTAGCAATCGTCCCACTTCTATGCAGAAGACACATTTCTGTGGGTTCAAGCGAATTCGATAATGCCGACACCTCATAAAAATAGCGCGTAAGTGGACGAGGTGATCAGCTCGATGTAAAGAATGAGCATGCAAATCATCAAGATATGGTTGCACAATGTGTTTGATGTCGTGAAACGCGTAAGACATTGCCCGTTGGAAAGTGGCTCCGGCATTCTTAAGTCCAAAAGGTAATTTGCAGTAAGCAAATGTCCCCCAAGGACAAATGAAAGCCGTTTTTGGTTGATCGGCAGGTAGAATATTGATTTGGTTGTAACCGGAAAAACCGTCCATAAAGGAAAATATTTCACTGCCGGCACAATCATCAATTATTTGATCGATATAGGGTGTGGGATAGTTGTCTTTTGGACAAGCACGATTTATATCCCTATAGTCGATACATATTCTTATTGTTCCTTGTTTCTTGTTAACCGGAACAATATTCGATACCCAATCCGTTAACGGGATCGGATAAATGAAACCTGCTTTCAACAGCTTCTCGACTTCTGCTTTAATCGCAACCGCTTTCCTAGGGTGTATCTGTCGCAGACGTTGCCGAACGGGTTTAGCATCCGGGTAGGTCTTGATTTCATGAACAACAATGGAGGGATCAATTCCTGGCATTTCCTCATAGGACCAGGCAAACACGTCGCGGAATTCTTGAAATAGGACCTTGTATGTTTGAATTTCGTTATCTGTACACGAGGCACCTATATGAATCTTTTCAATAACTCCAGTTTTAACTGAGATGTCAATGGCAATAGTTTGGGAAATGTTTCCCAAATTCAACTCTGAATCAGGATGTTTCATGGGATTCTGAGCATCCTTGACATATTCAGCTGTAAAAATTGATGAAAAATCATTTTCAAAGTCATCAGCCTCAGGTAAAAACGAAGATCTATGATGAAGATCTTCCCATGGTAGATCGTCTACACTTAGGATTTCGCGAAGTTGTTCGTCAGATGACACGACTTCAGGAAACGTTATCCGTTCTGAGGTTGATGTGAAAAGTGATTCCTCACAGACCACATTCACTTGGTCGATTTGGGTTGAACACGAGTCGGTAAAAGACTGCACGGCTTCATAAGCAATTTCATATGGACTCAAAGGCATGGCATCACCGAATGAGTCTATCTCAGATTCAGATGGGACAATCCAAGGATCATCGTAAATAATAGTGTCTAAAGTGATCATATGAATGGATGCGAATGAAGTGTCTGCATGGATCGAAGGAAAAGGAAAAGTCCCGAGTAAACCGGAATCTTTAACTAATCCTACACCAACATCCTTGTAAGGGATAGTCATTTTACCGACATGCTGGATACTCTCTGAAGAGACTGGGTCGGATGAAAAGTAAGCCAGCTGGTCTATCATCACGATCTTACCATTGTGTGGAAACTTTATAACTCTGAAGACTGATGAAACGACCGCTGTCATAGCGTAAGACCAACTGCGACCCAATAGAAGGTTGTAGTCTAGAGGGGCATCAACCACCTCCACATCCAGACTAACGGTTTTTCCTGCAACCCCTATAGGCAAATCCTGTAGAATGCCAAACGGATGGAACCCACTGCCATCAAAGGCCTTAAGAATCGTCGGGGATTGGTTCAGTGAAGGAGAACCAAGCGATCTCCAACACTGAATCGACATAATACACGTAGAAGCTCCTTCATCAATTATAGTCCGATGAATAGGCCTGTTTTTTACTATCACTGGAATCTGGAAAGCCATCTGATGAGGGAGACGTGGTGTACTATTTTCTAGATCAAAGATTATCAGGTTCGGATCCTGAATATCAACAGCTCCTATATCCGACAAGAGTAATTTTCGTTGTGCTGGGCATGATTGCAGCACTTCCAAAGACGACATTGCTGAGGGTGAAACAGCTAAATCCTCAACAATGTTATAATTCTGAGCTGCTCTCGCATGTGGATTGAAAGCAGAATTTCGAAGTATACCCTTGGCGGGCGGTTTGATTACCAAGTCTGGGTTAGGTTTCTCGATCTGTAGTGGATCGGAACCGGGAGCTGAGGTTGATGGATTAGAATGAGAAGATTCTGCTTCTTTGCCATCAACAGGATTCTTACTACCATAATCTTGCGATCGAGTCGCAATCCGTACATGAGACATCATCAATATGGGTTCTTCACTGGCACTCGAGGAAGAACCTATCATTTTACTCTCCTGCTTTGGAAATGGATCTTTCAAAATAGCAGGAGTTGGGGAACCTTTAACGATTTTCACAACCTCTGCCCGATGAGGGCAATCTCTTGTGAAATGATCTTCTTCACAAATTAAACAAGGATAGCGAGGTTTGCGCTTTTCGTCGTTAGATTCCGACTTCTCTTTTTTCTCCTTTGGAGCCTTGTCTACTTTTTATTTCTTCTTTCCTTTCTTCTTACCACCGTTTTTTGATTTAGCCGTAGATAACTCTATAGCGTGAATATCGGCGGTAATTTCAGGAGAAGACTCTCCTGTCGGGGAGTCCGGTAAGGTTATTATTGGAGAAGAATTCTTTGAGGATTTCTTCTTACTTTTAATATTCACCGTACCAATCATGCCATCAGCAGCATGAGACCTCGAAGGAGTAGCAGTGATTTGATTCGACTTAGGAAGATTTGGGATCTTCTCGTGCAACGTACCCGACTGAGTGTAAACTAAGTCAAGGTACTGGGCTTGAGCAATGACTTGCTCCTCAGTAACTACTCCAGCCTTAGCCACATCTTCAGTAATCTTCGGTAATAATGATTTTACAAACCATTCAGCTAAGATTTGGTTCGGGATAAAAACTTTCACTAAATGTCTTCGACGTCTCCATTCATGAATATGATCGGAAATATAAGTGGAGGTCGATTGTTTTAATGAAGTTAATAGCTCCGTGCCGTTATCGTATCTGACCGGCAACTAAAAATGAGTTAGGAACGAGGTAGCTAACTGGCTAAAATTGTAAAAAGAGGCCCGTGGTAACTCAATGTACCACTTGGCCGCGAGACCAATGAGCGTACGCTGGAAAAGACGTAAGCGGATCGAATCATCCGAGATAGAATTTGAAGCACACCAGAGGTGGTAAGTCATCACGTGATTGGACAGATCCTCTCCAGACTTACCTTCGAACTTGGGTATATCACTGGGCAACTTATTTGGCATTGGCGGCTAGAACGGAAGATATTGAATTGGATCGTTCGTTAGGCGTGTCAAGTCGGGTAAATCCAAAGTTGCGATAAACGGTAATTGCCGGTTAGGATCTCTAAAACTTTGGGTCACAAGACCAGTCCCAGGAGGAGGATATCCAGGATAACTTGGAACAGGAATCGCATTCGGGATATTATATCCTCCTGGAAAACCAGGATTAACCGGACCGTACTGGGGTTGTTGAGGTTGTTGATAAGTGTACCCAGGATACGGTTGATACTGGTAAACCGGTTGTTGGACAGCAGGACCGAATTGGTACTGTCCCTGGTACTATTGATAGGTAAATTGAGGTTGACTTGTTACAACAGTACTTAAACCAGGCTGCCCTACAGGCATCTAGACCGTGGTTTGAATCATAGATCCAGACAACGGTAAAGATGTCTGAGGAGTGGTTGCAGAGACAGTAGAAACCGGAGCTGTCGATACTCCAGAAGTAAGTGCGGTAGATGTTGCGGTAGTTGCAGCAGTCGTTTGAGATGGAGTACTAGGTGCAATTGGCGACTGAGTAACTACCGAAGTTACAGAAGTTTGAACATTTGACTGGACAGGTTGCGGTTGCTGGGGTGAACCAAAAACTACAGGTTGTCCAGTTTGAGGTAACAACTGTATACTTGGCTGCAACACATGTTGACCTTGTGATAGATCCCACACTATCATTCCGGGGTATTGACCCATAACGGGTTGAGGATACTGAGATCCATAACCGGATTGAGGATAGGATTGATAACTGAAAGGCACAGTTCCCATACCTTGAACATATGACTGACCTTGAGGTGGTTGATAACCTTGACTCGAGTATTGACCTTGAGGTTGATAACCTTGGTGTAAATACTGATACTGGGGTTGAATTTGACCGTGAGGTTGATAACCTTGAGGTTGATACCCTTGAGGTTGATACCCTTGAGGTAAATATTGATACTGAGGTTGACCCTGGGGTACATATTGAGGCTGGGGTTGACCTTGAGGCATGTATTGTACTATGGGTACATACTGGCCTTGAGGTTGCCCCCCAGACACGATTTGCGTACCTTGAGGTTGCCCCCCAGGCGTTAACTGAGGCTGCCCCCCAGGCGGTAATTGGCCACCTTGAGGTTGAGAAACGGGAACTGAACCTGACATCATGTAAATGTCGCCTATACCCAACGGTTTATTACCATTGTTTCCAGCTAATAACCCATGATCAATGGGTTGAGGAGATGCCCCCGCAAAGGTACCAGAAAGTGACTGATACCCGGCGGGAACAGAAGGACCGCCGTGCAAGAAAGATTCAGGAGATTGAGTGAACACGGATGACTGACCAGACATATTTACAGGAGTATAAATACCTCCAGGTGGAAAAGGAGTACGAGGTGGAGAAAAACCTATCCCTGAGTTGTCTAAATAATTGGTTAACGAAAGGTACCAAGTAGTACTTCTAGGAGGACTGTAAAAGATAGATTCACGCTCCCTTAGATCAATAGTAGGTTGATCTTCAAGGATAGATACGTGTTGTTGGGAAAAGTATCCAATACGGAATGACCCTATCCCACTCTAAGGGTGATAGTACCTTAGCAACAACTGAATGTAAAGCTATTCAAGATTACTTCTTTATGAGATGTAAGAGAGAGGAGAAAGAGATCCACTAACCGTTATCTTCCGCTAATGATTGATCCAATCTTCCCTCTTTGCTACTTGCTCCCAGCTCCTTGCTCTTTCACTGGCCCAGCTACACAAAGATCCTGCAAAAGCACAAGAAAAGGAAACTACAAGAAGCATACATCCATAATTGATTCAAGGATTAGAATAAATCAAATATACAAGTATCAATACACCACAGAGACACATGCATATAGAAGAACCTCAAATGCTTTATTAATGGAAGAAGTAAAGTTCTGAGAGTGTTACAACCATAAGAGGCCCAATCCAGCAACACCTCCCAGCAGAAAGAAATCTCCTCTTCACCTCCTTCAAAGCAATCACCCAATAGTTCTATGCACAAACCAACAGCACCTCCTTACATTCACAAGATTTCAGCCTCCCTAGACCTCATGAGAGAGCTCTATATATAGGAGTTTTGGAGAAAGGATGAGTCAGCTTGAGGCTGGCATGAAGCTGACTAGTGTCCTCTCCCACTTCAGTTATTCTTCAGTTCTTGAGTCCACTTGGAGTTTCTTGCTTCCACTTGGAGATCTAGATCCTCTTACTCATCACAAGGCGAATTCCCTGATCCAAGTGTCATTTTGGAAGCTTCCTGGGCATTTGACACCTTACAGAATGACTGTGCCACTTGGCCAATCTCGCCCAGCGCAGGTAGCCTTCATTAGATTTGACATTCAGCGCAGGTACAGAGTGGAGCAGTTGACATTCAGCGCAGATGCTCAGTGGAGCAGCTGACATGATCCAGAATTAGCTTGTTTTTGAGTGTTTTCAGGTGGAGAACTGATTTTCAGTGCTGTGGTTTGCTGACCTTGTTCCTCTAGGGGTAGGAACAACGTGTTTAGGGACTTTGGATCCCTCAGATTATTGACATTTCATGCTTCATGCTATAAGGCACAAAAATGTCTATAACAGTTGCCCCCTAAAGTATGAGGTCATTTATCGGGTGAAATGCTTTATCAGGAGGATCCGAAGTTCATTCAATCGCTGAGAGGTGCCCTGTAATAAAATACAATACAATACATTATTTTTCATTCTGCTTTCATGATCTAGCTGAGGTGGGCATTCCCATGCTCAGCTTTATAAATTCATTTTGGTTCATAGAACAGACGATCGTCTGATGGTAGACTGATAATTCTCTGCTGAAATTATCATCCTTTGAGTAGGATGATCATCTGCTGCAATGATGTACATATCAAATGTCTTTATATCCTGAATATATATCGCTGCCTGGATGGATGAAACTAGATCCGGGGTCTTCAAACTCGTTCGATCTTCACTCTAAGTACAAGTCGATCCATGTGAGAATTGCGCTGAAGTCGAACATGGGAAGACATCGCTTGATTACCGGTCAATAATGTAAACCGTTAACAAGCGCGAGAGGAATCACCAATAATGACAATGACCCTCAAGGTACTGCAGTACAACTCACGTGGTGTGAATAAAGGACTTGGCGTCGAACACCACGCAAAATCTTCTGGTCGAAGGTCATTGATGTATACATGTCGCCGGAAGTGAGAAACTTGCCATTGAGGCATGCAAGCTTCAAAGTACTGGGGGGTTTGTTCCTAGATCAACTTCTTGGATAATGAGCTGAAGTCGACAAGAAGCGATCCGTCAAAGGAGGGCCTTAATGAATCCCACATCAGTGACACGGAACGGAGCTAATGATTTTAGTGGAGGTGAAAACAATCTGTGAGATATGATTCAGGGTGGCGATCATGGGTGGATGAAGGATAATGTATGGCAGTGGATGGGACACGGTTGACTCTTTCTTAACACATCTCTTGAACATATAACGACACTGATGTGATGGATCGGTAGCATTACCCCAAATGTGGATGGTTTGGCGAGGACCATGGTGATGAGACCGGTGAATGAAACAACCCAACCCGATGTGATACGGAGGACAAAGTGTCATGTTCAAGAGCGACTTGCTACCATTAAAGCTTTGAGGTTCTCCCAATTTTTCCCCAGTCATTTCTGACCAGTACCTCTTTATTTTTGTCAAGCTTGAGGAGGATAACATATGCTTGTTCTATAACTTGCCCTTCGGGCAAGCCCATCGCTATGTTTTAACGAGCCTAGCGATAGGGAAACTCGTTCTCGTCTAAAGACAAGTTTGTCGCTATTTAATCATTTTAACGAGTCTAACGACAAGGAAAACTCGGTCCTTTTCATTTTTAGAGAGTCTGAAAAGGTACAGAAAGTTAACTCCAAAATTCCTTTTTCGTCATTTAATCCCTTAAGTCTGAAAAAGTATAAAACAATACAGAAGGGATGAGTTTTCGATGACTTTAACGAGCCGAATAAAACAAGCGCTCGACCTTTTTGTGCAATAATCCCTCAGGTCCAAAAAGATTAAAATCTAGAGGATGGATAGCTCTTCCGGTCATTTTAATGAGCTGGAAGGCCAAACTTGGCAAACTTTTCATATTTTACGAGTCACGAGAAAAGAGCTCAAAGAAGACTCGTCTTTTGAGGAACGAGTGATAAACAGGGATAGCAGCAGATTCCAGGTACAGGTTGGAATTTTCCAATCACGGCAGTGTCACAAGGATGGCTAAGTGAAATCACTCTTCGCAGCTGTTCCTCAAAATGGGTAAACAATCATATGGGGGTGAACGATCGGCCAAATGGAATGGAGGTGGTGGGTGCAAACACGACCAAGGCTTTTATGGCTAATAAATTTACGATCACAATGGTTATTTACCGAAATAGGTTCATTTTTTAATGAGCTTAAACTCTGGGGGGAACTTTTGCTCACGCTTTTCTATTTTTTAACGAGCATAAATTCCACGGTAAAACTGCTCGATCTTATGTTTATTTTTTAACGAGCATGAACTATGTGCTAAAACTGCTCGGATCTCGCTTTTCTATTTTTTAACGAGCATAGATTCCGCGGTAAAACTGCTCGATATACCAGTCATAAGATAAGAAATGTCTCCTGCAAGATTCCAATTTTTATAGAGCTTGCACCTCACATAAGCTATGCTCCTTCTCATCCTTTCTTTATGCAAGTTCGGAAACGGCTAATCCCAAAAATAGATAAATAACCACTCCTAGCTTGCACTCCAAAAGGTTTGCATGCCCCCAGGTATAATGTACAATTTCAAGGCTGCCCCTACTTATCCGATAAAACATTTGTTTTAAAGGGTGAGGCTTGCCTCTTCCTGGTTACCCAAAGATTGTCTTGTTAACACCATCAAACGAAAACACTTCCTCGGCACTGTCTACCGAAATAGACAATGGTGAATGACCTTTGTCAGACAAGTAACCTTATCAAAAGAATCCTGTTCTAGAACAACCCCTCTTCCTTCCACGGACGGGGTACGGACTAGTCATATTCCTTCGCGGAAATTCTACTTTATACCCAAGGTTTCCTCTGCCCGAAGCTGACCGGGATGCATGCCCCCTGTGTTCCAGTCCCATCTTTCCGAATCACTCGCACTCATCGAGAAGGAGGACTGGGGGGGGAGACATTTCTTGGGTGAATAGACCATTCAGGGTTGGTATTTGACTATTTGCGATGCGTGATCCTGGAAATGAAAGTTGGTCTACGAGCTTGACCATTCTTCCTTCGTGTGGAAAACACCTTACTTTAAAGAGTGAGGAGACTATAGCTCCCATGCAATATATATAGTCTCGTCCGAGGAGTAGGTTATAATCCAAGGGTCCTTGAACGACCATCACGTTCATTTGAACGGTCTTCCCTTTCAATGTAACAGGCACATTGGGGAGGATCCCTAATGGTCGACTGGTTCCTTTATCAAAACTCGAGAGATTTCTCATCTCAGGCAAAAGCGCCGGGGAACCCAGTTCTTTCCAAGCAATAGAGGAAAGGATACTCACAGATGCCCCTTCATCAATGATAGTTCCAGCCATTACCATTCTGTAGATTTGGACTATGATTCTGAATGGTATACTGGCTGGTAACCGGGGTCTGCCTAGTTGGTTCCAATCAAAGGACACAACCAGGTTGCTTGGTGGTGGGACTGAATACACGGCTGGATACGATCCTGACGATGTTCCTTCCTGCGATAAAGGAATGGGCGCATTGCCCTGATGCTCATCAGAATCTGTGTTGATGAAAAGAATCTGGACGGTGTCATCCTTATTCTCTTCAGTGAGGGTGTCATTTGAAGATGAATCTTCAATGACGGTGTCATTTGAATATGAAACCTCTGAAGGCAGAACCGGGTCAACTGCCGTATCGACCTTTAGACTTTCGTCTGGTCTGGATTTAGTAGGTTCATTTTCAATGACTGACGCTTCAGCTGACCACTTGAGCGGGCCAGCTGTATTTTCAACCAACGAAGGACTTGGCACAAGTTTTTTGTATCCAGGAGGAAGTCTCAACGGTGAAACCGGACGATCTTCCAAAACTCTCTTCGCTTCGTCTAAGAAGGGACAACGGTGGATGCCGTGATTGCCTTTACACAGTTTGCAGGGGGATCTTATTCCCCCTCCTTGTCTTGAACCTTCACTTTCGCTGGTTGACGGTAAGCATTCAACATGGATATCAGAGGTTGATGCTCCCGAATTGTGCAACCGAGGGGACCAGTCCCTTAGTATCCGGGGAATACAGGGACAATCTCTATGGAAGTGGTCTCCTTTACATATGACACATGGCGATTTAGGCCCGGTCTGTGCTGTGTGTGGATTTTTGTTAGATGTCTTTTTCTTGCCCCCAGTCGCCTTAGGCTCCTTCTTCTTCTTCTCCTTCTTCTTCATGGGAGCTTGGCTTTTTCCGGCTCTACCTTGCGAAGATGAAGGATTAGAGGAAGAGTTATAGGAAGTGGAAGGCTGGTGGGCAGCTCTAGACTCATCTAACTGTTGACTCGACTGTTCAGGAAACATGGTGGTCTGAACTACATTGGTTGAGAATAGCCAAATAGGCAGGCCAATTGTCAGTCCTGGAAGCGACAATGTGGCCATGTGGGGCGCACCAATTTCTCCCCAAGAGGAGAATGGACTAGGATTTCCATCATGTGGAATTCCTTGGCTGGGGCGTTCCATGTTCTCAACCTACAGATCAACGTGGGAATAGGAGGTGATTATGTTCCGTTTAAAATAAATTTTATAACGACGCTTTAGACACAACTTGCTTTTTCACTTTTTAATAGTCGAGAAAAAGCTAAAGATGACTCTAGTCTCCTTCGATGTTTTAACGAGCCCGAAGTGACAAATGCTCGGCTGGACTTTTTCAGTTATAGAGTTTGAAAAAGGCCAAAAGAAACTGCTCTGGAGTTCTAAGCAGAGGGTGTGCCAAACTTTTCGCAAAACCACAGAATACGTTTTACGGTACAAGTGGTCGATCTTCGTGAATGCTGTGTTCACTGCATTGCGATCAGTAGGGCGGCCGACACGGTTTCCTATGGATAAAGGCTTTATTCCTATAGGGGTCTCCCAATATATACGTGACGGTACGTGGGAGCACAAGTCTGTATTGATACTTATCGCTTCACCGTGGAGGAATCACCCAACCACTCAACGCTAAGATATCACGTTTAACGATGCCGGAACACGTCTCTAACTTAGACCTCTATGTGTTTGCATTATGTTTCAATGCGTTGTTATGTAAATTCAATTTATTTTAAGGTTGATCTTGTTTAGCAGTTTGCCTTTATGGATCACCACGAGATGTATGATAACACTCCTAAATGCAGTCTAAGATGATAAGCAAGCTTTTCAATCTTTCAACTTTGAAAATCTTAACTACTGAGGGAAAAGAAAGATAACATCTTTTCACACAGATCATAGAGCACACACTAATGCATTCTTTCCTAAATCAACATGCAAACTGTCATAATGCACATGAACAATGCAAGTATTTCTTTTCTCTTTCTTAATGTTTATGCGACACAAAAAGAAAGCTGTTGTATAACTTTGAATTCAATTTCAAGTGAAAGCAAACAAGCTTGTCCAAAATCAAAGACACCTTAAGATTTACGTGTTTCGACACTAGAAATATATAAACTCAAACCATATGACGAAAGCAAAAGCTCAATCAGCTATGAATAACAAACAAACTAACTCTTAAGATCAGAATGACACATTATCACAGGTCTAGATCTAAGAGGCCACAGCAAGACTAGTTCACTTTCGTTATGGGAAACTGTAAATGATGCAAGAAATACA
Source organism: Pinus tabuliformis (assembly GCA_031772625.1). Classification (NCBI taxonomy): domain Eukaryota; kingdom Viridiplantae; phylum Streptophyta; class Pinopsida; order Pinales; family Pinaceae; genus Pinus; species Pinus tabuliformis. The sequence goes on along the minus strand of CM062815.1, from coordinate 640,112,604 downwards.
CAAAGAACAAACAAAGTTTCTTTATACAACCAAGGCGGAATAGTGGTAAGGAAAGTTGGTTTCAGATATGCACATTGACTGGTAACAGGCAACAAAAACAAGAGTGAAAACAGGGCAAGAAACAGTAGGAAACCCCAGTAGCACTAGGCAAGACTGGTCCAGCGCAGGTGGTACACAGGTAGTTTGACCTTCAGCGCAGGTAGCCCCTTCGGGAACTATGCTAAAATGCAGACAGCCTTCACACAGCCTGCACTGAAGAACGAAACTTTCGTTTCTCTTGGTTTCCGGGTCACAGATTGCTCAAAAATTCACAGTTTTTGGCCAAATCAGAAGCTATCAGTCAAGGACACACTAAGGGATGACAAGGAGGATGAAAAGCTATCACTAAGAGCTTATTAGAGTCCTTGTGGATCAGCTCTTCAAATCATAAACTTGCCTAGAAACTGAGCTAGAGTAGCTGCCCTCTACTTTGCATTTGAAAGATTCAAATACAGTTCGATTCGGTACTCCCTTTGTTTATGAAATGAATAGCAAAAAACACAAACAACCAACAAGATACGATCCCCAGTGGAGTTGCCAATTTGTTGTTGGGAAAAGTATCCAATACGGAATGACCCTATCCCACTCTAAGGGTGATAGTACCTCAGCAACAACCGAATGTAAAGCTATTCAAGATTACTTCTTTATGAGATGTAAGAGAGAGGAGAAAGAGATCCACTAACCGTTATCTTCCGCTAATGATTGATCCAATCTTCCCTCTTTGCTACTTGCTCCCAGCTCCTTGCTCTTTCACTGGCCCAGCTACACAAAGATCCTGCAAAAGCACAAGAAAAGGAAACTACAAGAAGCATACATCCATAATTGATTCAAGGATTAGAATAAATCAAATATACAAGCATCAATACGCCACAGAGACACATGCATATAGAAGAACCTCAAATGCTTTATTAATGGAAGAAGTAAAGTTTTGAGAGTGTTACAACCATAAGAGGCCCAATCCAGCAACACCTCCCAGCAGAAAGAAATCTCCTCTTCACCTCCTTCAAAGCAATCACCCAATAGTTCTATGCACAAACCAACAGCACCTCCTTACATTCACAAGATTCCAGCCTCCCTAGACCTCATGAGAGAGCTCTATATATAGGAGTTTTGGAGAAAGGATGAGTCAGCTTGAGGCTGGCATGAAGCTGACTAGTGTCCTCTCCCACTTCAGTTATTCTTCAGTTCTTGAGTCCACTTGGAGTTTCTTGCTTCCACTTGGAGATCTAGATCCTCTTACTCATCACAAGGCGAATTCCCTGATCCAAGTGTCATTTTGGAAGCTTCCTGGGCATTTGACACCTTGCAGAATTACTGTGCCACTTGGCCAATCTCGCCCAACGCAAGTAGCCTTCATTAGATTTGACATTCAGCGCAGGTACATAGTGGAGCAGTTGACATTCAGCGCAGATGCTCAATGGAGCAGCTAACATGATCTAGAATTAGCTTGTTTTTGAGTGTTTTCAGGTGGAGAACTAATTTTCAGTGCTGTGGTTTGCTGACCTTGTTCCTCTAGGGGTAGGAACAACGTGTTTAGGGACTTTGGATCCCTCAGATTATTGAAATTTCATGCTTCATGCTGTAAGGCACAAAAATGTCTATAACAATACGCCTAATTCTTCCTCTGGAGCAAGTTCTTCAATAGCTATCAAACCAGTAGGAAGATTTTCGGTGATGACTCTTTCTACCCTAGGTGAATCTGGTACACTAGAAGTTGGAGTAACAGGTTCAGATACTTCAGGTTCTTCGCCTATATCACTAGTAGATGAAAAACTACCAGTAAGCTCGGAAACTGCAACTGCTTCAGGATTATAACCTGTTTCTAGACTTTGGTAATCCTGATGGACTACCAACGAAGACTCTCCTTCTTCAGGTGAACCTACTCTACTGCCACTAGGAGGAGTTACAAGGACTTTCAAACCTTCGTAATGACTCGGGATGTCTTGAGGAGGTTCACCCCGAAGTCTACGGGATTTCCTCAACAATTCGGCCACAGCAACAACCTCTGGAGACTTGCCCCGAAGTCGACGGGACTGTCTCGGTAATTCCGCCATAGTTAAAAACTTTTAACTACTGCACACGCAAACAAAGTGAAATCTCAAAGCAAACCACCTAAAGTCTTTAAAGAACCAAGCAAATTTGAGTCACACGCCTAAAGAATCTAGGGCGTCAAACCAAGCACAAACAGTAGCCTTCCAGACCGAAAACGCTAGTTGGAGATGAAACCCAACATCGCCGGATTCAGTACAGAAGTGGCGGGTGGAACAGTTACCCCGGCAACCTGCTTAATGAATAGACCGGCACAAGTTCCTCCACTTTAACCGTCTCGAGTGAAGTGAACCCCCCGGAAAATCCAAGTGAGTCTAGCCGACATTTGCTCCAGGTACAGTGGGATCTTCCCTCCACCGTCACCTCGGTAGAATCCTAAAGATAATGGTCACTAAGGTTACCAACCGCAACAAATGCACCTGGGGGAATAGTCTACACTCCGATAGCACGCAAGGGCAGAGTATCAAGCTCAATCCCCTTGCCGGCTCCTTGACAATAATCCAAGGTTTACCGACAAGTGACCCCTGGCTCCTCGACAATGGTTAATCCGAGGTTTACCGTTTGTAATACGTGCGTGTCTGGCGTCGTTCCCAATGAGGGAGGATTGATCCCCTGACTGGTTCGGACACGAGCTCGTGCTTCTCCTTTAAGAGGAGCTTTCCCAGAGTACAAATGAAACAATTGGATTCATTCTATCACAAGATAAGTTACTTGTTTGGTTTTGTTGTCTTGGAGAGTCAATTACTCTCCTACTCCAAGACACTAGCCTGATCTAAATTGGTGTTTCAGAGCCCTAGTAAATAAAAGTTACTAAGTTGATTTTATTTTAAGCGTTAATTTTATGGTTTTTCTTAAAGACAAAAGGTAGTGGAGATGAAACTGGTGGTGTGTAGACTCGACTTGCAACCACTACAAAGATGCACCTAAGACGATTTACACTACTTTTCTTTTTCAATGAATCTCCTAACTAAGAGAGTTGGAAAATGCAAATTTTATAGAAATCAACTTTCTTAGTAAAGACAATCAAAGAAACAATTCTCTTTATCTTTTCAAAACATATAACTCATGACCACTAATTACTCTACGAAATTTCCTTTTTCTCCCAAAAGTCTACAAATGCTACCAAAGCAAACTTTTTCCAAAAGAATTTTTGTGTTTTTTCTATATTAATAAAGCATGTAAAAACTATTTATCAAATGAAATTTAACAAATCTAAGACAATCAAATCAAATTCACTCAAAAGCAAATCAAAAGTAAATTTACCTAAAAGCAAAAAATAATGAGGACAAAAGCCTACTAGGATAATTCCCGGATGTTTTACTCAGTCAAAATGCAACTAAGGATCAGTTCATGCAGAATCATAAACTAATCAAAAAACAAAATCGAAATCTTTTTGTTCTTTTTTCTCAAGAATGAAATTCAAGGTTTTCACAAACAAACTTTTCGAGATTCGCAAAGAGAAGACACAAAGGTAGGTCTCTCATAAGGGTGACTTCTATGACAGGCCCGACTCCTAAGAGGACTGAACAAAACCAAGGAGATCCAAAGTTTGACAACCTATAACACCAAAGTCACTACAGGACTAGTTAAAAATCAAACCCTAAGGCAAAATCCCTATGAATTCCACCAAAACCCTCGACACTAACGGGACAAGTTCAGGTGAAGATATCTAACAGTAAACTAATGGATCTGGGTAGTAAAAACAAAGTAAAAACAAAATCTAAAGAGCAAAAAGAGGAAAAATGAAATTTTCTCAAATTTGACAGGGGTACGCAGGTTATCTGTTGACACAGGCGCGGGTACGCCCTGTGCACAAAGACGCAGTGCGTACAAGTACACATTGTGTCAAACTCAGAGACTGCGTACTTCTGGCAAAGCTAAGAAAAATAAAAATCTAAATTGACTCTAAGCTAGCCCACCCAAATACACAGTTAGATAGCCAAAAATCAGAAAACAAGCGGTTTTTCTCAGACCAAAATATCAAATCAAAAAGAACTCAAACACATTCATGGATTCCCTAGTGGAGTCGCCATTTTGTCATGTGGAAAGAGTCGTTAGTGCGGACACAACCGACCTCCCTAGAAGCCTAAGACTTTCTAGTGACAAACATGACAAATAAGAGCAATCCTTCTCTAAATATGCTTTTACAATATGAGAAATCAAGTGTTTAGATCCTACCTGTAACCCAACGCTGTTGTAGTAGTCCAGCTTCATTGATCCGGATGAGCTCCTCCTTCCCTTCGAAACCTGCATTCACTAACAATCAAACGATTAAATAGCACCTGAATATCACATAAAATAAAACATATTTAACATATAGACCAAGGAGTATATGAAACAACTCATAAATAACAAATTGTTGAGAACAATGGACTAATTTGTATTAAAAGGTAATAAAAGGAACCATTACAACTTGAGCCTTGGTGTTGTGCAAGTCCCTCCCAGGGTCCACAAGAGTTATCCTTTACTCTGATCAGCTCACCCACTTCCAAATAGAACAAGCAAAGATGGTAATCTCTCCTCACAAGCTTCTACAAGGAAGTCCTAATTCCAGCAGCATCTACCCTTAGGAATGTTCAGCTTTCAACCTCTCCTCCCTTTGGCCCAATGCCTGTATTTATAGTGCTCTAGAGGAAGTTATTCAGGTCCACCATCAATGGGATAAGCCCCTCTTTGGATGGGATAGCTCCCCTCTTGATGGGATAAGTTCCTCTTTGGTAGGGATACATGAACCATCTGGAGGCGCTTCATACACGTTAAACAAGCTTCTAGAAGGCTCTAGAAATGACCACAAGTAACTTTCTTAAGATGAAACTTGTGCCTTTTGACCTTTACAGGAGTACGCACCCACCCCTTTACATACAGAGCGTACAAGTACGCAGGTATTATGAACTTGGGTTGCGTACACGCAGGTAAGGCTAAGAGAAACTGCGTACCAGAGATAATTGACTTTAAATGACTTTTCTCTTCTTTCTTGAAGTTTGACATGAAGGGCAGAGGCATGAGACTTGCCAAGGAGGATAGTATGACAGTGGATGGAGCCATACTAACTGCAAATAGTCATGGTGACATTTTTTAGTGTAACAGCATGCCTTCAAACACAATATTGTCTGGGAGAAGCAGGGTCTGGAGCGAGCTCTTGGTCTCATCTAGGTCCTTGGGCACTTTCGCCTTCCCTTTTCGCAGGGGGACATAAGCGGGCAATTTTTTTGCATGATGCATAGGCTAAGTGTCCTCCTCCATGCATTCATCCTCTTCCTCCGTGATGATAAGATCCCCTAGATCTTCTTCTTCGTCATCCGTTTCTATAGTGGCAGCTTTCCCCTTCTCCTCCATTGATAGTTTGGTGCGTAGTAGGTTCCGCGGGGACACACGTACAGGGACCATTGCTTGTTTTTCCTTCTTGGGTCTTGGCATGCGTGGTGATTTCAGGATTTCTACCACAATCCTGGTGCCTTCTAGAACATACCCATAGTCAGGGCCTGTGCGGCCTCCTCAGTGGCCATTTTTGCTATGTCCATAACATCCTGAGCAGTCACCATCATACTCGTCCAGAAATCTAGCACTCATGAACTCAAGGACTTAATGAATGCTCGGCACACAACACTCAGGGCTCTACTCAATCGCTCAATTCGCAAATGACCAAGTGTTGTTTATTCGGTAGTCATTTTTATTTTATAGCGTTTTTTGAATTCAAATTGGACCGTTCCCCCCAATTCTGGTTCATTAATGTTTTCTTGGCGATAGATTTTCCCAAATCTTACCCATAAATCGTGTCTTAAATGCCTTGTCGCCCGCTCCATTTGGCCTCAAGTCAAGCATCCCATCATGAATAGTGACTTCAATGGTCACTTTCTGACCAACCTGTGTGGTAGCTCAGCCCCTCATGTGTGGTCGTAGACCTTGTGACCTTTTGTTCCTATGCACAGCTCCAACCTCGCGCAGCTTTCGGGCAGAGTAGTTTATAGTCCTGCACTTCCTTTCAACTGCTTGGAGCACTAAGAGTGTACTTCCTTCAGCTAGTCAAGTGGCCACACTACCTGTGTAAAGTTCCATCCTGTCCTCCATCATGGTTCCTGGAGAATCCCCACCTTTTTTTGTTATGGTCGGCATCACGCACTTCACCATTTGCAATGCGCTACCCTGGTCACTATACTTAGCAGCATGCAGTCTAAGCCAAGGCATCAGGATAATCAGTTCACAGAGATAGTGCTCAAACTTGTCAGTATGATTGATGCACCGTGCCTTTCCATCCTAATCTTTTTGCTGAGAAAATATTCCTTTATCTTGTCCTCCAGCTTCTTGACTTCTGCGTCCACCGGAGTGCTTTTCCTCCTTAATTGTACCCTTTCTTCTTCAAGTTCTTGGAGTCTAAGGTTTCCCTGTTGGATTTCTACTTCCAAGGTTGCACGAACTGTTGTCCATACCAATGGTGGATTAGGATTTTCAAGTACTAGAGGGCTTATAGTGTTCATCTCATATTCCAGCCTTGGCGGTGCTTGCGTAGTTAGGTTCCTACACATGGTCCTATACGCCCATAGAACAGCTGGTATGCGCAAGTCCCAGTTGGTCCATTTTTCATTATGGAACTTATCCAGTACTTTGCACACTTTTTCAAAGGCTTCCACATAGATAACCTTCTACGCATGTGGTCTTACTATACCTCTTGGTCCCAAACGGAGGGGTCATTCGCGTCATTATCTTGCCCACTCCTACTTATCGATCATGTTTCCTACTATGCAGATGGTGTGCCTTTGTGCAGGTTGCACACCATATGCCTTTATCCATCTAGGAAGGTGGGTGCATGGGCTGTTCTATCCATCATACTTGTCTTTTAACCTCATCCGAGGCTTCCCAAATCATAGGCACATCATCCTTCTGCATTCACGCCAGTCCTCAAAATTCTGCTGGTGCATACCCTACCACCTTGCGGGCGTAGCGCACACTACCCATTTCAGAGCGTCAAAACATTATTGTTCCAGCACTTTTTTCAAACTTGTTCAGGAACTCCTCCACCTTTCTTAACCCGTCATAAGTAGGCAGGTCTCTTGTCTCCATTTCTATGCAATGCAGTGACCTTATCATCATGTTACAGTTGAGCGTGATTACCTCATTTAACTGGTTCTAACATCGTTCTATCTCTTCATCAAAATCTGATGTGCAGGAACTTCCGCACTCCCAAGAGATTCAACCATCCATAGTGGGATTTACCCAATATTGATCCCGTGCGTTTATCTTGTAGATGCAGTCTAGATCGTCATCTTGTCTTTGTCACGCACTGGTTCTGTGTAGTGCGATCCTTCTGCAGGGTCTAAAGGTACCACTACGCGTAGTGACTTTTTCTCAAAAATCATCTTGTGCTTCTTTATATTTATCAATCCATTCATGTCAATGACCCAATCTATTCCCAGTAATGCGGGATAGGGATTTTTGTCATCAACGATCTCTATCACTTCAAGATCTGCTAGCTCGCTCACTCCTTCGATGCCTACTGTAATTCCCTGCAATATTCTTATAGGTAGGATCTTTTGCTGGTTCACCATTCACAGTTGGATAGGAGACCATTGCAGCGTAGGCCTGCCCATGTGCTCCCTGATTTGCACGGTCAATCTCATCTCCCTTCCTGTTCACGTCGTGTGCTTCCCGAGCTTCCAGACTACGTGGGTTTTCTCCTAGCGCAGTCCCAGCACATCTAGTTATGAGTCCTTGCAGCCCCTTCACAGCCTTGCTATCACGTAGCAGCTTCATGCATGTGTCTAAGAAGGTAGTGAGCATCTATGGGTCGATTTCTAGTTCCAGTCTGTCTTTATTTCCTGAGCTGGAGGCATCCACGAAGCTCCTCTTAGCTTCCATGAATGTCTCTTTAGTGCACTCTAGATTAAATTCAGGTTCCTTTGTTGGAGCCTTGTGAACCTAGGTACTTTCTTCGGGATACTTTCCATTGTCATCCCTCATCGTAATATCACTTCGGAGCACGATATTTACATTATGTTCTTCATCACGCGGCTCAGATCTCATCATTTTCAAGTTCTGACTTGGGGGAGGTTAGAGTGCTCCTTTATCGCGCAGCCTCGCTATTAGTTTTGGACAGTCCTCTGTCTCATGATCGAACAATGTACAATACAAGCACGATGGTCACGTTAGATTCGTACATTCACGGGCATAATTTCCTGTCCCTCCACAATTGTAACATATCAGTTGGTCGCGACCTCTTCCTGGTCCCATTCCTCCTCGCCCTTGTCCGCACCCCTGAAATCTGATGTGCGCCATTCCTGTGTTTTGATCAAGGACTCGTGTTTCAGCCTGAACTCTGTAGATAGGAGTCTGATCCATCATCAATTCATAACTTCTACAGATGCGCTCATCATGGCCTACTAACCTATAGAAATTGTAGAACAACTGCTGGGAATTCTTCATATACTTTTGTAATAGATGGCAGTTATCTGTAGCATGCTTCCCTCCTATCTGACAAATCACGCACCACAATGCAGGTGCGGCACTTGGTCCTACTTGTGTCTCCAGTCTCAATGGCATTGGTCCTCCTCCCACAAGGTAATTTGCTAACATCAGGCAGTGGTCCTTTTCGTGCCCCTGGCCCTTGCATTTTACGCATCATACCTCATTGCGCACTTCTGGACAAGCTGTCCTGTCTTGTTTCAAACTCTGCATCTCAAGGTACAAGTTTTTCAGCGATGCATGAATCTATTGGACTCCTAGGTTTGGTCTTGTATCGGAGTCTCATGCAATCTCATTATGAACTCCAAAGATTTAGCTTTAGTTGTTAGCCTTTATTGCGACAATGCATTTCGTAAATGCGGTGTTAATGATGCTACAAACCATTCACGATGTTGTCCATCTATTAGTGTCATGTTTGCCTAGCGAATTGTGCACTTCAATCTTTGATCCGACTCCCATGGGGTTTTTCCTGGTAGCATTGTGATTTCCTTGAATCCAATGATCTATTGTGCCTCCGAATTTGGTCTGCTAAATTCCTTGTTTAGCGTAGCTTGGATATCCATTATCCCCACATTCGGATTGTCATTGGAATGCTTAATGTACTAGGTCAGTGTGTGATGTTGTAGAGTGCTAACCAATGTTTCCTTCTTTATATTTTCATCTGTGACACCCTGTGCTTCCCATACAGCTTTTACCATGAACCAAAATTGGTCTGGATCTTCATTCCCTACTCCCTTGAACACTGGTAGCTTTATCACGTTGGCCATACTGCTTCATGATGGTGGCAGAGGTGGTATGGGTGAATTCGAGGGTGAAGGTGGTGAAACTAGTGGTGGTGTGGGTGGGGGTGGTATGCACGGACTCGTCTGCTTTATCATATTGATCACACTTCTTGGTGAAACTTCGCGAGTTTTTTTTCGCCTCCACGTGGAGGTGAAATGAAGGGGCTATTTTCTAGTTATGTGCTACCTTCATTTCTATAGATCCTCCCACTTTGCATAACCCTAAACATCAATATATTCACATAACCCACTTTTCACACAATATCATTTTAATCCAGGTGTTCAAATATTTAATGTACTTACCTCGCGGTCCCTTGAGGAAGCATCGTTCTGCCTCGCTATAGCTGACTGAAGTATCTACCATGAATTTGGTGATGAATCCTTTGATGATTTGATGCATCCAGTGACTAACAACGTGCGCGATCCTATCTTCCGATGCTTCCAGTCTGTGTACCAACTCTGGAGTCCACATAATAGGTTTGTCGAGTTTACACCTTCCTTGGCTATCTGCTAGCTTTGCAATCCACTCATACAACTCAGTGGGGAAGGATGCAAAGAAAATTCCATGGATCTCCATATACAAGTAGCAATATAGCCACTCTTCCTTTGATAATCATGGATTCCTATTTTCCTGTGCCGCGAACTCGTGAATCTTTCTGTCCAACCACTCATCAATTCCTTTCTTTGTCGGATTCTAGTGGTATGACATCTGACATCTTTATGTAGATCCTGGTCTTGACAACGTAACCATTTGTTGGCTTGTTGGGGCCTGACCTAGGTTTAGAGTTAATTAGCCAAACAAATCCCGATACTACTAGCCCTTTCAGTGACAGTTTGCGGAGCGCAGACTGAGGTCTCACTCGAAGTAGTATGGGAGGGTGCTAAAACTAGGTTTCCACACCTTGGAGATGTCTGATAAGTTTGACTAGTCCGCGGTTTCTCCCTGTGCACACCTTCCCATTCCTCGCGACCTGATACATTGCCTTCACATAGCCCTATCCAGGGGTTATGCTGCATTTTTCACTATTACCCAAGACCTTGCTTATATTCTAGTGTTAGTTAATTATCTTTGTCTACTTGAGTGATTTGATTTATACTTAACAACATATAACATTCATAGAGGTGTGTGCAGTAAATAAACAATATATTTTCAAGTTATAACAATCATGTATTAACCGAAGAACATATACATAGAATTATAACCAAACTTCTCTTTATTGATTCTTTCCACGTTTACAGACTCGACTCACCCTGTGCACTCAGTTGCAGACTACTAGGCCTCTACACACTCAGCTGCAGATCCTTCTCCTACCCTACGACCCAAAGACACTTCACACTACGACTCAATCACTTAGACTTCTCATGCTTATCCTTTTTCTCCTTATCTTTCTCTATTCTTTACACTTAGAGCCTCACTCTATTTATACAATCCCATGGTTTGCGGACCATGGGTAGGTCTATCCAGCCAACATTACATTACAAAACTAGGATAGACAACCCTATGACTCTATCATACTTCCACACCCTGCACCCACAATTCGTGGAGCTTTACAACAAAATTCGGTCACAACTTGGGCTTTGAGCCCTAAAACATGCCTTGTGGGATTCCATGCCCAACAGCGGAGCACATGCAGAAGGAAAGTTTCACCAATGGATGAAAAAATAACGCATGCAAAGGGATGTGCGATGAATGGATGATCATGAAAAGATGTGTTCGTGGACGGACGAATGAGAAAACATGCAAGATGTGCTCAGGGACGGACGAACGGATGAGCATACAACTTTCGCGAACAAATGAGCCTGTCAAGAATTCCAACATACAAGAAAAGAGCAATGTTCAAAAGCAACATCAAGCGATCCAATGACCATCGAAGACTCCACACACTTTTCCATGTGGAGGCGAAGCTGTGACACACCATGAAGACATTTATCAGCTAGCAACACTGCAACTCAACATGAATGTCATCAATAGCATGAATGTACCAGCACTGTCATGTCAAGTTGTCTCATGAGTCATGTCTTCCACATATCTACTATGGGCCATACTATCTATCAATGTCATGTAAAGTGGAAGTCCAAGAGACCCACTTGTTGTACAAAGAGTCATATAAAGTTGAAAAGTCATGAGGGTAGTCGACTAGCCACAAGGGTTAGTTTCACCCTAAGCTATAAATACCCCCTCATTTGTACATGCAAGGGACTTTTTCACCTTAGCTCCTCCCACATAGCCAACAATGTCTGTAATATTTTCTTTGAGGAGGAATTAGTGGCTCCAATGCCCCTTGTTGGAGAGGTAAATCCCCTCTACGAATAGAGGCGATCCCTACTAGCCCAGAATGGGTCTAGCAACAATCAATCAATGCTACTGTGCAAGTTCCTAATTGCAATTAAAAGAGAGGCAATGAACACCTACTTGGATTCCAACACTATTTTTTGATGAAGAGATGCTGCTCTCGCTCCTTCGCTCTGGCCGGTCACGATCCTCCACGATCTCCGTGAAAAGATACCTGCACACACGAAGAGAAAGACAAACACAAGCGTGAAAATCTAATAAAAGAAATTATACATCAGTCAGAAAGGATGTAATTCACATTAACCATTACAAAGACAAATGAGAATGGAACCATAACAGTAGTCATCTATTATTAAATCAATAACATAGAAAGGTACAACCAAAGTTCTGACGCTGAGTCCTTCTCTAGAGGGTCCAACCAGCAAGTCTCTTAAGCATTCACCCTTGGAGGTAGATTCTCCCAACACAAAAGCTCTCTCTCACACAAGCAATACTCACAACCTTCCTTAAGCTTCCTCTAGCAAAACCACACTTGTCACACCAACTACCTACTAGCAGCAGCAATCCAAGCACTATGAATTCCACACTATCCAAACTAGCTGCTCATGGTAATGGTGGAGGTTTAAATAGGAGAAGGAGTCTCGTTGAATGGTGGGAGGACAAGCTTATCTTCAAGGAAGGTGGTTCCAAATGACGAACAGACATGCCATAGAAGGGAGGGTGATACTCACAAGGCCAACAACCAAGTCTGGAACCATCTGGAAGGCTGGCTGTTGGAACAAATTCGCCCAAACTGGATCAGCGCGGGTGTAACACTGAACTGGAGCGCTGACAGCGCATCATAATAACAGAGCAGGTTGTGTCAGCGCGGCTCAATACTTTTATAGGATGCGCTGGCTCATGAAATTCGACCAGCGCGGAAAACCCGTGTGCTTCCGCGCTGGCAGCGCATCAGTTACACTATCAGCCGCCTGTCAGCGCGGTTATTTTAATAACAGACGCGCTGATGCAATAAAATTTGGCAAAGTGGGTCATTTGGCCAGTTTAGAGAGCATGAGCATGGTGCATTTGATTTCATGAGACAGTAGGGAGACTGACAGGGAGACAGTGACAAATTACTGCATAACAGATGCCCCCTAAAGCATGAAGCCCGAGAGAGTGGGAGGGGTGAAATGCTTTACAAAACTGCTGAACTAGAACACCACCAGGAAGGAACTGCATGTATGTACAACTGATATCTCGATTACATGTAGTCTAGGCATGGGCGCAGCCATCCAAAAGACATATGAAAAAGGTCTGTGGTATGGACGCAGCCACCCAGCTGAAGAGACCATAAAGATAAGAGGGTATGGTCACAACCATCCCAAAGACTCAGTTATGGGCGCAGCCATCCATCAATGAGTCATGTAATAACAATCCACAAAATCACATCCTGGTTCACAATAGAAAAAAACCAGGGTCTTGCGCTCCATCCCAACCCGAACAAAGTACAAGTTCAAGCATGTGAATACATGAGTTGAAGCCGAACATGCATGAACATCGTCTGATTACCAGTCAATGATGAAAACTGTTAACAGACGCGAGAGGTACCACCAATGATGACAATGGTCCTCAAGGTACTTATAGGTACAATCCGCGGCGTGTGAATCAATGAGCTGGTGTCGAACACCCGAAGAATCATCCGATCGGAGGCCAATGATGAAAACCTCACGTCGAACACGAAGAACCTGCCATTGAGGCATGTAGGCTCTAAGGCACCTGAAGGGAGTCTCTAGGTCACTTTCCTGGATAATGAGCTGAAGTCGACAGGAAGTAACCTTGATCAAAGGTGGGCCATATTGTTTCCCACATCATCGACACAAGACGGAGAAGGATAAAATATTTTGTGTGAGACATCAGAGGGAGGTGGTAATCTTGCAGAGGCCAACTTCTCTTGAACATATCGGCGGCACAATAGCGGATTTGGCAGTATCTGACATCAAATGAGTAGAGGTCATGGTGACAAGGCAAATGAGCAGATGAGAGGTCAAACAGGATAACCCAAACCCATGGAGGCTAGTGTAAAACAAGATGAGAAATCCCCACCCAGACACGAATGCAGACGAGTGCCATGTTTCAAGAGCGACATACTGCCGACACAACCATTATTACAGTTTCATTTTCCCCACCATTTCTGGCAGGTACCCCGGTTATTTTTGGATGACAAGCTTGACGGGGATAGCATATGCTTGGAAAGCGTCATTTTGACGATATCCGATGTCATTGAATTTTAACGAGCCTGACAAAGGAAGAACTCGGCGTCTTTTCCTGTTTAGGGAGTCTGAAAAGACGGCGGAAAAGGAAACTCCAGGGGGGTCCTTTTTCGTAAAGTTGTGTCTCTCGAGCCCGAAAAAGTATAAAATAATGCTCGAAAGAACTGCCCGACCAGTATGATCGGGGAGTACTTTTTTGTGAATAGTAACTTCGACCCGAAAAAGTAGAAAAGCGGTCGGAAGCACGTCGTTTTAGAGCCAATAATGAGCGTGAAACGACAAACACCCGGCAATCTTTTTAAGTTAACCGGTCGGAAAAAGAGCTTAAAAATGACCGCCTCTCATTCCTTTTAACGAGCCGAAAGGAAGCTCGGCCATCTTTTCTTGGTTTATGTCGGAAAAGAGCTTAAAGACGACGTTTTTTGGGACCAAGCGTACGAAGAATCGTTATGACCACGCCGGTTACTAGAACCTGCACAAGAACACCACCCGCATAACCCTGTTCGATATGTGTAAAAACATAATAAAGCATGCATAAAAGCATAAATATAGTGACATTAGTGCTAAATCCATGGCAAAAATATGACAAAAACCCACATTGATAAGAAATTATAGCTAATTATGAATTTTTTACCATAAATAGGGGGGTAAAAGTTATTTTTTACCATTGTTACCATTTTGAGTTGTGAAGAACGTTGACGAGCTGCAAGGTTGATGGAGCGATCTCCAGCTCGTACAGACACCATTCATCTGGCAGCTTGTTCCAGGTAGGTTCTCCTCCCCCTGCGCTTTAATTTGAGTCTTTTTGAGAGTAATTCCACAGTGGGAAGTGGCCCTTTGGGCGAATTTTTTGAGCGTTGGTGCGCTCTCGGTCAGCGCGGATTTCCCGCTCGGGTCCATGCTGATCGATTTACATTTACACACACCACCTCTCGGGTCAGTGCGGAAAACGCGTGTTCTTCCGCGTTGACCCAAGGAAAAAACAACGGGGCGCCATGATCAGCGCGACTGTTTTAAAAACAGCCGTGCTGACGCCGTAAAAATTTGTTTTTAAGAAAATGAACGTCCAAATTTCAACGATTAGCGCTCTAATGTTTTTTCATGGTCTTACAGGGAAAAATGTCTTTTGTTTGGCAAGAGAGAGCTCACGATGATGAGGATATAGCCGCTTATGCCATTGCCGAATGCCGAAATGCAATGCGGGCATGCGGGTTCTTGAAATTCTTCCTCACTCCGCGCCTGAGGGCGCAACCTGATCTGCTCGAGCTCTTAATCAGAGCTTGGAATCCAGTTGATGGAAAATTCACAATCCGTGGCCGGGACATTGAGTTTGATTCCTCGGATATCTATTTTTTGACTGGATTATCACGCCGGGGCCAGATGCCCATCCTGGAGGGGCAATGACCCAGCGGTGAGACTCTTGACCAGCTGATGGCTCGAGTGTGTCCAGGGGCTGTTAAAACACGGAGTGGGAAGGTTGATGATGTTTTTATATGCTATGCAAATGTCTAATACAAATGTGATCTGATGTATCAGTTGCACAACACACGACCCATGTATTTTAATTTTTATGCAAGCTTAAAAACACATATGCAGGCACACATGCAAACTATGCTTGGAAAAGAAATTATTTACATATGCTTATTCTATGGTCTTATTATGTTTTCTATGTCTTCTTGTATGATGTTTATCTATTACACAAATGTCTGTCCAACACATGGTTTGCCAATGCATCGGTTAACGTATTTAATCGTCTCGGAATGTGTTGATATGTGATATAATCAAAATTCCTTTCTAACAATTTCTCACGTAAATGCAACCTTAGAATGCGTTGGTCTCTGACAGAATATTGCCCGTTGAGTTGATGGACGACAAGTTGAGAGTCCAGGTTTACCATCAATGCACGAATGCCAAGATCAACTGCTTCGGCTAGTAATTCAATTACAACACTGTATTCGGCAACATTGTTGGTGGTACGGCCCAAGCACACGCCTTGAAGATCTAGCAACTCGCTGTGAGGATCGTAGATCGCCCACGCCACAGAAGACAAATTGCAAGTACTACGGCAGGCGCCATCGGCGAAGCCAACATAAGGTGTACTAGACATCTGCACAAGAAGCAGAAAACAACATAAGAGGCAAACACGCCTTCACACCAAAGCAAAACAGGAAATCATGCACACATAACACACTTGCTAAGAACACACGTATGTACAAACTAGGTGCACGAAATCATGCATAATATTTTTTCAAATAGAGCCCATTGCGGGGCTTGTCGAGAGGATTTCCTTCATAATCAATCAGCTCATATGCCCCCTTTTGCAAAACTCTCTTCACAATATAGGGGCCTAACCACATGGATTCGAGTTTACCTGCCCCCAGCTTATCCTTAGCTTGATCATAGAGCAGTACTAGATCTCCCTCAACAAAGGAACGAGGTTGAATGGTATTGTCGAAGTGAGCCTTAACCCTCTTCTTTTGTGCTTCAATAGCTAGAGAGGCTAAGCGACGGGTCTCGTCTAGCCGTTCTAAATAAAGAAGCCGTTCCTCCACCGGAGTGGTGTTGGGAAGCAAATCGACAGCTAACTTTATCGAAGGAATCTCACACTCAACAGGAAGGGTGGCCTCTAGTCCATAAACAAGCTGAAAAGGGGTGAAACCGGTGGCGTCCTTCACAGAGGTCCGGTAAGCCCACAAGGTGGGGAATAGCATCAGATGCCAGTTAGACTTGTGCGTATTCACAGTACGTTGGAGCATTGTGATCAAAACTTTGTTCACTGCTTCAACTTGGCCGTTGGATTGAGGGTAATACGGCGTCGAGCTATCTTGACGCAAGCCTAGCTGGGTCGTTAGTTCCGTCATCATGTGATTACGGAAATGTTTTCCGTGATCTGTGATAATAGCTTGGGGGACTCCGAACCGAGTAATGACATGATTAAACAAGAACTGCGCCGCTGTGTAACCGTCTTCGTTCAATGTAGGCATCGCTTCGACCCATTTGGTGAAGTAATCCACGGCAACGATGATATATCCATGCCCCCTGGCCGAACGAGGGTTACAAGATGTATAATCGATGCCCCATTTGGAAAATGGACCTACGGTAACAACAGGGTGCAGTGGTGCGAGAGGTGCACGCATTTTCTGGTGGTAGACCTGACATTCATGACATGCACGAACGGCAAGGATACAATCCTTGAAGATAGAAAGCCAGAAATAACCAGCACGGAGGATTTTCTGGGCGGTGGCATATCCAGACATATGGCCGCCACAAGCACTAGAGTGGCAGTCATTCAATACCCGCTCAGCCTCTTCAAGAGTCAAGCATTGGCGGAGAACAGAATCAACGCCGAGGCGGTACAGGGTATCGCCAATAATGCGATAGGGTTGAGATTGGTGACGAATCCTTCGGCGAGCATCTTTCGATACATTAGGACGGAAGGAAGACGTCTGCAAATATACTATGATGTCCCCATACCAAGGGTCGAGGGTGCTGATTAGAAACAATGTTTCATCCAGGATATGCTCTTCTGAACGAGATGGTGCAAAAGGGGATGGCAAAGAACAGAGAAATTCTGCAAAGACCAGAGATTTCTTAGACTTGGATGCAGTAAATTCCAAGTCAAACTCTTGTAGGATGACAATCCATTTCGAGTACTTGCCCCCCAGTAGCTGACGCGACAAGATGTAGGTCATTGGGTTGCAGTCGGAAATCACGGTCGTAGTGCACAACAAGATATAGTGCCAGAATCGTTGGACGGCGCAGACAGCTGCCAATGCCAACTTCTCGACATAAGCGTAACGAGTTTCCGTATCCAAGAGATTGCGACTAAGGTAATAGATAACGTGCTCGTTGCCATCATCATCATCCTGCACCAGAACCATGCCGATGGTGGTGTCAGCGGCAGCTAGATAGAGAGAATAATCACGGTGGTAGTTCGGAGGTCTTAAGAGTGGGGCCGAGACAAGGAGGTCCTTGAGTCGCTCGAAAGACTCCTGGGTGATGGCATCCCAACGAAAGGTTGTGTCTCGCTTTAATAACCGTGTGAAACCCTTAGCCACCTCGGCATAATTCGGAATGAATCGTCTAAGGAAATTCGCTTTGCCCTGCAGGCTCTGTAATTGCTGCAAAGAGGCAGGGGGAGTGTTGGTCAGGTAAATCCCCTCTGCGGACAGAGGCGATCCCACTAGCCTATAACAGAACTAGCCACAAACAAACCACGCTGCTACGCAAGTTCCTAGTTATGCATCAAAGGTGAATCAAGAAGACTAACCTGGAGTCCAATGCTATGATTGAAGCAGAGTTGATATCCTCTCTCCCTTGCTCCAACAGATCACAAACGAACACCTGCACATGCAAAGGAAGAGACAGATACCAACATAAAAACTACCAAGGCACAACTATATTTCAGTCAGAAAGGAAATAAATCAACACATCACCATGATAGATAATGAGATTGGAACTATAATAGCAGTCGCTCATCAATTAATAAACAGGAAAAGTTACAACCATTGTTCTGACGTCGACCCTTCTCCTGGCTGGGCGAATAACTATATGTGTCTTGCCATGCATCTCCTCTCCGGTAGCATAACCTCTCTAGCACTCACTAGAATTCCTCCAAGAACTCAATAACTCAACATCTAACACTCCATGACTAATAATCATCACTACTATCACTCAATCACTAAGTCACTAGCACTAACACTAGCTTGTCCAATGCATAATGACAAGCTTATATAGATGAAGAAGGGAGGAGGATACAATGAACCGGGACACCTTTCGCGGATTATCAAAAGCCATAAAGATGGATAAAGCTCGACAAAAGACTTTTTTATCCTCAGAAAAGCTCCATGTAATGAAGGAAACAACAGTCGGACGTGCATTAAGGCAAAAAGCACGACTAAATTTGGTTGGCGCGACTGTTGCTCTAAGACAGAGCGCCAATGGTCACGCCCTCTTTTGAGGATCTCCATCATTGGCGCGGGTAGGATACTGTGGACTTGCGCCAATGGAAAAAGAGCACTTTTTAGGGATGATCTGCAGAAGGTGTCTTCAGGGAACATGGAGTACATACTCAGGGGAACACAATGCAAGTGTTTTTAGACTTTGTCACTTCTTATAACTCCTGGGATGGGTCCTCCAAGGTACGACAAGAGGAGTAACAGGGATGGTGACAAATTACTGTGTAACAGATGCCCCCTAAAGCATGAAGTCCGAGAGGTGGAGAGGGGTGAAATGCTTTACAAGAACACACATAAGAGCACATATAGTTACCGCCGCCGAGGAGTTGTATTGAGAGACATGACTGATAGTTCAATTACATGATGTACGTGGTATGGTCGCAGCCATCCATAAGAGAGTACATAAATAATCTAGATCCATAGTATGGACGTAGCCATCTGGTTAGGATCAATGAACTGACTCAGGTATGGTCGCAGCCATCCAGTGAATGAGTCAAGTACCAAGAATCACGCCTGGATTACAACAGACACAATCCAGGGTCTTGCGCTCCATCTCGACCCGAACAAGAGTACAAGTCCAAGCATGCGAATATATGAGCTGAAGTCGAACATGCATGAACATCGTCTAATTACCAGGCAATAATGGAAACTGTTAACAGACGCGAGAGGTACCACCTATAATGACAATGGCCCTCAAGGTACTATAGGTACAATCTACGGCGTGTGAATCAATGGTCTGAAGTCGAACACCCGCAGAATCATTCGATCGGAGGCCAATGATGAAAACCTCACGTCGAACACGAAGAACCTGCCATTGAGGCATGTAGGCTCCAAGGCACCGGAAAGGAGTCTCTAGATCAGTTCCCTGGATAATGAGTTGAAGTCGACAAGGAGTGACCTTGATCGAAGGTGGGTCATAATGTTTCCCACATCATCGACACGAGACAGAGAGATGAAGTTGTGGATCAAGATTGTGCGAACTATCAGAGGGAGGTTGTTTTGCAGAGGTAAACTTCTCTTGAACATATCGGCGGCACATTAACGGAATTGGCAGTATTTGACATCAATGTATCAAAGGTCATGATGACGAGGCAATGAGTGAATGAGAGGTCAAATAGGGTACCCAAGTCCATGGAAGCGAGTGAAAGATACGAGATGAAATATCCCCACCCCGGACACGAAAGCAAAAAGTGCCATGTTCAAGAGCGACATACTGCTGTTACGGTAATAATTATGGTTCAAAAATTTTCTTTTCCCCCCACCATTTCTGGCGAGTACCCCAGTTATTTTTAACAAGCTTGATGGGGATAGCATATGCTCGTGTTGTGACAAAATCCGATGTCATTAAGTTTTAACGAGTCTGACAAAGGAAGAACTCGGCGTCTTTTCATGTTTAGAGAGTTTGAAAAGACAGCAGAAAAGGAAACTCCAGGGATGTCCTTTTTCGTAAAGTTGTGTCTCTCGGGCCCGAAAAAGTATAAAATAATACCCGAAAGAACCGCCCGATTATTACGATCGAGGAGTACTTTTCATGATTAGTGACTTCGACCTGAAAAACTAAAAAAGCGGTCAAAACCACGTCGTTTCGTAACCACTAACGAGTTTGAAACGACAAAAACCTGGTAATCTTTTTATGTTTTAACGGTCGACAAAAAGAACTTAAAACGACCGCCCCTTATCACCATTTAACGAGTCAAGAGGAGCGACTCGGCAATCTTTTCCTCTTTAAATGGTCAGAAAAGAGCTGAAAGCGGACCTCGAAGTAACCTGTTTCGTGTTTTACCGAGCTCGAAAAACCGAAAAAAAGGAGCTCGTTAAGTTGCTTGAGTGGCACTAATCCCTGTCAACATACAAAAACAGCGTAAAATCCTACTTTGACATAAAAATATTCACAAAAACATGATTTTAATGTGTTTTTTAAGCCAAAAGAAGTTATAAATAGTGAAATAGTAAAAAACAAAATTACTTTTCACTTTTTACCTTGTAAGTTTATCGTTGGAGGGTTTTGGGTGCAAACTTCAACTGCTGATTGTGACCAATCCAGGAGACCATTCGAGCTGCTGTTTGAAACAGGTAAGAGGCCTCATCTTTAGCTCCATTTCTATTCAATTTATTTAGTTTTTCTTCCACAGAATGATCTTCTGCAAGGAGGATTGCAAAAATTAGGGTTGCGCCCATTGGCGCGAGTTTTCCTCACGGGACCGCGCCAATGGGCAATTTTCTCTAAAGGAGACGTGCCATTGGCGCGACTGTTTTGAAAACAGTCGCGCCAATCGCGCGAACCAATTTTCACATAATTTTGACCGTTGAACCTACAATTTTCTTTGATTTTTGGTTTCACCATTGATCTCATGATGTCATTTTGGTGTTTTGGTTGCAGGAATTGGTCAAAATGGCTATAGAATGGAGAGAAAGGGAACATGAGGCCAGAGATGCTTTGGCATTGGAAGATGACGCATGCATGGATGCTTTGCGAGATTGTGGCTTGAAAAAATTCTTCCTTACCTCATATCTACGTGCACAGCCCGAGTTACTAAGGTTTATTGTGGATGCCTGGGATATTGAGGATCAGGTATTCCGCCTGAAAGACCAGACATTGGAGTTGGATGTCTCTGATGTCTATTTTATTACTGGACTATCTCAGCGGGGCGCACGGCCCATCTTGACCGGTAGTAGACCTTTTGGGGAAAAGATGGGGGAGGTAATGGCCAGAGTTTGTCCTGGGGCCCATTTTGGATCCAATAGTGCCAAGGTGGACATTGTCACTATCCCAGATTTGGTGCTACGAGTGGTACTATTCACTATCACTCGGACGGCTAGGGTACAGGCACCCCACGAGGCCAGCAAGAATCACTTGCTGCTGGCAACTGAGTGCCTACACCCTACATTATTTGATTGGGCCACGGCAGTAACAACAAATATCAAGAGGCAGCTTACCAAATGTAAGCATGATGGCAATAAACAGTTCGGATACGGATCCATCATAGTATCGTTTTTCTTGGAGCGACTACCGATATTCCGGATCCCAGGAGGTATAGTGGCAGATCCAGTGCCACGGGAGCCGAGGTTGGCTCGATGGGCACCACTTATGCCCAGAGGAGGTGGGGGCCAGCAGATGGCCTGGAGGCCCGAGTTCTTCATTTGGCTCCAACACCAGCTGATCATCGTGGAGGACTGGCCCTATGCGGGCACTGATTTTACTGAATATCCAGACCTCCCGTTGCCTGAGGGAGAGGACTGGGACGAGGAGCTAGGTAAGGACCTTTTATGTTTTTAATATTTCAACATATTCAAGTTTTTATAATTCATGTCTATTTCTTACAGCACCTATATATATGTATGCAGACGTTGGTGCAGAGCGACCAGCCGACTTGCCTCACAACATACGGAGAGTACAACCTGCAGCGGACCCTCAGGCAGAGGGTGACGATGATGACCTGGTGCAGAACCTCGAGGCACTTACTCGAGGGATCCCAGATTATGGCAGACTGGCGGACGTGCCTAGAGCGTACCAGAGGCATACGGTGGGAGTATCCACTCGCGTCCATCGTCTGTTGAGACGTTTGGTGCGGGCGGTGACATGCTATCATGAGCATCACCGCGATTAGACGCCTAGGTTTCATTTTGCACGTTTTTGAGAGACATGTTGTCGACGGCTGTATGAGTTTTGGACATGTATTATTTTTTGGATTATGTAATGCGCGGGGCGCAAACATTTTGACACACATGTATATATATATACATATGTTCATGGTTCATTATTGTGTTTTCATGTGCTTTCTTACATAATGTTTTAATCACAAATTATGCAGATGTCTATCTAATACATGATTGGCCAATGCATCAGATAATGTGTTTAATTGTCTCGGAACATGTTGATATGTAATAAAATCAAAATGCCTTTCTAACAACCTTACACGTAAATACAACCTTAATATATGATGGTTTCTGATGGAATATTGCCTGTTGAGCTGGTGGACAACAAGTTGAGAGTCCAGGTTTACCATCAATGCGCGAATACCGAAATTAATTGCTCTAGCAAGTAGCTCGATTACAACATAGTATTCGGCGACATTGTTAGTAGTACGGCCTAAACACACACCCTGGCAATCTATTAGCTCGCTATGAGGATCGTAGATCACCCATGCTGCAGAAGACAAATTGTGGGTACTGCGGTAGGCACCATCAGCGAAACCAACATAAGGTGCATCCGGCATCTGCACAAGAAGCGAAAAACACAATAAGTGGTAGCTATGTCTCGAAAACTGACACACAATACACCAAAGTACATGTATGTACACAATAAAATGTACCAGCATCACGCATAGTACTTTTTCAAGTAAAGCCCATTTCGAGGCTTTCCAAGAGGGTTTCCTTCATAATCAATCAGCTCGTAGGCCCCTTTCTGTAGGACTCTCTTGACAATATAAGGGCCTAGCCACATAGACTCGAGCTTTCCTACGCCTAACTTATCTTTCGCTTGATCATAGAGTAGGACCAAGTCTCCCTCAACGAAAGAACGCGGATGGACGGTCTGATCGAAGTGAGTCTTGACTCGCTTCTTTTGTGTTTCGATGGCCAAAGAGGCCAGGTGACGAGTCTCATCTAACCGTTCTAGGTAAAGAAGGCGTTCTTCTAATGGGGTAGTGTTGGGAAGCAGTTCGATGGCTAATTTCAATGAAGGAATCTCACATTCAATTGGAAGGGTAGCCTCTAGTCCATAAACTAGTTGAAATGGAGTGAAACCAATGGCATCCTTCACGGAGGTTCGGTAAGCCCATAAGGCAGGGAATAACATCAAATGCCAGTTAGATTTATGCACACCAACGATACGTTGAAGCATTGTAACCAAGATTTTATTGACAGCTTCTACTTGACCATTGGACTGAGGGTAGTATGGAGTTGAACTATCGTGTTGCAAGCCTAGCTGGGTTGTTAATTCCGACATCATATGATTACGGAAATGCTTTCCGTGATCAGTGACAATGGCTTGAGGGATGCCGAATCGCAAAATAACATGATTGAATAAAAATTGCGCCGCAGTGTGACCGTCTTCAGTTAATGTAGGCATCGCCTCGGCCCATTTAGTAAAGTAATCGACGGCAACGATGACAAACCCATGCCCCCCGGCCGAGCGAGGGTTACAGGTCATATAATCAATTCCCCATTTTGCAAAGGGACCGACGGAAACCACAGGGTGCAACGGAGCAGAAGGCACTCGCATTTTCCGCTGGTATATCTAGCACTCATGACAAGAACGGACGGCAAGGATGCAATCCTTAAAAATAGAGGGCCAAAAATAGCCAGCACGAAGGATTTTTTGGGCCGTAGCATATCCGGACATATGTCCGCCACAAGCGCCAGAGTGGCAGTCATTTAGAACCCGTTCAGCTTCCTCTAGAGTAAGACAACAGCGGAGAACAGAGTCTGCACCAAGACGATATAATGTATCTCCAATGATACGATAGGGTTGAGATTGATGACGAATCCTCCGCCGATCGTCTTTAGACACACCCGGGCGAAAGGAGGACGTTTGCAGATATGTGATTATATCTCCGTACCATGGATCGAGGGTACTAATTAGGAACAGGGTTTTATCTGGTATTTGGTCTTCTGCAGGTGAGGTTGAGGAAGAAGATGGCAAAGAGCAAATTAACTCAGCAAACACAAGGGATTTCTTAGACTTGGCAGTGGTAAATTCCAAGTCAAACTCTTGGAGGATAACAATCCACTTTGAGTATTTTCCCCCTAGTAACTGGCGTGACAATATATACGTCATGGGGTTGCAATCAGAAATCACAGTAGTAGTATGCAAAAGAATATAATGACGGAAGCGTTGTACAGCACAAACTGCGGCTAGAGCCAACTTTTCGATATAAGCATATCGAGTTTCCGTGTCTAACAGGTTGCGGCTGAGATAGTAAATAACATGTTCAGTGTTATCATCATCAGTTTGGACAAGAACCATGCCGATAGTGGTATCGGCGACAGCCAAATACAAGGTGTAGTCGCGATAATAATTTGGAGGACGAAGCAATGGAGCAGAAACAAGTAAACTCTTGAGACGTTCAAAAGATTCCTGAGCTGTGGCATCCCAATGGAAAGGGATATCACGCTTCAGTAACCGCGTAAAACCTTTAGCTACCTCGGCATAGTTGGGAACAAAACGGCGTAAAAAATTGGCTTTCCCCTGCAAACTTTGCAACTGATGCAAAGAATTTGGGGGAGGGAGATTGACGATAGCTTCGACTTTAAGGGGATCCAAACAGATGCCTTCTCTAGAAACGATAAAACCGAGAAGTCTGCCAGATTCAACGCAGAAGACACATTTGTGGGGATTTAGCCGGATTCGGTAGTACCGACAGCGAAGAAAGATTTCGCGAAGGTGTTTAGGGTGGTCCTGACGTTTAGCTGAATGAGCAGGAAGATCATCCAGATAAGGTTGCACAATATGCCGAATGTCATGAAATGCATACGACATTGCGCGCTGGAAGGTAGCACCGGCATTTTTAAGACCAAAAGGGAGCTTCTTATAGGCAAAAGTCACCCATGGGCAAATAAAGGCCGTTTTGTGTTGATCAACAGGAGCAATATTGATCTGGTTATAACCGGAGAAACCGTCCATAAAAGAATACATTTCACTGCCGGCACACTCGTCAATGATCTGATCAATGAATGGTGTGGGAAAATTATCTTTAGGACAGGCTTTGTTTATATCACGGTAATCGACACAAACCCGGATTGTACCTTGTTTTTTAGTTACAGGGACTATGTTAGAAACCCAATCTGTAAGAGGAATAGGGTAAATAAAACCGGCGTTAAGAAGCTTTTCTACTTCGGCCTTAATCGCCGCAGCCTTCCGAGGGTGTACAGGGCGTAGACGTTGACGAACAGGCTTAGCATCTGGGTACGTGATTATTTCATGCATCACTATACTAGAATCAATGCCAGGCATTTCTTCATAGGACCAAGCGAAAACATCACGAAATTCGCGAAAAAGTTCGGAATAAAGTTGAATCTCCGCTGGAGTACAAGTGACTCCGATATGAAGATGCTCGACTATCCCGGGTTTAACAGAGATGTCGAGGGGTTGGGTTCATGTAATGTTTGCCATATTTCCTTCAGAAAAAACCTGATCAATTTGGATAGGTGTTTGAAGGATTTGTGATGGTAGACAAGGAGCAAACCGCTCGAGGCATGTCAGGAAATGCTGCGAGGCAGGTAGAAATGAGGAACGATGGTGAGAACTGTACCAGGGAGGTTGTTATAGACAATTTTGTGCCTTGCAGCATCAGGCATGAATTGTCAATAATCCAAGGGATCCAAAGTCTCTAAACATGATGTTCCTACCCCTAGAGGAACAAGGTCAACAAACCAACAGCTCTCAGATCAGTTCTCCACCTGAAAACACTCAAAAACAAGCAATCCTGAAATCAAAGCAGGTGCTCCACTAGGCTTCTGCGCTGAAACTCAACTCCTCCATGGTGTACCTGTGTTGCAAAGCAGGTAGAACAAAGGCCACCTGCGCTGAGCGAGATGGGACAAGTGGCACACTGAGTCATTGCTCTGGAATCTTCCAAAAATGACACTTGGATCAGGGATTTCGCCTTGTGATGAGTCAGAGGCTCTGTTTCTCCAAGTGGAAGCAAGGTTCTCCAAGTGGACTCAAGAACTGAAGATCAACTGAAGAGAGAGAGGACACAAGGCAGCTACACATCAGTTGCAAGCTGACTCATCCTTTCTCAATTCATCTATATATTGAGCTCTCTCTTATGAGCTCTGGAGGCTGGAATTTTGTGCAAAGTAATGATATGCTGTTGGTTTCACTATAGAGCTATTGGGTGATTTCTTGAAGGAGGTGAAGAGGAGAAATTCTTTCTGCTGGGAGGTGTTGCTGGATTGGGGCCTTCAATGGTTGTAACACTCTTAGAACTTTACTTCTTCCATTAATAAAAGCTATTGAGGTTCTTCTATATGCACTTGTTTCAATGATGTATTGTGATAATTGTATATTTGATTTATGCTAATCCTTGAATCAGTTATGATTGCATGCTTCTTGTAGTTTCCTTCTTTGTTATTTTGCAGGATCTCATTGTAGCTGGGCCAGCAAAAGAGCAAGGAGCTGGGATCAAGCAAGCAAAGAGAAGAGTTTGGATTCGACATTAAGCGCAAGACAACGGTTAGTGCATTTATTCATTCTCTCTTGCTTTCATAAAGAAGTAAACCTTAAGTAGTTTTCTTTACAGTTGTTGCTGAGGTACTATCACCCTTAGAGTGGGATAGGGTCATCCGAATTGGATACTTTTCCCTACAACAGAGGTTCCTCTAGAGACATAGTCTCAATAATAGCTTCGTCGGAGAGGAATATTTCTCCTAGAGAATCCGAAGAAGCCTTATCTAGAAGTCCTGAGGATGGAGTAAGCGTAGAGGAGGGAGCCGAGGCAGCAATGATTTCAACATAATCAAACTCGGCGGGACTCAATGGCATCTGGTCGCCCCAGGAATCTACTTGGTCTGTAGGCGGTACGAGCCACGGATCAGAGCCAATAGAGATCATATTGACAGAGGCGACATTTAGAGGAGGGGGTGGAAAAACACCCATAAGATTAGGATCTTTGAAAAGTCCAGCTCCCAGAGTCTTAGGTAATTTGGAGGTATGGTCCACGAACGGGATGCTGCCTTCAGAAGAAGAAGCAAAAAAAGAGAGCTGGTCAACGGTAACGATCTTCCCTTGATGAGGAAAACGGATGATTCGGAAGAAAGATGAAGCAACAGCTTGCATTGCGTATATCCAGCTACGTTCGAGGAGGAGGTTGTAGGTTAGAGTAGCATCAACGACTTCAACTTCCATCTCAACCGTCTTCCCTTCCAAAGAGATTGGTAAACGTTGGAGTATACCGTAAGGACGGGACGCTCTTCCATCAAAAGCTTCCAAGGTAGTGGGAGATTGACTCAATGTCGGAGATCCAATAGCTTTCCAACAGGCAACGGACATGATGCAAGTTGAGGCACCTTCATCAATAACTGTACGATGAATCGTCTTGGAATCAATAATTACCTGTATGAGGAAGGCGATTTGGGGAGGTAGTCTTAGAGTGTGGCGTTCTAAGGATTTAGCTGTTTCACCCTCAGCAATGTCGGCTTTAGAAGTGCTGCAATCATGCCCAGCACAACGAAAATTACTCTTTTCGGCTATAGGAGCTGTTGATGTTTAGGACCCAAACCTGATAATCTTTGAACTAGAAAATAGTACACCGTGTCTCCCTCATCAGATGGCTTTCCAGATTCCAGTGATAGTCAAAAATAGGCCTATTCATCGGACTGTAATTGATGAGGGAGCTTTCACGTGTATTATGTCGATTCAGTGTTGGAGATCGCTTGGTTCTCCTTTGCTGAACCAATCCCCGACAATTCTTAAGGCCTTTGATGGCCGTGGGTTCCATCCGTTTGGCATTTTACAGGATTTGCCTATAGGGGTTGAAGGAAAAACCGTTAGTCTGGGTGTGGAGGTGGTTGATGCCCCTCTGGACTACAACCTTCTTTTGGGTCGAAGTTGGTCTTACGCTATGACAGCGGTCGTTTCATCGGTCTTCAGAGTAATAAAGTTTCCACACAATGGCAAGATCATAACCATAGACCAGCTGGCTTATTTTTCATCTGACCCAGCCTCTTCAGAGAGTATCCAGCAAGTCGGTAAAACGACTATCCCTTATAAGGATGCTGGCGTAGGATTAGTTAAAGATTCCGGTTTACTGGGAACTTTCCCTTTTCCTCCAATCAACGCAGACCCTTCATTCGCATCCATTCATATGATTACTTCAGACACTATTATTTACGATGATCCTTGGATTGTCCCATCTGAATCTGAGATAGACTCATTCGGTGATGCAATGCCTTTGAGTCCATATGAAATTGCTTATCAAGCCGTGCAGTCTTTTTCCGACCCAAGTTCAACCCAAATCGACCAAATGAATGTGGTCCATGAGGAATCCCTTTTCGCGTCAACCTCGGAGTTAATAACGTTTCCCGAAGTTGTGTCATCTGACGAACAACTTTGTGAAATCCTGTGTGTAGACGATTTACCATGGGAAGATCTCCATCATAGATCTTCGTTTTTACCTGAGGATGATCGTTTTGAAAACGATTTCTCATCAATCTTTACAGCTGAATATGTCAAAGACGCTCAGAGTCCAATGAAACATCCTGATTCAAAGCTGAATTTGGGAAACGTTTCTCGCACTATTCCCATTGACATTTCAGTGAAGCCTGGAATTGTTGAACACATTCATATAGGTGCCTCATGTTCAGATGACGAAATTCAAACATACAAGGCCCTATTTCAAGAATTCCGTGACGTGTTTGCCTGGTCCTATGAGGAAATGCCAGGAATTGATCCCTCCATTATTGTTCATGAGATCAAGACTTACCCGGATGCTAAACCCGTTCAGCAACGTCTGCGTCAGATCCACCCTCGGAAAGCGGCTGCAATTAAAGCAGAAGTTGAGAAGCTGTTGAAAGCAGGTTTCATTTATCCGATCCCGTTAACGGATTGGGTATCGAATATTGTTCCGGTGAACAAAAAGCAGGGAACAATAAGAATATGTATCGACTATAGGGATATCAATCGTGCTTGTCCCAAGGACAACTATCCAACGCCCTATATCGATCAAATAATTGATGATTGTGCCGACAGTGAAATATTTTCCTTTATGGATGGTTTTTCCGATTACAACCAAATCAATATTCTACCTGCCGATTAACCAAAAACGGCTTTCATTTGTCTATGGGGGACATTTGCTTATTGCAAATTACCTTTTGGGCTTAAGAATGCCGGAGCCACTTTCCAAAGGGTGATGTCTTATGCATTTCATGACATCAAGCACATTGTGCAACCGTATCTCGATGATTTGCCCGCTCACTCCTTACATCGAGCTGATCACCTTGTCCATTTACGAGCAATTTTTATGAGGTGTAGGCATTATCGTATACGGTTGAACCCACACAAATGTGTCTTCTACATCGAAGTGGGACGATTGTTGGGATTTGTAGTTTCAAAAGCCGGCATTTGCGTCGATCCCTCGAAGGTCGAAGCTATCATCAAATTGCCTCCTCCTTAGAGTTTGCGCCAACTCCAAAGTTTGCAAGGGAAAGCAAAATTTTTACGCCGATTCATTCCTAACTACGCCGAGATTACCAAGGGTTTTACCTGGTTATTGAAACAAAATGATCAATTCTCTTGGGATGAGATAGCTCAGAAATATTTTGATGCGCTAAAGCACACGTTGACCCATGCACCGTTGCTGCATCCTCCCAACTACAACCAGGATTACTTTTTGTACCTCGCTGCCGCTCATTCCACCATTGGAATGGTCTTAGTACAGGAAGATGAATTAGAAATGGAACATGTGATCTATTATCTTAGTAGGACGTTAAATCCCACTGAGATAAAATATTCGCATGTGGAGAAATTGGCCCTGGCAGCTCTTCAGGTTGTCCAACGTTTTCGTCATTACATTCTTCTCCGTAAAACTACAGTCATTTCGGATTGCAACCCTATGATTTACATTTTGACTAAACAGTTGCTAGGGGGCAAGTACTCTAAATGGATCGTTATCCTGCAGGAGTTCGACTTGGAATTTGAAAAATCTAAGTCTAAGAAATCTTTAGTTTTTGTAGAGTTGATGTGTGACTTCCCGCGTGCTAACACGGAAACTGTGGCAGAGGAACCCATTGCAGACGAATCTCTGTTTCTCATCAGCACTTTAGATCCATGGTATGGGGATATAATTGTCTATCTCTAAACCCAATCCTTTCGGCCCGAAGCTTCAAAGTCGGAACGTCGAAAAATTCGATTCCAGTCCCAACAATACAAAATTATTGGAGATACTCTTTATCTTCGTGGGGTGGATTTGTTTTTTCGTCGTTGCTTAACTCATGAAGAGGCAGAAAGGGTTATGAATGACTATCATTCTGGAGCATGTGGCGGTCATATGTCTGGGTACGCCACAGCCCAGAAGGTGTTGCGTGCTGGCTACTTCTGGCCGTCCATGTTTAAAGATTGTATCATTGCAGTCCGAAAATGCCACAACTGTCAAGTGTTTGATCGCAAGATGCGCGCACCACCTGCTCCTCTCCACCCTACTCCGGCCATTTTCCCCGTTAACGAAAATGTCGGGGTACGCAGGTCGCCCATGGGGCACCTGCGTACCCCAAAAGGCGGATCCTAAAACCCCAAAACCCTCAAAAAATCAAACTAGGGCTTAAAATGAAATTCTAAACGGATGAAAACAAAGAGGAGGATGTTGTGAAATACCTGAAAGAGACGGCACTCGATTCCGACGGTCGGATTCTCCGCAAAGTCCACGGGAAGTTTCTTGCCAAAAGCCCTTTTCTCTCCCTCAACAGTAAAATGGTAAAAATGACATGGTAAAAGGTCTTTTTATAGGTTTTTTGGATAAATGAATGCTAAGTTTGTTTATTTTTCACCATGGAAGGATATTTCTCAATGCATTTTTGCTTATCTTAAACAGGTATGAGTAATGTGTCGTTTTTGTGCAGGACAAAAGGACTTTCAGGGAAAATTATCATTTTTCACGAACCAAAACATCAGAGTCATCTTTTAAGCCCTTTTCTGACTCCTAAAACATGAAAAGATTTCCGAGCGTTTCTTTTACACTCGTTAAAATGGAATTAAAAGACGGTCCCCTTATAGCCCTTTTCTGACCGTAAAAACAGGAAAAGATTGTCGGGTTTTTGTCGTTTCAAACTCGATACTGGAAATAAAACGATGTGTCCTTGATCGCTTTTTAATTTTCAGGTCAAAGGCACTAATCATGAAAGTACTCCTTGGTCGCAAGACTAAGCGGTTCTCTCAGGTATTATTTTATACTTTTTCGGGCTTGGGAGACACAACTTTACGAAAAAGTTCAACCTGGAGTCTTCTTAAGTTTTTCAGACTCTCTAAAAATGAAAAACGCTGAGTTTCTCCTATACTGGACTCGTTAAAATTTCACAGTAAAGGACCTGTTCGATTACAAACAGGAACGGACCACTCCTTCTTAGGGTTCGAATCAAAACTAAGTTGGACTCATCTGAAGGATGAGCTTATAATCAAGCATATGTTATCCTCCTCAAGCTTGTAAAAAATAAAGAGGTACTTGCCAGAAATGGTGGGGTAAAAGAGAGAAAAATGAGCCCATTTGTTATCCTTTGTCTTAGAAGAAGCCTTATTACCACTCTTGAACACGACACTTTTCATTCACCTAGGTTGGGAAATCCTTTGCTTCACAGTTGATCAAACCACATTGAAAGTCTTTAGCCGGGTATTAACTTTGGGTCAAATGTCACCAAGCCATCGGTCGTGTCGTTATGTGTTCAAGAGGTCTCTGCAATAAACATTCATCTGCAAAATACTCGTCATCCATTTTGACCATCCCTGAGTCAGTCCTTACAGCTACATTTCTTCAACTTGATCTATGATTTCGTGTTGCGGGCTTGCCTGCAACAGGTTGCTTTCTCTCGACATCAGCACATTATCTAGAAAGATGACCTAGGAATCGTCAGTACCTTGAAGTCTGCATGCATCAATGGCAGGTTTCTCGCCTTTGACGACAATTTACATCATTGACTTTCGATCGAAGGATTCCGTGAAATGTTCGACATCAACTCATTCATTCACATCTCATGGATTGTACTGGGTACTTTGAGAACCATTGACATCACTGGTGGTCTCTCTCACACTTGTTAACAGTTTACATCATTGACCGGTAATCAAGTGGTTTCTACCATTTTCGACATCAACTCATTTTATTCGCATGGATAGAATCGTACCTGTTCGGGAAGTAGAAATGAAGACCCTGGATCTAGTTTCCACCATCCAGGCTACGAGGAGTTTTGTATTCATTATACAGTAGACTAATCATAAACAGATGGCTGCATCCATACTGTGTCTATAAAAGTCTATGATTATGATGTACTGCAGAATCATTCCTGTATAAGAGCAGTAGATAGTCAATTAGTTAAAGTTTTCAATCTGAGTATGGGAATGCCTACCTCAGTGATGATATAATCATATATATGTATTTTGTGTTGAATACTTGCAGGTTCCGACTGGGCTCTCCACAAGATAATCCTTGAAATGATAAGTACTTCACCCTTCCTAGAAAATATGAAACCCTAATCTACTACAGGCTTCGCACTTTAGGGGGCAATCTGTTACACTAAAATTTGTCACCATGACTATTTGTAGTTAGTATGGCTCCATCAACTGTCATACTATCATCCTTGGCAAGCCTCATACCTCTGCTCTCCATATCAAACTCCAAGAAAGAGAGAAAGTCATTAAAAATCTATATATCTCTGGGTACGCAGTTTTTCTTAGCCTTACCAGCGTGTACGCACCCCAAGTTCACAATACCTACGTACTTGTACACTCTGTCTATAAAGCAATGGGTGCGTACTCCTATAAAGATCAAAAGGTGCAAGTTTCACTCCAAAAAAGTTACTTGTGGTCATTTCTAGAGCCTTCTAGAAGCTTGTTTGACGTGTATGAAGCGCCTCCAGATGGTTCATGTATCCCTATCAAAGAGGAACTTATCCCATCAAGAGGGGAGCTATCCCATCCAAAGAGGGGCTTATCCCATTGATGGTGGACCTGAATAACTTCCTCTAGAGCACTATAAATATAGGCATTGGGCCAGAGGGAGGGGAGGTTGAAAGCTGAACATTCCTAAGGGTAGATGCTGCTGGAATTAGGACTCCCTTGTAAAGCTTGAGAGGAGAGATTCCCATCCTTTCCTAGCCTTATTTGAGAGTGGGTGAGATGATCAAAGTAAAGGAAAACTCTTGCTGGACCCTAGGAGGGACTTGCACAACACCAAGGCTCAGGTTGTAATGGTTCCTTTTGTTACCTTTTAATGCAAATGAACTTATTTTTCTCAACAGATTGTTATTCATGGTTTGTTTCATATACTCCTTGGTCTGTATGATGGATATGTATTGTTTTATGAGTTTATCAGGTGCTATTTAATCTTTTGGCTTGTTAGTGAATGCAGGTTTCGAAGAGAAGGAGGAGCTCATCTGGATCGGCGAGGCTGGACTACTACAAAGCGTTGGACTAAAGGTATGTTAAAGATTCCCTGATCACTTGTATTTGCAATGCATGTTTAGAGAAAGGTAGGGTTTATTTGTCTTGTTTGTCACTAGAAAGATTTTGCTTCTAGGGAGGTTGGTTGTGTCCGCACTATCGACTCTTTCCGCATGACACCCCTCTGGTGGTAAGAGGGTGAAAGATATATTAGAAGTTCTACATAGTGTTGTGTTTGGACATGTGAAGGTTCCATCACTAGGTAAGTTTGTGTACTAAGTTTCATTTATAGATGACTTATCAAGGAATACATGGATATATTTCCTTAAGAAGAAATCTGAAGTCTTTGATAGGTCTAAAGAATGTAAGGCTCTGGTGGAAAACCAGACAGAGAAGAAGATAAAGGTGCTGAGGACAGATAATGGTGGAGGGTTTTGCAAGAAGTAATTTGAAGAATTCTGTAAGAAGTGTGGTATAGCATGGAAGAAGACTACCCCATACACACTTGAGAAAAATGGAGTTGCAAAAAGAATGAACAAGACGTTGATGGAAAGGGCAAGAAGCATGCTCAGTGGTGCTGGGTTAGGACAAGAATTCTGGGCAGAGGTGGTGGGGACTACATGTTACCTAGTCAACAAATCACCTTCGTCAATGTTGGAGGATAAGACTCCACAAGAGGTATGGACTAGTAAGAAACCCTCTCTTTCACATATGAGGGTATTTGGATGTGATGCATATGTACATGTTCCAAAGGAGAAAAGAACAAAGTTGGATAGTAAATATGAAAAGTGCATCTTTATTGGGTATAAGGATGGTTTAAAGGGTTATAAACTTTGGAACCCAATAACAAAGAAGGTCTTGTATAGCCGAGATGTGGTGCTCAGAGAGGTGAAATATGTTATTAAACATGAAGTCCAACCAAAGGAACCTGAGAAGCTAGAGTTTGAGCTAAAGGAGCAAGAATCAAACTCTACAACATAAGAGGAATCAGAATATGAACATCTACAAACTCCGGTTGTGAGAAGATCAGTTCGAGAAAGAAGGCAGCCAGAAAGGTATAGTCCATCTGCTTTCTGTTCAAATTTTATTTATCTATTACTGATGATGATCCTAGAACTGTGAAGGAAGAAGTAGATTCAGAGGATGGAAAACTCTGGAAAGAGGCCATGGTTGATGAAATGGCATCTTTGCACAAAAATGAGGCTTGGGATCTGGTGGAGTTGTTGGCTGGAAGGAAACCCATTAGAAGAAAATGGGTGTTCAAGAAGAAGACAAATGCAGAAGGAAAGGTGGAGAAATACCAAGCTCGATTGGTAGAAAAAGGTTATTCCCAGGTGTCGAGAATCAATTTTGGTGATATTTTTTCTCCTGTTGCCAATGTATCTACTATTATATTACTTTTATCTGTTGCTATTTCTTTTTATTTTGAGGTAGAACATATGGATGTGAAGACAACATTTCTTCACAGGGATCTGGAAGAGGAGATATACATGAAGCAACTCGAAGGCTTTGCAGTGAAGGGTAAGAAAGAACTAGTATGCAAGTTAAAGAAGTCTCTGTATGGGTTAAAACAATCACCAAGGAAGTGGTATCAAAAATTTGATACATTTATACGGGGACTTGGCTTCACCAAAAGCAAAGCAAATCATTGTGTGTATTTTAAGTTAATTGGTGACTATGTTATTTATCTGGTCTTATATGTGGATGATATGTTGCTGGTTGGAAATGATAAAGAAATTATCGAGGATTTAAAGACTCAATTGTCCTCCAAATTTAACATGAAAGATCTTGGTGCTACAAACTATATTTTGGGCATCGAAATTAAAAGAGATCAGGAAAAGAGGAAGATTTGGTTAAACTAGAGCAAGTATGTTGAGACAATACTGTAGAGGTTTAATATGCAGGATAGTAAACCAGTGAAGGTTCCTATTCTTCTAGGTGTAAAGTTATCTGTTGAACAGTTTCCCAAGACACAAGAAGAGGAAGAGAACATGTCCCGTGTTCCATATGCAAGTGCAGTCAGTAGCCTGATGTATGCGATGGTCTATACTAGGCCAGACATTGCACATGCAGTGGGAGTATTGAGCAGGTTTATGTCAAAACCAGGGAAGGATCATTGGACAATAGTGAGGCGGGTCTTCAAGTATTTTCATGGTACTAGTGATTATGGTTTGTGATACCAAGGAAGACCAGGATTGGATAGAGTTTTGGATATTCGTGGCTTTGTTGATGCAGACTAGGCTAGAGATCTAGATTAGAGAATATGTATAGTGGGAATGTCTTTAACCTATTTGGAGGTGCAGTCAGTTGGATGAGTAAGAAATAATCTATAGTGGCATTATCAACTACATAGGTAGAATACATGACAGCCACTCATGCAAAGTAAGGAAGCAGTCTGGTTGCAGGGATTGTGTTCAAGTATGGGGTTAGTACAGGGAGCTATAAGAATAGACTGTGATATCCAAAGTGCAATTTTCTTGGCAAAGAACCCTGCTTACCATTCAAATACAAAGCTAAGAACCCTTATTACCATTCAAACACAAAGCACATTGATGTTCAATATCACTTTATGAGGGATATGATAGAATACGAAAAGGTGTTGCTGGTAAAGGTGGACACTTTAAAGAATACTGCAGAAGCATTGACAAAATCTGTGAGCTCTAACAAGTTCCCTTGGTGTAGAGAAACAATGGGCATTGCAGGGCTGGATAAATGACTAAGCTCTCCTGTGGAAAGAA
Organism: Pinus tabuliformis; assembly: GCA_031772625.1. Classification (NCBI taxonomy): domain Eukaryota; kingdom Viridiplantae; phylum Streptophyta; class Pinopsida; order Pinales; family Pinaceae; genus Pinus; species Pinus tabuliformis. The sequence goes on along the minus strand of CM062815.1, from coordinate 640,075,952 downwards.
AAAAACAAGTGGGAGAATGTTGGGTTGTGTTATATTCTTTCCATGACTAGTTGCCCTAGTAAACCTTGGGGTTAGAGGGGGCGGGCGGAGCCCCCCCTTCGTTGCACCGATTGTGCAGCGGGGGGGTCATAGGGGGTTTAAGGGGGGCAGTTAGCCCCCCTCTACGGGGTCCGGGGTAGTGCGCCGGGGATTTTTTTTTTTGGACCCTATATTAGGTGGGTAGACCTACCTATGGTTTTGTGCATGGATTTTGCACATGGTTTTTGGTCCATGGTATTGGATGCTTCGACATGTATATATATGTATTGTAACATTGAAAGGAACATAATTAAAAATCAAGCTAGTAGCCCTGGTTTTGGGATCTAGGGGAAAATCTCTATGTATATGTGTTTTATGTGTTATGCTCTCACATTGTTTATTTTATGTTCTTAGAATTCGTATGCAGGTAATTTTTGTACGGGGTTAAAACATACAACATGGTGGTGCAGTTCAGCTCGCGAAGATGAATGGAGAATTATTTTTTGGGCGAGTAAATGGGAGTAGGTTGAAACTCTATAGGGACGAACCCATCCCTAGGGATGTGCAACGACTATATGAATGTAGGACAATCTTAGTGCTATTGGCAGTTGGAAGGAAGCACGGGACTATAAAGTACTATGCCAATGAAGAACCTTTTTGAAGAAGGAGGGTTGTGCGACATTCAGGAGGATGGTGCAAGTGGAGGAAGCTACAATGAAGAAGGGGTAATTGCACTGTAGGGAAGGCTCTAATGAAGTTCATCCAAAATATGACTGTTGGGGTTGTTGTAGTTTTTTTTGAAAAGGAAATTGTTGTTAAAATGAGTGGGTGAAACACATTTAAGGAGCATATTCAGGCAAATACGCTACCAAATTTGCATTTATGAGGAGGATCTAGAAGAGATCGAAGGGTTTGAATTTGAAAAATGCTATGAATATGGCACCCCACTCCACATTCAGACACTTTGTTTGTTGAGAATTCGCTGTGTGATTTTTCGCCTAAGTGTGAGTTGAGAATTTTGATGCATGATCAGTTGGAGTTGGAAGGATCTTGAGCAATATTTTCTGAGTCGAGGGCTGGAATCCATTATAACTATTTCACAGGTAGCACATACTATTGCACTAAGATCTCCAAGAACTAAACCTACTATTGCAACAACAATGAATGAGAAGCAGAAGAAGCCCCAAAAGACCCCAGTTAGGCAATCACCGAGGAAAATTCCCCTAGAGAAATGGAGTAAGAAGAGAATGGATACACAGAAGCAACCAATGGAGCCCCAATATCTAGATGAGGAAGAAATATCTATCAGATTTAAGGATATTAGTGTAGATGAGGTGGAACCAATCTGCAGGTTGCCACCCTATATGCCACCGAGGAAGCCAACTGCAAAGGTGACAAAGGACCCAAATTCTATCAAATATAAGATATTTACACTCCTGTTACCAGAGGAGGTGCCGATTGATGGAGAGTTGTTGGCCAGGGTGCCACAACCGTGTATGAAGGACTGAGATTTCAATGATCATAGCAAGCATCCCTAATTCAAGCCCAACAAGTACATCCAATCTATTTATTATGAAGAAGCTGGAGTGATAAGGGTTGAGCCGATGAAGTGGGTAACAGGGATTCAACGCGCTGGATTGTTGAACATGCTTTACGTTCCACACTTTGGGCACAACAATATATGCATAATATGTGTGCACCAACTATTGGCATTGGTACATGATGGGTGTCTATGACTTGGAATACCAATATTGATTGATGATATGTTAATCCGAATGATTAATGCACCGCCTACGTAGGAGCAAACCCCGATGAAATATATTTTGAGAAGTCTCAGGAGAAAAAGCTGGCCGATTAGATGAAAAATTACTTTTGCTTATTCAAGAAGTCCCACGACTATGCTATTAATTCTATTAATGATGAGGTTGTGTGTTTTTTCACATCCATTTTGGCTGGTAAGATCATGAGGAAGTGTAGTGCAGATGAAGTTCTGACCCCATTTGTATCCTTGGATACACAGTGCAGCAAGGGGGTCTAGTTTAACTAGGTTGAGTATCTATGTCAGGAGTTTTTGGATGACTAATGAGAAGCAAAGGAAGAAGGGAAGCCATTCGAATACATATGGCTATTTCTCTTAATTGCATTGGTAGCATGGAGAATGCCAGAGGAGTCACAGTTTCCCACTGTGGACCCTGATGTGTGTGAGGCTGCAAGGTATGCCTCGCTATGGGCATCTAAGGAACTGACCTGGGTTATAGAGAACAACATGTTCTAGGTTCTATTTGAGATGGATCTACGCATAGTCATCAACCAAAGGACGTGGCTATCACCTGCATTATTTCAACAATATAGAGAGATTGTCAATTTTATAGCAGATTTTCACAGTGTCTAACCAAGAAAGATTTGGAGAAGGTATGGTATGAGCTACCATACTTAGTTTCTAAAGAGAACATATTGATGGTCATCAACAAGTGGTCAAGTAATTGGCTCACCCCAGCTAGAGCAGAGATGGAGAAGGCAGGCACAAGTAAGATCACTAAAGGTACACAGGCCAAAAAATCAACAACCAAGAAGGATACAAAGAGGGTGCCTTCAATGGTCACAATTGACCTAAAGGAAAAGGTTGCGCAAGAAATCGAGTGCAAAGTTGAGTAGGAGACTTACGAGGGGATCAGGGTGGTGAAGACCTTGTTGTGGACACAGAGGATGTTGATTCCCTATTTATAATAAGGAAGTGACTGAAGAAGAGTGCTGGAAGTGCACGAAAGAAGCAGAAGTTAGATAAATCTGTTAGTGCAAAACCATTGGTCCTCACTGAGGGGGACTTTGACAAAATTGGTGACACCATCCATGCTGCAATAGAGGAGATGTGGGGGAATATTGAAGATAAATACAAGGCAATATTGACAAAGGTCTAGTAGGGCCTTAAATAATTATAGGTCAAACGAGTGTGATCCAAGCGAGCGTGGTTCAGGTGAGCGTGAATCAAGCGAGCATAATACCTTTGATAATAGATCTTACCACAAACCTCTGAGCAGTACATTTTCCAGAAGGATCACTACACATTGAGACTACAGAAGAAAGGGAGAGCACACAAAAATTAAAGAATCTAAGCCTCAATCTTGTGGTGCTCCCCCTTCAGACATTGCACGGGCTACATAAGGGCATCATAGATGATCTCAAGGTATGAGGGTAGCAATATCTGTTGGTCATCAAAAAAGTAAAAATAAAAAACCAATAGATGTTTGAAGAAAAGACTAAAGCACTGTAGGATCACGAGGAGGTGGCTGTATGCAACTAATAGGTGGAAGAGGCCATAACCAAATTATGCAGTGACCTTCCAGAGCTCTAGATCCCAACTGAGGTGACTTTAGCTGAAAAGCTTTAGAAACTAGAATCAATAGTCAAAGAATTGAAGAAAAAGGTGGGAAAGGCTATATTTGAACTCCATATGTAGATTACCAAACTTTAGATAAAGTTGCAACCTACAATGCCACCGAAAGTTCAAGAGCAGCACGAAGCTGCCATAAAAGCTGATATGGAATAGATAGCGACTGTAGTCAAGGATTGTAGTCAAATTTTTGATGAGAAAATGGAAGTGTGGGCCTTGCTTTAGGAGGAACCACATGTGTAGAAGATCAAAGTGGAAATCAGAGACAAGCAACTACAGTTCAATGAGCTTAAAGAAATGATGTGGACCTTAGCACTTGTGCAACAGTTCACCCATCTTTAGGAAGGAACACTTCTGTAGGGACAGATTGATGAACTATGGAGGAATGCAAAAATCATATCCACATGGATGTAGCCTTGGGAAGATGAGACCTGACAAATCTCATAGGCAATAGAGGGAAAACTAAAGAGCATGCAGCAAACACAAAGGACAATTGACCTCAAACCAGAAGGGTTGACACAGAGAAGCTCGTGGATGAAGTTCGACAGGCGCAGATAAATGCACAAAAATATTTCATCCATTGAATTCTACATACAAAGGCTTGAAAGAAAATATTGAGGGCATACTAGCTGAGTGACTCGAGGACGAGTCACATCTTTGTGTTGGGGGCCTATTAGGGAGAGCTCCGCTAGGTTTAATTTTTGTCTGAGTCATGTAAAGACTCGACGTTTTAAGGAGTAGAGTGCGACTATTGCAGGGTTATAAGAGTTAAAAGGGCTTTAGGGTGGGTCAAAGCCCCTTCTTTTGTAAAGGGATGGGATTATCTATATTATTTTGCACTCTGCCATGGTTTGAGGACCATGGGATTATAAGGGTAAAATAATATATAAAGGAATGCCTTAGCAAGTCTAAGGCAATCAATGGATGAGATTACATGTTTTTGAGTTTGTAATTGTGGGATATTTATATATTTAGGATACAGCTGCAGTTGTGTGTGCGGAGACCTTGGTAAGTTTGCAGCTATTTGTGCAGGCCCCTGCAGCTATATCTGTAGAGACTTGAACTAATAAAGAAGAATTTGAGACGGATCTGTGTACTTTCTTATGATCACATAGTTTATGTGTTTTATCCTCTCTATGGTTCATTTTTGTACATTTCTTCTGCAATTGCATCACGAAGGTTCAAAAATTGTTTTAGATGATGAATAATGCATCTTAGACTAGTTACGTGCAGCTCAGAAGTCTGTTAAGTAGGAAAAAACTTTACGACTATAACAACAAGGTTAATGGTTTGTGAAGGTCAGATTAAGCCCTAAACTGATAAAAAACTTACAACCACACTGCATAACCCTTTTGGATGTAGAAACCTAGTTCTATCATCCCCCAATATTGCCTTGAGTGAGATTACGGTCTGCGCTATGTAGATCTTTGCCAAAAGGGCTAGTAGTATAGGGTTTTGTTGTTTAGTGCAGTTAACTCTAAACCTGAGTCTAAGCCCCTGAAGCCAACAAAGTCTCCTGATTTGAGATTTTAAACACCTCGCACTCATTAGGAGGCCTCCATAAGGATGTGTGAGAGATAATATAGATGCCTTTCGCTTCTTTGATTTAATTTTTTTATGATTTGCAACTAGATTAAATCCTATTTCATTTAGTTGTTTAGTTCATTTAGATAAAATGTTTCATTTCAATGCTTTATTTTTTATATTATACTCATTTTCCATTCTTTACAGGTTGAGCATTTGATAGAAATACCGAAAACACAAAAAAAAATTCATTTATGTAGCTTTTAACCCTATGCAAAAATTACCTACAAACTGTTTCTTCAAATAGAATAAGAAATAATGGTGATAACAGAAAACAAATATACACAGAGATTTTCCCCTAGATCACAAAACTGAGACTACTAGATTGATTTTTCATTATGTTCTTTTCAATGTTACAATACATATATATACATTTTGAAGCATTCATAAAACCAAATCCATTAACCCTGGATTAAAACATAACCATAGTTCCCTTGACCAGATCTACAAAATACCATGAGCTAAAAACCAGCATGCCCAAAACCATGTGAAAAACCCATGCACAAAACCATGGGTAGGTTCGCCCACCATCTTTGGGTCTGCCCAACTATTATTGGGTCCGCATTTTTTTTTTTTTGCCGAGGGTACTACCCCGGACCCTATGTGGGGGGGCTCCCTCCCCCCTACAAACCCCCCAACAAGGGGGGAAACTGCCCCCCCCCGCTACGCCCAATGCAACGTACATCACTTACTTCTAGTTGTTAAAAGAATATAGACATACTCAACATTCTCCCACTTATTTTTTTCTTTCCACATGGGGGTCACAAAACAGTTTTGTGATTGGTCTAGTCCTGCACCACCCATTGTTTCTCTACACCAAGAAAACTTCTCAGTGCTCACAGAATTCAACAATGAATGTGCAACATTCTCAAAAGCATCCACCTTTACTAGCAACACCTTTTTTTACTCAACCATCTCCCTCACAAAGTGATAGTGAACATCATTGTGATTTGCTTCCAATGATAAGCACGGTTCTTAGCCAAGAAAATTGCACTTTTGATGTCATAGTCTATCCTTATATCTCCCTACACTAGATCAATACTTGAAGATAATCTCTGCAACCAAACTGATTCCTTGCTTTCATGAGTGGCTGCGATGTATTCAACCTCTGTAGTTGAAAGTGCCACTACAAACTTCCTCTTACTTGTCCAACTCACTGCTCCTCCAAATAGGTTAAACACATACCCACTTGTATGTATTCTTTGATCCATATCTTCCAGTCTGTATTAACAAAGACACGAATGTCCAAAACTGTGTCCAATCTTGGTCTTCCTTGGTAGCACAAACCATGATCACTAGTGCCACACAAATACTTGAAAACCTACTTCACTATTGTCTAATGCTCCTTCCCTATTTTTAGCATAAACCTGCTCAATACTCCCACTACATGTGAAATGTCTGGTCTCATGCAAACCATTGCATGCATCAGGCTACCAATTGCACTCACATATGGAACACGAGACATTTCCTCTTCGTCTTCTTGTGTCTTGGGACACTGCTCAAATGATAAATTTACACCTGGAGGAATAGGAACCTTCACCAATTTACTATCCTGCATATTAAACCTTTGATATATTGTCTCAACATACTTACTCTAGTAGCTGAAAGAATATAACACATACCCAACACTTTGATTATCTTTTCTAGCTTAGTCTCATATTTATGCTTGATCGGTTATGATTGGATTTGGTTCAATGCACACACTAGTAATCTCTTAAAGCTTCTGTTGGGGCCTTCGTTTTTATTTTGGAAAGATTTTTATTATTTTGGCTTGCCAAAGAACGAGGGGGAAATGGGTGGAAGCCACAACGGTTAGGTTGCAGGGAGGACAGCTGGACAATAAAGCAAGAATAAGTAGTTGCATGAGGGGTTGTGGCAAAGTATCAGTGGAGGACAGAGGCAACCAAGCGAATAGGAAGGAGGAGTGGAAGCCAAGGGAAAGAGCAATCGAGTGGGAAATAGTAGTCCAAGCGGTAGGGAAAATATAAAAGGAGAAGGCCCGTAAGGAAAACAGGTTGGTTGGTGTGTTGATTAGTTGTTGATGTTGGCATTGCAGATAGGATAGTTGGTTATGGCAAGACAAAGCCAGAATGTAGGGACATGGCTGAGTAGGAACCTTGAGCTAGAGAACGAGCCTATGAGTCTATAAATGGGTATTCCTTGTAATCATCTGTGGCAAATGCCAATATGTCATGTAATGGTTTACTGTTGAATTAATATGAAGTAAAGTCTAGACTGGTTGCTTAGCATGATGCGTATGGTTGTTTATGATGTGGTGACCCACTTAAAATTTTAAATGTCCTGTCAGATTCATGCATGTAGTAGTTTCTTAGTATTGGATGGTATGATGTTATCTTGATTATGTATGTGATTTCTTTTATCTATTATCGGTTGGTGCATCCTTGATTCCATGATGAACCCTTCTTAGTTTTGGTCACGGCATGCCTCAAGTGAGACTCCTTACTCCTTGCGTAAGGTGAAAATGTCGATGTTGTCCTAGACTACAACGATCCATTGTTGGCTCTCCGAACTTGAACCCAGGGTCTTTTCCCCTTGTGACTCTTTGTGCCAACAAATGGTTCCGTTGCCAGGAACATAAGTTACAAGAACTGGTTCAGAACATGGCGTCGAGGATATTCAAGAAAGAGATTAGAGATTGGTGGAATCATAGAATAGATCAGTTTATAGAAAAGCAAGCTATCCATGGGAATCAACCAATCAACAATGTGAGTGAAGGGATTTTATATGCCGAGGGTGCCAATGATCAATATGAGATCTTCTGGTGCAAGTTCCTAGAAGACACGTATAATTGGTTAAGAAGACTGAAAGCACATAATCGGCTAACGGGGCTAATGTTAGCTCATCGCAACTGGTCTTCCTCAAATCTCCTATCACTCCAGCAGTTAGACAATGATTTGAACAGAGCAGTCGATTTTTGGGTAAAGACTATGATGGAAGGATATTATTGGAAATAATACTGAGAGGGGGGGTGAATCAATATTATCGAGTCAAATATTCCTTTTTCAAAATCAAATGATATATGCTACTTCAATTAATTAAACCCATGTATATACGCAACTTTGCAAAAGGAAACCAACGTATACAAGGCAAACTTTTAATTTACTTTATCTTTCTGATGTTGATTGTTAATCTATGCTTTCAGAATCAATTAACTAGTAACCAGAAACAATAAAACAGAGTAGAAATACAATCGCACACAAGAACACAAGATATAAGGTGGAAATCCAATGTGGGTGAAAACCACCTGCTGCAATTCGTCTCTATCTTCCTTAAATTAGAAACTTCTTTTACAATGTACTGGTGCAGTCCTTTACTAGTATGCAGGCTGCAACCTGCCGAGGGCTACAACCCTCTCTCGTTCTCCAGCTTCTCCTGGAAAGGAGCTACAACCCCCTTAGCTCCTGCACTAGCCAAGATACTAGTACGTAGGTGCTGGCCTACAGAAGGCTACAACCTTCTCTTTCTTTCAGGGACCACGTTTCATAAATTTTCAAACTGGATCCACAAATAACATCAATCAAACATCAAGAATTTATGCATCAACCAATCACCTTTTCACCAATCAAAACTAGATCAAAATAAACACTTCTCTGATGACTGTACCCAAACCACAGTAACAGTAACCACACACCAAATCTGAACTCAGAACACTGCAACTATAAACAGTAGAAGCTAGATCACAACTCAAAAGATATACGCTACTTCAATAACCCGAAACCTGCATGAATACGCTTCTGCGTATACGGTGTTTTCATTCACTGAACCAATGTGTATACGTGCCTTCTCTTCACTGAACCTGCGTACAGATCTATAAAGGATAATTCGCTCTTTCAGATATTCAAACACTAATTAACCCAGATTATCAGATCTATAGATCAAGTAAGTGCCACATCTAACTGATCAAAATTATACAACGATACTATCATTCAAGCTTAAAGATTATGATCCATCAATAGAACTTATCCTTCTCTTTTGTGCTCAGGTTCCTCCTTCATTCAGATCCAGATCTGCATCATAACCCAATTACCAGCATTCCAGATCTAGCACTTTATCAGTTATTCAATAATAATTCAGATGTTATTTTGCCACATGATCTCCTTCCTCTTTTATAGGTTTAGGCCTTCCACAATACCATGGTCCAAAACCATAATAAACCAATACCACGGACCCAATACTTGGGATCAACACTTCTGACGAGGTACCATGGTCCAAAACCATAGGTTCAAATACCAAGGACTAACTACCACGGACCAAAAGTAAGTTCTCCAACATATACGCCCTTTTCCTTGCATGAAAGTGTGTGTATAAGCATACGCGCCTTTGAAACGTCTAACCCGTGTGTATACGCGTCTTCGTCTAGATGAACCTGCGTATATGTCTTTTCCTTCATTTTGAAAGCCTGCACTGAGATTTGTTACCAAAGAGAGTTGCCATCAAGGACAACACCTGTGCCATAGCTCCAAACTTGTGCCATAATTCCAACAATCTCCCCCTTTAGACTTGATGGCAACCCAAAATCCTCAAAGTCATTCTCCCCCTTTGTCATCAAGGGCAAAGGGTTGTGCTCCCCCTGAGTACATGTTGAAATTTCTGCCCTGTTGTGCTGACCATGTTCCCCTTGACTGTAGGCAAGATCTATAAAAGATGTTCTTCAAGAAGAACCATGACTTAAGCATCATAAAAGACCTTCCTATCACCAAAAGACTCAATACATACATCCATCACCCAACCAAGTGGGGATACATCAAAAATTTACATATGACAACCAAGATCATTACAAGTTCATCCCAGGCATAGTGGGGAAACCAAAATAGGTCGTTACATGACCTTGACACCATAAAAGAGATACCACAAAAGAGATACATGACATAGAGATGAAATATCTAGAACAAGACTTATGAAAGTCACCAATAACTGATAGCAGCAGCATCTGTCCATCATCATTCAGATCAGCAACCAAGATTTCCTTATGTTCTCCCTCTACCTCTGTTCCACCTGAAATCAACAACAGCTGTGATCTAGAACCAAAAGCTTCTAAGATAATTCCAACAATGCATTATTAGAAGATTATCTACTCCCCCTAAACCTGTGCCGGATGGTCTTAGTCAGACCCATATCAGAATATCTTCAACCAGAGCCTGTCCCTACTGATATCCATCAAACCTCCATATACGCAACTCTCTCTCCACAAACCGGCGTATGTACGTGGATACTCCTTATGAAACTTGCATACACCCATTTTCCTCTGAAACAGACAAGTTTTAACAGCAAGATGATGCATCAACTACTCCCAGCTTCTGTCTGAGGTATTCAAATGTCTCCCTGGGAAGTGTTTTGGTGAGAATATCAGCAACTTGTTCCTTAGAAGGAACATACTCCAATTTGACCTTTTGTCCCAACACTTGTTCCCGGAGAAAGTGATACTTGATCGGTATGTGCTTGGTCTTTGAATGCATGACTGGGTTCTTTGAAATGCTGATTGCACTTGTATTATCACATAAGATGGAGATAGGTGGTGTACAAGTGATTTGAAGGTCCTGCAAGGTTTGCATCATCCAAAGAAGTTGAGTGCAACAAGATGCAACAGCCACATATTTCGCTTCAGCTATAGATAAAGCAATCGAACTCTGCTTCTTGCTGAACTAAGATACTAATATGGAACCCATAAAGAATGCACCACCACTTGTGCTCTTCCTGTCATCCACGCTTCCGGCCCAATCTGCATCTGTATAAGCATGAAGTGTGAGATCTGTATCTCTAGGATACCATAAGCCATAGTTTTGAGTTCCTTGAAGGTACTTGAAGATTCTCTTCACTACTTGAAGATGAGTTTCTTTTGGATTTGTCTGAAATATCCCAACTATTCCCACTGCATGCGTGATGTCTGGTCGGGTACCTGTCAAATAAAGTAGACTTCCAATCATAGATTTGTAGGTTGGTTGATGCACTGTTGCTGATTCATCATTTGCACTGAGGTTGCATCCTGTGACCATGGGGGTACATACTGGTTTTGCATTTTCCATGCCATATTTCTTCAAAATCTGCTTGAGATACTTGGTTTGAGACAAGAAGATCCCGCCTTCATTTTGTTGGATTTGCAATCCAAGGAAATATGTCAGTTCTCCAAGCAAAGACATTTCGAATTCTTTCTGCATCACCAAGGCAAAGCTTTGACTCATAGATTCTTCATTGCTGCCAAAGATAATATCATCTACATACACAACAAGTATTAGCAATTTGTCTTTTTCAATTTTTATATAAAAAATGCTATCTGCTGATCCCTTTGAAAAACCTTGTTGATGAAGATATTTGTCCAAACGGTAGTACCAAGCCCTTGGAGCCTGTTTAAGACCATAGAGAGCCTTTTTTAGTCTGTGTACAAGATTTGGATCATTCCCAAGGATGAAACCATCTGGTTGCTCAATGTACACTTCTTCTTCTAAGTCTCCATTCAGAAAGGCTGATTTCACGTCCATTTGAAATACTTTGAACTTCTGAAAGCTTGAGAGAGCAAGGAACATTCGGATGGCCTCAAGTCTAGCAACGGGAGCAAAAGTTTCTTAAAAGTCTATTCCTTCTTGTTGAGCATACCCTTTACAAACAATTTTGGCCTTGTTTCTAATTACTTCCCATTTTCATTCAACTTATTTTTGAAGATCCATTTTGTCCCTATGACATTCTTATCTTTTGGTCTAGGAACCAACTCCCAAGTGTTGTTCTTTTCGATCTGCTCAAGTTCTTAATCCATTGCCTTGACCCAGCATTCATCTTTGCATGTCTCTCTTACATTTTCTGGTTCAATGGAGGAGAGCAATGCCAAATAGCTTAAGGCTTCTGCAATTGTTCTTCTTGTTTGTACACCTGCCTCTTTCTGCCCCAAAATCTGAGATTCTGGATGATTCTTCTGAACGTACCTGGATGGAGTCTTCTCTTCTATCCTTATCTGTTCCTCTAGTGCCTCTTGAGGTTCTTCTTCATCATCAGTCTTATTTGGAGAGTAGTCTTCATCCTCTTCGATATTTTCATAATTTACTTGCCTAGGAATGTATCCTTTTTCATCAACCACTACATCAATGCTGTCAACAATTCTTCCAAGTCTTTTATTGTAACATTTATATGCTTTGCTGTGGGGAGAATAACCAAGGAGAATGCCTTCATCTGCTCTAGGTTCAAGTTTGCCAAGTTGTTCATCATTATTCTTAATATAGCATTTGCTTCCAAAAATTTTGAAATGCTTTACCGAAGGAGTCTCACCATACCAGAGCTCATGAGGAGTTTGAGTGTTGTTCACTCGGACATTTGTTTTGTTGAGAATAACAACCGCAACAAATTCAGCTTCTCCCCAGAAGGTTGCAGGAGTTCCAGACTCATCAAGCATAGCACGAGCCATTTGTTGGTCCATTCTGTTCATCCTTTCCACCACTCCATTTTGCTGAGGAGTCCTAGCTGTAGAGAATTCCCTTCTTATTCCATGTTCTTCATAGAAATCGAAAAATTCATTTGAGGTAAACTCCCCACCTCTGTTGGATCTGAGGCACTTAATTTTGTGATCTGATTCGTTTTCAGCCAAGGCTTTGAAGGATTTGAATTTTTTGAATGCTTCGTATTTGTGCTTCATAAGTCCTAACCAAACCATCCCGGAGAGGTTGTCAATGAAAATATAAAGTATTCTTCTCCTCGAGGTGACCTTGTCCTAAATGGACCACATACATCTGTATGGACTAGCTCAAGAGGTTTGCTAGCTGATCCTTCCTTCTCAGGGAAGTTGGTTCTGTTTTGCTTACCAAACTGACATGATTTGCATATGGTGTTGTCTGGAATTTTGATATTTGGAAGACCACGAACTGCCTGGTATTTGCATGCTTTCCTTATTTTTGAAAAGCTTAGATGCCCCAACCTCTGGTGCCATAACCAGTTTTCATCATCCTTGCTGAAATAGCATTGTTGTTGTCCTTCTTCAAATATGTATAAGTTATTTGGAGTTCTTCTGCCTTTGATCACTGTTTTTCCTGTATCAAGATCACGAACACTACATCCATTTGATCGAAATATTACCTCAGTTCCTTGATCGCACATCTGACTAACACTCAAAAGATTATGCTTCAAGCCATCAACATACAAAACATTTCCTTCTTTGACCTTTTCTTTCAACTGGGCAGTGTCTTTTCCTTTTATGACTACAGGGGTATCATTTCCAAAAGAAAATTTTTTTCCCTTTTCTAAAACACTATATGATTCAAGTTTTTCTTTATCACCTATCATATGCTTCGAACATCCGCTGTCGATGCACCATTGATTTTCTTGTCCTTCTACATATAAAGTTATTCCACATCTTTCTCGTTGCGGTTCCTTCATTTTCCATGTTCTGGCACTTGAGGTTTGTTCCTTCTGAGTTGTCTTCCAAAACCTGCTCCTGCATTCAGAATCTTCATGACCGAAGTTATTACAAATAGAACATTCAATTCATTTTCAAGGGCTGAAAAGTTGTTATAGGTTCTTTTCGTGATTCTAGTCATACTTCTTTGTTTTTGAGCTTCTCTAGTCATGATTGTCTTATAGGCAACACATTGAGCTACTTTGTGGACAAAGTTATGGCAAGAGAAACATTGGCCATTGAAGAAACTCCTCCAATTATCAAATCTACCTGCCAAATGATTGTAGTTTCTACTGTCATCCATTCTTGAGGTAAATTGAGAATATTTTACCTGTGGCTGGTTGTAGCTTCTGATCATCCTTAAGGTGGATTGCCCCTGATTTACCTGGTAGTCTTTGTTTATTCTTGATGTAATTCGTCCCTGATTTACCTGGTGATCTCCATTGGGCTTTTGCTCATTCCTCCTTGCTGCATCGAGATAACTCTTTGAGGTGGATGCTTGAGATGCTTCTCCATTATACCCCAGACCAGTCTTGATTAGTGGAGAATGCTATACATTGATAATCTCATCTAGAGTTTTAGATCCTTTAACAAATTTAAGATTAAGAGCCTTTGTTTTCTCAATTTCCTTTCTAAGGCCAACAATTTCACATTCTAACTTCTCATGAAATTTTTCTTTTTCATCAAGTTGGAATTGCAGAGTATCAATGATCACATTCTTTTCTTCTAAACATGTTTTGAGTCTAGAAATCTCTTCATAAAATCCATCCACATCTATAGCATCCATGTAGTCATCATCTTCAAAGGCCATTAAAAGTTTATAGTTAATACCTCGTTCATCTTCATCACTATTTGAAAGACCATCACTATCTTCATGAGTGTAGTAACTTTTCTTAGTTACATTCTATTTCTTGTTCCATCTAATAGGTTCTTTCCCTTTATCAGTTTTATCCTTATGAGGACATTTGGCAGCATAGTGACTGACTCTCCCACAAGCAAATCATTTGAAAGGTAACTTACCTCGGAATCGTCCAGCACCCTGTTGAAGATTTCTGACAAAATTTGATTCTTCTTCTTCTTTTAACACGTTTCCTGACTCATAGTACACTCCTTTGCCTGAAGCCTTGAAGGCAGCTTCTCTCCCGTCTGATGGACCTCCTTTTCTCATTTCATAAGAAGTTAGAATTCCATGCAGCTGTGACATTTTAAGGTTTTGTAGATTCTCTTTTTCTTCTATTGCAGAAACTTTAGATTCAAACCTAGGGGACAAAGTTCTTAGAACTTTTTCAACCACAATAGCCTCTTTTATTTCTTCACCCAAGTTTTTCATGCAATTAACAATCTCATCTACATGAAGAAAATAGTTAGCCACACTTTCATCATTGTACATTCTGAGATTTTCATACTGAATTCTGAGGGTTTGAAGTTTTGCTCTTTTTACCTGATCATCTCCTTCATAGCTCAGTACAATCTTGTCCCATATTTCTTTTGTGGATTTAAACTGCATAACCTTGACAAATTCTGATTGAGATAGGAATCCTAATAGAGTATTGACCGCCTTTGCATTTGTTTCATATTTCTTCTTCTCAGCCGGATCTGTAGGAGTTGCTAATGGAAAAGTATACCCTGTTTCTATGATATCCCAGACTTCTGTACCAAGAGATTGAAGATAGGCAGTAACTCTTACCTTCCAATATACGAAGTTTGTCCCATCAAAAATCGGTGGCCTGATTGATGCTTCCCTCTCGTAGTTACTCATGATGAAAGATCTTCCTTCAAGAGATCAAGCTTCTTCTGAAGGACCTGCTCTGATACCAATTGCTGGAAATAATACTTGGGGGGGTGAATCAGTATTATCAAGTCAAATATTCCTTTTTCAAAATCAAATGATATACGCTACTTCAGTTAATTAAACCCGCGTATATACGAAACTTTGCAGAAGGAAACCAGCGTATACAAGGAAAACTTTTAATTTACTTTATCTTTCTGATGTTGATTGTTAATCTGTGCTTTCAGAATCAATTAACCAGTAACCAGAAATAGTAAAACAGAGCAGAAAGACAATCGCACAAAAGAACACAAGATATAAGGTGGAAACCCAATGTGGGTGAAAACCACCTGCTACAATTCGTCTCTATCTTCCTTTAAATTAGAAACTTCTTTTACAATGTACTGGTGTATTCCTTTACTAGTACGCAGGCTGTAACCTGCCGAGAGCTACAACCCTCTCTCGTTCTCCAGCTTCTCCTGGAAGGGAGCTACAACCCCCTTAGCTCTTGCACTAGCCAAGATACTAGTACGTAGGTGCTGGCCTACAGAAGGCTACAACCTTCTCTTTCTTTCAGGGACCACGTTTCATAAATTTTCAGACTGGATCCACAAATAACATCAATGAAACATCAAGAATTTCTGCATCAACCAATCACCTTTTCACCAATCAAAACTGAATCAAAATGAACACTTCTCTGACAATTGTACCCAGATCACAGTAACATTAACCACACACCAAATCTGAACTCAGAAAACTGCCACAATAAATAGTAGCAGCTAGATCACAACTCAAAAGATATACGCTACTTCAATAACCTGAAACCTGCGTGCATATGCTTCTGCGTATGTAACAACCTACATATATGCTATTTTCATTCACTAAACCGACATGTATACGCACCTTATCTTCACTGAACCTGCATACAGATCTATAAAGGATAATTCGCTCTTTTAGATATTCAAACACTAATTAACCCAGATTATCAGATCTATAGATCAAGTAAGTGCCACATATAACAAATAAAAATTATACAACGATACTATCATTCAAGCTTAAAGATTATGATCCATCAATAGAACTTATCCTTCTCTTTTGTGCTCAGGTTCCTCCTTCATTCAGATCCAGATCTGCATCATAACCCAATTACCAATATTCCAGATTTAGCACTTTATCAGATGTTCAATAATAATTCATATGTTCTTTTTCCACATGATCTCCTTCCTCTTTTATAGGTTTAGGCCTTCCACAATACCACGGTCCAAAACCATAATAAACCAATACCACAGACCCAATACTTGGGATCAACACTTCTGACGAGGTACCATGGTCCAAAACCATAGGTTCAAATACCAAGGACTAACTACCATGAACCAAAAGTAAGTTCTCCAACATATCGGCCCTTTTCCTTGCATGAAAGTGCGTGTATACACATACGCGCCTTTGAAACGTCTAACCCGCGTGTATACGCGTCTTCGTCTAGATGAACCTGCGTATATGTCTTTTCCTTCATTCTGAAAGCCTGCACTGAGATCTGTTACCGAAGAGAGTTGCCATCAAGGACAACACCTATGCCATAGCTCTAAACTTGTGCCATAATGCCAACAGATATATAGTCTAAGTTGCCACCAAAAGTTATCAATCCTTCTCAAAGGCAGAAGCAGTGTTTGGATCCGGATTAAGAGAAAGGTTGATGAGGGAAGTTCCATTGTGGATTAAAATGTTTATGGTAGAAGAAGGACTACTTCCCTCACCTACCATGGAAATGGTAGCGTAAAACCCTAGTACTAGGGGAAGGATCTAAGGGAGAATGCTATAGGTTGGAGAATAGAGATGCTAGTAGAGGGATGGATGTAGAAGGTTTGAAGAAAGCTAGATATGTTAAAGCATAGAGAAGAGTGTTGCTAGCTGACAAGTGGCAAGTGAGAGTGATTCAGGCTCTGAAGAAGAGAAAGATGGGACCCTACCAAGTAGGAGTGATGCCGGGAAAACCCCAAGAGGAAGGGAGAGGAAAAGAGGATGTGAACCAGAGAAATATCGGCAAAAGGTGGGATAGGAACCAGGATGATGAAAATGTAGAAATTTTGAATAATATGGCACTTATTCACAAAGATTATCCCGATTATACACTATTTTCAGAATGCATGCATAATACATAACCACCTCTACGTTGATCATCAATTTAGCAGCATTAAAAACAATGAAACATCAATCGCACGCGCACATTAACACAGTATGTAACCTGGGCAAAGCATACAGCTGAAAACCCCACACTATCTATATATTATAATGATTGAGAACATGTAACAATACATATTACAATACTCCTCACAAGTACTCAGTACTATCTCCACCTGTTACACACAAAACTAGCTCAGACCCGAACAAGTCACAGGTTCAAATATTCTCTGCTGCTTTTCCTGCCTCCACTGCACAATACAAAGTGAAAATCACGTGAACACAAGCTAAAATTGCCTTAGTATTGGCCCACACTGCACAGTCCTCATTGGCATGACTCAATCCCATTAACTCTGCAAGATCTCATGCACAACTATAGTCACAACTGATAGCAATCTCAACCTCTAACACCTGTCTCCACTGAACTATCCATGCACTGAGTTAAATGATGTATTCTTTAGTTGCTTTATGAGTTAATAATTAGTGAATTAATTAATATTTAATTCACACAACTCATCACTAGTGTATTCTTTAGTTAGACTAAAATACAACTAGTTCAACCAAGTTAAACTGAACACAACCCCATCAACTCCACAATCAACTCCACCAAACTCAACCACATGAGGTATAACTAAAGTCCTGCATGCAATAGCTCAACTGACCCATAAGAAAAGCGTATTTCCTTCTGATAGTTGCATGTGTCACATTTGTAGCTCAAACTGAAGTGCTCCAAGAGGATAAGATAATGTTTATAGTCCAAATATTATTATGAGACAATAATATTCGACTATTCTATTTTTAGCCTGGCAATCTAAAAATAGAAACCGCCCATATGTCTAAAAATAGAAGTCCCTCTATTTTTACCAACATGACCAATCATCCACAAATAGCACCCTACAACTCATAGACCATGATCCATATGTCTAAAAATAGACATAGTCTAAAAATAGACTTTGTGCCAAAAATAGCCTACGGGCCCACTTAGTGAACGCGACTCCTTTTCACTAAGCTCCATCATCTTGTTGAATTTTCAACAAATGATCCTTCCTGATAGGTTGTGGGAGGCGTTATAGACATTTTTGTACCTTACAGCATTGAGCATGAAATGTCCATAATCTAAGGGATCCAAAGTCCCTAAACATGTTGTTCCTACCCCTAGAGGAACAAGGCTAACAAACCACAGCAATTCACAGAAGTTCTCCACCAGAAACTGCTCAAGAACAAGTCAATTCAGGATCATTTCAGTGGCTACACTAGCTGTTTGCGTTGAATGTCAAAGCCAACACTGGCTACCTACATTGAATGTCAAAGGGAACACTGGCTACCTGCGCTGAACGAGAATGGACATGTGGCAGGCTCATTTCTCAAGGTGTCAAAAACCAGGAAGCTTCCAAAATGACACTTGCCTCAGGGAATTCGACTGGTGATGAGTAAGAGGTTCCAAATCTCCAAGTGGAAGCAAGAACCTCCAAGTGGACTCAAGAACTGACAGAGGGAGAGGACACTAGTCAGATCTCAAGCTGACTCATCCTCTCTCCAAACATCTATATATGGATCTCTCCTCCATGAGATCTAGAGGCTGGAATTTTGTTATTGCAAAGAATTGTTGTTGGTTTGAGATTGGAATCATTGGGTGCTTAATGCTTTGAAGGGGGTGAAGATAGGAATTCCATTTGCTGGGAAGGAGATGCTGGATTGGAGCCCTCTGGGTTGTATCTCTTCCTGAACCTTGTTATTCATCAATAAAGCTATCTTGGTTTCTCCTATATGCTGATGTATTTTTGATGTATGAATGCATTAGTATGTTTAGTTTATTTCTAATCCTAAACTAGTTATGAATGTGAATATCTGTCTTTGTGTAGTGTTCTTCTCTTGTCGCAAGTAGTTGTTCTCTTGTCGCAAGTAGCTGTTCTCTTGTGATCTCGCAGGAACCCATTGAAGCTGGGCGAGTGAGAAGGCAAGTAGCTGTGAACTCCCAAAGAGAAGAGAGACTAGATCGAGGGACAAACGGAAGACATCGGTAAGTCTATTGATCTCTCTTCTTTCACATTTCATAAAGGAAGAAACCAGAATAGCTGTCTCTGTTTGTTGCTAAGGCACTGTCACACCTTAGGTGGATAGGATCGTCCTGCATAGGCATTTTTCCCCACAACAAATTGGCGACTCCGCTGGGGAGATTTGTTTAGCCATTTTATTTGTGTTTCTATCATTGTTTGTTTCATAGACTTGACAGCAACAATCGAACTGCATCTGCTTTTCCCGGATGCAAAGTAGACAGTTGCTGCTTTGATCCAATCACTGGACTTGTCTATGATCTGAACAATGGACTCACAAATGATGTGATGATCCTTTGTGATAGATCTTAGTATCCCCTCAAAGCATCCCTTTGATTGCACCTTGCTTGTTACTTTTATTTGGCCTGAAACAGTGAATTAAATAGCAATCTGTGACCCAGAACTTGTGAGAAACAAGAGTTTCTCCTTCAGCGCAGACCCAGTGAAGGGATTCTGCATTTCAACGCAGGTCCCGTGAAGGCTACCTGCGCTGAATGTCAAAACCCCTGTGTTGAGGTTGCGCTGAACCAGTTTTCCCTTGTGCAGCTGGGGTTCTCTGCTCTGTTTTGCCTTGTTTTGATCTCTGATTTTTGCAGCCTGTAACTAACATAGGTACCAGTCTGATAACTCCTTTTCTCTGCTTAGATTCCGCCTCCTTTTGTACAAAAATACTGTGAGTGTTTTTATGTGTTTGTGGCGTCATTTACAGTTTTCCTTTGCATGAGTGAAATAGTCATCCTGTAGCCCTTGATTCAGATCTGTTGATTGTGATCTTAGAAGAGAGTTCATTGGCTGTTTCCAGATTGATTATACATTTACTCTTGCTTATTGGTTTGAATTTGTCTCTTTTAAGTGTCGAAACAAGTATTCATTTCGAAAATCGTTAAGTGTTGTAATCTCTTCTACCCTCTCTGATTTCGAAAAAGTAAACTTGTTTGTATTGGTCATTTAAAAGCAAATTCAAAGTTGTACAAAAAGCTTTCTTTGTAGGCATCAATACTAAGAAAGCGGAAAACAAACACCTGCATTGTGCATTTGCATTTTGATAGTTTGCATGTTGGATTTAGGAAAAGTGCATTAGAGTGTGCTGATTGCTCTTTGAGAAAAGATGGTGTCTTTCTTTTCCCTTAGTAGCTAGGATTTTCAAAGTTGAAAAGATATAAAGCTTGCTTATCATCTTTAGACTGCATTTAGGAATTGTATTATACATCTCGTGGTGAACCTTGAAAGGCAAACTCTAAAAAGATCAACCTAAAATAAATTGAATGAACTTAACAACGCTTTGCAACATAACGCACAACATAGAGGTCTAGGCTAGAGACGTGTTCCGGCGTCGTTAAGCCTGGTGACTGTCGATCTCGTGGATGGTGGGTGATTCCTCCTGAGGGACGATAGCGCCAGTACGGATTGTGCTCCCACGTACCGTCACGTATATATTGGGAGACCCCTATAGGCATAAAACCTTTATCCTTAGGAAGCCGTGTCGGCCACCCTACTGATCGCAATGCACTGAACACAGCATTCAGGAAGATCGACCGCCCGTACCCTAAAAAGTATTATGCGGTTTTGCGAAAAGTTTGGCACACCCTCTGCCTAGAATCCCAGAGCAGTTCCTTTTGGCCTTTTTCAGACTCTATAATAGAAAAAGTCCATCCGAGCATTTGTCACTTCGGGCTCGTTAAAACATCGAAGGAGACTAGAGTCATCTTTAGCTTTTTCTCGACTCTTTAAAATTGAAAAAGCAAGTTGTGTCTAAGCGTCGTTAAAAATTTATTTTAAACGGAACAATCACCCCTATTCCTGCGTTGATCTTTAGGTTGAAAAATGGAGCACACCAACCAAGGAATTCGCCTTGGTGGAAATCCTAGTCCCTTCTCCTCTTGGGGAGATGTTGGTGCCCCACAATGGCCACATTGTCGCTTCCAGGACTGACAATTGGCCTGCCAGTCTGGCTCTTTCAACCATTGTCGTTCAGAACACCACCATTCCTGAACAGTCGAGTCAACAGTTAGACCAGACCAGAGTTGCCAACCAGCCTTCTACCTCATCTAACTCTTCCTCTCCTCCTTCCTCTTCGCTTGACGGAACTGGTAAAACAAAAAACCAAGTTCCTAAGGAGAAGAAGGAAAAGAAGAAGAAAGAGAAGAAGAAGGAGCCAAAGGCGAATGGGGGCAAACAAGTGTCGTCTGACAAAAATCCACACACAGCACTGACCAGGCCTAAATCGCCATGTGCCATATGCAAGGGAGACCATTTCCATAGAGATTGTCCCTGCATCCCTCAGATACTAAGGGACTGGTCTCCCCGTTTGCACAATTTGGTAGCATCAACCTCTGATAGCCATGTTGACTGCTCACCGTCAACTAGTGAAAGTGAAGTCCCAGGACAGAGAGGGAAATCTAGATTTCCCTGCAAACTGTGTGAAGGCGATCATGCCATCCACCGTTGTCCCTTCTTAGACGAGGCTAAAAGAGTTCTCGAAGATCGCCCGATTTTACGAGCGCAACTTCCTCCTAGATATCAAAAACTCCTGCCAAGTGCTTCACTAGTTGAGAACCCGGCTGGCCCGCCCAGGTGGTCAGCCGAAGCACCTATCATTGAAGATGAACCGTCTGGATCCATGCCTGACGAAAGTCAAAAGGTTGAGACGGCAGTTGACCCGGTTTTGCCTTCAGAGGCTCTATCTTCGAATGATACCATCACAGAGGAGAATAAAGACGACACCATCCAAATTCTCTTCATCAACATTGACTCCGACGAACACGGGGGCAATGCACCCATTCCTTTATCGCAGGAAGGAAGTTCGTCAGAGCGATATTCGGCCATCTATTCGGTCCCACCACCAAGCAACCTAGTTGTCTCGTTCGACTGGAACCAACTAGGCAGACCCCGGTTGCCAACAAGCATACCATTCAGAATTATCGTTCAAATATACAAAATGGTAATGGCTGGCACTATCATTGATGAGGGGGCATCTGTGAGTATCCTTTCCTCTATTGCCTGGAAAGCGCTTGGTTCGCCAGCTCTTTTTCCTGAAATGAGAAATCTATCAGGCTTTGATAAAGGAACCAGTCGACCTTTAGGGATCCTCCCCAATGTGCCTATAACATTGAAAGGGAAGACCATTCAAATGAACGTGATGGTCGTTCAAGGACCCTTGGATTATAACCTACTCCTTGGACGAGACTATATATATTGCATGGGAGCTATTGTCTCCTCACTCTTTAGAGTAATGTGTTTTCCGCATGAAGGAAGAGTGGTCAAGCTCATGGACCAACTTTCATTTCTCGAATCATGCATCGCAAATAGTCATATACCATCCCTAAATGGTCTATTCACGCAAGAAGTGTCTCAACCCACGGTCCATCCTCCTGATGAGCGCGAGTAATCCGGAAGGATATGACTGGAACCCAGGGGGCATGCGTCCTGGTCTGCTTCGGCAGGAAAACTTTGGGTATAGGGCACAAAAAGATCGAGCGCTTGTTTTATTCGGCTCGTTAAAACTATCGAAAACTCATCCCTTCTGTATTGTTTTATACTTTTTCGGACTTAAGGGATTAGATGATGAAAAAGGACTTTTGGAGTTAACTTTATGTACCTTTTCAGACTCTCTAAAAATGAAAAGGACCAAGTTATCCTTGTCGTTAGACTCGTTAAAATCATTAAATAGCGACAAACTTGTCTTTAGACGAGAACGAGTTTCACTATCGCTAGGTTCGTTAAAACATAGCGATGGGCTTGCCCGAAGGGCAGGTTATAGAACAAGCATATGTTATCCTCCTCAAGCTTGACAAAAATAAAGAGGTACTGGTCAGCAATGACTGGGGAAAAATTGGGAGAAACTAAAGAAAACTTTGATGGTAGCAAGTCGCTCTTGAACATGACACGTTTCCTCCGTACCACAATCAGGTTCGGTTGTTTCATTCATCGGTCACATCCATGGTCTCGCCATACCATCCATATTTGGGGTAATGCTATCGATCCATCGTATCAGTGTCGCCATATGTTCAAGAGAAGTCATTCAGAAGAGTCAACCGTGTCCCCATCCACTGCCATACATTATCCTTCATCCTTTCATGACCGCCACCCTGAATCATATGTCATAGATCGTTTTCACCTCCATTAAAATCATTAGCTCCGTTCCGTGTCACTGATGCGGGATTCATTAAGGCCCTCCTTTGACGGATCACTTCTTGTCGACATCAGCTCGTTATCCAAGAAGTTGATCTAGGAACAACCCCTTCAGTACTTTGAAGCTTGCATGCCTCAATGGCAAGTTCCTCACTTCCGGCGACAGGTATACATCAATGACCTTCGACCGAAAGATTTTGCATGGTGTTCGACGCCAAGTCCTTTATTCACACCACGTGAATTGTACTGCAGTACCTTGAGGGTCATTATTATTATCAGTGATTCCTCTCGCGCTTGTTAACGGTTTACATCATTGACCGGTAATCAAGCGATGTCTTTCCATGTTTGACTTCAGAACATTTCTCACATGGATCGACTTGTACTTAGAGTGAAGATCGAACGAGTTTGAAGACCCTGGATCTAGTTTCATCCATCCGGGCTGCGATATATATTCAGGAAAAATAAAGACATTGACATGTACATCATTGCAGCAGATAATCATCCTACTCAAAGGATAATAATTTCATCAAAATTATCAGTCTACCATCAGACGATTGTCTGTTCTATGTACAAAAAAATGAATTTATAAAGCTGAGCATGGGAATGCCCGCCTCAGCTAGATCATGAAAGCAGTATGAAAAATAATGTATTGTATTGTATCTTATTACAGGTCTCCTCTCAGCATTGGATGAACTTCGGATCCCCCTGATGAAGCATTTCACCCGATAAACAACCTCATACTTTAGGGGGTAACTGTTATAGACATTTTTGTGCCTTACAGCATTGAGCATGAAATGTCCATAATCTAAGGGATCCAAAGTCCCTAAACATGTTGTTCCTACCCCTAGAGGAACAAGGCTAACAAACCACAGCAACTCACAGAAGTTCTCCACCAAAAACTGCTCAAGAACAAGTCAATTCAGGATCATTTCAGTGGCTACACTAGCTGTTTGCGCTGAATGTCAAAGCCAACACTGGCTACCTGCGTTGAATGTCAAAGGGAACACTGGCTACCTGCGCTGAACGAGAATGGACATGTGGCAGGCTCATTTCTCAAGGTGTCAAAACCCAGGAAGCTTCCAAAATGACACTTGCCTCAGGGAATTCGACTGGTGATGAGTAAGAGGTTCCAAATCTCCAAGTGGAAGCAAGAACCTCCAAGTGGGCTCAAGAAATGACAGAGGGAGAGGACACTAGTCAGATCTCAAGCTGACTCATCCTCTCTCCAAACATCTATATATGGATCTCTCCTCCATGAGATCTAGAGGCTGGAATTTTGTTATTGCAAAGAATTGCTGTTGGTTTGAGATTGGAATCATTGGGTGGTTAATGCTTTGAAGGGGGTGAAGATAGGAATTCCATTTGCTGGGAAGGAGATGATGGATTGGAGCCCTCTGAGTTGTATCTCTTCCTGAACCTTGTTATTCATCAATAAAGCTATCTTGGTTTCTCCTATATGCTGATGTATTTTTGATGTATGAATGCATTAGTATGTTTAGTTTATTTCTAATCCTAAACTAGTTATGAATGTGAATATCTGTCTTTGTGTAGTGTTCTTCTCTTGTCGCAAGTAGTTGTTCTCTTGTCGCAAGTAGCTGTTCTCTTGTGATCTCGCAGGAACCCGTTGAAGCTGGGCGAGTGAGAAGGCAAGTAGCTGTGAACTCCCAAAGAGAAGAGAGACCGGATCGAGGGACAAACGGAAGACATCGGTAAGTCTATTGATCTCTCTTCTTTCACATTTCATAAAGGAAGAAACCAGAATAGCTGTCTCTGTTTGTTGCTAAGGCACTGTCACACCTTAGGTGGATAGGATCGTCCTGCATAGGCATTTTTCCCCACAACAGGAGGGATAGTGCAGGAACAAATACCGAGTAGGTATGAAGATGAGAGAGAAGAGGACATGGGCAATGTCATGAGAAGATTATTTTCCAAAGGAGAAGCATCCACTAGGAGTCAACAACAATACCCCTAAGGTACAAGTAGTATTCCTTGCACAACGTACACAATAAATATAAGGCTAGTTTTAATACTGGAAATAACAAAGGAACCAGTAGTATTAGTAACTTGGGACTGCAAGGATCCCAACAACGAAGTAACAAGGGGTTCTTGTTACTAGCTCATACCCAAGTAAGCATGGTAGGATATTTTACCAGATATCTAGAGTTTGCAGGGAGGGGAAACGAAGATGTGGAACAACACTGGTATCTCTATGAAGCTATTTGGAGAGCACGTCATACTCTAGACAATGTCAAGACAGTTGAGTTCCAGACCACGTTGAGGGAGAAAGCTCAGCATTAGTTTATAAAATGGGTGGAACAAAACTAGAATCCCACTATAGATGATATCAAGAGAGGATTCTTATAGGAAGTCAAAGTACCTTAGACAGACCAATAAGGGCTATCGGAGCTATGGGAAAGCAAGTAGAAGGAGGGAAAAACTGCTTGGGAACTCCTGCAAAGGTTTAAGGATGCCATTTCTAAGTTGAGTTAAATTCTAGACCTAAATCATGAGCGAGATTGGTTCATCAAGGCACTCCTGCCCCTCATAAGAACACCACTGACGCAACAGAAAATTGGGACTCTCCAAGATGCTTTGGAGCAAGCATCACACATAAAGGCCATGGCTGGATATCCTCACGAATATTAGGGAGGGACAAGTTGACAAGATCTGTCAATTATGGGCCTTCATAATCAAATTGCAACTTTAATGGAGAAACTGAAGGAACTTCAACTAGTGCAACCAGTGAGACCCAACGTATGGTGCACACATTGCATGGTGGAAGGAAATGTTGTGATAGAGTGCCCAAGGTTGCAGGGAATTAACCATCTGGGGGAATTGTGGGATCATCAGGGACCCCACCAACCGTAGGAGTTGTGGCAGTAGGAGTGCAAGGAGTTTTTCTTGGACAAAAAATCTAGGAATATTGCGAGATATGTAAAATGTATGGACATTTACCACAGATGTGCCTGATACTATAGAAGTACTCCAATGTCCCTAATAAAAACTACTATGAGTTCTATGCATCTACAACACATCACATTGACCAATGTCAAGCATTGAATGCTCTAGTAGAATGGCTGGACAAGTCGACGTTTAGG